>CM032456.1:199062825-199266970 GCA_019049505.1 Pachyrhynchus sulphureomaculatus | reverse complement strand
TAAAATGTTGCCAACAAAACAAAAAAACACAGCGTGGCCGCTGACAGTTTAGGGTTATTAAAAATGGAGTGCTACACGAAAGAACGTGTTTTCATTGTTAGGCCATATTTAAAAAATAATGAAAGTTTGGCAGCTACAGTTCAGAACGCTCTGGCCGTCCTTCAACAAGTCGTTCGACACAAAACATTGAAGCAGTTCGTGAGAGTGTTGCTGAGACTTCAGGAACCTCAAATCGGCAGCGTGGTCAAGAATTAGACATTTCCAGAAGCTCTCTACAACGGATTCTCACGAAAGATTTGCATCTTCATGCTTACAAAGTTCAATTGACTCAAGAACTGAAGCCTACTGACCACGCACAACGAAACAGGGAGACGTTGCACTTTATATGTATTATATAGATTATTATTATATAACCTGGCCAAAGAACATATGAATTAAAAAAAAAGCGTACTAACTGACAGACAGGCAAACAGACAGATAGACAGAGAGACGTTGCATTTTATATGTATTATATTCTTTGCGTACTAACGGACAGACAGACAGACAGAGAGACCTTGCATTTTATATATAATAAAGATATTCTTTGTTACATGATATTCTTCCATGTTTAGTTGTTTAGGCAGTGTATTGCAAGAGAATGCGCTAGCAGCAAATTTTTTCCGACTTGATTCACTATTATCGTCATTACTTTGCCCTTATGTGACCTAACATAATAAAATACATTCTATAACCTGACCAGAGAACATATGTATGTTTAAAAAAAGCACGTAAATCGGATAAGTGGTTCTCGAGTGATAAACGCACTAACGGACAGACAGACAGACATATAGACAGAGAGACGTTGCATTTTATATATTATAGATATAGTCTTTGCTACATAATATTATTCCATATTTAATGGTTTAGGCAGTGTATTGCAAGAGAACGCGCTAGCGGCAAACTTTTTCCGACTTGATTCACTATTATCGTCACTGCTTATTCCTTATATTACCTAACGTAATAAAATGTAGCCTATATCCTGTTCAGAGAACATATGTATGTTTCAAAAAAATAAGCACGTAAATCGGATAAGTGATAAGCGCCCTAAGGGACAGACAGACAGACGTTGCATTTTATAGATATTATAGATGTAAAAACTAACAATAGTATTTGAAGATATAAAAAAATACAAATGGATTATAACGAAATATATAAACTAATATACCATCAAAAAAAATTTTGGTCAGGAAAGGATACCTTCGCCCTTCCCCCCAAATCAGACACTGATTGTAACTTTGGAAGCAGTAGCTAAACGGTTTTTTTTTTTGTACAACATGGTTTACATGTTTCTATCTTAGCTCTTATTTTCTAAACTTTCAAACTTTCTGTTAACATTACATCACCTTTCGTCACAGTACTTACCTACACCAAACAATAAAACACAGAAACGACATGTCATTGTAATAAATTAAATTAATTTAAGTTGTACGCTATAAATCAATGAAATTAAAAATCGAATTCTTTGAAAGCACTGAAGTAAAATCAAAACAATTGAACAAGGTAATAAAATCACAGCCGATTAGTCGGCCTACTATAATCGCAAACACCAATTTGTATCACGGATGTTTTCACAAGGGGTGAACGTAATAGAGGGGAGTGACAATATGTTGACTTAATACGTATTAATGGTCCTAAATCGGGGTAGTTGGGTTTTAGGAATTTATCCAATAACGCCTAATATGATTTCCTAAATGAGTAGGGACTAAGTTAATCATGTTAGTAGGAATTATTTTTAGGGTATTAATCACGGTAAAATTAATTGAAATACATGAATGTAATAATAACATACAACTAATAACAATAATCTTCTTCTTCTTTCTTCTTACAGTGCCATCTTCATTACTGAAGTTGGGTTGTAATCCCGGTGAATCCTTCCCTATCCTCGGCAATTCTTAATAAAGTATGGGTATCCAGGCCTGTCCAATTTCGTATATTTTTCAGCCAGGAACATTTTTGACGCCCCACACCTCTTTTCCCTTCAATTTTCCCTTCCATCAACAACCGGAGCAGTGAGTAACGTGGACCCCTATAAATATGTCAAGTAACGAGTTTTTTTGTCTTTTAACAGGTTGACTGCCGATCTATATTTTTGAGTTTGTGGTTGACGCCGGTAAGATTTTTCCAAATATTTTTATTTTATTGTGGTAAATATGAATTAAAATGAGTCTTAGATGTGTTTTTTTTATGTGCCATTCAAAATATTAGAAAAAAAAAATTTCACTCCGATCGGAGTAATCGGCATTGCAAGTGAAAATTTTTACTAGATGCCGAACACTCCGATCGGAGCGTCCAATTAAATAAGTAAAGAAATAATAAATCGAACTCATGAACTCAAAACATTTATTTCTAAATCATTTTTGTACATTTTTATGGTAATCCTCAAAGCAATTAAGGCAAAAACCTGGTTGTCCAGGGTACATTTTGCATTCATACACTGTTTGCTTTCTTATTTTATTTTTCCTGCATTCTTTGCATTCCTTTCTGCTTACCCGTTTTGTTTCTTTAGTTCCTTTTTTTTCACTAACAATTTTTTCTACTTTGCTAATGCTGTGGACATTTATTTGGCCTGGAGGAATTTGCGGCAAATTAGTAATTGGTCGTCTGGCTAGTAAATTTCTTATGACATCCAATCGGAAGTCATATAATCGTAACTGGTCAGACCGCGAATATTTATTGTACAAAAAATAGGCGTTAATCATGCTCATTTGCAGCACATGCATGAATAACTTTTTGTACCACCGAATGGTTTTACGGCTGCAAGGATAATATGCCATCATTTGATCCTGTCTATCTATACCGGACATAAAAGCATTATATCCAATGATTGCGGAAGATTTTTCAGATTCTTGATTTCTTTTGTTTTTAAAAAATGCCCATTTCGCTTCCAAATTCTGTTGAAATGTATTGAACATTGCGTTTATCGCGCCATTTTCCGACATGCACTCCATTGCAAAACATAGATTTATTCTCACCACGTTTTAAGTTTGCACTCATTACCTCTTTCGGATTATCTTTCCTCTCAGCTCTCAGCGTACCAGTGCAGTATGTATTTTGTTGAAGTAATTTCCTAGCTAAATTAACACTATTGTAAAAATTGTCTAGATAAACAGCATATCTCACACCCAATTTTTCCTCCAATAAATGTAAAACAATCTTTTCAGTATGTCCGCTTCCACCATAAACATCTGTCGCACCTTCGTAGACACGAAATTTCAAAATAAGTCCATTAGGCTCTGTCAGCATGTATAACTTCATACCATACTTATGACGCTTATTCTTGATATACTGTTTAAACTGGAGACGACCCCGATAAAGTACCATAGCTTCATCCAAAGACAACTCTCTTCCAGGATAGTAAATTTCTCCCATCTTGTTGTTAAAAAAATCTGCCACAAATCTAATCTTTCCTAGCCGATCTGCCGGATCCATATCTGGAGATGTAAAATGCAAACACCTCAAGATAAGCAAAAATCTATTCCTTGACATATATTTTCTAAAAACAGGTAGGTTAAATAGCGGATCAGTTTTCCAATAATCGTTAAGACGGCTCAAGGATATTGTGCCAGTGTGAAGTAACAGGGCCAAAAAAATTTTTAGTTCGTCAAGAGTAAGATCTTTAAAATTAGTAATACGTGATTTTGTACTTGTTTCTGGGCGCAGCAAAACCTCGACTGCGTAAGAGTTCGTTTGTTCTACAATAGTTTGTAAAAAATCATCATCAATGATCATTTCGAAAAAAATCGATAGGTGCACCCTGTCCTGGAATTTGCACCAATAATTCCTGGGTTTTCTGGAACAAAATTTGTTTTAACGCACCTCTGTCGTTCCATTTTATCTCATCAAGGCTAGGAAGTGTTTGATGTGGCCGAATAGGGTCTATAAAATTCTCTTCTTCGGACTCGGAGCTTGAATTTACATCACTATCGTCTGTGTCTGGTACGTAATGTTCGTCACTACTACCTCCGCTTTCTTCCAATAGCTGCAATAATTCAGTGTCAGTTAGCTTCTTTTTCTTATCATATACCTTTTTTTCATCATTACAATGTCTTTTTTTAATACCAGAAGGCCCAGGTTGATTGTCCATATTGTACGGCAGATTACAACCAAACCAAAAGCAAATCCGCGGAACCACTTAAGCACCCGTTAGAACTTGCGTTTTTAAGCAACGCCACCACTAGAAACACGTTTCATATACAACGCCGATGGAATACTAAAACGTTTCGTAAGAACGCATGTCGAACTCCGATCGGAGTAGACGGCGTTGACGAAGAGACCCGACGCACTCCGATCGGAGTGGTCGGCAGTCAACCTGTTAATAAATGACAACAGTTCTCTTTCTCTACCCATTCGACGAAGTACATCTTCATTGGTAACACGCTCTGTCCGAGAGATCTTCAATATTCTGCGCATGACCCACAATTGGAAAGACTCCAAACGATTCATTAATCATACTCCCAAGGTCCAGGCCTCAACTCCATATAAAAGCACTGGATATATATATATATAAACCTTTACAAAACGATAACGAGTATCCAAAGAAAGGGTTGAGTCTGTGAGGAGGTGTCTTATTTTGAGAAAAACCGCTCTAGCCATTTCAATGCGAACTCGTACCTCAACTTCAGGATTCATATCATTAGTTACCCAACACCCTAGGTATTTAAATTTGTTTGCTTGTTCTATCCATTGATCGTAAACACGAATAACTGTTTGCAACCCGGGTGTTCTTGAAATGACCATTACTTTCGTTTTATTAACGTTTACTTTCATGCCTAAAACATCGCCTTCCCTAGATATATTGTTTATAAGACGCTGAAGTCCATCCGCTGTATCTGCTATAATAACAATATCATCAGCGTACCTTAGGGTGTTAATGATTTTGACATTAACTTTAATACCATCTGTGGCATTTTCTAAGGCAGGTTTGCTCAAACTTGAACTGCTGGCGATCTACCTCAATATTGTTAGACTACGATCGATCGACTCTCAGAGGCTGCAAGTAAGTGTGATGCAGGATTGTCATCTAGGTAGGGTGTATCGTGGCATAGATATTAGTTTTCCGCACAATATGCATTTTTTTTTGTCAAGGTAAGTGTAGGTCTGCTCTAAAATGTCAATGAAAAAACTCATAATTATTCAAAATTGCGAGTTTATTGGTTCTTATAAAACAAACGAGTTCTAGTGTCTAAACTTAACTAAAGAGTGACTTTGGATGTTGAAAGCGTGGCACTGCATGTCCTCAGCATACTTTTCATAAGATGGTACGTAATTACCGAGTGCTAATCGCAAACATGATGACATATGTTCGTCAGTTAGTCGATTGCGATATTTTGACTTAATTATCTTCATTTCAGAAAATGCAGACTCTAACAAGTAAGTTGACCTAAACATTGCCGTCAGTTGAAGGGCGATTTGCCTTAGATTCGGATATTTATCTTCAGATATAAAACACCAGAATTTTGTATCAGGTGCTGTGGCTTTGAGATGTATATTTGATACAATCTGCACTAACTCATTTTCAACAGAACATGAATCCATGTTAAACTGACTTGCTATTTCAGTAGCTAATTCCTCAATGTTTTTACACGAAAAAGGATAACTCATAAATGATGCGATATTTGCCAATTTACTGAAATCCTAAAAACGTATTTCGAATTGGCCCAAAATATTTGATAATTCTGCCTCATAAATATCATAATTCAACTGAGGAATCCTTGCTTTCAAACACGGAAAATTTTTCAGATCCTTTCTTTTCAGTTGATCTATCATAAGTTGCAATTGACTTTTGAATGCGTTTATTGCGCTAATCATCTCAATAATAGTTTTTCCTTTACCTTGAAGCTCTAAATTAATGGTGTTTAAATGCGTTGTGATGTCTGTCAAAAATGCCAAATCAGTCAGCCATTTTCCGTTTTTCAGCATCCGAGTGTCATCACCTCTAGAAAAGCTGTTATTTCGGACAATAATTCTTGAAATCTTTCTAGGAATTTTCCGCGAGTCAACCACCTGACGTCCGTGTGAAGAACTAAATCAGTGTGTTCAGCTGACTCACTATCTTCCAACTGCAATTTAAAGAGCCGTCGCGCAAGCTACGTGCACGGATAGAATTCACAATTTTTATTGCAATGCCCATAATCTCCTCCATGTTTAGAACTTTTGAACAAAAAACTTGTTGATGTATAATGTAATGGAAGGAGAAAAATGAAGGGAAATCATCATTAGCTCGACACAATGCCACAAAACCGTTTTTATTTCCAGTCATTGCTGGTGCGCCATCGGTTGTAATGCACACTAGTTTATATATTGGTAGCTTGTAGTTTGTTACAAAATTGAAGAAAACGTCATATATATCTTCGCCATGGGTCTTTCCTTTCAGAGGAATCATTGTCAAAAACTCTTCCTTAGCCGACATGTCATTGAATACCATTCGAATAAAAATACACAGCTGGGCAGTGTCTGTCATATCGGTGGATTCGTCGAACTGTAAAGAAAAGTATGTACATTCCATGATATCATGTTTTAGTTTATCTGCCATGTCCTGACTCATGACTTCAACACGCCTTGTGACAGTCGGACGAGATAACTGAAGTTCTCTAATAGCAGACATAATCTCTGTTTTATTTTTAAAATCTCCAAATAAAGTCTCACCCGCTTCAATAAATGCTTCATTCACAACCAATCCATCATCAAATGGTTTCTTGTGTTTCGCCAATATATGAGATATTTTAAATGACGCGATCGTTGCAGCTTTTGATTGTTTGGCTGGTCTTGTGAACATGGTTGGTTATTTTTTCAAACAAGTTATCAAATCACGTACTTTTTTTCCTTAATTCACTCTGTGACGGAAAATCCTTTTCATAGTTTTTATGAACCGTTTTATGATGCCTCTCTAAGTTCCCACGTTTAGGTATTGCAACTGACGCACGGCAAATGAGACAAATGTACTTATCCTTTACCATACAAAAGAAAAATTCTTCCTCCCAATCGTTATTAAAATGATAAGTTTTACTTTTCTTCGCCGCACTCATTTTGGACTATTTATTAATAAACTTTGTATCGATGTATCGCCTTCAAGTTACAACTCAGTCTGACTCCTATTCCTGCAGGTGCAACATTTATATCGGCGCGAACGAAGTCTCGAATGTTCCCGTCAAACACGCCGCCCGAAGTTTCTAGAAAAATCGGCGGGAATCAAAAACGCGGCTTTTCTTTGACAAGTACCGCGCGTTCCTTTGGTAAAGCCTCCTTTTGCCGCTAGCAGGAAGTTATTACGATAAAAGAAAGTGATGAGGGGGTTATTCTGGCCTAATTGTGGATCGAATAAATTTTAGTAGTTTATTCATTACACTTTGTTTTAATTACCTAAAACAAAATCTGTGAATATTTCTATATCGGAATTTTTTTCTCGAGATCGACTTAAAAAGCACTCGCGATCGACTTGTCGATCGCTATCAACCGTTTGAGCACCCCTGCTCTAAGGCCTTCTCAGAGTATAGATTAAACAGGAGCGGGGAAAGAACACGTCCCTAACGAACACCTCTTTTTATTCCTATTTCCTCAGTCTCTCTGCTATTTACTCGTATTGTCGCCACCTGATCCCAATATAGGTGAGTAGTGAATCTGATGTCATTTTCGTCAAGGTCTATATTTTGAAGCGGTCAAATGCTTTTTCGTAGTCGATAAAACACAAGTAAACGGCCTTCCTTTGATCTCTACATTTCTGTAAAAATATACTCAGCCCGAAAAGTGCTTCTCGAGTTCCAAATCCTTGTCTAAATCCGAATTACTCTTCGCTAACATCTTGTTTGCATTTATTGCGTATTCTATGGTGAATGATCTTAAGCATTACTTTCAAAGCGTGGCTCATTAGGCTTATAAGACGGTACTGTTCACATCTGTTCGCATTTGGCTTTTTAGGTAATGGTATGAACATAGACTTAAGCCAATCCTTTGGTATAGTTCTTGTACCGTAGATGCAATTTATTCAGCTGTACAAGATAGAAATGTTTTCTTCATTTAAAAGTTGAAATATCTCCGCATAAAAATTATCAGGTCCAGGAGCCTGTCCAGTTTTTGCATGTTTTATTGCATCCCTGACTTCTGCTGGGAGTATATTGAAAGAAATTCCGTCTGTAATGAGTTCTGGTAATTCTCTGTCGTCATCAAAGCTATTATATATATATATATATATATATATATATATATATATATATATATATATATATATATATATATATATATGTATATATATATATATATATATATATATATATATATATATATATATATATATATATATATATATATATATATATATATATATATATATATATATATATATATATATATATATATATATATATATTAGCCGTGCCCGCGGCTCCGCTCGCGTGGACTTGATTCACTACTATCGTCACTTTCTTAAGTTTCCCAACGTAATAAAATATCTGCCATTATTTCCCCTTATCTCTCATTATTTCTCCTTATCTCCCATTATCTCTACATAATTTCCATTATCAAAGCTTATCACTGCTCATCTCCCAGACAGACAGACAGAGAGACGTTGCATTTTATATATATTATATTCTTTGCAGCATGATATTGTTCCATATTTAATGGTTTAGGCAGTACATTGCAAGAGAACGCGATAACGGTAGCCCTTTTTCCGACTTGATTCACTATGATCGTCACTGCTTATTCTTTATGTTACCTAACGCAATAAAATATATCCTATAACCTAGCCAGAGAACATATGTATGTTTAAAAAAAAGGACGTAAATCGGATAAGTGGTTCTCCAGTGATAAGCACACTCACGGATAGACAGACAGACAGAGAGACACTGCATTTTACATATATTATAGATATAGATTATTATTATTATACAACCTGGCCAAAGAATATATGTAAGAATTTAAAAAAGACACATAAATTGGATAAGTGGTTCTCGCGTGATAAACGCACTAATGGACAGACACACAGACAGAGAGACATTGCATTTTATATATATTATAGATTATAGATATTCCCTGCTACATAATATTGTTCCATATTTAATGGTTTAGGCTGTATATTGCAAAGGAACGCGCTAGCGGCAAACTTTTTTCTGACTTCATTCACTATTATCGTCACTGCTCATTCCTTATGCTACATATCATAATAAAATATAGCCTCTAACCTGGCCAGAGAACATATGTATGTTTAAAAAAAAAAAGTACGTAAGTCGGATAAGTGGTTCTTCAGTGATAAGCTCACTAATGGACAGACAGACAGAAAGACGTTGCATTTTATATATTATATATATATATATATATATATATATATATATATATATATATATATATATATATATATATATATATATATATATAACAATAACAAAGAAAAAATTAAACTGCAAAAAAATATTAATAAATTGCACCTATCCGTATTAATACATAAAACTGACGCGAAAGGAACTCAAACTTTAAATTCAAAATTATCACCGCCACTGTCTGATGACTGACTGAATTTAGAATGATTAGCCTATACATACCTACAAATTTTACCAATATGCTCAGTTAACTGTCTAAAATAAATATCAAATAAGGTGTGCCTTATCAGAAATAGAAAATTCATTGATGCATTAAATAGATCAATACAAATTAAAAAAAAAAAAGCCAGTCAAAAGCAAGTTGGACCTGCGCAATTAGTGTTCCGTACCGTAGTTGCCTTAAAATAAAAACAAAAAATTTGCACTTCAGAAAACACACCCCAAATGAGTTTTCAACAAAGTTTGTTTCCGATATTTATTGAAAGTTGATGACCTTAAATTTTTTTTTATATACCAGATAAATTACCAAAGGTAATGTAAATGATAATTTTTGTTCAATCTACACCTTGTGGAGAATATTTCAGAATTTTGACAAAATTTTTTGATCGGTACTTTTCGAGATAAGGGGGGAAGGGCAGCGATTTTTGGCAATTTTTTAAAAATAGCAACGCTTTGATTCGTCATCAATTTTAGTGCCAAATTTCAATTTCATATGTCAAATAGTTTCGGAGAAAATTGGGTGTGACAGACATTACAGACACCGAAGTGATCTTGTAAGTGTTCCGTACGAAACACTAATTAAATATAATACACATAACATAATAGAAAATAATTGTCATTAAACTTTAGCAACATCAGTAAAACACTTAAAACATTTTTTTCATTAGAAATTTGCTTTATTCCCCGAAAAAAAAAAATTATTGTAACATGTTTCATGACGTAAACAAGACGTATTGTCTTTAACAGCTGATGAGCGGTTTGGCATCTCTCTTTCTACCGATTGAAAAACTTCTTGCCTGTCTCAGTCATAAATGTTTAAAGGCTGTGAAATACAGTTTTAAATTACATAATATGTAGTTACGATTTGATAAATTTTCAAATATGTTCAAACTTTTTTAGAATAACTATTAAGCCTCTCCAATGGATTTGAGGACTCAACTATTTTATTAAATTGGACCATGCTAATAACACCCTATATATATATATATATATATATATATATATATATATATATATATATATATATATATATGCACAAATCAATGTGATCTTAATTAATAACTAACCATCCTTGCAATTCGACACCGCGTATATACATTTTTAGGTGTTTTTACCATTCCGTACCGAACACTTATGGGATCACTTCGGTGCCCGTCCGTTTATCTGTCTGTCGTATTCGAGTTTCTTCTCCGAAACTATTTGACATAGAAAGTTGAAATTTGTCACAAATATAGGAATTGATAGCCCAATCAGAGGTGTGCAGTTTTAAAAGTTAAATTTTGCCTTAAGGGTTTAGTTTTGGGGGTTGAAATCGGAAGTGAAAAAAAATTCTAAGTGATCAAGTGGGGTGTCAAATGAAATATTGTGAAAACCCTAGATCAAAAATATATGTGATGTAATACTAGTGCAAACTTTTCTTTATATTATTTTTAAAAAATTACCAAAAATCGCTGTCACTCACTCTATCTTTAACGTTACTAATCAAAAGAAATCGAAAAAGTTCTGGAATATTCTACATATAGATTCAATGAAAATTATCACGAGTGCCTTATCTTTAATAATTTATCTGGTATGTAAAAAAATAACAATTTTTTCAAGGTCATCCAATGAGGTGTCGAATAAACCTAAAAATTGTCAAAAATCGCGATTCCTCAACCCTATTTCCAAGAGCATTAATCAAAAAATTTTGAAAAAATTCTGGAATATTCTCCCTAAGGGGTAGATTGAATGAAGATTAGTACGAGCGTATTACCTTTTGATAATTTATCTATAATATATATATATATATATATATATATATATATATATATATATATATAAAATGCAACGTCCCTCTGTCTGCCTGTCTGTCCGTTAATGCGCTTATCGCTCGAGAACAGCTTATTCGTTTTTGGTGTTATTTTTTTATTCATATATATGTTTTCTGGCCAGGTTATAGGATATATTTTATTACGTTAGGCAACATAAGAAATAAGCAGTGACGATAATATTGTATCAAGTCGGAAAAAAATTTGCCGCTAGCGCAGTCTCTTGCAATACCTTGCCTATACCATTAAATATGGAACAATATCATGTACCAAAGAATATAATATATAAAATGCAAAGTCTCTCTGTCTGTCTGTTAGTGCGCTTATTACTCGAGAACTACTTATCTGTTTTACATGTTTTTTTTTTAATTCATACATATATTCTCTGGCCAGGTTATATAATAATAATAATCTATATAATCTCTCAGGGGCTAGGGCAATCCCAAAATTCTCCTAGTACCAGCATTGACAATCTCGAGGTACCTGAGTCATCTTTTGCTGTGTGGGCTGATATCTTCTCAAAACAACGAAGAACAACAATAACACACCAACTATTTACCTTCTACTCACAGGCAACGCAATGTCGGGACATTTTGAGCTTCTGACAGCACAGAATACTGAAAACACCCCAAACAACAGTAAACCAATAAAAGAAGCATCGAGCTAGCGACGTAACCGCCGAGAACGTCACGGGAAATGGCAACTTGACCAGAACTATGAAGACCGGGCCAAAGAAAATGGACCTACCAAAAGTGTGTGCCGGCGAGTAAGCCAACACCCACCAAGGCGGGGAAAAGAAAGCAACACATGAGTTGCATCACAGAAATAAACGAACACGTCATGCTATATTAAAATCACGAAACCTGACGAAGAAATGACTAAGAAAAATATTACTCGCCGGCTCAACCAACCGAAATCAATCCCATCGACAACCGACACGGTTGCGGGACAAACACAACCACCAAAGCCAAACCAAGCCACGTATATTTTGCCAGGACATGCAATTACCAAGGCTGCCAAACCAAGACAGCGGTTAAAGTGGACAGATGAAACGAACAGAACAGTGATGCGCTGTTACTACACCGTCACCAATTGCTTCCCTCATCATATCAGCCACAGGCCTTACACCAACAACATTCACATCACACACACAATTAGGACTTAACACAAACATACACAAAAACATTCAGAAGTCAGTAATTTTGAAAACATGTAACATTGTCAGGTGATTCTTTAATACACAATGGTAATAGCGTTTGTACTGACATGGCTTAGGCCCATCAGCCAAACATGGAACCGCATTTACCAAATGTGAGAAAGAAGAACAAAAATCTGTATCATATATATGAAACGTAACGACTCTCTCTCTGTCTGTCTGCCTGTCCATTAGTACACTTATCACTTAAGAACCGCTTACCTGATTTACGTGTTTTTTTTTTAATTCAAACATATGTTCTCTGGTCAAGTTATAGAATATAATTTAGTACGTTAGGTAACATAAGGAATAAGCTGTGACGATAATAGTGAACTAAGTCCACGCGAGCGGAGCCGCCGGGACGGCTAGTCTGGTATATAAAAACAAAGATCTGAAACAAACCTTGTTGAAAACTCATTTGGAGTGTGTTTTGTGAAGTCACTAATCATTTTGTACCTCCGTAACAAAAATTTTGTTTGAAAAGCATTTCCCGTACGAAACACTAACTGCACTAGTCCGACTTGCACTTGGCCTTTTTTTTAAAGTAATAAATTAAATTTTTTAGATTAGCTGGTATACTATTATAAATATCCAATGTCATTTAAACAAAAATCTAAATCTTATTGCTAAATTGAAATCGAATAAGTTGTTAATTATTTTTATTAAAATTAGCTGATGTATAAAACAAATTAGTTGGATTACGTAGCTACACTCCAGTTTTATTAATTTACGTTGACTGAATGTTCTTGTTGTTATATATGATCGTATTTTTTGGGTTTGAGTTTCGCACACTAATGTGTGCGAAACTCAAACCCAATTCTTGGTCGATCTGAACAAGGGTTTGCTGAAATCGATGTATATGCTTCCTAGAATCTATAGCGTCGCATATCATTGAAGAATAACAGAATATATTTATCTCCAGAGATCATTTAGGAAAAAATTCATCATATTTTCCCATTATTACATTTGTGACATATTGTAAACAATTTTTCAAATATTTTACTTATGGATTTGCAATTACTTACAGTGTAAAAATTACAATTATAGCTGAAATTTTCCAATTTCCTGTCATAGACATGGCCAGACTTAACAAAATTTACAGTTTTTTTTTATAACCAAAGAGGAAATTAAAAATGACTTTTTTTAAATATTATTCGGAATATTTTATTTAAAATAAAACCTAAATCACAAATTTTTAATTCACCCTTTTTTATTAAATATCTTGTGAAGCAGACAATAAATCAACTTTAGTAGGCAACTAGTCATCTGACAAACCACTAAGTAAGTAAATACACAGTTTTTTCTACGATTTTAAACTAAAATTATTTATTATGTTGTTTCATTAACCACAGAGTTATATTAACTTGCGTATCTGTAAAAAATCTTCGCAATTTAAAAAGAGCTTTCAAGCATCCCATAAATTAATAAGCGGCATTGAAATGAGACACTTACAACAAGAACCTCGTTTTTTACATCAGAACCAATTATCATGATCAAAATGCATCGCATGATAAACGAATCAAAAAATTCATCGAATTCCTTAAAAAATTAATAATAGAATGTAAGAACAAGGTATAAAACTTAAGTTCAGTTCACTGCTGTAGGTGAAGACAGACGCGGGGCAACCAGTCGCTCATAACAAGTCTTCATTTCTTCTTATTCTTCTTTCATGGTTACTAACGAGTTGGTCCGGTGTCGGCATGGAACCACAAAGGCAGCATATTAGTCACACCTGCCTGATACTACCAGAGAGTAAAAGAGCGCATTACCCAGAGCTTTCTCGGACCAACCAAAAGGAATGATTTGGCATTATCATTAATAATAATAATACGTCGTACCACTTGTCTTCATACGTTTGCATTTACTTGGAGAATGGCTAACTATGGCCAGGAAAAATATGATTTTTGTGACTGTTGAGACCACCCAATGGTGGAGCTGACCACATTAAATCTTTAGAAAATTCGTAATTAATATTGGTTACGACAATGAAATAAAATTTTGAGTAAGAATTGCAAGCACGTATTTTATTTTATTGTGAAGTATGCAATATTTCTTTAATACCATTACAATTTTAATAATTAAACCTAATTTTTTTTTGATTATTACGTATACATATACGCGGGCTCTTTTTTTTGGGTTACCTATCTAGCAGGGAAGGAAAAAACTGACCGAGCTTAAAAAAATATATTTTCATCCAAAAAAAAACTATTTGTTTGTGCTTTAAGGGGTAACATACTCTATACTTCTAAGAATTATTCAAAAAAAAAAGAAAATTCCATTCTAGTACAGAGTTATAGCAATAAATGTGACCTGGCGTTGGATTGGGACCGCTGCCTGTCCTCAGACACTGTCTGCAGTATTACTCAATTTTTAATATTTTTTCACTTTTTTTTTTTAATTCTTAATAATTACTTTTTCTACAGAATGTCCACAGGTTTTTTTTTTTGAAATTTTCTAATAAACAATTTTTTTTTAAATAACACTGATCCACATGATTTTTGTTACATGTAAGCTAGTATGTGATTTATGCTTGCCTACCTACCCCAATTAAAAACCCACAAAAATTTGTGTTCGATCACCCCTTAAATTACGTTATAAGAGGAGATCGTTGAGAATATTGTTTTAAACTTAAGCCATCTTGGAAATAATAATTATTTTTTGTTTTCATTTGAGTAATCTACGGTCAATAATATGCCGAGAACTTGTGTATATAATCCTGATCGATTCTGTTACGTGTGTGGTGAACTTACATTCACTAGTCAGCGGAGAAATTTTACAGACTTGGTCAAGAAGTGTTATTTTGAATATTTCGGATTTCCAGTTCGCCACCAAGATAAATTGTGGGTTCTCCATATATGTCGTGCATCCTATGTTACTCTTCTGACTGGATGGGCTAACGGAACACGTCGCATGAACTTCACAATTCCAGTGATATGGGCCGAACCAAGAGATCACACATCAGACTGTTATTTTTGCTTGACTGCAATTAAGGGCTTCAGTAGTAAACTAAACAAGCAATCAAGTATCCAAACTTACCATCTGCAAGGAGACCGGTCCTCCACAGTGAAGTGATGCCTGCACTAACACCTCCACAAAGTGTACAATCAGATGAATCCAACGTGTCGTTTAGTTTACGTCCTACTCAAGAGGACATGAGAAATTACACTTACGAGCCTAGCACTTCTTTTACACCACATTCAATAACACACGGTGACCTAGACGACTTGGCGCGTGATTTGATATCCAAAAAGCAAGCTGAAGTTTTATCATCTAGGTTGAAAGGATGGAATTTACTTCATTCAGAAACGAGAATTTGCTATTTCCGCAATCGTGATGATGAATTCAGAAGGTATTTCTCTTAGGAAGGTAACCTTGCTTACTTTAATCTCATTAATTCTGTAATGAATTTATTAGGGAACACCAACTATACCAATACAGACTGGCGACTATTTATAGACTCTCCTAAAGTAAGTCCAAAAGCTGTTCTTTTGCATAATAGAAACAAAATTCCGTCTATCCCAGTAGCCCATGCCACTAACATGAAAGAGTCATATGATAACATGACGCTACTTTTAGAGCAAATAAAATATTGTATGCATTCTTGGAAAATATGTGGAGATTTGAAGGTGATCGCTATTTTTTTAGTGCTACAATGTGGTTTCACAAAATATTGCTGCTTCCTTTGTGAATAGGACAGTAGAGACAGAAAAAATCATTATATTAAAAAAGATGACCAAAACGTAGATCACTTACTCCGGGACAAAAAAACGTTTTGTTTCCACCTTTGGTGAAACCAGAAGATGTACTGTTGCCACCACTACACATAGAACTAGGTCTTATCAAAAATGTTAAAAAAAAACGATCGACGAAACTGGCGAAGGATATTTATATTTGAAAAAAAAGTTCTCTAAAATTAATGATGCTAAAATTAAAGAGGGAATATTGGTTGGACCACAAATTAGAGAATTAATTAAAGACAAAAATTAAATTCACTGGAAAAATTCGCCTGGATATGTTTCAAAAATGTGGTTAAAGATTTTCTTGGAAATAATAAAGCTGAAAACTACAAAGACTTGATCAGTGAACTTTTGATGACCTATAAAGCACTAGGATGTAACGTATCTCTCAAAATTCATTTTTTGGATTCTCATTTTGACTCTTTCCCCAAAAAACAGTAAGCGATGATCATGGTGAACGTTTCCATCAGGATATTTCAGCCATGGAGAAGAGATACCAAGGCAAATGGAGTCCAAACGTGTTGGCAGATTATTGTTGAACACTGAAGAGGGACATTCTAGAAGATAAATATCCAAGAAAGTAATAAAATCCATTTTTTTTATACTATCACTATAAAAGATTAATATTTGATACAAATTCTACTTTTATTTTATTGTTTCCATATTATGGTATGCTAGATTTAAAATATGACAATAGAATCCGTGTAACAAAAAAAAGTTGAAATTTTTGGCCAGTGTAATTAAACATAAATTTTTTGGTCGAAAATTGCATACTAAAGTTTGAAACACTATAAATTTTTTATTTTTTAAAAAACCCTTCGATAATTACTACATTATTTTGCAGGATTAATTTTTATTATAATCATTTTTTTTAAATTATCCTGCAGACTAGAAGGCGCCATAGCTTTCACCAGTGGCCATTTGACCCCGTAAAAAATAACGTCAACATTTAAAATATACTTCAAAAAAAAATTTAAACAGTAAAAACATATAACCACTATTTTTTTTTGTATTATTCATTTAATAACCTTTTAAATATTTTTTCAAAAAAATTTTTGCAACGCCCAACTGTACGTAATCCCTTAAAAACGACGCTAAAGCGGTTTTAAACTCATCATTTGAACCGGTTATTTGAGAAACCCCATTAGTCAACTGACCTTAACTTTTGGCAAATTAGAAAAAACTTTTTTAGTGCTATCTAAATCTTTATCTTCCCTATTTTTTGAATAGAATATGTCCCCCTCGACTGAAAACATATTAAACGCTTGTTGGTAAATATTTTTTCTAAAGTGAGGACACTTAAACGAAACATGTATGTTTTACATGAAACAAAAACCTTGTAAAATAATGTTATTAATAATGAATTTGGGAGCACGTTTATACCAGGCGTACAAGTATGAAATGCGGAGTTTTTTCTAAAAAACATGTTAAATTCGATATATATATATTATACGAAAGAATGATAAAAAGTGCTTTATTCAAAGTATGCTCCATTGCTTATTATACATTTTTCCCATCTTTCGGGCAATTTATGAATACCACACGCCAGTAAAAATCTTTCCCTTTTGCTGCGAACCATTCATTGAGACATTTTCTCACATCTTCGTACGAACCAAAGCGCTGTTCAGCAAGTGCGTGACCCATCGATGCGAACAAGTGGTAATCGGAAGGAGCCAAGTCTGGTGAGTAAGCCGCATGGGGTAGAACTTCCCAGCTGAGTGCTTCCAAGGTGTCGCGAGCTGGTTTTGCCGTATGTGATGGAGCATTGTCATGAAGAAAAAATGACTTTGTGTTGCCTCTTTCGGTATTCTGGCCTTTTTTTTCAAGCAGCAAACGGTTCAAATCGGTCAATTGCCGTTGTTGGTAACGTTTAGTATTAACCGTTTCCAATTGTTGTTGGTAATGTTTTAGTATTAACCTTTTCCCCAGGATTTAACAGCTCATAATATACCACGCCCCTCTGGTCCCACTAAACACAGAGCATCGTCTGCCAAAGCGATTCGAACTCGCGGTCGATGTGGATGGTGCGCCTGTAACTATACGATGCAAAAACGACTTCCTTTTGTACCGAGCGACCAAAATGTCACATGTGTTTTTGCGCTTTTCATTTGCCTGTCGTTCAACTCATGTGGTACCCATCTACCGGCTTCTGAATCTTTCCCATCTCTCGTAGCCGATTGGAAACAGCTTATGGAATAACGCCTAATTGCTCGGCGAGTTGTTTTTGTGTTTGCGAATCATCTTCGTCCAACAATACTTTCAATTCCACATCTTTGTGTTTTTTTTTTTGCGGTTTTCCACGTTCCTTGTCTGCAACATCGAAGTCACCACTTTTGAAACGCCGAAGCCATCGTTCACACATATCTTGCGATGGAGCATGTTCACCATAAGCTTCTCGAAGTAATCGGTATGATTCAACAGCAGTTTTCTTCAAATGAAAACAAAAAATTAATGCTGTCCGCGAATGCTCTTTGTTCAGTATAAATTTCGACATATTGAACACAACAACATAACACTATGCACATACTTTTCCAATTTATCACTCATGTGCATCTGACACTTGTTGATGACACAACAAAATGGCGCAGTGTCAAATCTTTATAGCACAAACTGCATTGGTACACCATCTGTTGTCTGAAATCCACATTTCATACTTGTACGCCTGGTAAAAAATTCTCCTTGAAATCCAGATGTAAGCACAACCTCCTCTGCGTTCGCAGCCATGTTGTTGGTATGATAGGGGATAGATACGTGATAAAAAACAAGACCTAAAAATTTTCTTGAGCTTCCACACTATGTTTTATGTTTACTCTGACAACCCGCCGAAAAATAAAATTGACTGATTATTATAGATCAATATGCTACCCTATTTTCAGAATAACTTCAGAAAGTCAAAAGGATTTTTAAATACGAAAAATCAACGTATACCCGTGTCCATATACTTGGAGTTTTCTATGAAATTGACTAGTCTGTAGACTAAATTTATTATATACAAAGTTTAACTTATGTGCACTTTTAAATATACTACCATAAATCAATACGCATGACACCTTCATTACATCTCAAAATGATTTATAAGAACTAATAATCAGAATAATTAAACATCGGTATTTCTTTATAATTTTTCCTTTACGGCTATCAAAATTGCTGCAATAAATGCGTGAAGACAAGAAGCAGAGATGTATATTATTTTAAACGCCGCTGTCAACTTTCGACTTCGATATAATTTATTAAATCAAAGCGACGGGTTGTTAAAAATAACATTCGTTTCAACACGGCTCCCTTCTAATATGCTCAGCATCAGATTATAAGTTATTTGTGTCTGGTAGAGTGTGAACGAAATAAAAGAAGTTTGGTGCTTCCTGCAAGCTCAGGATTACCCAGAAATTAATTTTGAGAACCCATAAAATATAATAATAGCTTAAATTGAAAGTTTTTCTTACACATCAGGTACAGAAAAATAAACTTATAACGTTCGTTTTTAAATGTGATTCAATAAATTATAAGGCTGTATGAGAAATTACTTACAAAAATTTAGCAGTTAATTCATCTCTGGTGAAGACAATAAAATTTGCATTTTTGTTGGCCAGGTAGTAGGTATGATTACAAAAAACATGATAAAAGGACACTTAGAGAGTTACACAAATCTTAATAATAAAACTTTGTCAACAAACATTAATCAAAAACACTTTTTAAGACAGAACACAACTGTGAGAAAGACCATGATGTTGAAATGGTACTCCATTTTAAAATTTTTTTTGACAAAATAAAAAAGTTTATTCAAGTTCATTTCAAAAGTGGAATTTTAATTTTCCCTTCTGTTTCAATATGTAGATGACTTGCTAGTAGCTTTACCTGCCGGAAGTGAACAGAATACTCTTAATATTTACAATCTTTCAATCATAAATTAGTATTTACTGTTGAGGAGGAGACTGACTGTGCTGTTCCGTTTTTGGATACTAGGGTTGTACGCTCTGAAAATAATACAGTCAAACTTGACTGGTATAGGAAAAAATCAAGTTCGGGTAGATATATCCCATTTCATTCTTATCACCGTATGAGACAGAAACTGAACATCATCAGAGGATTAAAAAACAGAATAGATAAGATCTGCCCCCTCTTTTAGAGAAAAAAATGTAAAACTGTTAGAAAACATCTTGTTGGACAATTACTATCCTAAAGCTCTAATGAAAAAGAATTTTCAAAGACCCCCCCTTCAAATCAATCCAACTGTTTCCACTAATGTCAACATTAAAGTAGGAAAGTTATAATACATAAAAGGTCTTTCCCAGTCCTTGTCTTCTCTTTTAAAAAATACAAACATTAAGATTGCTAATTACAATATAATGTTTTTATGAATTGTTTTTATATCAATTTAAAAGATAAAACCGAAGCTCTTTAAGAGATTAGCGTTAGACAAAAGTGATAGCAAACACAAACCTAACGCAACTAGCTTGAGCTTACACGTAAATAATTCAGATCACAGAGTACAATATAACAACAGCCTCATTCTGGATGTTAAGATTAATTACTTCAGAAGAAGTTTCTTGGAAATGTGTTACATAAAAACTTGTAAAAATAATCTCAATCACAAAAAAGACATAGAAGGTTTGAGCACTATGTATACCTATTGACTAATACAAAATCATACCAAACCAATGAAAAAGAACGATTTTTATGAAAAAATTAGTTTCCAGTAAAGTTGACGTTTCTTTCTCTTTCTGTTATTCCTGCTTTTTACATATTACTAATTACTTTTTCTGCATCTTCTTGTTATAAAATTAAAAAATTAATAATTAAATATGATAAATAATAAATAACATCCAATATTAATATTCTCTTTAAAATACTTTAAATTAGTCTATGAGTCCCTTTGTTATAAAATTAAAGAATTAATATAATTAATAATAAATAACTCGTCTAATAGTAACATTCATCAAATTTAAGTCCCTTTACTATAAAATTAAAAAATAAATATCATTAATAATAAATAATTTGTCTAATAGTAGCATCCACCAAAAATTTACCACATCCCTAACTTTAATGCTTTTGTGGTTTTTTGTCGACCTGATGACGACATAGACTACCAACAATATCCGACTCAGACTCAAATATCACTAAATAAGTTACTAAACTCGATGTCAAAAAAATTTTTAAAATGGAGTACCATTTCAACATCATGGTCTTTCTTACAGTTGTGTTCTGTCTTAAAAAGTGTTTGTGATTAATGTTTAATGACAACGTTTTATTTTTAATATTTGTGTAACTCTCTAAGTGACCTTTTATCATGTTTTTTGTAATCATACCTACTACCTGGCCAACAAAAATGCAAATTTTATTGTCTTCACCAGAGATGAATTAACTGCTACATGTTTGTAAATAATTTCTCAGACAGCCTTATAATTTATTGAATCACTTTTAAAAACGAACGTTTTAAGTTTATTTTTCTGTACCTGGTTTGCATTTTTAGAATCCAGAAAAAGCTACCATTAGGCAGCGAAAATTCCATAACGAAAATAAAAAGCAGATACTAGAGCCTTTAGATCTTTGATTGCTCATCTCTTCTCCTTATAAGGGCGTTTCCCAGTAGTTAAACTTACGATACATATATATATATATATATATATATATATATATATATATATATATATATATATATATATATATATATACATATACATATATATATATATATATATATATATATATATATATATATATATATATATATATATATACATATATATTTATATATATGTATCGTAAGTTTAACTACTGGGAAACGCCGTTATAAGGAGAAGAGATGAGCAATCAAAGATCTAAAGGCTCTAGTATCTGCTTTTTATTTTCGTTATCGAACTTTCGCTGCCTAATGGTAGCTTCTTCTGGATTCTAAAAATGCAAACCAGGTACAAAAAAATAAACTTAAAAACGTTCGTTTTTTAAATGTAATTCAATAAATTATAAGGCTGTATGAGAAATTACTTACAAACATGTAGCAGTTAATTCCTCTCTGGTGAAGACAATAAAATTTGCATTTTTGTTGGCCTAGTAGGTATGATTACAAAAAACATGATAAAAGGTCACTTAGAGAGTTACACAAATATTAAAAATAAAACGTTGTCATTAAACATTAATCAAAAACACTTTTTAAGACAGAACACAACTGTAAGAAAGACCATGATGTTGAAATGGTACTCCATTTTAAAAAATTTTTTGACATCGAGTTTAGTAACTTATTTAGTGATATTTGAGTCTGAGTCGGATATTGTTGGTAGTCTATGTCGTCATCAGGTCGACAAAAAATCACAAAAGCATTAAAGTTAGGGATGTGGTAAATTTTTGGTGGATGCGACTATTAGACAAATTATTTATTATTAATGATATTTATTTTTTAATTTTATAGCAAAGGGACTTAAATTTGATGAATGTTACTATTAGACGAGTTATTTATTATTAATTATATTAATTCTTTAATTTTTTAACAAAGGGGCTCATAGACTAATTTAAAGTATTTGAAAGAGAATATTAATATTGGATGATATTTATTATTTATCATATTTAATTATTAATTTTTTAATTTTATAACAAGAAGACACAGAAAAAGTAATTAGTAATATGTAAAAAGCAGGAATAACAGAAAGAAACGTCAACTTTACTGGAAACTAATTTTTTCATAAAAATCGTTTTTTTTCATTGGTTTGGTATGATTTTGTATTAGTCAATAGGTATACATAGTGCTCAAACCTTTTATGTCTTTTTTGTGATTGAGATTATTTTTACAAGTTTTTATGTAACACATTTCCAAGAAACTTCTTCTGAAGTAATTAATCTCAACATCCAGAATGAGGCTGTTGTTATATTGTACTCTGTGATTTGTATTATTTACGTGTAAGCTCAAGCTAGTTGCGTTAGGTTTGTGTTTGCTATCACTTTTGTGTAACGCTAATCTCTTAGAGAGCTTTTGTGAAGTTTGTCCAACGTAGACCAAACCACATTGACAGGGAATGCCGTAGATTATATTAGATCTTTGTAAATTATCGGTTTTATCTTTTAAATTGGTATAAAAACAATTCATAAAAACACTATATTGTAATTAGCAATCTTAATGTTTGTATTTTTTAAAAGAGAAGACAAGGACTGGGAAAGACCTTCTATGTATTATAACTTTCCTACTTTAATGTTGACATTAGTGGAAACAGTTGGATTGATTTGAAGGGGGGTCTTTGAAAATTCTTTTTCATTAGAGCTTTAGGATAGTAATTGTCCAACAAGATGTTTTTCTAACAGTTTTACATTTTTTTCTCTAAAAGAGGGGGCAGATCTTATCTATTCTGTTTTTTAATCCTCTGATGATGTTCAGTTTCTGTCTCATAGGGTGATAAGAATGAAATGGGATATATCTACCCGAACTTGATTTTTTCCTATACCAGTCAAGTTTGACCGTATTATTTTCAGAGCGTACAACCCTAGTATCTAAAAACGGAACAGCACAGTCAGTCTCCTCCTCAACAGTAAATACTAATTTATGATTGAAAGATTGTAAATATTAAGAGTGTTCTGTACACTTCCGGCAGGTAAAGCTACTAGCAAGTCATCTACATATTGAAACAGAAGGGGAAATTCCAATTCCACTTTTGAAGTGAACTTGAATAAACTTTTTTATTTTGTCAAAAAAAAATTTTAAAATGGAGTACCATTTCAACATCATGGTCTTTCTCACAGTTGTGTTCTGTCTTAAAAAGTGTTTTTGATTAATGTTGTAATGTGACAAAGTTTTATTACTAATATTTGTATAACTCTCTAAGTGTCCTTTTATCATGTTTTTTGTAATCATACTTACTACCTGGCCAACAAAAATGCAAATTTTATTGTCTTCACCAGAGATGAATTAACTGCTAAATTTTTGTAAGTAATTTCTCATACAGCCTTATAATTTATTGAATCACATTTAAAAACGAACGTTTTAAGTTTATTTTTCTGTACCTGGTTTGCATTTTTAGAATCCAGAAGAAGCTACCATTAGGCAGCGAAAGCTCGATAACAAAAATAAAAAGCAGATACTAGAGCCTTTAGATCTTTGATTGCTCATCTCTTCTCCTTATAAGGGCGTTTCCCGGTAGTTAAACTTACGATTGTTTGTTGCCAGTGTCCTGTTACTGTCCTTCCTCCTCTCCTCTCTCTCTCTCTCTCTCTCTCTCTCTCTCTATATATATATATATATATATATATATATATATATATATATATATATATATATATATGCAATGGTGAGCAAAAAAAATCGACTCAACAATTTTGCTTCATTTAACATCGATCCTTGAATTTAATTTTCAATCATTGGTATTATTTTTTTATCAGTACAATTCTGATTTTCTACTCTTTCCAATTATACCAGAAACATTTGGATTTCCTCCTGTTACCAAGAGACTGACGCCTTTACACGGAGACCAAGATCAGGAAGAAGAAGGTGTACCTCGGAACAAGACGATCGCTTCATTGTTAACACAACTCTAACAAATCGTGACTTGACCGGCGTTGATGTCCAGTAGGAGCTCCGACAAGTTCGTGGTCGGACTGTCAATCATTGGACAGTCAGAAGAAGACTTAAAGAAGCTAATCTAACTCCGAAGAGACCAACTAACGGACCCAAATTGACAACAGCCCATCGACAAGCGCGACTCGGATTTGCACGAAAACATGTCAACTGGACCTTAGAGCAATGGTACGAGCAAACGGTTTATTCTCCGACGACTCCCGAATGTGCCTACATGGCAATGATGGAAGAAGACGAGTCGATAGAAGGCCTAGGGAGCGCTATGCGCAGTGCTGCACTACTGAAACGTTCGCCTACGGAGGAGGTTCTGTTATTGTGTGGGGACGCATCTCACTGGATGCGAAAACCGATTCGGTTTCCGTGCCTGATGAGACTGGTAGCGGTAGATTAACTGCTCACCGGTACATCGAGGAGGTGCTCCAAAAACACGTCGTTCCTTACGCTGAGTTTGTTGGCGATAGCTTCGTGCTAATGTACGACAATGCGAGGCCACATGCTGCTGTGTCGGTGCGGTAATACTTGGCGAAGTTGGAAATAGCCACTTTAGACTGGTCTGTGCGGAGTTCTGACCTCAATCCAATTGAGCAGATGTGGGATCAGCACAAAAAAAGGGTTCGAGCCAAAAATCCAGCCCCTGCATTGCTGAGGAACTTAAAGGTTGCGATGGCGTAAGAGTGGGAAAGGATCCCGCAGGCAGTGGTGAAAAAGCCCACCAGCTCCATGAAAAAGCAATTGAAAGCAGTAATAAGCGCTAGGGGGGTAATACAAAATAATGATTTTGGTTTTTATCAACAAATTTGATTGCTAAACTTAAAATTTGTCTAATTTTTCCTCTCTCCCAAATTTCATAATCAGTAACCAAATCATTATGATTTTAATTGTCTCTAAAAATATTGACGAAGAAATTTCTGACAAGAATATGTTTTTTTTCTCTCATTTCTAAGATCGTTGCCTTAATCTTGAAGGTATAACTGTCATCAACACAATTTGAATATATTCTAAAACTGGCATGTATGTTAGTTTAAACGCCGCTCATTCATTAAATCAAACCGATGAGGAATTAAAAACAAAACATTCATTTCCTCAGTGCTTACTGTTCTTTCATTTAATATTATTTAGGTTTGGTCAAGTATGAAGCAAATAAAAGAAGTTTGGTGGTTGTTGCCATTTTGCAGAAAATTCACTTTTCGTAGACCAGTGTTTCCAAAATTTATTTGGTCAGCTTCAGGGCTCAAGAATATTGTTTTTATTTGTACACAAAATCACTCCCAGACTAGCTTGCTTAATATACGGCGGTGAACTGATCACTCTGGTAAATTTTTACGAAATAGCTGGAAATTTTGTTAAGGGGCATGACTGTTGGTAAGCGTAATTCTTGTAATAATTGTGTTCAAAGTTTCAAATAGATGCAACGAACAGTTGTTTGTTAAAAACTATCGTAAATTGTTGATGTAACAAATTTCGTAAAAATGGATAAAGCCAAGCATCGTGCAGTGATAAAACATTTTTATTTCAAAAGGTGGACTACTTTCCAGATAGAAACTGAACTGAAGGAGATTTGAGATGACGCTGCACTAGCACTTAAGATAATTTTTTACTGGATAAATGAATTTAGAATGCGAAGGTGAAGCCCTAATGAATGAATTAAAAGATCTTTTTAATGAATGCCTCAAATGTGGAAATATACCAGATGACTGGGGGAAAATGCCAACTCATCTTAATATATAAAAAAGGTGAGCGCCTGAAAACCTAGAAAACTACCGGCTAATTAGTTTACTTTCCCAGCTGTTCTCACGAATCATAACAAACAGACTGGAACACAAAATGGAATTATACCAACCAATAGAACAGGCTGGATTCAGATCAGGCTTCAGTACGATTGAGCACTTACATACACTGAGAATACTAATCGAGAAGGCCACCGAATATAATATACCAATGTGGCTCACATTTGTAGATTTTCGCAAGGCTTTCGACACAGTGGAAAAATGGACGCTTATAAGAGCTCTTAGAAATGCTCGTATAGACCACAGATAGAGCTGATTGCCAGAATATATGAACGAGCAACACTCAAAGTTATGGTAAACCAAGAACTGACAAACAAGGTCCCAGTGAACAGAGGAGTAAGGCAGGGCGATGTAATATCGCTTAAGTTATTTACAATAATCTTAGAAGATGTATTCAAAGAACTGAATTGGGACGAAAATGGCCCTCTGATAGCTGGCGATCGGCTAAACAACCTGAGATTCACTGATGACATTGTAATTATAGCAAACAATAAGAATGAAATGATCCAGGTGATCACAGATCTCCACCACCAAGCAAGAAAAGTGGGACTTGGCATAAATTTCTCCAAGACAAAGTACATGAGTAACGAAGACACCAATGATGAAAATATGGTGATTGACCATTCAAACAATAGAAAAAGTAAACACTATCTGGGCCAAATAATAACGATGGGAAAAGAAAACCAGCAGCTTGAAATAGAAAGAAGGATACATATGGGATGGGCAGCATATGGAAAATTGAAATATGTACTGAATATGAACATTCCTCAAAGATCAAGAACCCAAATTTATAATCAATGTATCTTACCAGCTACAACGTATGGAGCCGAGACATGGGTTTTAACTAAAAGAACAATAGAAAAACTACAAGTTCACCAACGAGCAATGGAAAGGAAGATGTTGGGTGTTACTTTGAAGGACAAGAAAACTAATAAATGGATTAGACAACAAAAAAGGTGGATCATATCACCAAACTGATAACATCTCTGAAATGGAGCTGGGCCGGCCATGTAGCGAGAGTAACGTATAAGTGGAGTGGCAAGATCACTAGGTGGAGACCATGGGGTGAAAAGCGAAGCATAGGAAGACCCCAACAGAGATGGAGCGACGATCTGAAGAGAATCGGAGGGCTTAACTGGTATCAACAAGCACAACATAGAGAAAAATGGAAAGATTTGAGAGAGGCCTATACCCGATAGTGGGTAGAGAGGGGCTGAAGGAAGAAGAAGAAATGAATTTAGAAGTGGCTATACGATCATTATAGATGCAGAAATGGTATAGATTCTGATGAGATTGCTGAAATGGTAGGCATCTCAAATGAATGGTACATAATATACTGCATGAAGTTCTAAAATGAAAAAGCTGAGAACGCCATGGGTTTGTTGACTCCAAACCAAAAAGGCAGGAGGAAGGGCAGTTCAAATTCGCATTTGGAAAAGTTGCCACGTAATCGGAAGGACTTCCAGCGTCGATTCGTGACTATAGATAAAACGTGGATCCACCATTATACCCCGGAGACAAAAAGTAGTCAGAACAGTGGGTTGGCGAAGGTGAAAGTGGACCGAAAAAAGCGAAAACAATCTTATCGGCGAAACAAGTGATGGCAACTAATTTTTGGAGTATCGTCATGATTTACTATAAGGAAAACGGTAATGGCTGCTATACACGCTCCGGTTTACCTGACAGGTTTGCCTGCACAGGCAGACCTACGCAGGTAAACCGGAGAGTGTATTGTAAAACCCGTATATGTAGGTTTCTTGAACTGTACAGGTGACCGGAGTAAATATGGAAAAACATATTTTTACCTGTGCCAGAGTTGGGCAGAAGAATGCGCAACGGTATTTATCTGTTTTTATTCAGTGAGGTTTCAAAAGAGCAGGTTTGCATAAAACGTTTATATTTTGGTGGTTTGGTGGTTTATATTATTTATTATATGAAGAGCTATAAAGGCTAGTAGTACACTCTCCCGCGTCTCCGGCATAATTTTAAACGAGAACTGCACAGTTTCACCATCGCGTGTGTGGGTCCTAACCTGTGCAGGTAAACCTGTTAAGGTATACCTGCACAGGTTTCCTGTGCAGGTATACCGGAGCGTGTATAGCAGCCTTAAAACAGTGACTTGCTCTTATTAGGCAACATTCCTGGATCATTTACATAGTGAGAGGAAGCAGAAGCGACCCAGATTAGCACGCAAAAAGTGCTTTTTCGCCAGGACAATGCGCCAGTTTAGGCATCCGACGTTGCAATGGCAAAAGTGCACAAGTTGAATTACGGCGAGCAAAAAAATCGACTCAAACGATTTTGCTTCCCTTGCTCCCTTCCTCCTTGAATTTAATTTTCAAACAGTGGTATTATTTTTGGTTTCATTGGAATGCTGATTTCCTACTCTTTCCAATAATATCAAAAACGTTTGGATTTCCAAAAAGTTTTACTGATTAGAACGTTTTTACTCAACAGAACCGTTTTTGCTCGCTCAGCGACGTATTCGTCCCTATAAAAACACATGCAATTACATTTCTCAATCATTTCTTTATCAAAACTTGAACCGTCAACATCTCTGCCATAGCTGATTACTAATACGTCTTCGGAAAACTTCCCGGAAGAAACTGCACGGGTCCTTGCCCTATTGCAAGAAGGACATATCTAACGTGCAGTCGCTCTGCAACTGCATCTGAACCAGCAGCTATCTCCAGAGTCTACAGACGTTATTAAGAAGCCTTTACACGGGGACCAGGATCAGGAAGAAGAAGGCGGGCAAGGAATTTGATTTCTCGTTCGAATTTGTCTAGAGTCCTCAATTATTAACGAAATCAGACAAATTTTTTTTAAATACTCGTAACTGAATTTCAGACAAACGTAAAAAAGCCGATTTGCAAAATAGAACCTCGAAATTTTTAAATTGGAAAAAACAGCACGGAATCGAGAGGTGAAATTTCGAAGTTCACGTGATTTCAAGTTTATGCGTTCAAAACTGATCCATCGGGGGTTTCTGGGGTCGCTGAATCTATTTTCGGAGTCATTTTTATCATATGCGCCCTTTTGAGCTGTGAAAATAGGGGTTGGTGGGGGGAAATCGCGATATTCCCTTGAATTAGAGTTTCGCGTTCAAAACTGGTTCCTCGGGAGTTTCTGGGGTCTGGTGAATCTATTTTCGGGTCATTTTGATTATATGCCCGTTCTGAGGGGTGAAAATGGAGGTTAGAAAATAGATTCAGCGACCCCAGAAACCCAGCAGGAGCTCCGACAAGTTCGTAGTCAGGCTGTCAATCATTGGACAGTCAAAAGAAAACTTAAAGAAGTTAACCCAACTCCGAACAGACCAGCTAACTGAGCTTTGCCAGTAGTCGATTTTTTTGCTCACCAGTGTAGTTCTTCATCCATCCTATTCCTCAGATTTGGCCCCAAGTAACTTTTTTGTTTCCTAACCTCAAAAATTGACTTGGGGGCAAGAAATTTTCGTTGAATTAAGCAGTTATCTGTGCTGTAAACAAATATTATGCACAGTTCAAAACAGTTTTTTTCTGAAGGAATAAAAAAATTGGATTTATTGAGCTCAATGGAGATTATGTTTTGATTTTTTATTTTTGCAAAAACATGTTTTTTACCGTGTTTCTTACAAGACTGTACCCTCGTATTTAAGAAGCATTAAGAATCATTTCAGTTATTATTATTGTTATATTAATACAAAAATAAATATCATATATTTAATGTTTTACATTTTCAGTGCATATAATTAACTTTATCTAAAAACCTAAATATTAAAAGAGGTTAAATGAACCTATTACATATTGTTTAAGGTTTTACCAACTTAATTAGTTTTATAATAAAAACTTCTCTATTTAGTTTTAATGCTAGCCTGTTAAATACTTTTTCTTATATTGCTAATTTCAGGAGTAATTACCTTAACCTGAAATAATTTGTAATGTTTTTTCATAAAGTTTTAATTACTCAGTATATATCACCACCACACCAAACACTTTATTTTTGCACTCGACGCGCGTTTCGTTAATCATATTAGCTTCATCAGGAGCGATGATTGACTCATCCATGGTTGATGAGTCAATCATCGCTTCTGATGAAGCTAACATGGTTAACAAAATGCGCGTAGAGTGCAAAAATAATGTGTTTGGTGTATTAGTGATATATACTGAGTAGTGTCATTGTGTCAAAGATTTCACATTCCCAACACGATAATCAGAAATATTTTACTAAATACGTAACTTTGTTCTTAAAAATTACTTACAGTGCTTACAAACTGGACCAAAAAAGGACTATCTTTGTCACTCTGGAGCTCTTTTTTACCCTTTAAGGGGTTACATACACCGGGTATTTTCAAAAATTCGATTTTTTTACGGATTTTTGTTCTCTATACTAAGAGTTATTAAAAAATAAACCGGTCAAGTGCAAGTTGAACTTGCACAATTAGTGTTCCGTACGTAGATTGTTTTTTAAAATAAAATTTTTGTGAGGGTGGTATAAAATGATCAGTGACTTCACAAAACACACTCCAAATGAGTTTTCAATAAAGTACTGAAGACTGGTGACCTTGAAATTTTGTTTTTTTTATATACCAAATAAATTATTAAAGGTAATGCACTCGTGATAATTTTCGTTCAATCTATACCCCGTGGAGAATATTCCAGAATTTTTTCAAAATTTTTTGATCAGTACTTTTCGAGATAAGGTAGGGGACAGCGATTTTTTAAAAGTAATACGAAGAAAAGTGTGCCCAAGTATTACATTATATATATATTTTTTTACTCGTGTTTTTACAAGCTTTCATTTGACACACACTCGATGACCTAGTAAAAAAAATTTTTTTTTCACTTCCGATTTCACCCTTCAAAACGAACCCCTTGAGTCAAAATTTATGTTACGGTGGTATAAAATGATCAGTGACTTCACAAAACACATACCAAATGAGTTTTCAACAAAGTTTGTTTCCAATCTTTACTGAAATTTGATGACCTTGAAATTTTTGTTTTTTTTTATGTACCATATAAATTATTGAAGGTAATGCACTCGTGATAATTTTCGTTCAATCTACACCCCGTGGAGAATATTCCAGAATTTTTTCGAAATTTTTTGATAAGTACTTTTCGAGATAAGGCCCGGGACAGCGATTTTTCGCGAATTTTTAAAAATAATACAAAGAAAAGTGCGCGCAAGTATAATATTATATATATATTTTTTACTCGTGTTTTCACAAGCTTTCATTTGACACCACACTCGATGACCTAGTAAAAAAAATTTTTTTTCACTTCCGACTTCACCCCCCAAAACTAACCCCTTAAGTCAAAATTTAATTCTTAAAACTACATGGCTCTGATGAGGCCATCAATTCCTATATTATTACCAAATTTCACCTTTCTATGTCAAATAGTTTCGGAGAAAATCGGGTGTGACAGACAGACAGACAGACAGACAGACAGACAGACAGACAGACAGACAGACAGACAGACAGACAGACAGACAGACAGACAGACACCGAAGTGATCTTATAAGTGTTCCGTACGGAACACTAAAAAGGAAATTCCATTCATCGATTTGATTACAAAGTTATAGAATTTCATCTTCAGCCTTCTTTCAGTTAAGAAGCAGTTAGATATTCTTATAAATGTATTCAATTTAGAGATTCTTCTTTGTCTTCCATATAGTATTGAAGATTCCTGTCGTGCTTACCTTTTGAAATAATCACTTTTAAGGGGTTGCATACACCTCGAATTAGCAATATTACTCAGTCAGTTTTTAATATTTTTTAACTTTTTTTTTTAGTCTGTCTGTCTGTCACACCCGATTTTCTCCGAAACTAAAAAAAAACTTCCTTGAATCATTTTTAACTATTACATTATTTTAAAAGATTAATTTCTATTTTTGTAAATTGGATTATTTTTTGTAAAGTTATCCTACAGACAAGGAGGAGCCATAGTTTTCTTCAGTGGTCAATTTAACCAAAAAAAAAAATTTAACTATAACAAATAAATGCTTATACTGCACTCTGTCGGTGACTTACTAAGTCTATTCAAGCAAAGCGGCACAGCACGGCTGGCAACTTATTGCAGAAACGCACCTTTCTTGAGCTTACTGCTCAATGGCATAGATGACAGTATAACTAAAAACGAAAAAAAATCGTATTCTTAGACGTTACCAAAGTGTTCTTCGTATTTGCTGAACCATCCTAAAACGCGTTTCGCCGTATTACGGCTCATCAGCTGGGCTAGGTTCAGCAAATACGAGATTTTTTTTTTGTCAAGAAGAAATCCGCCTTATGGATTCGGAAGCAGTCTGCGTCACCATAAGGGTGCCCCAAAGTGCTCCAGATATGTGAGGCTCTCTAACCTGAAGGGTTGGCATACCCACTAAAACTCCTTGTGAGCCGGGAAAACCCTTTACTCCTTTTACTTGACTGAACTTGTTAAGTATTTAGGTTGGCAAATACGAGAACACATCTTTAGTCCTTTATCCAAGTAACTAACGGAAAACTATAACAAATAGATGCTTATACTGCACTCTGTCGGTGACTTACTAAGTCTATTTAAGCAGAACGGCACAGCACGGCTGGCAACTTATTGCAGAAACTCACCTTTCTTGAGCTTACTGCTTGAAGGCATAGATGGTAGTATTGGTATAACTAAAAACGAAAAAAATCGTATTTTTAGACGTTACCAAAGTGTTCTCGTATTTGCTGGACCTAGCCCAGCTGATGAGTCGTGATACGGCGAAACGCGTCTTGAGATGGTTCAGCAAATACGAAGAACACTTTAGTAACTTCTAAAAATACGATTTTTTTCGTTTTTAGTTATACCAATACTGCCAAAAATTTTAACATTTACAGTCCCTGGCCAAATTATTAGACGCACTGTATTTTTTTAGTAATTTTATGTTTCTTAAGAGTTCTTATGCAATAATGGTATATTTAAACTACAATATTATTGATTTTTATTTAAAAGAATTGTTGTAGACTACATATTTGTATTTATTTTTAACATATGGCAACACTGTGTTGACAAAGTGATACATGAACGTAAATAAGTACAAACCTGTATCAGTCGCGATCGGAATCGAGTCAGGTACGGACGTGTTTCTGTGGCTTTATGGACTGTGATTGTTTATTTAACAGTTTTATACTACTCAGTTATTAGTTTATTTTGTAAGCAGTGTTTTAAAAAAGTAATTGGACTATTTTAATTATGGGTAGAAAAGGCGATCTTTCACCACGTAAAAAAGCTGAAGTGAAGGCCCTTGTGATTGCGAAAACATTTACAAACCGAGAAATATCAAGAAGATTGGAGGTTTCTGAAGCTAGTGTACGACGCATAAAAAAGAAAATTGAGTCAGGGAAGGAATTAAGCCCGAAAAGATGCGGTAGAAAACCAATTTTCACTCCACGGTCAGAGAGATGTTTGAAGAAAATTTGTGTAGAAAACAGATTTGCTACCACAAAGGTAATAAAATCACAACTCCAGGATGCTAGCGTAAATGCTTCTGAGCGCACTGTTCGAAGAAAATTGAAAGAATTAGATTTTAAGGCCTGTCGCCCCGCCAGGAAGCCCAAGTTAACAGCTGCAATGAAAGCAAAGCGCCTGAAGTGGGCCAAACAATGGCAAGACAAAGGTGTGGACTTCTGGAGATCGGTAAGATACAGCAATTTAATCAATAATTGATACATTATTATCATTTTCAGTTAAATAAAGCAAATAAACATGGAAGTTTATATATTTTTCCTATTTTTCACAGGTCTGCTTCAGTGACGAAAGCACATTCGAAATTTTGCAGAATAAAGCTCAGTATGTGCGTCGTCGTCATGGAGAAAAGTTTCATCCTGATTGTGTCGTCCCGACGGTTAAACATCCCACCAAAGTGATGATTTGGTCAGTCATCAGCGGCAAGGGCACTGGACGTCTGTACGTCGTCAAAGGAATAATGAGGCAAGATCAGTACAAAGAAGTATTACAAAATCGGTTGATTCCGCAGCTCAGAGAATGGTTTCCAAATGGGGAACCATTCACTTTCATGCAAGATGGAGCTCCCTGCCACACTGCTCGGTCTGTTAAAGCTTTTTTGGCAGAAAAAAATATCCCTCTGTTGGATTGGCCCTGATATGAACCCCATTGAAAAATGTGTGGGAGCTGATGAAAAGAGAAGTGGCTAAAGATGTGATTACTAACAAAACCCAACTCCTAGAAAAGATTATTCATGTGTGGAATCATCATCCTCAAATGCAGGAGACAGTACAATCTTGCATTGATAGCATGCCGCGCAGAATTAAAGCTTTGATAGCGGCTAAAGGTGGCTCAACTAAATATTGACTTTTACTAACATTAATTTCACTTTCTTTAAAACTTAATAAACTTATGCTTTTCTAAATTAATGCTGTTTTATTTATGTCAAATAAATAGGTAATTGATTGGATAATATAAAAATAAAAAACAAATCAATTTAAAATAATAAAACGGTACAATATCACTCGGTAATTAATATTTTACATGAAATCTTGCAGTGCGTCTAATAATTTGGCCAGGGACTGTATAACACATTTAAAAAAAAATTTTCTATTAATTTAAAGTAGAATAAAAATATTATATCCATTAGATGATTAGGGGAGGTCAATTAGAGAAGACAAAGGAAAACAATTGGAATACCAGATTGAAAAAATCATCGAAAAAAATAAAAACAAGAAAGCAATCAGAGGAAATTTGGGTAGAGTTTCAATTAATAGTCTAAAAGATGAAAATGGACAAGAAACCAACGGTCGAGATGAAATATTACGAATAATTGGAAGCTATTATAGTAAACTGCACAAATCAAACAATGATCCACCAATGGAAAAGACATAAAAAGAAAAGTACTCAACGTCAGCTCTGAGGAAATACCAGAAATAACAGAAGAAGAGATTATATCAACCTTGAGGAACATGAAAAACAACAAAGCATCATATACAGATGAAGTGATGGTTGAATTAATGAAGGAAGAAGGTGAACTGATTGTACGAACATTGAAAATACTGTTCAATAAATGCCTAAGTGAAGGACAAATACCAGCTAATTGGAATACTTCCTCAACAATATTGCTCTTCAAGAAAGGCGACAAGAAGATATTGAATAATTACCGTCCAATATCCCTATTGTCGCAGACTTATAAGTTGTTTAATAGAATCATCATCAATAGGCTAGAAAACAAACTGGAATCGAACCTAACAATTGAACAGGCAGATTTCAGAAAAAACTTCAGCTCCAATGATCACTTGTTAACTATCCGGACACTCCTTGAGAAAGCGACAGAATATAATTTAACACTTTACCTAATATTTATTGACTATCAAAAGGCATTCGATAGTATTGAAACCTGGACGGTGGAAAGGGCTGTAAATAATAATAGAATTGACTATAGATACACACAGCTAATAAGATCGATTTATAATGATACGAAGATGACAATAGAAGCACACGAAAAAACAAAACTTATACCCATAAAACGAGGAGTGCGACTGGGAGACCCAATGAGCCCTAAACTGTTTAATGCCGCATTGGAGGATATTTTTAGAGATTTCGAGTGGGACAAGATGGGAATAAATGTAAATGGAGAGATGCTACATCACTTCAGATATGCCGACGATGTGGTAATAATATCTAAAAATGCAGTAGATATACAAAAGATGTTAAATGATATTAAGGAAAAATCAGAAAAAGCGGGATTAAAATTAAATAAAAAGAAGACAAAAGCCATGAGAAATGACCATAACCCGCAAGACATAAGGATAGACAACGAAAGATTTGATTATATAGAATATATATACAGTAATACCCCGCTTAGCGCGACCCCGTTACGCGCGGTTTCACTATAACGCGAATTTCAAATTTCGCGCTCATGTAGTCATTAACTTCTCTATGGTCGCGGGGGGATCCCCGCTTTCTCTGAATATTCTCTTTGAAGAATTGGGAATTCCCTGTCCTTCGACTTTGTTCTATGGGGATTTCCTCGTTCGTTTCGTGTGTTCATTTGTTCCGTAATGTTAGTTCGGTCGGCTGGCAGTTTTGTTTTAATATTTATTGGAGATACATACATACATAATTTAACCCTACGTTAAAAATGCCGCCTGTAAAGAAAAAAGAGCGTAAAAGCGTCACTTTGGAATTGAAGATGAAAGTGTTAAGAAGAATGGAAAATGGAGGCAAAGCAACAATTGTTGGGAGAGATTTTGGACTCTCAGAATCGACTGTGAGAACGATTTATAAAAATCGGGAAAAAATTAAAATCTCCAGCGAAGGTTCAACACCTATAAGTGCAACAAAACTTTCTCGTTCGAGATCATCTATCTTAGAAAGAATGGAGAAATTACTGTCAGTCTGGATCGAAGATTTGAATAAGAAGAACACACCACTAAGTCAAGATCTCATATGCACAAAAGCAAAATCTTTGTATGAGATGCTGAAAACAAAAGAAGGAGAAGGGAGTGCCACTCCGACTTTTGCTGCCAGCAGAGGCTGGTTCCATCGGTTCAAGCAGCGTTCTAATCTTCACAATATCCACATAACAGGCGAGGCGGCCAGCGCGGACATTCAAGCTGCAGCTGAGTTTCCAGACAAGTTTCAAGACTTCGTTAGACGAGAGAAAATTCCTGCTTGTCTCATCTTCAATGTTGATGAGACCGCACTTTACTGGAAAAAAATGCCATCTCGAACATTCATTTCTAAGGAAGAACGTCAAGCCAGTGGTTTCAAAGCTGCGAAAGATCGACTAACACTTCTGCTGGGTGGTAATGCCACTGGTGATTTCAAACTGAAACCTTTACTAGTGTACCATTCAGAAACACCCCGTGCAATGCGAGGCACAGACAAGACAAGTCTACCAGTTGTGTGGCGATCAAACAGAAAGGCGTGGGTTACACGGGAAATTTTTCAAGAATGGTATTCTAATAGTTTTTGCCCATCAGTCAAATCATACTGTGACAGAAATGGGCTTGAACCTAAAGTTATATTACTCTTAGACAATGCCCCAGGACATCCAACCTCACTTGATACGCCCAGAGACTTAAAAGTGTACGTAGAGTTCCTTCCACCAAACACTACGTCAATATTACAACCTATGGACCAGGGAGCAATAGCAAACTTCAAAGCTTATTACCATCGCCGCACTTTTAGCCAACTAATTCATGAAACTGACGGGGAAGGAAGACAGTCTATGCGAGAGTGGTGGAAGTCATACAACATTATGAAGTCTATTCACAACATAGAAGAGGCTTGGAAGGAAGTTAAAATGAGTTGTATGAATGGGGTGTGGCGTAATCTTTGGCCAGATGTAGTGGAAGCCCCTAGAAGAATTGTCCAGATGCAGAGACAAGTGCTTGAAGACATTGCTGCAATGATTGAGGGGTCTGAACTTGAAGATGTCACGGTAGAAGATCTCGTAGAACTTGTAGCAACGCACGACGATCCTATTAGCAATGAAGATCTGATCGAGTTACGGAATAATCCTATCTACGATGAGGAAGAACAAGTAGAAGAGAAAGTTTTATCTTCAGGGAAATACAAAATGCACTTTCAAAAATTTATTCAGGTTTGGACATATTGCAGAGTATAGACAATAATGATGACCGTGTCTTGACCGTGTGTCAAACAATTAAAAACAGTGTTGGGTGTTATGAACGTATTTTACAAGAACGTAAACAAAACGTTACCCAAAAGACAATAGATGTATTTTTCCGTAAAAAATAAGAGTATGTATTGCATAAAGTGTTCTTAGAATTAAAGTGATTGATTAAAATGATTTGTATTTTTTTGTATTAAATTTTGACTATGTTTAATCATAAACCTCGATATACGCGAATTTCAGTTAACGCGATTTTTTTCGGAACGTATCCCTCGCGTAAAGCGGGGTATTACTGTATATATATATATATATATATATATATATATATATATATATATATATATATATATATATATATACGAGGCTGATTTGAAAAGTCCGTGCAAAAATAAAAACTACTTATGTGTTTGGGGTAAACCTTTTTTATTTTTCGACATAGTCTCCTTTTAGGCTTATACACTTCGTCCAACGATGTTCTAGTTTGTTGATCCCTTCCGAATAATAGGATTTGTCCAAGTCTGCAAAATATCCATTAGTGTCTGCAATCACCGCCTCGTTTGAATAAAATCTTTGTCCCGTCAGCCATTTCTTCAAATTGGGGAACAAATAGTAGTCCGAGGGAGCCAAGTCTGGAGAATAGGGGGGATATGAAACGAGTTGGAATCCTTTTTCCATTAATTTTGCGACCACAACTGCTGAGGTGTGTGCTGGTGCGTTGTCGTGATGGAAAAGGACTTTCTTGTGGGCCAATCGCGGACGTTTTTTCTTGCAGCTCGGTTTTCAAACGGTCCAACAACGATGAATAATATTCACCTGTAATAGTTTTACCCTTTTCCAGATAGTCGATGAGGATTATCCCTTGCGAATCCCAAAAGACAGACGCCATAACCTTTCCGGCCGAAGGAACGGTCTTCGCCTTTTTTGGTGCAGATTCCCCCTTGGTAACCCATTGTTTAGATTGTTGTTTGGTCTCAGGAGTATAGTAATGTATCCATGTTTCATCCACAGTGACGAAACGACGCTTAAAGTCCTCCGGATTCTTCTGGAACAGCTGCAAACCATCCTTGCAACACTTCACACGATTCCGTTTTTGGTCAAGCGTGAGCAATCGCGGCACCCATCTTGCAGATAGCTTTCTCATGTCCAAATGTTTATGCAAAATATTATGTACCCGTTCAGTCGAGATGCCCACAGCACTAGCAATCTCACGCACCTTAACTCTTCTGTCATCCATCACCATATCATGGATTTGATCAATGATTTCTGGAGTCGTAACCTCCACAGGCCGTCCAGAACGTTCAGCGTCACTTGTGCCCATATGGCCACTCCGAAAATTTTGAAACCACTTATAAACTGTTCTAATCGAAGGTGCAGTCACCATAATGTTTATCAAGCTTCTCTTTAATCTCCTGAGGCGTTTTTGCCTTTCATAAAGTAATGTTTAATCACCACACGAAATTCTTTTTCGTCCATTTCTTGAAAATCACTCGAGACTACGAGAGAAATAGACCAATATGGCTGAAACTTGGTGTGCGTTCATTCAAGAGATGCTACTAACTAAACATGACCTCGATACGCGCCGGTGGTGCCATCTCTCGGACTTTGCACGGACTTTTCAAACCAGCCTCGTATATATATATATATATATATATATATATATATATATATATATATATATATATATATATACATATACATATATATATATACATATATATATATATATATATATATATATATATATATATATATATATATATATATATATATATATATATATATATATATATCTGGGACAAATGATACAATGCGATAAACCCAATCAAACAGCAGAAATAGAAAAAAGAATCAGACTGGCATGGGCAGCTTTTGGTAAACAAAGATACATTCTGAATAACAAGAAAATTCCTCTAATACTAAGAAGAAATGTATATAACCAGTGTGTCTTACCAATTCTCACTTACGCAGCACAAACTTGGACACTGGCTAGGAATATAATGGATAGATTGGCCAAAACACAACGAGCAGCGCCAGATGTCGAATATAAAGATAAAGGATAGGATACGAAACGAGTATATTCGGAAAAAAACTAAACTAATAGGTGTAAAAGAACATATAGCAAGCCTAAAATGGAGATGGGTTGGACACACAATGCGACAACCGGACAATGGTTAGAATAGGAAGATGCAGGATTAGAGACCTTGGTTGGGAAAGAGATCAAGGGGCAGACCTCAGATCAGGTGGAAAGACGATCTAAAACTTACAGCCGGCCTAGCATGGATGCGAGAAGCACAGGACCGAGATAAGTGGAGAACAAAAGGGGAGGCCTATGTCCGACAATGGATGTAAAAAGGCTATGAAGAAGAAGAAGAGAAATACTGTATACTCACCATTCTTTTGTATTATTCACTTAAAAGCCTTTAAAATATTTACTTTTTGCAACGCCCAGGTGTATGTAACTCTTTAAAACTCATTAGTAAATAGCGATATATATATATTAAAAAAAAAAACAGACAATTAAATACGGCCACAAAGCGATTAGAAAATCTTATTTATAACAGGCTGTGTTATATTGCACTATTAGCTTTTATTAGGCGGTTACAGATTCATTACATTGCCTCGTTCTGTTCTTTTAAAGCATCAGTCAACTTCGACATTGGTGGTCTGGTCTAATTCTCAGTAGGTGAGTAAAATAAGATCTCCTACAAAAAAGTTGTATATAAGGCTATTTATAGTAAAAAATAAATTGATAAATGAAAAGAACCTGGACCTTAAGACAAACTACAATAATACGAACACTGTTTCTTAAAAATCTACTTAATGTAAACCGTTACATCCCCGGTGCTCTTCTAAGCGAACAAAAAAAATACTGATTTCTTTTGCACATCGTTTCCGTAATCTCGGCTATTTCTTGCCGGATATTTTCTTTTAATAATTCCAAGGGGCGAAAAATGTCATGATAAATTTTAGCTTTGAAATATCTCTATATGAAAGAATCCATCGAACATTTAATACAGGTTAGATGGATGACAGTTAGTGTTCCGTACCGTGACTGATGAAGTATTCTATAGATTCAGTCACATTCATCTTCAATATAAGAATTACTAAGAATATATAAAAAGCGACACATCTTTGTAGTAAAAGTTTAAAACAAATATTTACCACCTAGGTATTTGTTTAATTATAAACAAATAAAATAAAATTACTTTGTCACGGAACCTATCCGCTGGTCACCAGTCATCATGAAATTTTTTTTTTTTTTTTTTTTTTTTATGGGTATAGCACACGTGCTTCAGGGAAGTCCCTAAAGCGCTACAGGAGCGACACGTGTGCGGAGAAGGCGATTCACGTTGTTCTTGAATCGCTGTAGATTGTACTCGGTGGGAAACACAGTCCTGGGCAAATTATTCCAAAGGGATGATGTTCTCCATATAAAAGACTGCTTGAAAAGTGTTGTACGGGGAGTAACAAGCTGAACCTCATACGGATGTGAAGAATTAGCGCGACGTGTACTTCTAACATACACCGCTCTGGGAGGAATTAAGCGGGCCACATCCTTCGAACACTTTCCATGAAAGTACTTGTAGAATAGGCTCAAGTCGCCAACCGTTCTTCGATGTTCCAGCGAATTAAGGCCGACGGTCAGTTCCGGGTCTCCAATCAGACGAACAGCTCTTCTCTGAATAGAATCCAACAAATGCAGTGTATGTTGGGGAGCGGAGCTCCAAACATGGGAGCAGTATTCCATATTTGGTCGAATTTGAGCTTTGTAAAGAATTAACAGTTGTTAAGGAGTGTAAAGCTTTCTGGTTCGAAATAATATTCCCAACTTTTGAGAAGCTCTCCTTGCTATGCCTGCAACATGTTCATGCCAGGACATATTTGCTCCCAAATTAACGCCCAACAAATTGAGTGACGATGTTAGAGGAATGGAGTGCCCCGACATAACTATGTCGGGTTCAGCAACGTTAACTTTTTTAGAAAAAAACTGCCGCCTGGGATTTTGTAGCGTTAAATTCCACTTGGTTACTATCACCCCAAGATAGAATTTCTTCCAGGTCTTTGTTAAGTTGAACGACTTCCTGCTGTCTGCGGATATTCGTCTGAGTAGCCGATGTCCGAGCGTTCAAAGTGAATGAAGAGATAAGTGTACATATGCAAAGCTGTAGATTGGATTCTCGGGCTTTTCCAGCAGATCGTTAATGTAAATGAGAAAGAGAGTAGGAGACAGTATGGAGCCTTGAGGTACACCGGCGTTGATAGTGAAGGTGTTAGAAAGAAATCCGTCGACTGCCACTCGTAAAGAACGCTCTCTGAGGAAACATGAGAGCCACTGTAGTTGAGCTATCTGTAGTTGGCCAAATACTTAAGGCAATAATGTACTAAAAAGTATATGAGTATATTACTATTTTTGAACTCGTGTTTTCACAAGCTTTCATTTGGTACCCCACTCGATAACCTTGTAATTTTTTTTTCACTTTCGATTTAACCCCCTAAAACTAACACCTTAAATTAAACTTTCAAAACTACACGACTCTAATAGGGCCATCAATTCCTATATTTTTGCCAAATTTCAACTTTATATGTCAAATAGTTTTAGGGAAAATCAGGTGTGACAGACAGAGAGACAGACATGTGTTCCATACGGAGCACACAAAATTAAATGAGTGAGACAGACGGATTTACTGTGTAGTTTCACCTCATCTAACTAAAACCAGGTTCTTGGATTATAACTATCAAAATTTTGTAAAATAGGTATGAGGGATTTGTCTACTATCTTCATATATTTCTCCGAATTAACAGTTGTTGTGTGGGCTCTATTATCCTCAAAAAATTACGGGCTGATTATTACACGTATACAATCATAGCTTATATCGGTGATTTACGGTAATGTAAAAATTTTTGATACTTTAGTTTTGAATTTGTCTGATTCCAAAAATAATAAATCTATGTATTTACGTGAGCTTTAAGGTGAAAATCTGTCTCTTTCAAAAATAAGATATTGGTAAAGATAAAACTTGAAAATACATATTGGATCTTAAGATATATATGTCAGGGATCTAATTAACTTAGCCTAGGTAAGGATTTTATTTTATTTTAAAAGCAATCACCGTACGGAACACTAATTGTGCAAGTCCGACTTGCACTTGACCGGTTGTTTTATTTTTTTTCTCATTTCAGAAGGAGATTTTAGATTAATAATTTTCGGTAAATTAAAATTAGATAGGTAGATGTAACGTCTGTAAGAAAATTATTAGATTAGTTATCTACCATAAAATCTATTCTTTAGTTCTAAAAGTATAATTGCCATTGAAATAATTTAAATAAGTGCTAAAAAATAACGGTGAAAAGGCACTGTCGACGTCGGCACCCAATTACACAAGTCTGCAAAAAAAAAAATTGAGAGCTGTTTTGGTTTTTTTGCGTAATTCTTATGTTTATTGGGTGTACTGAATTCGGCTTTCATTTTGTCATAGAACGTCACGTTTTCTGACAATGTAGGTATCTATGTTAAACAAGTTATCATCTTAAAATAAAAGATAAAAGACTAAAAATTTTTTTTTTAATTTATAAATGCGTAACAAAACTTATTTTTTTATCTAAAATACATTCATTAGTAAGCACTAAACACATTTCTTTTTCCCAGTGAGACTCCTTTTGGTACATTTTCGCTTGTAGGAAGCATCTGGAAGGTCTCTCTGAAGCGTCCAACAGTAGTCTGCCATCATTGAGACGCTCCATCTTTCCTGGTATCTTTTTTCCATCTCCTTAATATCTTGGTGAAATCGTTCACCTTGCTCTTCACTTATATCTCCTAAATTTTCTGGAAAGTAGTCGAGGTGGGAATGAAGAAAATGTACTTTTAAACTCATTAGGCAACCTAAAGATTGAAATGCTTTTAACATTCTTTTGACGATTTGTTTGTAGTTAGGGTCTTTGTTATTGCCTAAAAATTTTTCTATGACCTCTTTAAAGGCAATCCACCCTACCCTTTGAGGATCCGTCATGGTTGTAATGAATTGTGGAAAACACCTTCCTTCAACTTTGCCTCCGAGAGGCCTGGAAACTTTGATATTAAGTATTTGAAGCAATTTCCATCTCTTGGAAGTGACTTTACAAATTGCTTCATCAATCCCAGCTTTATGTAAAGCGGTGGTAGAAGAACTTTATGAGGAGGCGCCAAAGTTTCATGCAGGACGTTCTTTTCGTCAACTTTAAGCTCCCTCGGAGGCCAACACTTTTTGGTCCAGTGATTTGCTCGGTCTCTACTATCCCATAGACACAAAAAGCAAGGGAATTTGGTAAACCCAGACTGTTGCCCGAGCAACATGCCCAAGATTTTTAAATCACCGCACACTTGCCAACCGTGATCTTCATATTTTAATTTGCAAAGAACCAATTCCAAGTTCTTGTAGGTTTCCTTGAGGTGTACGGAATGACCGACAGGAATGGAAGCATAGAAACCGCCATTGTGAAGCAGAACTGCTTTAAGGCTTCTTTTGAAGAATCTATGAAAATACGCCACTGCGCTGGGTCGTATGAGATCTTAAATATATCCATCAAACCTTCAATATTGGTACAATAAACCAACTCGTCCTCTTGGGCAAAGTAGGAAGTGAACTGCTTCTCACGATATCTAAACCAGGAGGAAGACACTCCCGGCAAAAGTAAGTTCCTGCTTTTGAGCCTTGATCCAAGCAACTCAGCAGCGTTTTTGGGAAGATTCAAGTGTCTTACCAAATCCTTTAGCTCGCCCTGGGAAAACAATTTCGGACTGGTGTCATCTTCAAATTGAAAACTTGACTTGTCATCGGGTTCAGGTACAGCACCATCTTCGTCAAAACTTGGAATCTCTTCCAAGGTAGCAGCGGCCTTGGGCACTGGTATTTCGGTCCCATGAGGGATGGGACGAATAGCTGATTGCAGATTGAGATATGAAATGGACTGCTTCCATTTTGAATTATACCCTTTCACATTACACGAACAAAAGTAACAATCATCACTATGGTTCTTTTGCTCGCGCCATACCATAGGAATCGCATATCGGAAAGCTTTTTTCTTGCCCTTAAACCAATTTCGAAGGTCTTCAACACATCGTTTGCAGACTTTATGAGGTGCCCAAACTTTATCCTGATCTCCAAGTTTTAAGCCAAAATACGTGAAGTATACTTTTTTTACAAAGTCCGTAATATTAAGGTATTGCTATAATACCATATATTCGCCACAAATATAACAGAAACTATCAGACGAATTCACACACTTCCGCACAGATGACATTGCACTATATTGAACCAAGATTTATAAAACAATGACGAGTTAACACGTAATTGTACCGCGCCACTTTCTACACTATCGGAGCGCGCACGTTCTGGTTACAACGTTTATGTTTGTTAATTTAGCTCACACAGGGCGTTCTTTATTTAGAAAGTAATGATAGTTATGGCCTGTATACATTTAAAAACAGTAATCAAAATAAAATTGTACCTATTTATTTATGACTTCAAGTTAGCCCAAAAAAAAACCTTTTTTATAATAAAATTTTGCGTTTTGCAAAATAACCTGACGTTCTGGAATTTTTTGAGTATTTTTTTAGTTTTCAGAACACCTAAATACATAGAAATCAGTTGAAAACATCCAGACAGCATTTTTGTTGCAGACCTGTGTTATTAGATCAAATTGACGGAATAAAGTACTCGTTTCAATACTACTTCCTCCTATCATGTTTAATATTAATTGTGACTAGTCGAGTGTAAATGAAATAAAAGAAATTTGGTGGTTCGAGCTAGTTTGGGATTAACCAAAAATTAACTTTGAGGTCCTTTACAAACATTATTGATTAAATGATGAAAATAAAGATCACTGGTTTAAACAAGGAGAATGATTTAAATTTGGTATTCATATGAAGACGTTAAAATTTAAAGAAGAGATAATATGAATAAACATATGTGATATTAAGTTATAGAAACTTTTATAATATTTCTGCCATTTGATATGACCCGTTTTTTAACTCTTATGTTACAACATGATCGGCTAAACTTTTAGGGGGAAAACTATGCTCATTACTTCATTGATATCTCATTCTACGACGTAATGTGCAATATAAATCTCAGAAGTAAATTTTAGACCAATAACACAGGCCAACAAAAAAAATATTTGTTAAAACTTTTTAAACCAATACATCTAAGTGTTATGTATTTTTGGGTGCTGAAACCGTACCTGATATCAGTTTTTTGTATCACCCACAGTTCTCTCACAATATGACATCGATTAAATTTCAAAATGGGGAAAATTAAATAATTAAATTATAAATAATTAAAGTAAATAAAAAATATAGAGAAATAAATAGATGTTCCAGATTCCTTTCAGCCTAGAACCAAACAATTCTGCTTTTTTCTTAGTCAAACCCAAATCTCTCACTATATCATTTAACTCAGCTTGTGTAAACAACTGTGGTTTTAAATTTTCTAGAGAACATTGAAACTCATCATTATCCGGTCGACTTCAATAGACTGAGGTGGCTCAGGGACAGGAAGTAAAGTTAGGATCGACAATTACTTTCTTATTTTTGGAATTATAACCAGAAACATCAACGCTGCAAAAATAACAATCATCCATCAAGATCCTCGACACAAACACAATATACTTTGTGAGGAGCCCAATATTTTTCTTAATTACCGATTTCTACACCAAAATATGCAAAGTATACTTTTTTTACAAAGTCAGTAATGTTTCTTTGGTGTTTTTTTTAACTACAAACTCACCACATATATAACAAAAAGTGTTGGGAGAGTTTTTACAACTACGACTAGCCATACTTTGAGTGGGAATTAAAGCACATGGGTTAAACACTGCAATACGAGGTTATATTAACTGGAAGAAAGTAAACATCTGTGACATTTATCGGAACTGCCAACCTAATGACATTTGATTTTACTGCCAACCTTATAAAATTCTGATTTTATTGCCAACCTAATAACATTCGAATGATAAAAAATAAATTTTTCACATTTTGAATATTAAAATGTGAAAAATTGGTGGGTGATACGACTTTTTTTAAATTATTTTCGGACTGAGCACACCAGAAAACATAGGAATCAGGTAAAATTATTAAAAAAGTTTTTTCATCGTTGGCCTGTGTAAGTTTCGCCATATTTAAATTAAATAATTAGTTTTAATGCGTATAAGGGATTTATTAATAGCAGATCCCTAATTGAATAAACTGAGAAGCTTTAGTAGTTCTGGTTCAGAAAGTTGTTTTATAATTTGTTTATTAGTTTTTGCAGTTCTATACTCAAGATTTTAATTGTAAAGGAAAAGTGACGCAAAATTCTTCAAAAACATAATTATTAATAAGTGTGTTTGCAAAGCAAAAATTAATTTTTATGAGAAATAAAAATGTTAAGTAACACGGTGTAGGAGTGATTCTAAAGTATAGCACTTCTCAAAATTAAACTTCGTGAAATTAAAAATAGTGTAAACAGTGTAAGATTTGAACACTTGCCTAAGAAAAAAGCTAATAAAGCGCCAAAAAATTTTCCATATCAAAAACATTTTTAGTAGATTGGTAATGAATGGGAAATATTGTTAAGCTTAATTTTGTCAAAAATTCTATGAAGCTATTAGGACGATATTCTTGTGCATTTAATCTCTTCTTGTTCTTCGGGTACCAAGACCGTTCAACGATAGTTGGTTATCATGTTGGCTACCATGTTGATGATGATCGTTATACTGACAACCGCTCGGAAGAGTTGAACCGTAGCCTTTCCATACAATTTTCTTAACCACGATGTTCTCCTTCTCTCTGAACCACGTCTGCCTAGACGTGTAATCAGATGTAATATTTAGTATTTTTCTGGATGTCTCATAATGTGGCCAGAATATTCTAATTTGCGTCGCTTAATAGTCGTGACCAACTCTAAGTGCGTGAGCATGCTGTTGTTACTAATTCTGTCCATCCAACTAATTTTCAGCAGTCGTCGATAGACCCACATCTCGAATGTCTCCAGACATTTAAGCATTGCTTCAGCTAGCGTTCACGCTTCCATGCCATACGAGACAGGAAAGGCATAGCCTCTTACCATTTTGACCCGCAGGTCGTGACTAATTAAAATTTTTTTGTTCTTCATAAATGCAGCTCGAGCCTTATCTATTTGAGTTTTGACTTCCACAGTCGGGTCCAAGTGGTCGTTAATATTGCTACTGATACATCACCTTATCAACTCTCAAATTCAATATTAGATTATTTGCTTATAATGACATACTTTGTTTTATTTGCATTTAATGTTAAACCAAATTGTGTATAATTGTCAGTTGTTTTATCCATAACTTTTTGTAGATCTTTTCCATTATTAGTGATAACACAACCCCACAAAAAAAAAAAGTGAGGTATACTTTTGATGCGATATATCAGATCCGTAGTATTTTTGCCCGCTGATCACGAATCTAACGTCACAATATCGCCATCACATCTCAATTTTTTTCTAACCTCAAAAAATAAGTAAAAATTAGTAAACATTAAGAAAAATATACTCCTAAAAAATTGATTCAAGCTTTTTCATGAATCCAAAGATGTATTAATGTGTATTCGGACACGCTAAGCTAATATTCATCGGTTGGATTAAGCCATACAGTTCTGTTTTCTTTCTAACCTCAATAAATCAGACAGATATAGTGCTTCTCGAATGCAAAAAAAACGAATTCAAATTAAAATTCCGATTCCTACTAAATTTGGTATACAGTTGGGGAATCCTCAAACCTGATATTCTTAAACCCTAAACCCTGAAACCTTAGACTCCCACACCCTGTAACCTCAAAAAATAGACCTCAATAACCCTGTAACTTTAAAAATGAGACCCAATAAACTCAAAACCAGGACTTTTAAACCATATACTCTTAAATAGTAGACCCTTAAGTCCTAGAATTGCGAAGGTTAGACCCGCGCCTAACTTTCCTTTTTTTGGCTGTATCTTGTTCTTTTTTCCGCGAATGACCTATTCAAAGGCTTTCTGCCCAAACGCTTTTGAGGACTTGTTTCTCTTTTTAGCGACCAGCAATAGTCCGCTAGCATATGGTCATCCCATCGTCCTTGATACCGATTTTCTTTGATTTTCAGATCTTGGTGAAAACGTTCCCCTTGCTCCTCACTGTAGTCACCAAGATTATCTGGGAAATCATCGATGTGGGAGTCCAGGAAATGTAATTTTAGATTCATTAAGCAACCTAATGTTTGAAATTTTTTACCATTTTCTCGACTATTTCTTCGTACTTAGGACTTTTATTATTTCGCAAAAAAGTTTGTTGCGACTTCTTTAAAACTAAGCCAAGCAGCTTTTTCAACTTTATTCATTTTAATAACAAATAATGAATCTTGAAACAATTTTCTTATTTGTGACCCGTCAAATACGCCTGCCTTCATTTTAGCTTCAGAAAATTTCGGAAATTTTTTATGCAAATATTTGAAACATGGGCCGTTTGTTGAGGAAAAAAAATACAGTGAATCGTTTCATAAGTCCAAGCTTAATGTGAAGCGGGGGAATAAGAACTTTTCCTGGATCTACCAATGGTGGAAACAATACATTATTTTCACCAGGAGTGAACGATTCTCTTGTTGGCCAATTTTTTTCTTATAATGACGTTCCCTGTCTCTGCTATTCCACAGACATTTATAACAGGGATAAAGTGTAAACCCTGACTGTTGGCCAAGCAATATTGTTACAATTTTCAGATCTTCACAAATTTTCCAGTTATGATCAGCATATTTTATTTTTATCAAAAGCTGCTTCATTTTTTCATATTGCTCTTCCATAACTGTGGAATGAGCAATCGGAATGGGAGTGTAAACGTTGATATTATGCAGCAAAACTGCCTTAATGCTCCATTTAGAAGAATCAATGAACAGTCTCCATTCTTCAGGATCGTATGAGTTATTTTGGAATTCATCCATTAGACCTTTTACATCGGTACAATATGAAAGTGACAATTCCTCGTCCATTGTGAAATATTTTCGAAATTCTTCATCTCTGTTTCTATAATAAGAAATCGTAGCTTCTGGCTTAAGTAAATGTCTTTTCTTTAAAAAGGAAGCAAGATGCTCTGAACCATCTTTGGATAAGTCTAAATCTCTGACTAGATCACTAAGTTCTGACTGTGATACGAGTATTGGTTCTGGTTTACGGTTGTATGGTAGAAATTCTTTATCTGTGTCACTAGTATATGATAGGTTGTCACTAGAACATTCATTAGTAACAGTGTTTGAATCTTTTTCCACAGTCTCAATGTTTTCGGCAAGAACTGATAAGGTGAAATCATTTGTTTCCATAACATCAGCATCAAGTGGTTCAGCAGGCGGAATTAGTTTAGTTGGTCTTGTTACTGTCGAAACATCGTTATAAGTAATAGTGCTTTTATTTTTTCGGTTATGCCTAGATACAACATTCATACAAAAGTAGCAATCATTTTCACTGTATGGTCTATTTCATATTGCTGGTCTGGAATATTTAATCGCCTTCTTATTGATGTACAACATTATTTTGGAAGAACTGCAAATGATGTGGGGAACCCAATCTGTATCCTGGTGCTGTATTTCAATGTTAAAATAATCCTTATATATAGGTTTTAATCTTATCCGTTATCGGTGACCCCATTTTACTCAATACGTGTTGACAGCAAATATAACAAAATGAATCACTGTTTTTATCGCACTTATGAAAAGTCCTTGTACCGTGAGACCGTTTTCTTGTAGCATTATACTCTACATGAGCCAAGTCACCCACACATGAAGAGCTACGGTCGCTGGATGACGACGGCTGCGGGCCCGCTTTCCCACCCTGACCAACCGCCGATACTGGGTTTCCGAGTCCCTGCATCGTAATTTTCTTTCTTCTACCTGCCATGACGGCATCTAAGCCGTTATCCAGGGACTCTGCCGGCTAGTGGAGTAACACCGTTGCCCACCGTCACCACGTGGAGGTGCCCTGGATGCAGGTAGAAGAATAAAAATCGACCGATGAATTTTCTCGGCGTTCAAAATGGCGCGAAAACATCTGCCATCTTGAATTTTGCAAATCCAACCTCAGATTCGTGATCAGCGACCCAAAAAACCCCCGTGTACCAAATTTGGTAAGGATCGGTTGAATTTTAATTTGAATTCGTTTTTTGCATTCGAGAAGCACTATATCTGTCTGATTTATTGAGGTTAGAAAGAAAACAGAACTGTATGGCTCAATCCAACCGATGAATATTAGCTTAGCGTGTCCGAATACATATTAATACATCTTTGGATTCATGAAAAAGCTTGAATCAATTTTTTAGGAGTATATTTTTCTTAATTTTTACTAATTTTTACCTATTTTTTAAGGTTAGAAAAAAATTGAGATGTGATGGCGATATTCTGACGTCAGATTCGTGATCAGCGGGCAAAAATACTACGAATCTGATATATCGCATCAAAAGTATACCCCACTTTTTTTTTGTGGGGCTGTGTAATTAATGTACATATCATCGGCGTATCTGATGTTATTTATGTTAACGCCGTCGATCCTTTCAGTGGTACCAGTGAGTGCTTCATTGATTATCACCTCCGAATAGAAAAATCAAGGGCGATAGAATACAACTCTAACGCAACCCCATTTGACAGTCTCAAAAATATAGACATATGGGTCATTCCACCAAAGTTGTACATACTTTTGCTGATAATGTGTCCTTTAATGAAATTTTGTGTGTGAGTTTAGTTTTCTTTAAGAACCCCAGAATCAAAATTTCTAAGAAAAATATTGATTTTCGGTCAAAATAGAACATTAAAATATTTTTAATAGGTTGTTCTATGGAATCATAAATATTTTAAAATTACCGTGGAGAGTTTCCAATTGGTGTTTCAGAAAAATTCCAACAAGTTCTTGTAAAATAAAAATTTCAAAAGAGTTCTTTTGTAAATTATGAAATTTGTTGAAAAGAGAGAGGACGAGGAACAGCAAGTGAGAAATTGGGTCAGATGTGTAGAGATATGGTTGCGCACAAAATTACAACAAAAAATTAATTCTCTCTTAGTTGACGCATTCCTATTTTCAATTTGTAAGTTGAGTAGGTCAAGGCTTTTAATATAAAATCTCAAAAAAAAAGTTTTTAAAAAAATTAAGTTCAAAATTTTCGATATTTTTAATTAGTTTCAAAATGTTTATAAAAGTTTTTTTTTTAATTTTCAAGTATGTTAGGATCTTTTCGAAACACCCATGAAGTTCTAAAATTTTTACACACAATTATTGTCTCGTCCAAAAATCAATATGTAAAAACAGAAAATGTCATAAAAATCGAGAACGTTGGCTGCAAGAATCTGTTTAACCCCCGTAGAATACAAAATGTCTGAAATTTTTTTAGAAGCAATTAATAATTGCTTTAAACAATGAGATTAAAACTAAATTTTTAGTAAAATTTTCACTTTTATTGATTTTTATACTTGACACACAGTATTAGATGATAATTTTCCTATTTTACATGTTCAGAACAAATAGCATAAATTAAATTTATTTGAGACTTTTGAAAGCATTAAAATGAATACAAACACGTTGTTAAAGGACCAACTGGACCTCGGAAATTCCTCATTGTTGAATTTATTTACTGAGTAGATAATTTTTATAATTTTTAAGTTTTGTTATTATCCTCTAGTTACAACCTACCTGTAAATCTTTACTTAAAAAACCATCGAAAAATATTTATTTCATTCTATACCCATACTTTTGATAAAGCGAATGTTTTAGCGAAACACGTGTGAAGTATAAAAGTCAATAGAAGTGGATATTTTACTAAATATTTAGTATTTTGTTCTCATTGAATATGACTTTCCATCAAATAAAGGCCGAGTCAATTAATGCATTAAAACAAGCTTTCTCTCTTCTTGCCCATATGTTCATCTGCCTATGTCTAAAATTAACGAGTTTTGATTCAAAAAAAAAAATTTTTTGTTCTTTCTCGGCATATCTTATCAAAAATTTCTTTTGAAATTCAACTATTTTTCTATGTGGTACATACATTACCCAAAAACTACTGCAGTGTGCAATTTTTTACCAATATTACATTGTTATGCAATCAAATTTAATATTATTTAGGGAACTTATTGAATAGTAATTGCGTATTAGTGGATAATGTCTAGTATTGGAGTATCCATTAATTTATCTATTATTCCTTTAAAAATAAATTTTAGTTTTTTTCATCTTAGATATTTTCCCAATGATAAATAAATTTTTTTTTTTTTTTCAGATGGACAAAACCACCTTAATTTATTCAACTCAAGGCAACAACCAAAAAAGAAACGGAAATCAAGAACAGCCTTTACCAATCACCAAATATTTGAACTCGAAAAACGTTTCCTTTACCAAAAATACCTTAGTCCGGCCGACAGAGATGAAATAGCTCAAAGTTTAGGACTTACAAATGCCCAAGTGATAACATGGTTCCAAAATCGACGGGCAAAATTGAAACGTGATATGGAGGAATTAAAAAAAGACGTTGAAAGTTCGAAAATATTAACAGCACATAAAAGTTTTTTAGAGAATGTTCAAGACTTAGGTATCCTTAAGAAAAAAAAACTGTGGTTAATGAGGACGATTTCCCAAAAAATCTAGTTATAAGTGATAAATGAAATGTTTGTATTAGCTAAATTTCGTCAAACTGTACGTACTATAATTTACTGCGATTCTTTAAAGTTCCTTTCCAACGTAATTGTACAAAAATATTCAAAATCAAAATACTATGTCCAAAAATTATAGTAGCACATTTATGTTAGGAAATTATTTTCATAAATGACATGAAATTTCCGTTTAAAAAAATTAATTTTAATTTACTTGACGTTATTCCATTTAAAAAAAAATTATCTTAAACTTAACGATTTGTTTTCCTTTTAAAAATATTTTGTAAAAAGACTGGTGAAAGATTTACCCAGTACTTCCATCGAAAACATGCAGTCCCAAAATAAATACTCCAAGTATTACAACTCGATATTTTAAATCATAATTTTTCTTCACGGCCAAATATTAAAGAGATTTTGTAACGGTTATTTTTTACATGTCCTTGTATCGTTATCTCTAGCATGCGCAGTATTAACGCGAAGGAATTGCAAGATTAGGTTAGTATTCAGTTTCTGTAAACTTTTATTTATGTCATTGTTAAACACACTGGTTATTTGCATTAGATGGATCAACACAAGTTTCTAAATTAAAACTGTGTCTAGCAAGTTTCTATCACTTCCTTCAATATTTCCAAGGTAATATGAATGTGTGATAAATAAAATTTCACTTGAAATTAGCACTACATACGCTGTAATGCCATTGTTACAAAGATTGCAAAATACCAACATAATCTGAACACTAATTAACTGTTGTTAGCGTTATTTGGAATAAAAGATTATCATTTCAATTTTACTGTATTGTCTTAGAGGTTAGTATACGTTCTTCGTCTTCTTCTTCTTTTATTAAATCTATGGATTGTTCTATCCAATGCCTCTTCAGTTTTCCTGTGAAGTGGACGTCCAGCACTCCTTCCATCTTTTATGAGGCCTACCCGGTGGTCTGCGTGCTGCGGGTTTCCCATCTCTAGCAGTTTGTACTATGCAGTCGCCGGCCATCCTTGAGACGTGCTCATTCCCAACCTTCCTCCTTTGTCTGATCCACCTCACCACATCCTGAGTATCGCATCTTTCTCTTATTTCTCTGTTTGGCATTTGGTCTCTTAATGTAACCCCTGCTATTGTTTTTAAGGCGCGCATCTCTGTTGATCTGAGTCTTGCTTTCGTTTTCGACATTTTCGGCCGAGTTTCAGCCGCATACGTCATAATGGGTCGGACACAAACTTTATATATTCGTATTTTGAATTCTGTTATCATGAATTGGTTTTTTTAATTATATCCCTTAAACAGCCAGATATTCTTGCCGCTTTGTCTTTATATATATATATATATATATATATATATATATATATATATATATATATATATATATATATATATATATATATATATATATATATATATATATATATATATATATATATATATATATATATATATATATATATATATATATATAATCTTAGTTGGGGAACTCGGCAAAAAGGGGGGCGTGATAAGAGATCACACAATTTTCATAAAGCCAATATTTCGGTCCTGGATTGAGACCTTCTTCAGGGCAGAAATGAGAAGTGCAAAGATTTCGTTAGCCTGAATGGCCGTAGGTAGCTTATACATAAAAAAGTTGTTACATAAAAAGTTGGTCAATCCATAAAATATATAAAATACACACTAAAACACTGTAGACAAAATTATAAAAACCAAATTTAAAACATGGATGTCATTGGGAACCTTGGATGTTGAGAACGTTATCAATTATTTCACCTGTGACCACCACACATGGCCACCGCCTATATAAGCTACCTACGGCCATTCAGGCTAACGAAATCTTTGCACTTCTCATTTCTGCCCTGAAGAAGATCCCAATCCAGGACCGAAATATTGGTTAATGAAAATTGTGTGATCTCTTATCACGCCCCCTTTTTGCCGAGTTCCCCAACTAAGATTGTATTTTTTAAAAAATTTTGGTAGATACGGCAATCTTTTGCTTTCTTTATTTATTATATATATATATATATATATATATATATATATTTATATATATATATATATATATATATATATATATATATATATATATATATATATATATATATATATGTATATGTATATATATATATATATATATATATATATATATATATATATATATATATATATATATATATATATATATATAATATATATAAATATAAATATGTATACCTTCTTCTTTTTCTTTTATTAAGCCTATGACTTGTTTTATCCAATGCCTCTTCGGTTTTCCTGTGATGTGGACGTCCAGCAATCCTTCCATCTTTTAGGAGGCCTAGCCGATGGTCTGCGTGTTGCGTGTTTGTCTTTATCTCGCCTATTCGATCTTGGTTTGCCGTTAGCTCTATACCCTAATATTTAAAGGACATGATCTGTTCGATTATTTCATCGTTCACGGCTATCTTACATCGAATCGGCTCCTTTGCTATTACCATCAACTTTATCTTTTGCACCGAGACTTCCATATTGAACCGTTTGGCCGATAGGTAGAAGGCATACACCATCCTCTGCAGGTCGTCCCCTTCTTCCGCCACAATCACAGCATCGTCAACATAGCAGATTACTTTGCTCCTTGCTCCTTGCTCCTTTACGCATTCTGAAGCCTTGTCCAACCTGCCTTACGCTCTCTATTACTTGGTCCATTATTATGTTGAAGAGGAGCGGACTTAATGAATCTCCCTGCCTGATTCCCGTAGAGATTGGTACTTCTTCGGTCAATTTATTGTTGACCCGTATATAGGTTTTCGTTTCTAAGTTGAGTTCTTTAATTATTACCAACACCCTTCCGAGAACATTGTTGCTTTCGAGAGTTTGAATGATGGCCCTTGAGCCTTACTCTGTCATAGGCTTTTGTCAGGTCCATGAAACACATGAATGCCGGTTTGCCGTATTCTATGGATACGGAAAAAAAAAAAACAGGAACTTCAAATAACTTCTTTTATAAGATCCTAAATAAGGGAAATCGTTGTCCCTAATAAAGGTTTCAATACTACGCAAGCTCCAAATGATGGATGCATGCTTCAAATAACGATAACAGTTGAGTCCTTATATTTAATTTCTTCCCTTTACTACTGCGCAAGCTCCAAACGGTGGAGACATGCTTCAAATAAAGATAAAGACAGTTACCTATCAAAATAAACGTTGCAAAATTTCTCTATTAATGATAAAAAAAAGTTGAATCTAAGATGGTTAGATATACTAACAAATTTTTCACACCAAGCCAATACAACCCAATCGAAAAACCAAACAAATTTTATGCCTCTAAAACTTTATCTGGAAAAAAATTCATACGTTGTTTTTATAAATTTTAATCAATAAGCTGATAAAATATTTTACCTTCCTATGGAAGAACTGATAACGTTTCTCTCATAAACTATTTCTATATTTCTGTTAAAATTAGAAATAATTAATAAATGACATCATTTTTTGATTTATCTATTCCACGAAACGTGAAAAGGACCACAACATGATATATCTAACGCCTTATATGTTTCACTACAGATTATAAATGTTTAATTTTTTTTATTATGGCAACTATAATCTACAAGAATAATCTCAAAGTACGAATTAAATTATATAAAATTTATCGCCTTCCACCCCTTTTACTTCTGTACCTAAAGCGATATGGCTAAAAAGTGGGTTAATTTCCTATTTTGTGAACGAGTGCAAAATTCTCGGTGTAAGAATTATAATGCCAAGCGATCGATGGACCCACAGGCCGACAGTCAGATACACATTGGCGAACTCCACACACCAAAACGTGTAGAATAGCAAAAATCGCAAGGAATCGAAAAATAATTTAATTTATCTACCCCTTGAGTCAAGGAACCCTGAAAAAGACCTATAACACAATAAATGTGAAATCATCCTTCGAACTCCCTTCCCCACCACTTATACGGTTGTAGTAAATAAATAATTCTGCTGAAAATTTGTTCAATATCGCAGTCAAAAACCCGGAAAAATTGCCATAATATTATTAAAATTATACCATATTTCACCACTCCACCTCTTTCACCCCCCCCCCCCATAAAAATTTAAAACAATTTAAAAAAATCTTAATTTTCAGATTCCTCGATTCCAAGAACCCTGAAAGAGATTTATGACACCATATATTTAGACCCTTTTCGTACTACACTCCTTCAATAATAAATAAATATTTTTTTTATGGGTCTAGCACATGTGGTACAGGGAAGTTCCTAAGGCGCTCTAGAAGCGGCACGTGTGTGGAAAAAGCTATTCACGTTGTTCTTGAATCGCTGTAAATTGTATACCTTTCATCCCTTATATGTATGAACAAACGACTTCCCTTGGTAAAGAAAGTAAAGAAATAGTTGGAAAAAACTGATTTTTGTACAACATGGGATAAATTAATTTTCTTAAACTTAAAACAAGCATGGGAAAAATATATACTTACCAAAGAGCTAAAAGACAAGGAAGAATACGACAAGAAACGAAGAGAAACAAAAGAATTGGTGAAGAAGGCCAAACAACAAACATGGGAGGATTTTGGAAAGGAATTGAATGAAGGATATAAGGATAAAAATCGAAAATTCTGGAACACAATCAAAGGTCTAAAAGGGAAAAGAAAGAAAGTACATTCTGTCGTAACGGATCAAAATAATATAATTAAAACCAATTCTTCTGAAAAAATGGAAGTCTGGAGAAGATATTATAAACAAAAACTTGATATAGATGAAAAAGACAGAATACAGTCAATAGAAGTAAGCATAACTGGTGGAGAACAAGAAGGTGAAATGTACCAAAATAAAATTGATATCGAAGAGCTGAAAGAGGCAATAAATGACATCAAAATTGCTAAAGCAAGTGGCGAAGTTGAAGTAGACCCAGAAATGATCAAATACATGGGGAAGAGAGATTATCGGAGGCATGGAAAACGAATAAGATACCTGAGGAGTGGAAAAAGAACATAATAATGCCAATATTCAAAAAATGGAACAGAACCCGGTGCGATAACTATAGACCAATTTGCCTATCACCAGTAGTATACAAAGTCTACAAAAAAATAATACCTAACAAACTAAAAATAAAGGTAGAAAACAAACTAGAAGATGAGCAAACAGCATTCAGGGGGAAGAGGCAAACCTCAGATAATATATTTATATTAAGGCAACTTATAGAAACAAAATATAGATGGGAGAAGAACTCATTCCTAGACCTAAGGGCGGCTTTTGACTCAGTACAAAGATAAGCGGTAGAAAACTGTTTGAAATTAATAGATACGCCTAAGAAATTAATACAGATCATAAAGTCAATACAAGAAGGCACACGAGCGAAAGTGCAAGTAAATGGAAATAGATCAGAAAAATTTAAAATCAAAAGGAAATAAAGCAAGGAGAATAATGTTTATAATAATAATGGATAGACTACTCAAAAATACGAGACAAAGAACGTCCAAACTACAGACTACAGTGGGATATAGAAATGTGATGCCAATCAGAATGGATAGCTTATTATATGCTGAAGACCTAGTGCTTATAGCAGACGGAGACACTAAAATGCAAAAATTGATAGATGTATGGATAGAAGAAATAGAAAACCTGAAAATGGAGATTAATGTAGATAAAAGCAAAATAATGTATATAAATAAAAGGAAAGTGCAGAAAGAAAATAATATTACTTATAAGAACCAAGCCCTGGAGGAAGTGACCACCATGGAATATCTAGGAAGTATAATAGAAAATGATAGAAGAATAGAACTTGAAATAGCCAATAAAATTAAAAAACCAAACAATATCTATTATTCCCTAAAGAAGACAATTTTTGGGAAAAAGGAAATAAGTGAAGGAACAAAATTAAAAATATATAATTTAATAGTGAACCCAATGATGTTATATGGAAGTGAAACTTGGACAGTACAACAAAAACATAGGCCTAAATTGATCGCAGCAGAAATGAAATATCTCTGGAAGATAGCAGGAAAGACTAAGCTGGACCACCTCAAAAACGAAGATATTAGAGGGAAACTAGTACACGACTCAATAATACAAAAAATTAAGAAAAAGCAATGGTATGGACATATACTTAGCGACAGAATACCAAAAAGAATACTGGAAATGGAAACAGCAAAAATGCGAAAGAGAGGAAGACCAAGACTAATTTGGATGAAGGGTATTGAGGAGATAGGAAAAGCAAGGGGGAAAACGATGGAAAATATAGACAGGGAAAAATGGAAGGACTGGTTAAAAGAGTTGGAACCTACAATTGCAGATAGATAGACAAATTAATATCCTAACCCGGCTGGATAAAAGGATATAAGAGAAAGAAAGAAACTTAAATTTTTCGTGTACATAATGTTTTGTTTTTAGTAACTGATATACACAATATAATTTCATAAATGAAAAACGTATGATATATAAAATATTTTTTTTATTTGGTTTTAATCAACTCGTTATATTGAAATCAAGATCTGTGAAAAGTGTAGAACAAGGAGAAATATTCTTTCCTTACTTTATTTCTTTCCGTATTTTAATAATTTTTAAACCAATTCATTATATAAACCAAATTAAACCAAATGTATGGCAATATAATAGACAATAAAAAAAAAAATTGTCGTTAAAAGGGAATCATATATTTTTTTTTAATTTAATATTTACCGATTACTATCCATGATTAAGAAGATGAAGATTATAATATTTTATATTATATATATATATATATATATATATATATATATATATATATATATATATATATATATATATTGTAGCCTATGAAAAGGTGTTTAATTGCGCCCCACGTACACTGCGTCATTTTGTATGATGTGAAAAAGTGTTCTCAGTTTGAGGCATCTTTTTTTTTTGTACCCTGTGAGAAGTTGTTTGTCCCACGCTTGAGCGCAATTTTGTAACATTGGAACTTACCCTCTTTAATTTCCTCTACTGAATTGAGTGAAACCTGATTTTAAAAGAATTAAAGAAACACTAGCTCAGTTTTCCTTGGTAGAGAGATATGGGTAAGAGATAATTGTCTTACGTCTTTTTGGAATTTTTTTTCTATTTTTTAAAAAGGCTTTAGCTGTACAAAATTTTGGGCACCATCCATTTTAAAATAGAAAGGATCTAACTTCAGCTAATAAAATGGAAAAATGCTGAAGGGTTTTATGGGTATTACAAAAAAGAATTAGTCTAGTACAACTTATCCTGAAAAGAAAAATAGGTATTCAGTGAGACACTAGCTTTAATCAACAAAAAGAAAATTTATTCATGTTTTTTAAAATGAAAAGTTCTAACCTTTACAGTTTTACCTAACAAATTCTAGCCTAACTAGTAGTTGTTACATTAAAATTTTAGACTATTATAACCCCCCGAAGACGAGAAATCGTGCTTTACACTTCACTTTTTTGTCTGTTTTACATTGCAGTTAAGGCACTACTCTCGAATAAGTCTATTGAAGGGAGTTTTGATGACTTACTGTTTTTTATTCCTGCTGTGATCGACTACGCCCGATTTCACACTTTTTCTTAACAAACACTTAGAAAGCCCACTACGGCTTTTATTTAAGAAACTGGTGCTTTTACTTAGCGGTTCTGATGAAAATTAGCCTACTTCGGCTAGATGGAAAATAGCCTCTCGGCTAGACGGTACTGCCTGGCTGCGGCTAGATGGAAAACAGCCCGGCAGCGGCTTGATGGTACTGCCTGGTTGCGGCTAGATGGAAAACAACCTCGATTCAAGCTCTGCGGAGCCTTAAATAATCGTGCGACTTTTGCCGGTAATATCACGACGCTCCAATCAAAACTGCGGATCAAACATTTCACCAATCGCGGCCTGGCGGTAGGTTCGGTCCGGAACCCGCACAACACAATATATACCGAACGTCTTGGAATCTCTGTTTAATATACCGTTCGATACAAAAATGAAAATAAGTACAATTTGAAATGGAAAAATCAGTAACATTACATGGTCTTAAAATCTAGGAAAAAATGAATGTTACAATATATATATATATATATATATATATATATATATATATATATATATATATATATATATATATTTAGTTTATTTAAAACATTGCACTTTGAAGAACTTTACAGATCATTAGGAGCTCTTTAACAATAAAATTGGTAGTAGAACCTATTGCTAAACTATAAACATCAAAGTTAAATTAGCGACGAAGGTGATAAAAGTTAATTAAGTCATCTCCAGTTTATTATTAGCAACCTAAAAAATACAGACAGCTCTGTTTAAGGTTCGCTGAGAAAATAGCTATACTATTACTTCTTTTCAAACATTAATTAACTAAATATTTCAAACAAAACAAGTATTTTTTTAATTTGGGCTTGGGTTGTTCTTCCATTCCAGTCGCTAATTGAAACATTACTGAATTTTAAGTGTATCACAAATTATTCACGGAGATTGAGATTTTGCTACTGATTACAAAATGATACAAAAAAAAAAGAAAAACGACCTTCCCTAACAGGAATGTAGACACAGATTTAATTAATCTCGCTGTAGACCAATCAGATCATTTTAAAACAGATGGGCGAGGGTTAACAAACAAATTTTCGAATTACATGAGGATTTTTAGCAAACAAGGCAATAGTTAGATCTAGATTTCAAAGTTTAATACGGTTTTCGTGTAAATAAGACATGCCGATCCATTGAATTTGTAAATGGTGTAAAAGTGTGAGTACATAATGGAAGTTTAACGGTTTTGGTGTACAATAGTTCTGTTGTAATTTTACAGTATGTCAAGTTGGAACCAAACGTTGCTGCTACCGCCGCACAGTGGGGAAAAACAAAAAATCGTGTTTCAAAATTGTCGAGAGCCTTCAATTTTGGTTCAATTTGGACGATTTTTTTTTAAATTGAAGCTTATTAAATTCCGAACAAAGTTGTCGGAGCCGATTTTTCAATTAAACTTTTGTTTCAAAATGGCGGACGTTGGTTTCTGATTATATAGTGACTGAGACACAGAAAACGCTTACAATTTCAAACCAAGTTGTGCTAAAATGCGTGTATGTATGTTTTTTTTTATGTCGCAGATAATATATCTAATATCACAGTTACAAGATTAATAATAATGAACCCAAAATGGCAAAAAAGTAAAATATATGTTAATTAGATATATACCTTGACACACAAGAATTCCAAGATAAAATTTTTGGGAATATATAATCTTGTGACTATAAAGTACAAGAACAGTAATCTGCTTGAGTATAGATATAACCGATCGTAGAAATTACACGCGCACGAATTGGACAAATGCTCTTGTTGCCTGCATAGCCGTAATGCGTTAAGTTGAGCTCGCACTTACCAACATAACACGCGCTCACATGCATAGAGAATCTCCTTTTCCGTAAGTACAGATAAATAATGCTATACACTCAACAATTTTTCCCTGATCTAGTTGGAATGCTAACTATTACTGGGCACTCCAGTCTCATTTGTGCCACGAATATTAACCGGTTTTAACTACGCTGAATATGTTGACATTACAACAGAGCAGAGTTGTCTCTGATCTGACCCTTGTTTACAACATCTCACAATAACATCATATATTGTCCTGAGCTCATGGAGCTAACAAAACTTAATATTCCACCGCGACCGCTAAGACAATGTCCTTTACTTCACGTATCTCAACATAGGACATTGTATGGCAGTAATTCTACCGGTAATCGACTATGCATTTACGCCAACCTATTTTCTAATTCTGTAAACTATTTTCAAACGTCTCCTGCGGCATTCAAAACATCTTTTCTACGTTGTTCTCTTCTAGACACTGTCTACTAACACATTGTATATTTTATAGACATATTTATTTTCTTATTTTTCTAGTCTATTCCTATAATTCAGTAGTTCTGTATATGTACTAAAGGGTTTTCTCGTTAATAAAGATTATTATTACTCTTACAAAGTACACGCAGAGAAATGCTAAAATAGGGACAGTTAAATATTTTGCTGCATTAGCCACTGTTTAGCAATAGCAGCCACTTTTTTGCTACAACAGCAAACAATGTGGCTAGTGCAGCAAAATATTTAGCTGTCCCTATTTTAACAAAACGTTTTAGCTGTTGTAGCCATTTTTTAGCTGTGTGAGCTGTCCTTTTCTGCGTGTATCGCTGTTTTTTGTATCTGCTAGAAAATTGTCTACGATACTTAAAATTTACATCAGCAATATTCTAGCAATAACTGCATGAAAATTTAAATCCCGCAACTAAACTTGAATAACTTGAATGATCTGACTGCCACAGTCTAAATGCCACAGAGAAACTTTCTTGCTCAATTCAATTTTGTCATCCGCCATATTTGATTTGTCATTTTAAGTCAATCGTTGAAACATATTTATAATTAACAACCTTAAAGAAATTATTTATGCAAATGTTATGGATATAAAATAATAATGGTACGTTTATTCATATTTATAATACTTTTATTCTTCATAGCAGACATTTTGGGTTCATTATTATTAATCTTGTAACTGTGATATTAGATATATTATCTGCGACATAAAAAAACATACATACACGCATTTTAGCACAACTTGGTTTGAAACTGTAAGCGTTTTCTGTGTCTCAGTCGCTATATAATCAGAAACCGCCATTTTGAAGACGTCCGCCATTTTGAAACAAAAGTTTAATTGCAAAATCGGCTCCGACAACTTTGTTCGGAATTTAATAAGCTTCAATTTAAAAAAAAAATCGTCCAAATCGAACCAAAATTGAAGGCTCTAGACAATTTTGAAAACACGATTTTTCGTTTTTTCCCACTGTGCGCCGGAGCGTTAAAATGGGCCTCATCGTGTTTCTCATAGATGTTACGTATATTTTCTTCGATTATTGTTACATATAATACAACGTGACCGCTGGTATTCTTGAAAAATTGTGTTTCGAATTCTGTGACATCAATTTTTTTAGGAAGAGCAGGGTAACATGCATGAACAAATTTAAGTCTTATAATAATAGTAATAAGTCTTCTGGATAAGTTCAATTGACTGTGCCAATATTTGTTATGAATTTCTTGATAGATCCAAATACTTTTTGGAAATGTTTAGAATTGCAGAGAGGGCAGAGTTCATAGAAGTGTACAAAACAAAAAATTTTAAATAATGCACAGAAGAATAAGTAAATTTCGTCCAAATTTATCGCTTCCTTAAATTAATTCTGTGTCATTTATTGAGGAATATGCAAACACTGTCGAAAAGTCGTTGCTCCTAAGGCTCTCTGAGAACGATAACTATACAATAGGTAATAATTTCTACTTTGAATTAATTGACATAACAAACTTAAGTGGATATTACTTTAAGTTAAAATTGTCTTAAGCGGTTTAAGTTGCAACATTGCAAATTTTTTAAGGTCCTTGAAAACATTGTGCAAGCCAAAATGTTGATCTTGGAAAATAAATTATTCTGCGACAAATCAAGTCACTAGACACATATTTTAATATTAAAAACTAACAAATTATGTACAGGGTGGTCCAAATTGGACACTTTTAAAGGTAAACCTCTTTATCTAAAGGAGATAGACGAAAACTGATGTCGGTGTCTGAGGCTCAATTTTTATGGTATACGTAATGGTAAAAACCGCATATCGATATCTACTACCGTTTCAGATATACAAGGTGTTTTTCAAAAATCTGCATTTTGAAAAAATGTTTGTAATTCTTTTCCTATTGAAAATTTTTGATTTCTGTAAAAACATTCTCAAAGCACTTTTTCACGTGGATTTCAACAGTGTAAGTCACATTTTTTTACAACTAATATTTTAGTAGTTATTAACGCAAAAATATATTTTTTAAATGGGATACCCTATATATTTTCCCTTATCGGACTGGAGCTTTAAATTACCATTCTAAAAATATAGCATACTTTATATTTTGCTTAAATCTACTTCAAAATTAAAAATTTTTCAGTTTTTACGCGAATTTTAAATGCACATTTTGTGAAGTAGGCTTTGGACGGAGCGGCCATACGGTTTAATTCAATTGTTTACTCGTAATTGTCAAATTTTACTTCCGGATCACTTATTGAATTGTCAAATAAATCGCAATGAAGTTTGAAAATTACGAAAAATGGGATATGATAGTGTGTTTCATACAAACTGGAGAAAATTCACAAGAGGCATCCAGTTAAAAGAATCCACTGGACTACCAAGAACTAAGTCGTACTTTGAAGAAGCAATATAGCAATAGGCCATATAGGACAAGAAAAGTTCATCAACTTTTCAGATTTTCAACGGCGTATGGATTTTTGCCAATGGTTTCTGGAGAATTGTAACCATGTTCCGAATTTTTCATTAAATTGCGTTTGGACAGACAAAGCTTATGTAAGCAATGCAGGCATTTTTAACCGTTACAATTCTTATACGTGGGCACAAGAAAATCCTCATTTAGTTGTGGAGCAAAGAAATCAAGGCAGATTTGGATTTAATGTGTGGGCAAAAATTTTTAGAGGCAGGGTTATAGGTCCATTTATTTACGAAGGAACACGCACCTTCTATATTTAGAAATTTTAAGGCAGCAAATAGAACCTCTTGTTGATGAACTGTCGTTAATGGACCTTAGAAATATATTTTTTCAACACGACGAGGCACCTCCTCATAACGCTGCACTTATCACTAATTTTTTATCTGCCAATTTCGACAATAACTGGATAGCCAACCAAGGTCCAAACCGTTGGCTAGCAAGGTCACCGGATTTAATACCCATGGACTTCTATCTCTGGGGAAAATTGAAAGACCTAATTTTTAAATGGTCGACAAACACCAGGCAAGAGTTAAAAGTCGCAGTGATGCATAGTTTTGCAGCTCTCACTCCTCTTGAACTAATCAACTTGGCAAGAAGTGTCCAGAAAAGGTGCCGCCTATGTGGAAATGAAACTAGTCGACATTTCGAACATCTCTTATAGAAAAATTGTTTTGTTTTAGTTTGCTCTACTCGGAATAAATTGTTTTATTGTTGTTTTGTTTTATTTTCTACGTAGTTTAAAGTACTATAGCATTTAGTAAATTTCATTGTAGTGATGACTCTTAGAGTTACTTCTGGGAATTTTTTTTTACGATTTGACTGTTATCGGTAAACAATTGATATTGCCGCTCCGTCCCAAGCCTACTTCACAAAATGTGCATTTAAAACCGAAAATCTTTATATTTTGAGTAGATTTAGGCAAAATATAAAGTGTGCTATATTTTTAGAATGGTAATTTAAAGCTCTATTCGGATAAGGAAAAATATACAGGGTATTCCATTTAAAAAATATATTTTTGCGTTAATAACTATTAAAATATTAGATGTAAAAAAATGTAACTTACACTGTTGAAATCCACGTGAAAAAGTGCTTTGAGAATATTAAGTTACAACAACCAAAATTTTCAATAAGAAAAGAATTACAAACATTTTTCCAAAATGCAGATTTTTGAAAAACACCTTGTATATCTGAAACGGTACTAGATATCGATATGCGGTTTTCACCATTGAGTTTATCATAAAAATTAAGCCTCAGACACTGACATCAGTTTTCGTCTATCTCCTTTAAAAGTGTCCAATTTGGACCACCCTGTACAAGAAAATTATTAGGAATTTCGACGAAATACTAGATTTAGAGGTTTGGCCGAAAACATTTAATAACCTAAAGAACTAAACTGCAAATTTCTACAATTGGGAACTCATATTCTAAAAAATTCTGTCTCATACTCTGTTAAAATAAACAATTTAATATCATTTTTTTAAATAAGTTAATTTTATTTCACAATTACACAAAACAAAAAAAATTAGCAAGTTTTAGAACATTCTTTTAGTAAGTTGGAGGAAGTAAAACCTTTTTTATAAAATTTTGGTACATTCTATAAGGTAACCACTTAATTACTTCTTGCACAGTTGGAGAATATTCTATTTGCAAATGTAAACACAAAATGAAAAAAAATAATTATAAAACACATACCGGAAAATAAAGTTAATGTCACAGAAAAATAAATATGTTGGAACCAAACGTTGCTGCAAAACGAAGCCGGCTGGCTACCGCCGGAGAGTTAAAATGAGCCTCGTCGTGTTTCTCATAGATGCCGCGTATATTTTCTTCGATTATTGTTACATATAATACAACTTCTGCTTGCGCGACATCTCTAAGAAACTCGACGAGGTTCATTTTAACGTGCCAACGGTACCCTGCAGACTTCGTTTTGCAGCGACGTGTCGTTTTGTTCCAAGTGTTTTGTTTTTGTAGAGATAGCTGTATTTTCTGTGCCCGTACGCTCTGTGGAATAAACACAAAAGTATCAGCTTTATTTAGTTAAAAACATTTATACAGAACAGAGTTGCTGGTATTATCATTACTTAAAAAAATTACCAACAGAGCCTAAACATTTACTTTTGTAAGTGAAATCTACTACTACTAATATAGATTTGAAATAGTTCTATGATTATTACCTAATCATAAAACTATTTAAGATCTATATAGTAGCAGATGTACGGATACACAAGCAAATAAATCAGAGAGAACATTTTTGCCAATACAAATAAGGTACGGGTAATGTTTGCTAGACGAGACCTACAGTTTTTAAGGAGGAATCTGAATCACGAACTCAAGAGATTGTGCTTTCAAGCCTCCTATTTTTCATGTCTCGTTCTCCACTTTTCGCTGGTCACGAACCTCGGCGGAGGCCATCCATTTATTCCCGACTTCAGATATGTATACCGTGGAAGAACTTCAAGGTCATTGTTTCCCGCGTCAATTCTTCCGTTCTAAGTGACCCGTCAGCTAACAACATATCATAGGAAATTTTTGTCGGAGTTTAGCCCATTTCAGATGCTCACTGCTACGGTGAAACTATCCAAAACAACTAAATTTGCATCTAATAGGAATACTCTCTAAATTTCTACCACTGATTTTGCACAAGCAATAATTAAAGCAGATAATAAATTATTTGTTTCCGTAGTCATGAACCAAACATCGAGGAAATGAAGAGCATTTTTTGCTATCACAATGACCATTTTTGGAGATTGTTTACAAATTATTCATATGGAGTGTTCATTTTGTCCAAAATTTAAATTTTTATGTGTCCGTCATACATGAGTACATATGAGACCTGACCATCTACTTAAGTAGAAAGTAAGGTATATACGAGGCTGGTTTGAAAAGTCCGTGCAAAAATAAAAACTACTTATGTGTTTGGGGTAAACCTTTTTTATTTTTCGGCATAGTCTCCTTTTAGGCTTATACACTTCGTCCAACGATGTTCTAGTTTGTTGATCCCTTCCGAATAATAGGATTTGTCCAAGTCTGCAAAATATCCATTAGTGTCTGCAATCACCTCCTCGTTTGAATAAAATCTTTGTCCCGCCAGCCATTTCTTCAAATTGGCGAACAAATATGTAGTAGTCCGAGGGAGCCAAGTCTGGAGAATAGGGGGGATGTGAAACGAGTTGGAATCCTATTTCCATTAATTTTGCGACCACAACTGCTGAGGTGTGTGCTGGTGCGTTGTCGTGATGGAAAAGGACTTTCTTGTGGGCCAATCGCGGGCGTTTTTCTTGCAGCTCGGTTTTCAAACGGTCCAAGAACGATGAATAATATTCACCTGTAATAGTTTTACCCTTTTCCAGATAGTCGATGAGGATTATCCCTTGCGAATCCCAAAAGACAGTCGCCATAACCTTTCCGGCCGAAGGAACGGTCTTCGCCTTTTTTGGTGCAGATTCCCCCTTGGTAACCCATTGTTTAGATTGTTGTTTGGTCTCAGGAGTATAGTAATATATCCATGTTTCATCCACAGTGACGAAACGACGCTTAAAGTCCTCCGGATTCTTCTGGAATAGCTGCAAACCATCCTTGCAATACTTCACACGATTCCGTTTTTGGTCAAGCGTGAGCAATCGCGGCACCCATCTTGCGGATAGCTTTCTCATGTCCAAATGTTTATGCAAAATATTATGTACCCATTCAGTCGAGATGCCCACAGCACTAGCAATCTCGCGCACCTTAACTCTTCTGTCATCCATCACCATATCATGGATTTGATCAATGATTTCTGGAGTCGTAACCTCCACAGGCCGTCCAGAACGTTCAGCGTCACTTGTGCCCATATGGCCAGTCCGAAAATTTTGAAACCACTTATAAACTGTTCTAATCGAAGGTACAGAGTCACCATAATGTTTATCAAGCTTCTCTTTACTCTCCTGAGGCGCTTTGCCTTTCATAAATGAATGTTTAATCACCACACGAAATTCTTTTTCGTCCATTTCTTGAAAATTACTCGACTTCCTTGATTCACACGAATGCCAAACACAAAGAAATAGACCAATATGGCTGAAACTTGGTGTGCGTTCATTCAAGAGATGCTACTAACTAAACATGACCTCGATACGCGCCGGTGGTGCCATCTCTCGGACTTTGCACGGACTTTTCAAACCAGCCTCGTATTACAATCCGTACTCATCTTTTATCTCAATGAATTTCAGTCACAGCGATATTATTTGACAATGTTTAGTAATTAAGTTTTAGTTAAAATTCTCAAGAAATAAGGAAATTAACTTTTTGTAGTGTGTCTAATTTGCCTATAAATATAAAATTAACATTTATGAGACGTACACTTTAATAAAATTATAAAAATATATTATAAATGCCTTGTATCTAATATACAAAGTACAGACACTATAATGTTATTAGTAATAAGTTTTCAGTACGGTACATTGTTATAGCATTAATTTCTAATTAACTTTATATGTCTATGTTATAATGGCTAATTTGTTTTTTTTTCCGAATAACTAAGATAGGTTTGGTCGACTTGGCTATCTACTTTTTACCACATATATCTTTCCCACACTACAACTACAGAAAATATAACTATCGCTACAGAAAGACAACGACGTGGAACCAAATGTCGCCGCAAAACGAAGCCGGCTGGCTCACCGCCCACACGTGAAAATGTGCCTCGTTAAGTTATATATATATATATATATATATATATATATATATATATATATATATATATATATATATATATATCATCATCATCATCATCAACCAGCCCTACATAGGCATCAAGGCATCCCCTGTAGAATTCCATCTTTGTCTATTCTGTGCAATCTGCAAGCAGTCGTTAGCGGCCCCTTTAGTATCATCTGACCAACGGTGGTCGATGGTCTCCCTCTTCTGCGCTTATCTGTCCTTGTTCTCCATTCCAATATTTTGCGCGTCCATCTCATGTCTCTAAGTCTGGCAATGTGTTCTGCCCATTCCCATTTTCAAGTAGCTATGCGCATGATGACATCTGTGACACCAGTGCGTCTACGCAAATCTTCGTTGTATATCCTGTCATTAAGAGTCAGTTCCATAGAAAAAACTGGAAGGACGCATTGATTGAATGTTTTCCAGGCCGGACTAATTGGAACGTTGTTCTTAGAGCTCCATACGCTGCACAAGCTAGACCGAGTCTTGTTCTAATTTCAGATGTTGGGTTTCGGTCGAGGATGCTTATTTCGTAGTCCAGATATATTTACTTGTCTATTTGGTCGATTTCTTCATCAAAGATTTTAGAGTTACTAGGGGACCGTCCACAAATCGTATTTGGCTAAATCTCTCGCCATCAATAGTTTATATATATATATATATATATATATATATATATATATATATATATATATATATAAAGGGTGTTTTTTATAGAGGTATAGAACTTTGAAATGGAATAAAACAAAGATGAATTTTTTAAATTGACATATTTACTTTATTCGAAAGATAATCTTCTGGCATTATAATTTAAATATGACTTCTGGCGTATGACCGCCACGGCTGGCTCGGACGTAGTCTAATCAGGAGGTCCAATTTTCGATGACTTTTTTCAACATTTGTGGCCGTATATCGGCAATAACGCGGCGAATGTTGTCCTCCAAGTGGTCAATCGTTTCGGGCTTATCGGCGTAGACTAGCGACTTCACATATCCCCACAGAAAATAGTCTAGCGGCGTTAAATCGCACGATCTTGGAGGCCAATTGACGGGTCCGAAACGTGAAACTATGCGGTTACCAAACGTTTCCTTCAATAAATCAATTGTGGCACGAGCTGTGTGACATGTTGCGCCGTCTTGTTGAAACCACAGCTCCTGCACATCATGGTTGTTCAATTGATGAACGAAAAAGTCAGTAATCATGGCTCTATAGCGGTCACCATTGACTGTAACGTTCTGACCAGCATCGTTTTTAAAGAAGTACGGACCAATGATTCCACCAGCCCATAAAGCACACCAAACAGTCAGTTTTTCTGGATGTAACGGTGTCTCAACATACACTTGAGGATTATCATCACTCCAAATACGGCAGTTTTGTTTATTGACGTATCCATTCAAACTAAAGTGAGCTTCATCGCTAAACAAAATTCGCTTATGAAAATCGGGATCAACGGCAATCTTGTTTTGGGCCCATTCACCGAATCTACGCCTTGCTAGGTGATCGTGTGGCTTCAATTGTTGCACGAGTTGGATTTTGTAAGCACGCAAACCAAGATCTTTCCGCAAAATCTTCCATAAAGTGGATGAACACATATTCAATTCCTGTGCACGATGGCGGATAGACTGATTCGGGTCTTCCTCTACGCTACGCTCTACAGCAGCAATGACTTCTTCTGTACGCACTGTACGACTCTCTGTGGATGATTGTAGGATATTGTAGGATAACTCATCATCAAAATCATTTCATCATCATCGATTTCGATGAAAGAGGTAAAAATATTTCAATTTCATATATTTTTAATGCTATTATAATAATTTTCTTGGTTATTTATTATTATTTATAGTCAAGCATATAAGGTTAAAGTAGTAGCTTCGTATGTCTTGTATTACAGTCTATTAAGTAAGTACGTTTAGAGTCTGAAAATTTTGATATTTTTTTATTAGTTTCAGTTATTTATAATAAAATATATATAAAGTGATAATGAGGTAAGGGAGGGGGTTACAGGGGTGGCCTAGTATATATTATATTATCCGTTCTTCTCGGAGTTCTTAGAGTCGAAAGATTTGAAAATTATGTTATTTTTTCCTTACATACATACCTTTTGGGAGAAATTGAACATATAATCCAGTATAACACACATCGTTAAAAGACTTATTGAACTTATATCATAAACAAAGCCTTACTTATGTCAATAGGGTTCCCTATGAATATAATATATATTATTAAATGAGCCATGTATTTTTGGACATAATATTTTTTTAAAGATATATTAACAAAACAGGTTAAAGCCTAAATTAAAGTGATATTTTAATTTTAAATTTTTGTATTTAAAACATTGTACAAAGTGTACATGAATTAGATTTTAATTTGTAAAATTGTATATGTGTAAAGTTTATTTAATTTTGTAATATTTATTATTTTCTCGTCACAACGACGGGTCATTTGCAATATTTTTGTGAAAATGAATTGTAAAATATTATCTATACACAAAGCTTGAGTATTTACAAACAACTTTTGTGTCTGTGTAAATAAAGTGTAAATTAAAGAATTGACTTTGCGTATTTTTTTAATTTCATTTATCCTGGTCGACCAATGGTTACTGAACTCCTTAGAAGTATATTAGTTTAGGTAAGCCCATAGAGTGCCCCTCTAGCTTATCTTCTCTGGCAAACCAAGTAGTACTGCTTAGACACACAGTTTTTTTTTTTATATATTATGTAATTCTGTTTTTTTATCTCCTCCATAATTAAGTTACATGTTTTACCAGTAGCGCCATTTTTAGTTTAAGCAAGTTTTTATAAATATATTAATATATATATATATATATATATATATATATATATATATATATATATATATATATATATATATATATATATATATATATATATATATATATATATATATATATATATATATATATATATATATATATATATATGTTCTCAATTTAGTGGGGCTGAGGTCCATATTTAAATATTTATGGCCTGGGATAGTGAAACAACCTTTTTTGTTGGTCGAGCTTTCGAAATTATATTTATTTCTTCTTCAGGACATCTGGAAAGGTAAAATTTTCTTTTTTTTTTATACTGTTAAGTGAAAAATTACATTTTTAAGTATATATGGTTGAAAAACCAAAAAAGAAAAATGATTGACTTACCAAAGTGGTTTTTCTATAACAAAACAAGCAGTCATTTGCATAGAGGGATATTCCCCAATATACTGTTGTTAACTACTCGTACATAACATAACGAAAAATACAAAACAGCCAAAATGGCTGGCCTTGGTACTCTCTGCTAATCCCGTAAACCAGTAAATTAACAAAAAATTATCAATTTTTGGCGGTAAAGATGGAGTGTGATAGACCGATATAACTTTTAAGTAGTAGAGAATGCTTTCAGTTTAAAACTTATTTACATAGCAAATAGTGTGATGAATAAAGATAGAAATAATACTAAGTTGGGAATGTGGAATCTTGGCACAATGATACTACTCAGTATATATCACCACTACACCAAACACTTTATTTTTGCACTCGACGCGCGTTTCGCTAACCATGTTAGCTTCATCATCAGTCAATCATCGCTCCTGATGAAGCTAACATGGTTAGCGAAACGCGCGTCGAGTGCAAAAATAAAGTGTTTGGTGTAGTGGTGATATATAGTTGAGAGTGTAGATTTTTTTTTAATAGCGCGTGTGTCAACCTGCATACGGGGGATAACAGAAAGAAACAATGCATTACAGTTTTCTGAAAATAAAAATATATGTATAATCTATAATATATATAAAATGCAACGTCTCTCTGTCTGTCTGTCTGTCTGTCCGTTAGTGCTCTTATCGCTGGAGAACCACTTATCCGATTTACGCACTTTTTTTTTGAAACATACATATGTTCTCTGGCCAGGTTACAGGCTATATTTTATAACGATAGGTAGCATAAGGAATGAACAGTGACGATAATAGTGAATGGAGTCGGAAAAAAGTTTGCCGCTAACCCGTTCCCTTGCATTAAATATGGAACAATATTATGTAGCAGAGAATATCTATAATTTATAATATCTATAAATAGTTATGTCTCTCTGTCTGTCTGTCTGTCCATTAGTGCGTTTATCACGCGAGAACTACTTATCCGATTTAAGTGTCTTTTTTAAAATTCATACATATATTCTTTGGCCAGGTTATATAATAATAATAATCCATATCTATAATATATATAAAATGCAACGTCTCTTTGTCTGTCTGTCCGTTAGTGCGTTTATCACGCGAGAACCACTTATCCGATTTAGGTGCTTTTTTTTAAAACATACATATGTTCTCTGGCCAGGTTATCTATCTATGATGTATATACAATGCAACATCTCTCCGTCTGTCTGTCTCTCTGTCTATCCGTTAGTGCGCTTATCACTTGAAAACCACTTGTCCGATTTACGTGTTTTTATAAATTTATACATATATATAATTCGATATAAGCCTAGATAATGGGAGATAAGGTGAGATAATCTGAGATAAGGAGAAATAATGGGAGATAAGTGGAAATAAGCCTCGATAATGGGAGATAAGGTGAGATAATGGGAGATAAATATAAATAATGGGAGATAAGGAGAAGTAATGGGCGATAAGCAGAGATAAATCTAGATAATGGGAGTTATGGTGAGATAGTAGTAGATAAGGAGAAATAATGAGAGATAAGGAGAAATATTGCTAGATAAGTCGAGTTAGTCTAGATAATGGGAGATAAGGTGAGATAATGGGAGATAAGGAGAAATAATGGGAGATAAGGAGAAATAATGGGAGATGAGCAGAGATAAGCCTAAATAATGGAAATTATGTAGAGATAATGGGACACAAGTAGAAATAATGGGAGATATTTTATTACGTTGGGTAACATAAGGAATAAGCAGTGACGATAGTAGTGAACCAAGTCCACGCGAGCGGAGCCGCGGGCCCAGCTAGTAGATAATATAATGTAATAGAAAGATTGGATGGAAAAAACATTTTGTCTATGTGTTATTCGTCTGGTGCAGGACGATCTATTAGTGATTGGTATTTTTTTAATTCTAATTTGAGGATGTAACTGTATATGGAACTGGGTGTCACTCTTTTTATTCATGGAGTAGGGTTCCCGGTTAATATGGGCCATTTCTAAGAAAATTCGTTTGTAGTAAGAATCAGGGCGATCCAGGACCTCAGTCTCATCCTAGCTCATCCGATGGTCATTTTAATGACATGTTGTGCTAAAGCACAAGATTGTACATGACGTCTGCAGTCACTTTTGTGTGATATAATCCTACCCTTCAAATTTCTAGAGGTTTGACCTATGTACACCTTATTACAATTTGAACAAGGTATTTTATAAATTACGTTCCAATTTTCATTTTTTAGAAGAGGAGTGGTTTTGGTGTACAGTTTAGAAATAGTTTTAGTTTGTCTTTTAGCAGTTTTGAAATCAAACGGTTCGAAAATATTAATAAGTCTATCGGTAAAATTGTCAATATAAGGAAGAGAGAAATAACAATTTTGATTGTTTAATTGAGTAGAGGAATGATTAATATGAATTTCTTGGTTGTTACTTTGTATTGAGCGTTGTGTAGTAAATGTTTGAGGTTGTGATTGATGTGTTATTATTATATTTTCTGGGATGTTATAAGATGTACTAAAAAGAAATTTATTAATTAAGTGAACTGGGTAGGAATTGTAAAGTAGAAAGCCCTTAAATTTTCTCTGTAATCTGGGTGGGTTAATTTGACTGCTCCAGTTTTCATACCTAGTATGAGGCTTATTTTGGATCTTATTGGGTGGTATGAGGAAAAACGTATCAATCTGTTTGAGCAGTATGGTTTTCTGTACCATTTAGTTCTTAGAACGTTGTCATCCGTACGGATTACCAACATATCCAAGAAGGGAATGCCACCGTTTGATTCTTCTTCTTTGGTGAATTGAATATGCTGGTTATAGAAGTTAAAAATATCCACTGCTACATCAATTCTACCTACCTACTGCCAGGATAAGGTCATCAACATACCGTTTAATAAAAGGTATATGAAAAAGCACAAGTTCAAGACAATCGCTAACCAAGTCATCAAGAACAAAATTGACAAGAATAAGTGAAATTTTAGATCCCATAGGGGTTCCAAAAATTTGTTTATAGTATTGGTCATTGAAAACTAATATGTTGGAGTCAAAAATACACTGTACTATGGATTTGAATAGGTCTAGGTCCAAGTTGCAGTATTGGGAGATTGTGTCCCATTTATCATTAATTGTTGTTAAAATTACTTGTAGGGGTCATTTTTCTTTTTTCTCATGCCATCTTTCTTTTTCGTTTTTTCAACCATATGAATGTACTTAAAAAAGTAGTTTTTCACTTAACAGTATAAAGAAAAAACAAAATTTTGCCTTTCCAGATGTCCTGAAGAAGAAATAAATATAATTTCGAAAGCTCGACTAACAAAAAAGGTTGTTTCACTACCCAAGGCCATAAATATTTAAATATAGACTGCAGCCCCCCTAAATTGAGAATATATTTTTCTTAACTAGTCAGTCGCGACTACTGCTGTCTTTATATATATATATATATATATATATATATATATATATATATATATATATATATATATAGTGCAGTAAAAAAAGCATTTGAAATTGCACAGTCTAGATACAGCAATATTATGGTTTTATTCTCTCTGGAGTATCACTAGAAGTATAGTCCTTAGTTTTGGACCTCGAAAAACCTGTGCTCTTTTGTTTATAAACAATTAAAGTTTTCAAAACGCGTTTTTAGTGTTCCGTACGGAACACTTATAAGATCACTTCGGTGTCTGTCTGTCTGTCTGTCACACCCGATTTTCTCCGAAACTATTTGACATAGAAAGGTGAAATTTGGTAATAATATAGGAATTGACGGCCTCATCAGAGCCATGTAGTTTTGAGAATTAAATTTTGACTTAAGGGGTTAGTTTTGGAGGGTGAAGTCGGAAGTGAAAAAAAAATTTTTTTACTAGGTCATCGAGTGTGGTGTCAAATGAAAGCTTGTGAAAACACGAGTAAAAAAATATATATATGATATTATACTTGCGCGCACTTTTCTTTGTATTATTATTAAAAATTCGCGAAAAATCGCTGTCCCAGGCCTTATCTCGAAAAGTACTTATCGAAAAATTTCGAAAAAATTCTGGAATATTCTCCACGGGGTGTAGATTGAACGAAAATTATCACGAGTGCATTACCTTTAATAATTTATATGGTATATAAAAAAAAACAAAAATTTCAAGGTCATCAGATTTCAGTAAAAATTGGAAACAAACTTTGTTGGAAACACATTTGGGGTGTGTTTTGTAAAGTCACTGATCATTTTATACCACCGTAACATAAATTTTGACTTAAGGGGTTCGTTTTGAGGGGTGAAATCGGAAGTGAAAAATTTTTTTTTTTTACTAGGTCATCGAGTGTGGTGTCAAATGAAAGCTAGTGAAGACACGAGTAAAAAATATATATATAATGTAATACTTGCGTACACTTTTCTTCGTATTACTTTTAAAAAATCGCTGTCCCCTACCTTATCTCGAAAAGTACTGATCAAAAAATTTTGAAAAAATTCCGGAATATTCTCCACGGTGTACAGATTGAACGAAAATTATCACTAGTGCATTACCTTTAATAATTTATTTGGTATATAAAAAAAAACAAAATTTCAAGGTCACCAGTTTTCAGTAAAGATTGGAAACAAACTTTGTTGAAAACTCATTTGGGGTGTGTTTTGTGAAGTCACTGATCAGTTTATACCACCCTAACAAAAAATTTTATTTTAAAAACAATCAACGTACGGAACACTAATTGTGCAAGTTCAACTTGCACTTGACCGGTTTTTTCAGCTTAAAATGCAAATAACTGCGTTTATATATGTCGGATCGAGACAAAAAAAACTCCACTTTTGGTAATAAAATTTCATTAGTTTTAGGTCGCTCAGATGTGTGACCTACGAAATTGAAAAAACCTACAAAAAACTGTTTTTAGTGTTCCGTACACTTCGGTGTAGTTGAAATTTGGTACAAATACAAGAACTGATGACCTCATCAGAACCGAGTTGGTTTGAAAGTTAAATTTTGACTTAAGAGTTTAATTTTGAGGGGTGAAATGGTGTCAAATGAAAGCTTGTGAAAACATGAGTAAAAAATATATATAACGTAATACTTGGGCACACTTTTCTTTGCACTATTTTTAAAAAATCGCGAAAAATCGCTGCCCCCCCCCCCTTATCTCGAAAAGTACTCATCAAAAAATTTTGAAAAAAATTCTGGAATTTTCTCCCCGAGGTGTAGATTGAACGAAAAATATCACGAGTTCATCAGCTGCATGCAGCTTATCTGGTATATAAAAAATCAAAAATTTCAAGGTCATCAGTTTTCAGTGAAGATTGAAAATAAACAAAACTGTTGAAAACTCATTTGGGGTGTGTCTTGTGAAGTCACTGATCATTGTATACCTCCGCAACAAAATTTTTTTATTTTAAAAGCAATCAACGTACGGAACACTAATTGCGCAAGTTCAACTTGCATTTGACCTCTTTTTTTTTTTTTCTTTTTTATTGTACAGGGTGAGTCAACGATAGAGTAAAGTTCATTATCTCATTTGTTTCGGGAATGACGAAAAAATGTTAAATACAATAGTTTTAGGAAATGTTAAGGTGCATAGTTTAAAATTATTTTTCAGGATACAGGGTATTTCAAAAAAGTGTGGCCGATATAACATATGTTTTTTTTTTAAATGGAAGAGCCTATTTTCTATTTTTTTTTTAAATTCTGCGTCAAATTTTGGATAAAAAAATTGTATCGGCTTCTATTACTCCATTCATGGTAGTAAAAAGTTTACTCATCGTTCAAAATCACGGTCTTAAAGTTCTTGGTGTAGTTCCATATGAAAGGGATGATACTTGTATTTTCTCGTGGTGCGATTAGCCGTAGATTGGGATGTGTCAGATATGTCAGCTAGTTGACGGCTGCTGACCTGGAGATTATCTTCAACATGAAGTAAAATCTCCATTTCTTTTCACTCATTGGTGGCATTCTGGTTTACTACTTTCCGTTTCGTATACTAAACGCTACCACTACCATCAAACCGTTCCATTAAGCACTGAAAAGATTTTCTAGATGGTATACGTCTATTAGGGTACTTCGCTCTGTAAAGCCTTACTGCCAAAAGACAATTTTTTCCCGCCTCTTGGCAACTGTGACGTTATAGCGTAAGTATATTAAAAATTGAAAAATTCAAAATAAATCGAAAACTATTAGAAATAGGTATATGACATACTTAATAAAAGTTGGGGGGTTTTGTAAAATCTATCAGAAAAAGTAATAATATACAGGGTGTGCTATTTAGAAAATTTGAGATTTTTCAATTTCAATTTCAAATAATCGAAATGTAATATATTTTGATCACCCTGTAGTATCTAACTCAAATTTCTTTACACATATCTTTTTTTTCATCTCTATAGAACGCTCATACCAATTATGAGTATTCCACTTTCAGAAACAATGGTGCCACTGGCAATTTTTTACAAAACTGAAAACTAGTATTTTTTTAAAAAATTGAAATATTAGAAAAACTACTAGGTTTAGGTATATAACAATATTAATAAAAAAAGTTATAAAATTTTACGAAGAATTTAAAAATAATTTAGAAAATAGAATGTTCTGTTTAAAAAAAACATATGTTATATCGGCCACATTTTTTTAAAGTACCCTGTGTACTCAAAAATAATTTTAAACTGTGCACCTTAACATTCCCTAAAACTATTATATTTAACATTTTTTCGTCATTCCCAAAACAAATGAGATAATAAACTATGCTCCATTGTTGACTCACTCTGTACAGGCCAACTAGTTTTCCGATGCCATTAAAAAAAAAAGTGGAGTCATTTTTAACCTTTTTTTACATTTGGTTATTAATTAAATAAAAACAAATGCGTTTTTTTGGTCATTTTGAAACAAAAGAACTGAAATTTTTTTATTACGTCTGGTAGAGAATCGCGAGACCTTTATTTAAAAAAAAAAATCATTTTCATAACAATTTTTTTTTTTCAAAATGTCAATTGTTATTTGACTAATAAACAATAACTTGACTCAATTAACCCTGAGAAAGACCCATAGCACTATAACTACGAAATAACTCTAACTCTAACGCCCTTAGCCATCACTTACACGTTGTATAATTAATAATTGCGCTTAAAATTTATTCATTATCGGAGCCAAAAACATGGAAAAACTCGCATAATATTATTAAAACTTTACTATATTTGACCAGTCTACCTCTTTCAGACTCTTCCCCCTTTACAATTTAAAATATTACTAAAATAACTTACTTTTTAGATTTCTTGACTTCAGAAACGCTGAAAAGGACCTATAACACCATATATAAAAAACAAGGATTTTCTACAGCTGACGCTGTCTTCCTTGATTCCATCTATTTCTATCTTCCCAGTCTTCAGCTGTTAGACCTCTGTCCTCCATAGTCTCTCCACAATCGTCGGGGTCTTCCTCTTTTTCTTTTCCTTATAGGGCTCCACTCCGTTATTTTCCTTATCTTATGTGTCCATACCATTTTAATCATTTTTCTTCAATGGTGTTTATTGCGTTCTCTTTGATGTTCATTTTACTATAATTAATATGCTTAAAAATTTGTCTAAAAAATCTGTAAATTTTTCAAAACGTTGTTTAAATTATGCAACATTAAACAACTCCCGCTCGTGTCAGCCCACTGCTGTGCCAAAATTAAAAGTAATGTAAAAAACAAGTTAATTTTTGTTTTTTCTCGACTTTAAAAACTCTGAAAAAGACATATGATATCACATATACCAATCAACCCTTCTAATCTTCTCCCCCACTCCTTTTACTCTTTATAAGTTTTACTATAAATATTTAGGCACAAAATCGATTTTTAATTTCAACAAAAAACAGGAAAGTTACTTTAATATATGAATAATATTTTTCGACCCCCAACCCTTTGACTCCCTTGGCTTAAAGCGATATAATTCAAAAACTAAAGGCTTCATCTCCTTATTAGATAATGTCTATGCACCAAGTTTGCAACTAATATCTCATTTCGTTGTCTTGCAAACATATCGGCAGACCGACACACACTGGGGCTCTTCGCACGTTGTAGTCCCAAAACCCCCTAGAGTTTACATTTCTCAACCGATTTCCGAGATTTTTTTTTTAAATGATCTTTGCAAAAATACGAACCAATCCCTCACGAGCTATTTTGAAAAAAATCGCCAGGATTATAAGAAATTTATTTAAAAGTGATGTTTTTCATTATGAAATATTCCGAGTCTGTTGTCTAAATTTTTTGTTCCATGGAATTTTATAACGTACAACGTTTGGCCCGCTGATTATGAAGTTAATAGTCATTTCGGCTAAAAGTGATCCAGTTTTAAGATAATCGCTATTTTTTACCGATTTTGGTAGTTTTTCTGGATTTATTTCGAATAAAAAATATGTATATTGATAGTCCTTTTGGCCAAAAAGACTCCAGTTTTGACATAATGGCGATTCTTGGCCATTTCCTAACACCATAAATCGTAACACCTTTGCTCGTGCCCGGAACAGATGCAAAGAAATTATCGTCGAAACCAAGGAGGCACACAATCAGCGAATTAGAAACAAACTTCTCGCTTGTCCCAGCAATTCCAGGTGGTTTTGGTCAGTCGCTAAGGCAGTTAGCCAAAATTTCACCAAATCCACCATACCACCACTCACACGGCCAGATAATTCTATTGCAACGACACCTGTTGAAAAAGCGAACTTGTTGGCTGAACTCTTTGCTTCACATTCTACTGTCGATTTCCAAAGAAAAACACCACCTACTATTCCCATAGTGCAGTCAAGGATGCCCGATGTTGTCTTCAGACAGCGTATCATAAAACGTATTTTAATGAAGGTAGACACCAAAAAATCTTCTGGCGCTGACGGAATACCTGCCATAGTTCTCAAAAACTGTGTGAGGGAAATGACACCAGTTTTCTGTAGACTTTTCAACCTATCCTACAGAAAGGGAATATTTCCTTCCTGCTGGAAATGTGCCACAGTTCAGCCGATACCTAAAAAAGGCAAGAAGACCTTGCCAAATAACTACCGACCAGTCGCACTGCTTTCAATAATATCGAAAGTCATGGAAAAGGCTGTCAATCAACATCTTCCAAAATATCTTGAAGAATTCAACATTATTAGCGACCACCAATATGGCTTTCGTAAACATAGATCGATCTTCTGACTTATGTAACACATGTTTGGAACAACGCAATTGAACACTTTGGAGAATCTCGAGTGGTTGCTCTTGACATATCCAGGGCACTCGATCGTGTCTGGCACGATGGGCTGTTGGCTAAGCTACATTCTTGTGGTATGCCTGAAAAGTTCTATTTATGGCTCTCATATTTCCTCAGTGAGCGTTCTTTACGAATGGCGGTCGACTGGTTTCTTTCTAACACCTTCACTATCAAAGCTGGTGTGCCCCAAGGCTCCATACTATCTCCTACTCTCGTTCTCATTTACATTAACGATCTGCTGGAAAAGACCGGAAATCCAATCTATAGCTTTGCAGATGACAGTACGCTCATTCACTTTGAACGCTCGGACATCGGCTGTTCAGGCAGGTGTCCGCAGACAGCGGGAAGTTGTTCAACTTAACAAAGATCTGAAAGAAATTCTATCTTGGGATGACAGTAACCAAGTGGAATTTAACGCTACAAAAACCCAGGCGTCAGTTTTTTCTAAAAAAGTTAACGTTGCTGAACCCGACATAGTTATGGCGGGGCACTCCATTCCTCTAACATCGTCACTCAATTTGTTGGGCGTTAATTTGGGAGCAAATATGTCCTGACATGAGCATGTTGCAGGCATAGCAAGGAGAGCTTCTCAAAAATTGGGAATATTATTTCGAACCAGAGAGCTTTACACTCCACAACAACTGCTAATTATTTACATAGTTCAAATTCGACCAACTATGGAATACTGCTCCCATGTTTGGGGCTCCGCTCCCAAACATACATTGCATTTGTTGGATCCTAATCAGAGAAGAGCTGTTCGTCTGATTGGAGACCCGGAACTGACCGGCGGCCTTGATTCGCTGGAACATCAAAGAACGGTTGGCGACTTCAGCCTATTCTACAAGTATTTTTATGGAAAGAATTCGGACGATGTGGCCCGTTTAATTCCTCCCAGAGCGGTGCATGTTAGAAATACACCTCGCGCTGACACTTCACATCCGTACGAGGTTCAGCTTGTTACTCCTCATACAACGCCTTTTAAGCAGTCTTTTATATGGAGAACATCATCCCTTTGGAATAATTAGCCCAGGACTGTGTTTCCCACCGGGTACAATTTACAGCGATTCAAGAACAGCGTGAATTGTTTTTTCCGCACACGTGTTGCTCCTGTAGCGCTTTAGGGAGCTCCCTGCAGCGTTTTTCTATACTTATATATCTTATATTTCTGTAAGATATTCATTCAAATCATTTTACAACTTCGAGTTCCTGCTATTTTACCTTACTTTTATGAAGGCTATTTTCATATTTACAGACGATTATTTAATTATATTACTAAATTCTTTCAAGCTACTGCTGATCAAAAACTGAGTCCAATTTCTTTTTAGCTTTAAATTAATTATTATTAACTAATTAGTTGATGAATAATAGGCGTAGAAAAATAATCTAGTAAAAATTACTATTCTGCTTGTAGTGTAGAGAAATTGAAAATACCTGAATTTACCGAGTAAATTTTTTCAAGTGATCATCACCTTTTAAATAAATTTGCTATAATCCTGTCAATTTTTTTCAAAATATCTCGTGAAAGATTGGTTCGTATTTCTGCAAAGATCATTTCAAAAAATCACTGAAATCGGTTGAGAAATTAAGGCTCTAGGCCAGGGGTCGGCAACCTATGGCACACGTGCCATCTCTGGCACGCCAAGCAATTTTGAATGGCACGCGTACCTATTCAAAGTTTACGCATTAATTCTGTAATCTGTGACATGTTTCGAAATTAAGTAAATAATCGAAGACAGTATTACTTTAACGACACAAACAAAAACGATATATTATATAGGTCACTAGGCATTATTACCAAAAACTACAAAATATATATTTTGTAATTTATAATTTTACTGAGTGGCTTTAATTTCGGCAAGTATTAAAGACGGCAAGCCTCAAAATATAAGCCTAGGCAAAAACACAAATAAACGTCCTCAATTCAGATCAAAAAAGAGCCGCTATAAGGCGGTTTTTGTTTGACTTGACTTCAATCGTTCCGACGCTCGCCGCAACTCTTTTTATATTGCCGAACTTTAGTTTTTGTTAGATTTAACTTCTAGGCGGTCCTTTGATTGCAATGGGCGCGTTGTAGATAATAATTTTTGTTCTAAGAAATTTAATAAACGTAATTATTGGAATTTTCTGGAAACATTATTTTTCTATATATAGCAAGCGGCTACACGTTTGGATCATTTAGTATAGAAGTAACATCCGTTCCAGTCAATAGTCGTCGAAAAGTTTAAAAATTAAAATTACGTTGCGTTATAGCCGCGAAGAAACAGAAGGTAGACGTTCGATCATTTCAAACTTCATGGACTACAGATTACGGTTTTGTACAGCAAAACGATCGGGCCATTTGTATCCTATGTCGGGAAAGCGTAGTTTTCCGGACATCTAGTGTTCAACGACATTTCCAGATAAAACATGAATCGTCATTTAAAGATAACGCTGATAAAAGGGAGGCAATACAAAGAGCAAGTAAACAATACGAGAAACAGTCAACATTCTTTAGCAAAGTTTTCCAAGGAAAAAATCAGGTAACTGAATGCAGTTTCAAAATTGCACAATCGTTGGCACAAAAGGGTAGGCCGTTCACTGACGGGTGACTTATGAAGCAAACGTTTTTGAGTACTGGCGAGATTTTATTCGACCACTTGCCCAATAAGGATACAATATTGGCCAGGATTAGGGATATATTGGCATCAGCGCGGACCATGACACAAAATGTCCAAAAACATTAGAGAGACGCTATCAAACGGAGTTTTGTATTTAGTGTAGCATTGGATGAAAGTGTCGATTATAATAACATTGCCCGTCTGGCAATCGTTGCGCGATGATGGCAGCGTGTATGAAGAGCTGATTTGTCTGCTCCCATTGCAGAGAACTACAAGAGGACAGGATATATTTTCAGAATTTGTTAAACATTTTGAAAAGCGATTTAAATAAAATTTTTTGCGTAACGACAGATGACGCTCCTGTTATGATTGGGAGACATAAAGGATTTGTTTTCCCTTCTTATTGAACGCTTGGGTCGATCAGTTTTGAATTTTCATTGCATAATTCACCAAGAGAGTTTGTGCGCTAAAATCTCTGCTGGAAGTTTAAAATTCGTGATGGATAGGGTGGTTAAAATAGTTAACTACATTGTCGGTCGTTCTTCACTGATCCATAGACAATTTAAGGCGTTTCTGCAGGAATTAAAAAGTACATATTCAGATATACCATTGCACAATAATGTGCGCTGGCTTAGCCATGGTAAAGTGCTCTCTAGATTTGTGCAATGTCTGGGCGAAATTAAATCGTTCTTGTTGGAAAAAAATCAAGTGGATGCTTATTCTGAACTAGAAGATAAGAACTGGATCTGTATGTTAATGTCTCTTACTGATATTACAAACCATTTCAGTGAACTCAACTTAAAGTTACAAGGTTCAGGCAAAACAGTTCTGGATTTATACGAATCCTGGAAATCATTCAAATTAAAAATAGATTTATTTATCAGCGATATTACTACAAACACATATAAATATTTTCCAAATTTAAAAACTTATATATCCAGTGTCGACGATGGTGCACTAATAGACGAAATTCTTAAATATATGACTAATTTAAAAGAGGAGTTTATCGAGAGGGGTCAGGATTTTGATAAAACATGGTCCTGTGTTCGCTTTTTAATCAAACCAGATTTAATGGATTTTTCCAGCAGTTGCTTTGACATATCTCTTTTCTCATGGATGGACATTAATGATTTTGATCTTCAATACATTGAATTTAAAAGCTCCGAGTTATGGAACACGAAATTTGTAGAATTAAGAAGGGTATTAGAAGGTGACTGCCAGAACCATTCAAACGAGATACTCAGTTGTTGGATGAGTTTACCAGAGAAATTTATTTGTCTTAAGAAAGTAGCGTTTGTCATGCTTACAGCTTTCGGATCATCCTATATCTGCAAACAACTTTTTTCCCATATGAGAGTGATTTTAAACCCGTACCGAAGCAGGCTGACAACAAACAACTCGGAAGCATGTGTGACACTGAAAATAACCAGACATCAACCGGATATAAGAAAACTCTCTAAAGAACTTCAAGCACAGGGTTCACACTAGGTTCTAGGACTAGTATAATAAAATTATTTGTTAAATGTTAAAAACTTTTTGTAATTAAACCTTCTAAAAGCAATATTTTAAGTTAATTTTAGTTAATTTTAGTTGTAGTAAGTACCTATGTCGGCACGCAAAATGTTGTATTAATGAAAACTGGCACCCCTTAGTTAAAAGGTTGCCAACCCCTGCTCTAGGCGGTTTAGGGACTACAAAGTGCCAAATGGCCCAGTGTACGGCAGACCGACAGACGGACGGAAATGAATGATTATATTTTCCGTGATATAGGAACATTAAAACGTGAAGAAAAGCAAAAAACTCGAAGCTTAAATTTTTTCCCGAATACAATACGTTCCTTTAGCAAGCTAAAACATGAGTTCCGCATTAAATCATGACTTCTTTTTCTACCGTCAAAGCACCATTAAATCTATTTTATACTACCTAATTGACGTAGTAACCATCATTAATAGATTGACGTTGATTGAGAAACCTATTATAAAGCAATTAAATTGAGCTGAGCAAATTGTACCAGTTCATCAGTTACTTTGTTATATAGGTATTGAAAATTATAAAGAATCAATGTAGTATTTTATCTGACTGTAATATATTATAATTTTTGTAATAACTGTAAAATTGAGCCACCAGTTTTTTTTAAGCGCGAACCGCGAAAAATCAGCTAAAAATCGAATTCAAGCAGTGGATTTAAAATTGCTTTTACCAACGGGCGATCCAAATCAAATATAGAAAAAAATCTATTGAGTCTAGTAATTTACACTATATTAAAAAAAAATATTGAGTTGAGTTTCGGATCGCGAAGTGTGTATATGTGAATCGAATGCCCGGCAATAGTCAATTAGAAAAAAAAGCAGAGTGTAGCGACGACCTTGATCCTTTTACTGTTTATGGTGATAAGAAATATAAACAACAGTTTCTTTTTCTCCCGTGTTTGAAAATGGAATATACAAGGAACACATGTAAAGTTTTTATAACAGAAAGAACAATAAATAGCGATCATTATACCTCAGCAGACTCGAAAAGAGGAAGAGTCGAAGAAAAAGAAGAGCCAATGGAATTATTTAAGAAGAGTAAAAAGCTGAGAAGAGCACCACAGAAAGATGGACAATTTGATAGAAATGATCAGAGAGCTAATGTCAGATATAAATGATATAACACAAGATCAGAAGAGATACCAATAAGAGTTAAAGGAACTAAAAAAGGTGAATGAAGTATTGAAAGAGGAAAATAAGATAATTAGAGAAAACATAAGGAATATGAATTTGAAGATGAGTAGACTGGAAAAGGCAACGTAAGGAATAATATTGTAATATCGGGAATGAGATTTGAAGCGAATAGCCAACCAGATCTGACAATAGGTGTAGTATATATTATGGAGAGGAGGATGGACACAAAAGTACAGATTAAAGACGTGATAAAAATAGAAGCGACTATATACAAGATAGAACTTGAGAACCCGGGAGATAAAGAAGCTGTAATGAAAAATAAAAACAAACTGAGAAACCTAAGAGAGAGAGTTTACATAAACAACGATTTAACAAAACATGAATGAGAAATTCAAAAGAAATTGAAGCATATAGCAGAGAACGAGGGAAAGAATGGAAAAAGGGTGAAAATAGGATATCAAAAAATCGTAATCGAAAGAAGAGAATATAAATGGGACATTGAGGAAGAAAAACTAAAAGAACAAACAAAGATTGCTACGACCATCAAGTCAAAAACTGAGAAAAAGGAGAGAGATAGGTATATTGACGACAATCTGGCAAAGATAAAGGATACGGAAGAGAAAACTAGTAAAAAAATGAATACAAATAAGAAGATAAACAAAGAAATAGATAGGAGGAAAAAAATTAGAAATAATTATCGAGTTATTAAATTGCGAATACAGAATAATAGGGGTATAAACGGAAAAGAGGATGAACTGACAGAAGAACAGCACATGCACTATATAGGAGTCACTGAAACAGAAAGGAAAGGAAATAGATGCAAAAAATTAGAAGGAAAAGCATACAAAAATCAACATAGAGACGTAATACCGAAACAAGATACAGAACTCACACAAGCAGAAGAAACTAATACAGAAGAAACAAAAGAGGCAATCGGCAATTTAAACAGGATGCAAAGATATAGAAGGAAATATGGAAAAGACAGATATAGAATAAGATTAAAATGATTGGAAGGGGAAACAAGGAGAACAAGGATTGAAAATAGGGGTAAGAGAAAGGAAAAATTAAACAAATTTTAAATTTAACAATTAAATTTATTGATAAAAGTTAAAATTATTACTGCTTCCAGCCGGTTTTTCATGAAGTGGGTGAGCTTTTTCACCACTGTCTGTCAGATTCTTCGTCACTCTTACGCCATCGCAACCTTTAAGTCCCTCAGCGTTGCAGGGGCTGGATTTCTGGGTCGAACACTTCTTTTGAACTCATCCGAGATGTGCTCGATTGGCTTGAGGTCAGGACTCTGCGCAAGCCAGTCTAATGTGGGTATTCCCGCTTCCATCAGATATGGCCTCGCATTGTCGTGCATTAGCAGGAAGGTATCGCCAACAAACACAGCGGGACTCGTCGGAAAATAAAACAGAGCGCCATTGCTCTAAGGTCGAGTCGACATGTTCTTGGACAAATCTGAGTCGCGCTTGTCGATGTGGTGGTGTCAATTTGGGTCCGTTAGCTGGTCTCTTCGGAGTTAAGTTAGCTTCTTTAAGTCTTCTTCTGACTGTCCAATGACCCCAACCACGAACTTGTCGTAGCTCCTGCTGGATTTCAACGCCGGTCAAGTGACGATTTCTTAGAGTTATATTGACAATGAAGCGATCGTCTCGGACGAAGGTACACCTTCTTCTTCCTGATTCTGGTCTCCGTATCAAGATGCCAGTCTCTTGGTAACGTTTGTAGACTCTGGAAATAGCTGCCTGGCTCAGGTGCACTTGCGCAGCTACTACACGTTGACAATGAGTTGTGCCGTTTCTTCCGGAGTGGTATCCATTTTTCAATGACGTAATTAGTGAGCAGGTATAGCAGAGATGTTGACAGTTCAAGTTCCGATAAAGAAATGATAAGAAAATGCAGTTGCATGTGTTTTTATAGAGATGAATAGCTCGCAACGAGTACGTTGCTGAGCAATCAAAAACGGTGGTATTGAGTAAAACCGCTTTAATCAATAAAATTTCCAAAAATTCCAAATGTTTTTGATATTATTGGAAAGAGTAGAAAATCAGTATGCTAATGATACCAAAAATAATACCACTGTTTGAAAATTAAATTCAAGGATCAGTGTTGCATAAAACAGAATGGTTTGAGTCGATTTTTTGCTCCAGTGTATATAAAAAATTGTTTAATATATTCGAGTGGGATGAACATATTGTTGACGTGCTTCACTGATCTTTCCCCCTTTCTAGATTTTCAACCGTAATAACAAAATATAAATATAATTATACTTGAAGAAAAACAAATCAGTTAACCTTGATGTTTCATCTCTTTTCCAAGTCTGATTGCTAAAAATACTTACATAAGTACAAACCGTATTCATACCTATACCTACACCGTAAATTTATTTCACGAGATGTTTTTCATTTCATGACCAGAAAAGTGCAAAGTTGAATTTCCCTTTGAATTTCAGCAACTGAAAAACTGCTGTGAGAACTTCTATGTAGGTATTTTTAGGTCAAATGTTCCGTCCTATTATAAATTTCAAATTAAGTCAATATCTAACAAAGTTATTTCCATCAGGAGTGCCCTAAAAATATCAATAGCAGTTACTACGTTATTGCTTCTAGAGAATTAGAGGCACAATAAGAATAATAACACAGGTCTGCAACAAAAATGCTGTCTGGATGTTTTCAACTGATTTCTATGTATTTAGGTGTTCTGAAACCTAAAAAAATGCTCAAAAAATTCCAGAACGTCAGGTTATTTTACAAAACGCAAAATTTTATTATAAAAAAGGGTTTTTTTGGGCTAACTTGAAGTCATAAATAAATAGGTACAATTTTATTTTGATTACTGTTTTTAAATGTATACAGGCCATAATTATCATTACTTTCTAAATAAAGAACGCCCTGTGTGAGCTAAATTAACAAACATAAACGTTGTAACCAGAACGTGCGCGCTCCGATAGTGTAGAAAGTGGCGCGGTACAATTACGTGTTAACTCGTCATTGCTTCATAGATCTCATCTGTGCGTAACTGTGTGAATTCGTCTGACAGTTTCTGTTATGTTTGTGGCGAATATATGGTATTAAAGCAACAACTTAATATTACGGAAAAAAAGTATACTTCACGTATTTTGGCTTAAAAACTTGGAGATCAGGATAAAGTTTGGGCACCTCATAAAGTCTGCAAACGATGTGTTGAAGACCTTCGAAATTACTTTAAGGGCAAGAAAAAAGCTTTCCGATATGCGATTCCTATGGTATGGCGCGAGCAAAAGAACCATAGTGATGATTGTTACTTTTGTTCGTGTAATGTGAAAGGGTATAATTCAAAATGGAAGCAGTCCATTTCATACCCCAATCTGCAATCAGCTATTCGTCCCATCCCTCATGGGACCGAAATACCAGTGCCCAAGGCCCCTGCTACCTTGGGAGAGATTCTAAGTTCTGACGAAGATGGTGCTGTACCTGAACCCGATGACAAGTCAAGTTTTCAATTTGAAGATGACAGCAGTCCGAAATTGTTTTCCCAGAGCGAGCTAAATGATTTGGTAAGAGACTTGAATCTTCCCAAAAACGCTGCTGAGTTGCTTGGATGAAGGCTCAAAAGCAGGAACTTACTTTTGCCGGGAGTGTCTTCCTCCTGGTTTAGATATCGTGAGAAGCAGTTCACTTCCTACTTTGCCCAAGAGGACGAGTTGGTTTATTGTACCAATATTGAAGGTTTGATGGATACATTTAAGATCTCATACGACCCAGCACAGTGGCGTATTTTCATAGATTCTTCAAAAAGAAGTCTTAAAGCAGTTCTGCTTCACAATGGCGGTTTCTATGCTTCCATTCATGTCGGTCATTCCGTACGCCTCAAGGAAACCTACAAGAACTTGGAATTGGTTCTTTGCAAATTAAAATATAAAGACCACGGTTGGCAAGTGTGCGGTGATTTAAAAATGTTGCTCAGACAACAATCTGGGTTTACCAAATTCCCTTGCTTTTTGTGTCTATGGGATAATAGAGACCGAGCAAATCACTGGACCAAAAAGTGTTGGCCTCCGAGGGAGCTTAAAGTTGACGAAAAGAACGTCCTGCATGAAACTTTGGTGCCTCCTCATAAAGTGTTTCTTCTTCTACACCGCTTTACATAAAGCTAGGATTGATGAAGCAATTTGTAAAGTCAGTTCCAAGAGATGGAAATTGCTTCAAATACTTAATATCAAAGTTTCCAGGCCTCTCGGAGGCAAAGTTGAAGGAAGGTGTTTTTTGTTGGACCAGATATTAGACGGCTTATGGCTGATCCACAATTCATCACAACCATGACGGATCCTCAAAGAGAAGGGTGGATTGCCTTTACAGAGGTCATAGAGAATTTTTTAGGCAATAACAAAGACCCTAACTACAAACAAATTGTCAAAAGAATGTTAAAAGCATTTCAAGCTTTAGGTTGCCTAATGAGTTTTAAAAGTACATTTTCTTCATTCCCACCTCGACTACTTTCCAGAAAATTTAGGAGATCTGAGTGAAGAGCAAGGTGAACGATTTCACCCAGATATTAAGGAGATGGAAAAAAGATACCAGGGAAGATGGAGCGTCTCAATGATGGCAGACTACTGTTGGACGCTTCAGAGAGACCTTCCAGATGCTTCCTGCAAGCGAAAATGTACCAAAAGGAGTCTCACTGGGAAAAAGAAATGTGTTTAGTGCTTACTAATAAATGTATTTTAGATAAAAAAAATAAGTTTTGTTACGCAATTATAAATTAAAAAAAAAAATTTTTGTCTTTTATCTTTTATTTATTTTAAGATGATAACTTGTTTAACATAGATACCTACATTGTGAGAAAACGTGACGTTCTATGACAAAATAAAAGTCATCTTCGGATTCAGTACACCCAAAAACATAAGAATTACGCAAAAAAAAACCAAAACAGCTCTCAATTTTTTTTTTGCAGACTTGTGTAATTAAAATTAATTAATGCTAAATGTCTTCTAAAGTTTTAAAAATTTAGGTTGGGTACAATTTTTTTTAATTTTAATTGGCAAACGGCTCTTACATGAAAATTAAAATTAATTATAACTTTTGACATCGATAAGATATAAAATTGATACCAAAAATCCGTCAAAAAAATCATCATTTTAGGTTAAAATCAGAAATATCCCTAACAGAAAATACAAGGTCGCCGTTTCACTCCAAACATCTTTAAAAAAATTCCGTAAGGAGATTGAGGTGGGATAGTCCCAACCAAAAGTTTTGAATGTTGTCATTTAGAAATGCTTTGTATTAAATAATTAAAAAATTTTATAAGACTAACGATGGTTATTATTATGATAATAAATTTATTATCCAAAGATTTTAAGTCTTCTGTATGGTATTGTTTATTTATTATTTATTATATCGGTTTCACAACGTTCTCCGACGTCTTCCGATACCCAGTCTCCATTCGGTGCGGTCATTCCACTGGCCTTCCTCCAGTCCTCTTTCTTGCATTTCTTTGTCAATGCCCTCTCTCCAGCTCATTCTTGGTCTACCTCTTCTTCTTCTTCCTGTAGGTGTCCAATCTAATATTTGTTTTGGGAGCCTCTCTGGTGTCATTCTTTGGACGTGTCCATACCATTTAAGTTGTTTCACCCTTATTTCTTCGACTATGGTCTTTTTTTACACCCATAATTTCACGAATTCTCTCGTTCCTTATTCTTTCCAGCTTAGATCTTCTGGCTGCCCGTCTCCAGTAGTCCATTTCTGTGGCCTCTAGGGATTTAAGGGATTTTTCTTTTAACTGCCATACCTCACTACCATATGTTACAATGCTTTTAACTATTGTGTTGTATATTCGGTGTTTGTTCTCTTTGTTTATTTTCTGGTCCCATTTGTTTGGATCAGAGACCTGATAGCTTTCCTGCCCTGAATATTCCTTTCTTTGATGGCGTCATCGAGAGTTCCGTTGTTGGTTATATTTAGACCCAAGTATTTATAGCTACTGCATGATTTAAGATTGTGTCCGTCTTCTGTCACCAGATCCTGTTGCGTACCCCCTATGCACATATATTCTGTCTTTGATAGATTTACTTGTAGACCCCATTTTTTGTATTCTTCAATAAGTTTCCTGGTCATATATTCCAAGTCTTCTTGTTCCTGGGCCACTACTATTTGGTCATCTGCAAAACTAAGAGTGTAGAGAACAGTATCGTTGAGCGGGATTCCCATATTTTTACATTTGAATTTCCATCTAAGAAGCTCCTTCTCAAGAAAAATCTTGAAAAGCGTTGGTGATAGGCAGCAGCCCTGTTTTAGACCTTTATTTGGGGAAAAACCCTTTGATATTTTATTGCCGATTTTTTTTATTCGGATATGGCAATTTTGGTATAGATCTTGCACTGCTCTGATCAAATTAGTGTTTATGTTTGTTGTTTTTAATGATTCCCATAGTTTTGTAAGTGGGACGCTATCGTAAGCTTGTTTCAAGTCCACATAGAGAATATGTAACTCCTTGTTCATCGCTGTCATCTTTTCTATGAGCTGAGTTAGACAAAAAAGGTGGTCTACGGTTGATCTTCCTGCTCTGAACCCGGCTTGTTCTTCTGCCTCGCTGTCCACATATTCTCGCTCTATTCTTGCTTTTATCACTTTTCCGTAGATTCTACTTATTGTCCCCATGACTGCAATACCTCGATAGTTATCGCAGCTCTCTTTGTTGCCCTTTTTATGTAGGGGTGTCAGAAAAGATAGTTTCCATTCCTGTGGTATTTGCTCAGTGCTGAGGCATTTTTGGAACAAATTGGTTAGATGTTCAAACAACTTTGGTGTGCCATATTTTATCAATTCTGCTGGTATATTTCCAGGTCCAGGAGCTTTTCTGTTTTTGAGTTTTGTGCACACCTCTTTTACTTCTCTGACTGTAATACGGATCGGTGATGCGGTCACTTTTATGGCGTCAATTTCCTCAGGTGGATCTCTGTATAGTTCTCGGTTTTTCCGTAAGTAAGGAGCTGAAGTATTTATCCCAATTTGTTAAAGTGATGGGCGATATAATTTCCTTTTTGGTATTTTGGCGCAGTGATTTTATAAGTCTCCAACTTTCTGTACTTTTGGCTCCTCCTATGTACGTGTTTACTCTGTTACAGCGTCTCTCCCAAGTTTCATTTTTCTTTTGTGTAATCATCCTACGTACATTAGCTTGAAGTTGTTTATATGTTACATTTCTTTGTTGTTTTCTGTTCGCATGCTGAGGTATCTTTTATGTGCTTCGTTCTTTTCTTTTATTTTTTCTTCTATATCCGAGTCCCACCAGTAAGGTTTTAGACGGCTTTCTCCTTCTTTGAATCCTAGTGACTCTTTTGCTGCTTCGTGTAGACAGTTTTTAATGTGGTTGTAGTGCTCTGATGTGGTCGAAAAGTCTCTGGGTTGTAGTTTCTCATCTAGTCTCCTTCTGTACAGATTTTTGGTACTTTCTTGGTCTAAGCTTTCTAGGTTGTATTTACTAAATTCTATCTCTTCATAGTCGTCACGTTTTTGAGTATGCGTGTGTGGCTTTTTACCAGTAAAGCTTATTTTTGCATTTAGGAGATGGTGGTCACTACCGCAAGTAGCTCCTCTATAAGCTCTGACGTCGTGGATTCTAAGGGTTGTTTTCTGACGGACAATCAGGTAATCAATTATGGATCGCTGGTTTCTAGATGGCTTAGTCCAGGTATATTTATGGATCCATTTGTGTGAGTAGAATCCATTAGTTATTCTTAACTCATTTTGTTCGCACACTGTTATTAGTCTTTGGCCGTTATCATTTAGAATTTCCTCTCCATGTCTACCTACTACTTCGTCTTGAACTTTTTTCCCTATTCTAGCGTTCAGGTCTCCTAAGATTATTACTTCTCTGGTATCTCCAACGTTTACTATTTCTCTATTTAGTAGCTCAAAGAATTCGTTTTTCTGATTTACTAGGGCGTCATCATTTATTGCATATACTCCAAAGATTGTAACTTTATGTCCTTGCGCTGTTAAGTTCATTTTTATAATTCATTGGTTCCCATGATGTTATGCATTTTCTGAGTTTTTTAGATATCAGGATGGACACGCCTTGCTGGGCACGCTTATCTTTCGGTACACCGCTGTAAAAGTGGTCATACCTTCCTAAATTTTCTGAGCCCTGTCCCTTTTTTTTTGTCTCTGTTAGTACCGCAAGGGAGACATCTGATTTTTGGAGCTCAAAAATTACTTCATTGGTCTTATTCGTCCATCCTTGCACATTCCATGTTGCAAAATTCATTATCCGTTTTCGTAGCGTTTGTCGTCTTCGTGTATTTTGTTCTTTATTCCGAGGCTGTTGACTAGGTTTTTTAACAGTAACGTTTTTCCGAGTATCGAGGAGTTAGCCCGATGCCTCAACCCCCAACCTGGAGGGCCGGTCAATTTGTGGTCAAGGTTTTCTTCCTCTAGCCTTTGGCGAGTTCAACGTCTTCCTACAAGGCAGCAGGTTCGCCTGTATCCTAGGCAGGAGCCCTGACAGGGTACTATCATCCGGGCCAGATGAACCCTGGTTTTTTAATGAGGTTGTTTACTCCTCCCCCTCCTCGCTTTCCCTTAGTGCAATGGGACCCCAGGCTTGGGACTGGCGTAGCGGAGTTTGGTATTGTTTATTTAATTTTATTAAATAATTTAACAATTTATGTTATATGTTAAATTATTAAATAATTTAACATTGTAGCGTTTTATTACTATCGCCCTGTACGTTGAGACACTATTTGTGGCGTTCTCCTTTCATAATTTCTGAGAATGGATTGAGTGGATATTAATACTAAAAGAACTAAGGAAATTAGACATACACTGGCTCAGTTTTTCTTGGTAGAGTAATATGGGTAAGAGATAATTTTTGTACGTCTTTTGAAAATAGTCTCTATAGTTGTTTAAAATTTTTGGTTGTACGGATTTTGGGCACCATTCATTTTGAGATAAAAGGATCGAACTTCAGCTAAAAAAATGAAAAAATACTGAGGGGTTATGCAGTTGTTAAGAATAATTTTGTTATGGTACAACCGTTGCGTCCTGAAATGTAGAATAGGTGATTCAGTGAAACGCTAGCCTTAAATATGGAAAAAGGGTTTATTAATGACAAAATTAAAAGTTCTAACTTATTTACACTACTATTACCCTTATTACTAAATAAAATCCCTTAGTCTAGTAGGTGGTAGTATTAAATACAGTCCCTGGCCAAATTATTAGACGCACTGCAAGATTTCATGTAAAATATTAATTACCGAGTGATATTGTACCGTTTTATTATTTTAAATTGATTTGTTTTTTATTTTTATATTATCCAATCAATTACCTATTTATTTGACATAAATAAAACAGCATTAATTTAGAAAAGCATAAGTTTATTAAGTTTTAAAGAAAAGTGAAATTAATGTTAGTAAAAGTCAATATTTAGTTGAGCCACCTTTAGCCGCTATCAAAGCTTTAATTCTGCGCGGCATGCTATCAATGCAAAATTGTACTGTCTCCTGCATTTGAGGATGATGATTCCACACATGAATAATCTTTTCTAGGAGCTGGGTTTTGTTGGTAATCACATCTTTAGCCACTTCTCTTTTCATCAGCTCCCACACATTTTCAATGGGCTATTACCCGGCCAATCCAACAGAGGGATATTTTTTTCTGCCAAAAAAGCTTTAACAGACCGAGCAGTGCGGCAGGGAGCTCCATCTTGCATGAAAGTGAATGGTTCCCCATTTGGAAACCATTCTCTGAGCTGCGGAATCAACCGATTTTGTAATGCTTCTTTGTACTGATCTTGCCTCATTGTTCCTTTGACGACGTACAGACGTCCAGTGCCCTTGCCGCTGATGACTGACCAAATCATCACTTTGGTGGGACGTTTAACCGTCGGGACGACACAATCAGGATGAAACTTTTCTCCATGACGACGACGCACATACTGAGCTTTATTCTGCAAAATTTCGAATGTGCTTTCGTCACTGAAGCAGACCTGTCAAAAATAGGAAAAATATATAAACTTTCATGTTTATTTGCTTTATTTAACTGAAAATGATAATAATGTATCAATTATTGATTAAATTGCTGTATCTTACCGATCTCCAGAAGTCCACATCTTTGTCTTGCCATTGTTTGGCCCACTTCAGGCGCTTTGCTTTCATTGCAGCTGTTAACTTGGGCTTCCTGGCGGGGCGACAGGCCTTAAAATCTAATTCTTTCAATTTTCTTCGAACAGTGCGCTCAGAAGCATTTACGCTAGCATCCTGGAGTTGTGATTTTATTACCTTTGTGGTAGCAAATCTGTTTTCTACACAAATTTTCTTCAAACATCTCTTTGACCGTGGAGTGAAAATTGGTTTTCTACCGCATCTTTTCTTTCTTTTCGGGCTTAATTCCTTCCCTGACTCAATTTTCTTTTTTATGCGTCGTACACTAGCTTCAGAAACCTCCAATCTTCGTGATATTTCTCGGTTTGTAAATGTTTTCGCAATCACAAGGGCCTTCACTTCAGCTTTTTTTTACGTGGTGAAAGATCGGCTTTTCTACCCATAATGAAAATAGTCCAATTACTTTTTTAAAACACTGCATACAAAATAAACTAATAACTGCGTAGTATAAAAACTGTTAAACAAACAATCACAGTCCATAAAGCCACAGAAACACGTCCGTACCTGACTCGATTCCGATCGCGACTGATACAGGTTTGTACTTATTTACGTTCATGTATCACTTTGTCAACACAGTGTTGCCATATGTTAAAAATAAATACAAATATGTAGTCTACAACAATTCTTTTAAATAAAAATCAATAATATTGTAGTTTAAATATACCATTATTGCATAAAAACTCTTAAGAAACATAAAATTACTAAAAAAAATACAGTGCGTCTAATAATTTGGCCAGGGACTGTAGAGTCTTTAAATCAGGATTTTCATTAAAGCTTTGTTAAACACGAAGTTGAAGGTTCGTGGGATTCACTTCGCGAGGCACCAGTTCGGTACGATGTAAAATGCACTTGTCAACGGGAATCTAGGTCTACAAATTGATATACTGATGACTTACGGTTTGTTTTCTTATGAGTTTTTGGCCTGTCCTGGTGAGATATTCATAACACAGATGTCTCCACCTTGGCTGCCCCAGTTCCCTTTTGGCTGCTAAATAATTCTTGGCCCCTAAAGGTCTGGGAATAAGTAGGATATTTCAAGGAAAAGGCCTTGAACTTGAACACTAAAACCGTTTCTGCACTACTACATCACTGATAGACGAGTACGGTGACTAGACAAAAAAAGCCTACTGGGCGGCTTTCTGAAGAAAAAGCCCTTACTTTGGCTTCACAAAATATATGCCCTACTTCATCTCGGCTGGGAAAAAAAGGCCTGGCTACGGCTACATGATGAAAAAAAGCCTTTTGCGGCTATACGATGGAAAAAAGCCTACTGCGGCTACATGATGAAAAAGTCTTTTGCGGATATACGATGGAAAAAAGCCCACTACGGCTACATGATGGAAAAAGCCAAGATCCATGCCATCCGGACCCTTAAGTATTTTCTCTCCCTTCCGTAAAATCACATCTTCAAGATGGCTGCTTTCCCGGATACAAATCAATAGCCAATCGACGCATTAGAAGCGAATTAAATAAATCCAGTAGATAACCCGCAATGCACACTGTAATATAAATGGCTCAAAAATTCGATTGAATTACACTGCTTAAAAGTTAGTAAACACTGCAATAAATATAAAAATGGAGAAAAAATATAAATTATAGGGAGAAAAACAGTGACGTAACATGATCTTAAAATCTAGGAAAAAATGAATGTTACAACATAAATGGATTAGCTTTTGGATGTTTTGTCCAAACTTATAGAAAAGAATGTGTAAAATAAAAATTAATTATAACTTATAATTTTTAGAAAATTATCAAAGCAAACAATATGACAAAAATAAAAGAATAAAAAAAAATATTTTAGTGATTAAAAAAATAGGTAATTAATAAAAAATTATCTTAAAATTCCGGAGTCTCGAAGAGGTAACGCTGTAAAATTATTTGCTGTTGACGCTATTGATATGCTTGTATATACGACGCTGGTTTGAAAAGTCCGTGCAAAGTCCGAGAGATGGCACCACCGGCGCGTATCGAGGTCATGTTTAGTTAGTAGCATCTCTTGAATGAACGCACACCAAGTTTCAGCCATATTGGTCTATTTCTTTGTGTTTGGCATTCGTGTGAATCAAGGAAGTCGAGTGATTTTCAAGAAATGGACGAAAAAGAATTTCGTGTGGTGATTAAACATTACTTTACGAAAGGCAAAACGCCTCAGGAGACTAAAGAGAAGCTTGATAAACATTATGGTGACTCTGCACCTTCGATTAGAACAGTTTATAAGTGGTTTCAAAAATTTTCGGACTGGCCATATGGGCACAAGTGACGCTGAACGTTCTGGACGGCCTGTGGAGGTTACGACTCCAGAAATCGTTGATCAAATCCATGATATGGTGATGGATGAGAGAAGAGTTAAGGTGCGTGAGATTGCTAGTGCTGTGGGCATCTCGACTGAACGGGTACATAATATTTTGCATAAACATTTGGACATGAGAAAGCTATCCGCAAGATGGGTGCCGCGATTGCTCACGCTTGACCAAAAACGGAATCGTGTGAAGTGTTGCAAGGATGGTTTGCAGCTGTTCCAGAAGAATCCGGAGGACTTTAAGCGTCGTTTCGTCACTGTGGATGAAACATGGATACATTACTATACTCCTGAGACCAAACAACAATCTAAACAATGGGTTACCAAGGGGGAATCTGCACCAAAAAAGGCGAAGACCGTTCCTTCGGCCGGAAAGGTTATGGCGACTGTCTTTTGGGATTCGCAAGGAATAATCCTCATCGACTATCTGGAAAAGGGTAAAACTATTACAGGTGAATATTATTCATCGTTATTGAACCGTTTGAAAACCGAGCTGCAAGAAAAACGCCCGCGATTGACCCACAAGAAAGTCCTTTTCCATCACGACAACGCACCAGCACACACCTCAGCAGTTGTGGTCGCAAAATTAATGGAAATAGGATTCCAACTCGTTTCACATCCCTCCTATTCTCCAGACTTGGCTCCCTCGGACTACTATTTGTTCCCCAATTTGAAGAAATGGCTGGCGGGACAAAGATTTTATTCAAACGAGGAGGTGATTGCAGACACTAATGGATATTTTGCAGACTTGGACAAATCCTATTATTCGGAAGGGATCAACAAACTAGAACATCGTTGGACGAAGTGTATAAGCCTAAAAGGAGACTATGTCGAAAAATAAAAAAGGTTTACCCCAAACACATAAGTAGTTTTTATTTTTGCACGGACTTTTCAAACCAGCCTCGTAGATATATTAAATTTTGTGGTTATTGTGATCAACTATTGTAAACAAGCAAAAAAAAATGGATAATAATAAAAAATCAACAAAAAATGGTAAAAAAAAAATTATGTGGAAGCGAAAACGCGTGACTGAGGCTGTGTTAATCAACGATTAAGGCAACAAAATGTTTGTAAACGGAACAGAAAATCAAGTCTCTCCTAACCTCTGTGACAGTGGTCGCCGAATTGTTGACATTCGATTACTTGGAGAAAACTTAAATTTTTCTTCATGTAATGAAACACTTGCATTATGTTATATTACTAATGAAAAACGCTGTGGTCTAGCATCCCTACTAACCATAAAGTGTGATAAATGTCTAACGTACAACACAGTATCAACAGACAGTACACATATATCGAAGGACAATAAGGAACATTATAATGTTACCACTAAAGCTGCACTAGGTAATTATAAGTTAAACAAGTAAATTAATTAAATAATTAAAACAACTTGTACTATACAATTTAAAATATTTAAATTTCCCGCAATTACTGCTAATTGCAACGTCGCCGCTATTTCAGAGATAAAAGGTAAATCATTCACAAGTACCTCCAATAATTGTTATTTTTCATAAAGTTAAAGCTTTCTAATTAAATTTGAAATTTTTTTAAAATAATCGCAAAATTTCAACGTCTAACATAGTTAAATTTCGTATTGATTGCATTTTTTTTTTCATTTGTTATAACTAAAAATGTGTAATTTTTATATCAAATTGACGTATTCCCCATAAGACTATAACATATGTATTGTTAATTTTGGCTTTTTATTTAAATAAGTTTCCTAAAGACCTTCGATTTTTCATAGAAAATTTCTAAACTAATTAATCTATGGAGATAAATCTATACAAAATAGTTTCCATATTTTACGTTTAACGCCCCAACTTCCTTAAAAAGAGTGTCAAAATTCATTATAAAATGGAGACTTCAAGGATAGGGTAGGTATACTTTAAATAAGCGATCTTTCAGTATTAAGACTAGAAACGAGTATGAATGTGAACTGAAATAATTCGGGGGGAATATACATATAAAATAAAATTTTACCTCGGTATCTTATTTGGTAATGACTTCTGCGAAAAAAGGAATAAAAAACATATTAGAGTATATCCGCTAAAAATACCACAATAGAACCCCATAATATTATTTAAAAAGAAAAGCTAACCTCAGAAAGATACCCAAGATGACCGAGAGAAAAGGATTTCGGTTCAGTCAGATAGAACGGTAATAATCTCGACGATATGCCAGGGAGAACACATTTTTATTGACTTAGGCCGCTCCCTGATTTGATGGTGCAGTATTGTTTTTCTCGATGTGCTCGGTACCGATTCGGTAACGAAAACATGCTAAACGCCTATATTTCAATGAAACCCACTTGACTTGCTCCGCGTCCGCGCATCCCATGCAAGTCAGGCACACCGAGAAAAACGATACCGCGGCCTTAGACATGCAAATAAATAATATGACATATCCTAGCTTATTGGAGCTTCCATAGTAAACAATAGTATTTGTATTTCAAATAAGTTTATTATATGGGATGAAAGGTGATCAGTAAGGAAACCCAAATATGCAAGTGAAAAACTTTAAAATATGCGCATAAATATGCAAATAATTTTCTCAAATATGCACATACATGTTGTAAATATGCAGTAAAAAAAAACGGTGCTGCATCTGACAAAATAAGCAAAAAATTATCTCCTGGAACAGGCGTAGGAAGAAAAAACTTCGATAGTTCCTCTTGAACAAATCTTTCCACTGTCAATGCATTTGTTTTTTCTAACTGTTTGGAAGCAATCAGATAAGATTTTGGCAAAATATCGTCGCTAAGAACTCCAATCAATAAATGCGTAATATACCGTCCCCTTGAATCGTTGGTTTCATCAATACATATGTAAAAATGTTCGTTGCGAATTTTACCTTTAATTTCCTCAATTACCTGTGAATACAAGGAGCTTACGTTGTTTCTCCGTATTGTTGTTTCACCTGGGATATTAAATTTGCTTCTGGAGTAAGGAAGTAAAGTTTTGATTACGTAGCTTCGATAACGGAATGTTTGATGTCATCATTGCACGGCATAGATCTCGGTTAAAGATGTCTTGTTCATTTAGCTCTTTATTTTTGTTCGTTGGTTGGAAACATTGCATGTGTGTTGTGGCCTATCTCCAGGTTTCGTCTTACTCAATTTGGCAATATGGCAAGCAGTTTTCACGTGTTGCTCTATTTGAAATTTTTTATCGCATGGTATCTGCAATAAAAAAAAGAAAATTTAATTAAAATCCCAAGGGAAAAATTCTTTAAATAGAAATTTCGTTAAATAGAAAAACTAGGTGCTTAGCGCAGGCAAAAATTAAAATTCTGCTTTGTACCTTTTTTATTAGATGACCTAGAAATACATACGTTTACGTATGTATTTCTATTTCGTGGTTTCGTTAAATAAGAATTTTGTTCGTTAAATGGAACAAAAATAACTTAAATAACATTGAAAATAGCATCAACGGCAAAATCCTGACAAAAATTTCGTTACGTTTAAATATTAAGCGAAAATGAAATACCCTGTATATTCAATAGGTATTCAAAAATTATACTTACAATTTTAACACATGCAGAACAGTAGATTTTTTCCCATATCTATTCTTAGTTCTTTGTATGATTTAATCCACACAGACACACTACTGGCTTTGGGCATTTCACTATAGTAAAATACGATTCACAAGATAAAAAGCACAAATCGACGTAACCACTTTAAAAGCACAACCAAAAATGAAATCTAATAAATTAATAATACAAGTATGCTCTGATGGCCGTCTGGGGTTTACTGACTGGTTTTTTACTGACCATAAAATAATAAAATTTATTTGGGGAAAACCACCGGCGCGGCGGCCTAAACATTGACCCTTATTCCGAAAAATGAATGAAAACGCCTGCCAAAGACCTACATTATTATAAATTCCTTCAAATATGCACATATATGCTATTTTTAACGCATTTATGCAAATATTTAGAAAAATGCATATAATATGCAATACATGCGCTTTGCATATTTGGGTGTCCTTAGTGATCAGTTAAAAACAAAAAACAATGAGTAATGTGAAAAATCACCGTACGCCATATAGCGAGACCAATATTACTTTAAAAGACAAACATATGCATAGAATGGATTAGAGAACGCACCGAAACGAAAGATATGGAAAACGCGATACTAAGTTTTAGTTTTTTAAAATAAGATCAACTTTTATTGAAGTAAATATATTTTTTTTTTATTTTAAAAATATCAGTAGTAATGTGATTTATATTCGAAAAATACTGACAATAACCCTTGTTGAATTTAAAATATATTTTTCTACGTGTTTTGACCATTACCGTAGCAATTGGCTCCATCAATAGATAATATAGAATTTCTTGACTAGTGTCAAGCTCACTTCACTTAAATAAAGTATTTTAAGATAAATCTGCAACATTTTCAAATCAGAAATCTGGTCCATTCAGAAAAATTAGAATTTGTAAAGGTAATATTCTGTAGCCCGCAAGGATAAACTTCGTCGAAAATGTGTCCGCCAACGAAATCAGAGAGACCGCCAAGCCAGGAGGTGTTCGCGGCAGGCCGGAAATTAAAGAGCGGCTCAGGCAGTAATTTGAAATGAGCCGATGCCCATTTGTCTAGTTATGTCGTTATCCGCGTTAATGACAGGCTCCTGATTCTAATTGCGACGTAACGTCGCACCGCCAAAGAATAGACCACCCTAACGTCGCTTAGGTAAAATTGAGGTTTGGGATAGGAATCTTTATATATTAAGAATTTATTTAATAAAATTTTAATTTTTTGCCAAAAAGAAGCTTTAGATTTCCAGATAACAGAAAGTATTGCAACTGCAAACAATACCGAAAAATGTTGGAGACAGTAGGTAAAGTCAGCAACCTCAAATATAAAAACTGTTAAACATTCTACAACAAATGCATTTCAGCAACTCATTGAAATTCCGACGATCAATATTGGAACAAGAAGTTCCAACATAAAGATCACAACGTAATATTTCTCACCATTTAAAAGATACCAATACTGCTCATGAAATACCGTGTGTATAAAATGATTCTAGTTTGATAATTTGATGTGTGTGTGTGTGTGTGTCATTACAAATTATAAGCTGTAAACAATGTATAAAAAAACTGCATTAAAAAATAATAGGAAATGTTAAAAAATAATAGGAAATGTAGCTTAATTTTTTACGGAATCTTATAAAAACAGATATATATATATATATATATATATATATATATATATTATATATATATATATATATATATATATGTATACTTATTACTTAATCCTTAGCCATGATACATCTGGGTGTAGGCTGGTGTGAGTGGGTTACGTTGGGGTCTTCCATATTTCTCTCCATCTTTCTCTATTTCTGGCTAGCCTTGTTGCCTCTTCCCACCTCACTCTCCTCTTCTCTATTACTCCCCTTACTTCGTCCCTCCATGTTCTTCGTGGTCTTCCTCGACTTCGTTTTCTATTCTCTCTTGCTTCACACACTCTTCTTACCAGTCTTTCCTGTCCCATTCTTCGCATATGTTCAAATCATCTCAACTGATTTTCTTCTATTTTCTCCTATATCGGCTTCATCTCCAGTGTTTCCCTTATATTAACGTTTCTTATCCTATCCAGTCTTGTCTTTCCTTCAATCTTTCTGAGGAATCTCATTTCGATACTTTGTATCTTATTTCTGTGACTTTGTGTTGTTGTCCACATTTCAGATCCGTATCTAATTATTGGTGTCGCCACCCTTTTGAAGAATTGTAGTTTTTGTTGATTTCGGTATTTCTTTTTTACCTAGGAATGTGTTCTTGACACTATTAAAGAGTTTCCCCGCTGCCTCTGTCCTCGCCCTAATCTCCTCATCCAAACCTCCATCCCTCGTCACCATTGCATCCAAATATTTGAAACTCTCCACCTGCTGTATCTTTTCTTCTCTTAAATATATTTCTAGAGTTTTGTTCTTGCTTATGATCAATGTCTTGGTTTTTTTCACGTTTATCCTCATATTCATGCGTTCCAAGCTTTCGTTATACACCTTTAGGCTTTCGTTCAAGTTTTTCTCGTTTTTTGCGATCAATACCATATCGTCAGCTTATGTTATCTCTGTTATTCCAACTCTCCCCATGTTCCGTTCAGTATTTCTTTGTTTGCCTTTTTGCTGTTTTTATGGCCTCGTCTATCACTACCGAGAACAGCAGTGGACTCAGAATACACCCCTGTCTGGCGCCTTTAGATATTTCGAAACTCTCTGACTTTTCATGTCTTACTCTAACATAATTTGTTGTTTGTCTATATAGACATTTTATTCCATTTATTCTATTCTCCAGGGTCCTCCAGTATCTTCTCTGTCTATTCTGTCGAAAGCCTTTTCCAGGTCTATGAAACATAGGTGTACTTCTCCTGCTTCTCTTAGGACTTTTTCCCTCACTTACCTGACTATGAAGTTGGCATCTGTCACTCCGCTGTTTGGTCTGAAACCAAATTGTGTGTCTTCTAGTGTTTCCTCTCAGTCTTTCTCTCAGCCTTTTCTCCATCACTCGTGCGTATAGTTTCACTACTACGCTGAGGCGTGTGATTCCTCGGAAGTTATTAGTCTCTTGTGTCTCCCTTTTTGTGTATGGGTACTATGATTCAAACTTGCCATTATTTTGACGCGGTTCCTTCCGTGTATATTTTGTTCATTAATATTTGCAGTATTCTTACCATTTCTTCGTTTCCGGCTCTTATCATTTCCGCTGTTATGTTGCCCTGTTCTGGTGCTTTGCCTGCTTTAATTTTGCTTATTGCCGCTTTGATTTCTTCTTTGGTTCTCTCTCTCTCTCTCTCTCTTTCTATATATATATATATATATATATATATATATATATATATATATATATATATATATATATATATATATATAGATATATATATATATATATATATATATATATATATATATATATATATATTTAATTATTTATTTATTTATTTTTTAACGCATAGGGCCTAATTTTGTTTCTTTTACTCTAAAACACTCGCACAATAAGTTTTAACTTATTTGGAGCACTGTAACCCAACTTGCGTGGAATGTTCATACGAGTTGCGCGACAGAAGCGACTCTTGCTTGCTGTGTTTGTCATTCTAATGTAATTTCTCGAGCAATTAGCACGCATTGTTTTGTTTTTCGAAGATGTCAGTGGAATCACGAAGTGCAAGGAAAAGCATTTTCTTAGTCGGAGAGGTAAATCATAAAATAACGGGTGCAAAATTACCGTCAAATCGAGAAGTTCTTTCAGTTTTATTTTTTAACATTCATGAAGTTAAATTAACTGTGAATGAAATCGCAAATCTTGTTATTCGCCAGTGCAGTATATTTTAGGAAAAGGCTAGAATACCTACACTACCCAACTGTGTAAAGAAACTTGTGGATATTTATCATGTTTGGCGTGATCTGCAAAAAAACTGTAAGAAAACTCGAGATGTTTATAAACACCGCGAGGAAAAATTCCAGCTGGATTTGGGTAACTTATTTGATATCGCACACGCCGATGCTCTCGAAAGAATTAAAACAGAGGAAGATAAAATATTCTTACAGAGACAGAGAGATCCAGGGCGTCCAAGTTGCTTAGCGGGTATAGATAAAAAATTAGCTGAAAAAGAAGAAAGGGCAAAGCAAAGAAAATTACAGGAAGAGAAAAAAAGACTGAGGAATTGGAGGCTGCATCGACATCTTCAATATCGCACGAATTATTACCACCCTAAGAGCAACACGATTATTCTGTCAGCTCTAACGAAAGCTTGGAAGAGCTTATGCCACAGACATCGAATACTGTGCCATCGTCTGAAACTGCTACAAAGAGAGGAAGAAAGAATTTCGTCACACCTAAATTAGTTGCAGCTTTAGACAGATGCCAGCTGAGCATTAGAGATTCCGTTTACATGCTTCAGGCTGCAGTTGAAGTACTAGGTGTTAGTATTGACGAATTCCCAATCAATAAAGCTTCAATTCAGCGTATTCCGACACAGATGAGGAAGGATAGAGCAGAAGCCATAAAATCGGATTTTCAGGACGATGTGCTCGACGTAGTCACCATTGACTGGGATGGCAAATTGTTGCCTGGCTTGGATGTCATAAGTTGTAAAGAAGAGCAACTGCCTCATTTCATTTGACAACAAAGAACAACTACTCGTTGTGCCAAAACTGGACAGTTCTAGCGGTAAAGACCAAGCCAAAGCTGTTCTCAACGCGATCTATGATTGGAACCTCAATGATAAGGTACAAGTAATGTGTTGTGATACCACAGCGTCTAATACGAGTCGCTTGAATGGAGCTAGTGTGCTTTTAAAGCAAAAGTTAAAAAGAGAGTTATTACTTTTCGCTTGTCGTCATCATAGTTACGAATTGGTTTTAAAAAGTGTGATTGAACCAAAATCCACCAAGTCACTCAAAGCCCCGATTTTCCGTTATTCAGAAAAACTCTATGGTGAGGGACAACTACCGTGAACTAATTGAGTTATCATCATATTTTTGGGTGGAGATAAAGAAAAAGAAATTAAAATCAGGCCTTCTGGTGCGATGCATCAAGCAAGGTGGATGGCTAGAGCCATTTACTCATTAGAAATATGTTTGCTGCAGTCGCAATTTAAAATGAAGACCACTGACAAACAAGCATTGCAAGGCGTTTGTTTATTTATTGCAACAGCTTATGTAAAGCCCTGGCTTGGTTGCAGCTTGGCCGTGAATGCGCCTTTTCAAGATTTGTGCTTTTTGAGAACATTAAAGGACTACGAAAAAGTTAACCAATTAATTTCCAAATCAGCTTTGAAGAAGTTTTGCCAACACTTGTGGTATTTATTTGAGGAAATAGCCTTGTTATCACTATTTGATAATTCAATGAAACTAAAATTAAAATGGTACGTAATTTGGAAAAGGAGAGTACATCCGACTTTGTAAAAAGGTACACTCCATCGACACCAGAAATATCCGGCTTTACTTTGTATGGTATGTAAAATTACACATTATTTTGTATCTTTTGCAACTTGTTTACCTACATATATTTTATTTTAGGAAAACCCTTGGATGAATTTGTATCCGTGAAGAGCAAACATTTGTTTTCTCGGTGGAAAATTGATGGCAGTTTTCTTCAGGAAAGCGTTTCTTCGTGGGAAGGAAATGCTGTTTTTGTTCAGGGTAAAAGAAAGGCGGTAAACGACACAGCTGAAACAGCTGTAAAATTAATGCAGGATTTTCCTGGTTTACTTACAGCCGATGAAGAGCAAAAACAATTTCTTTTACGCCGTGTGCAAGAACATAGAAAATTGTACCCTGACTGTAAAAAAGAGATCCTAAAAAGAAAATACTCTGAATAATTTTAGATTTTCAATATTGTATTTGTATTTGTATTTGTAATTTTGATCCTTATATTGTAAACAAATTAAAATATCGCACCCCTCCTGGAAGAAACGTGTAAGTCACCCTACATAAACTATCCTATCTATCTCGATCACTTAGCTCAGAACGAAGTATTGTTCTGTAACTAATGGAATAAAAAATAAATTTTACGTAATTTCACTTACACGTATCTTCCAAGAAAGATATTCTTTGTTGTCTGAATTTCTTTGTTAACTCAAAATTATACAAAATTGGTCACGCATCAAGCAATAATCAAAATTAACTCTTTTCGAAAACTTTGTGGTCTACTCAGCACGGGTTAGCGTCATCGTAGGAAGATAAAATTTCTTATGTAAGTAGGCAAGAGCTGTTTAACAGGTTGACCGCCGATCTATATTTTTGAGTTTGTGGTTGACGCCGGTAAGATTTTTCCAAATATTTTTATTTTATTGTGGTAAATATGAATTAAAATGAGTCTTGGATGTGTTTTTTTATGTGCCATTCAAAATATTAGAAAAAAAAAATTTCACTCCGATCGGAGTAATCGGCATTGCAAGTGAAAATTTTTACTAGATGCCGAACACTCCGATCGGAGTGTCCAATTAAATAAGTAAAGAAATAATAAATCGAACTCATGAACTCAAAACATTTATTTCTAAATCATTTTTGTACATTTTTATGGTAATCCTCAAAGCAATTAAGGCAAAAACCTGGTTGTCCAGGGCACATTTTGCATTCATACACTGTTTGCTTTCTTATTTTATTTTTCCTGCATTCTTTGCATTCCTTTTTGCTTACCCGTTTTGTTTCTTTAGTTCCTTTTTTTTCACTAACAATTTTTTCTACTTTGCTAATGCTGTGGACATTTATTTGGCCTGGAGGAATTTGCGGCAAATTAGTAATTGGTCGTCTGGCTAGTAAATTTCTTATGACATCCAATCGGAAGTCATATAATCGTAACTGGTCAGACCGCGAATATTTATTGTACAAAAAATAGGCGTTTATCATGCTCATTTGCAGCACATGCATGAATAACTTTTTGTACCACCGAATGGTTTTACGGCTGCAAGGATAATATGCCATCATTTGATCCTGTCTATCTATACCGGACATAAAAACATTATATCCAATGATTGCGGAAGGTTTTTCAGATTCTTGATTTCTTTTGTTTTTAAAAATGCCCATTTCGCTTCCAAATTCTGTTGAAATGTATTGAACATTGCGTTTATCGCGCCATTTTCCGACATGCACTCCATTGCAAAACATAGATTTATTCTCACCACGTTTTAAGTTTGCACTCATTACCTCTTTCGGATTTTCTTTCCTCTCAGCTCTCAGCGTACCAGTGCAGTATGTATTTTGTTGAAGTAATTTCCTAGCTAAATTAACACTATTGTAAAAATTGTCTAGATAAACAGCATGTCCCACACCCAATTTTTCCTCCAATAAATGTAAAACAATCTTTTCAGTATGTCCGCTTCCACCATAAACATCTGTCGCACCTTCGTAGACACGAAATTTCAAAATAAGTCCATTAGGCTCTGTCAGCATGTATAACTTCATACCATACTTATGACGCTTATTCTTGATATACTGTTTAAACTGGAGGCGACCCCGATAAAGTACCATAGCTTCATCCAAAGACAACTCTCTTCCAGGATAGTAAATTTCTCCCATCTTGTTGTTAAAAAAATCTGCCACAAATCTAATCTTTCCTAGTCGATCTGCCGGATCCATATCTGGAGATGTAAAATGCAAACACCTCAAGATAAGCAAAAATCTATTCCTTGACATATATTTTCTAAAAACAGGTAGATTAAATAGCGGATCAGTTTTCCAATAATCGTTAAGACGGCTCAAGGATATTGTGCCAGTGTGAAGTAACAGGGCCAAAAAAATTTTTAGTTCGTCAAGAGTAAGATCTTTAAAATTAGTAATACGTGATTTTGTACTTGTTTCTGGGCGCAGCAAAACCTCGACTGCGTAAGAGTTCGTTCGTTCTACAATAGTTTGTAAAAAATCATCATCAATGATCATTTCGAAAAAATCGATAGGTGCACCCTGTCCTGGAATTTGCACCAATAATTCCTGGGTTTTCTGGAACAAAATTTGTTTTAACGCACCTCTGTCGTTCCATTTTATCTCATCAAGGCGAGGAAGTGTTTGATGTGGGCGAATAGGGTCTATAAAATTCTCTTCTTCGGACTCGGAGCTTGAATTTACATCACTATCGTCTGTGTCTGGTACGTAATGTTCGTCACTACTACCTCCGCTTTCTTCCAATAGCTGCAATAATTCAGTGTCAGTTAGCTTCTTTTTCTTATCATATACCTTTTTTTCATCACTACAATGTCTTTTTTTAATACCAGAAGGCCCAGGTCGATTGTCCATATTGTACGGCAGATTACAACCAAACCAAAAGCAAATCCGCGGAACCACTTAAGCACCTGTTAGAACTTGCGTTTTTAAGCAACGCCACCACTAGAAACACGTTTCATATACAACGCCGATGGAATACTAAAACGTTTCGTAAGAACGCATGTCGAACTCCGATCGGAGTAGACGGCGTTGGCGAAGAGACCCGACGCACTCCGATCGGAGTGGTCGGCAGTCAACCTGTTAAAAAGAATTATAGGGAGGAGCGTTTGAATTTTTTTTCCCTCTTATAAGGGGCACCCTAATATATATATATATATATATATATATATATATATATATATATATATATATATATATATATAAATAAACAAATGCTTTATTTCAAATCAATATACATGGTATATGAAACGAAATTACGTCAAAATAAAGAAAATATAACAAATAATTACAAATCCGGACAAAAATCCCTAAGCCTGTATGGGTCTGCGGTTATTAATAAATTCTTAATCTCTGCTTTGAATCTTTGATAGAGTTAATATTTCTGATTTGGTTTGGTAGGGCATTCCATAAATTTACACACATATAAAGGGGCGATTTTTCAGTAATTGTAAGTCTATGCACTAAATATTTAAAAAGTTCTAGTATTATAGCCATGTTCTGATTTAAATTCAAATAGATTTTTATTTTGAAAGAAAAACATTAAGTTTTCGTAAATATATATCGAATACACGGTCATCATGCCCATATCATTAAACACCGATCTACAGCTTTGTCGATAATTCATTTTTTTTACGATTCTCAAAATTAATATAAGAATAATAAAGACATTTTCTACCATGCTATCCCTTCCCCAGAATATAATACCATACTTAAGAACCGATTCAAAATTGGCGTAATATAGTATTCTGAGAGAAGTTTCGTTCAAATATTTACTCAAAACCCTTATACCATAACACACTGAGTTTAATTTCTTACATAATTGGGTTATTTGATATGACCAGTCCAAATGTTCATTTATGTAAATTCCCAAAAATTTAGCATGTTGGGTTAGTTCAAATTTTTCATTATCAAAATCAATTTGTCCTGGCGCAGCAATATTTCACTGTTTTGTTTTAAACAAAACGAAATTTGTTTTTTTCTTTATTCACAATTAGAGGATTCGATCTCGGGATCCCGGGTCCCGGGATCCCGGTCGTATTTTAGTCCCGAAATTTTCGGGATTAAATTTAATGAATCCCGGGATTTTCGGGATTAAAATATTTTTGTATATAAGTCAATAAAAATGTGCGTGAAACGAAACGCACTTAATTTCATTTGACGTTTTGATGGCCATCTTGTGTACACAGCTGAATTCATTTGTTTTCGCTAACGACCGGTGCCGGGTTATGTGTAAAAGTGTGTAAAATATTCGCTTCTCGTCGTGTAAGTATTGATATTTTTCTTGTTAATTGGTGATAATCAATGAATTTATTAAAAAACAACAATGCATAAATGTGTCTGAATAAATATAGATGAAAAACAACGAGTGTTATTTTCTGTAGCTCTAAGAGGTTATGTTTATGTTGTGCATAGACTTAAATGTTTTTTTTCTTTTTTGTTTAGGTTTAAGAAGTAAACAATGTCACTATCCAAAGAAAGTTTTTATGTCAAACATAAAAAAGATGAAGATGTTTCGTCAGTGTGGAGTCATTTTTTAGTCGATAAAGCGGGTAGCTCAGCACAATGTAAGCGTTGTTTCGCTATTTTAAAAACTTTAGGAGGATCAACCAAAGGCCTACATACTCATCTATCTTCAAAACATTCTGTGAAAGTAGATTTTGCTAAGGCATTTTCCTCAACGGGCCAAAATAATGAAGGACCACCTTTGAAAAGAAAAATTACGTCAGTCGCCGACTATTTTGTGAAGTCTGATACCCTTGACGATGTTTTGGCCCATATGACTGCGCTAGATGGTTTTCCTTTTAGCGTATTTGTGACATCAAAAGATTTAAGATCGTTATTATTAGCAAAAGGTTACTCAGACTTACCTAAATCTGCTTCAACAATCCGCAACAGAGTAGTAGACTACAGTCGAAACATAAAAAAACAAATGACAGCTGAACTATCTACATTAAAAAAAGGAGGACAACGATTTAGTCTAAGTTTTGATGAATGGACGTCTAGCTCTAATAAGAGATATATGAATTTAAATATTCATTCAGGCAAAGAAAATTGGAATTTGGGACTTATTCGAATTAATAAATCGCTGACAGCCGAAACTTGTGTTCATACACTAAAAAAGCGGCTTTTGGAGTTCCATATCTCATTAGATACCGATATTGTGGCAATAGTGACCGATGGTCCAAATGTAATGCTGAAGGTTGGAAAACTTGTTAATACAGAACACCAAGTTTGTTTTGCACATGGTATTCATTTAGCCGTTTGTGATTTATTGTATAAAAACACACCTGCAAATGAGCCTACCATTGATGATATTGATGACTCGGATGATGATAATGAAGAACTAGACTCAGGATTAGCCATTGAAACTGGAAATGGACGGGATTTGACTAATGATCGAAATATTAATGAAGTAATAAAGAAAGTTCGTAAAGTAGTTCTTATTTTCAAAAGAGCATCCTTGAAAAATGATACAATACTTCAAAAAAATATGTTAAAAAAGAACATCGAAGAGAGCTTAATTTACTGCTCGACTGTAAAACGCGTTGGAATAGTCTCTTTACAATGCTGGAGCGAGTTGATCTTTTAAAAAATAGCGTAAAAAAGGCACTTATTGACCTAAATAATGCTGTACAATTTGAGGAATCAGATTTTCAACTCATTAATGAGATAATCAAGGTCTTGGCGCCAGTTAAATTATCCGTAGAAGCACTTTGTCGTTCTGATGCCAATTTGTGCACGGCTGATGCGACACTCAGGTTTTCTTTTTCAACAATTGCGTGAAAATGACTCAATTTTGGCTTCCAAATTGATGACACATTTATTGAACCGCATGAAAGATCGTCGACGAAATGAATTAAGTGGAGTATTAAACTATCTACAAAATCCTCATACTGAGAAGACTGAGACTACTGAGAGTAACAATTTGGATACTGATTGTGATGTAAAGGGGTTATTTTCAAGTCCAAGCAAGATGGCAATAAAAAAACAGATTATTTCATTAACTGCAAGGATGGAAAACAATGATAATGAAGAAAATGACATGAAAATTGAACCTGTGCATACAACTAGTAAAACTGATTTGACATTGAAAGACAAGCTTCAGAACGAAATAGAAAACAGCATGAAAACTATAAATCCAGAAGCATATAAAGAAACTGATCTTTCTAAAATCATTAAACAAGAAATGAATCTTCATGAGAATAGTTCCTCACGAGGTTGTAATTTGGAGAAGACTTATAAAAATTTATTGACGATTCCTCCAACTTCCATCGAGCCTGAACGCGCTTTTTCCGCCTCTTCATATTTGTGCAACAAATTGAGAAGTATGCTTTCGGATGAGACGTTGGATGCGTTGTTATTCCTTAGATTTTATTTTCGTGGCTTAAATAAGTAATTCATAAAGTTTCTGGTCTATTTAATTTAAAATTCGAGTACCTATGAACATTGATCTCTTTAGCATATAGTCTTTTTTATAGTATATATAACTAAACAAATTTTAAGAAATTGATTTGTTTTAAGTTTATTGTAAAATAAAATAAAAACAAATTAGGCAATTATGAAACTATTTCATAAATTATTTACAGAAGTGCCTAGTTTGTTGTTTATTTTATCAGAAGAAAGTATAATTTTGTTCTGTTTTTCGAAGATTTAACTAAAGATTTAAAATAAAGAGTTGATTTTGATATGTTTTACTGACTTTTTGTTACCACTTTCTATTACCAATACAATCCCGGGACTATCCCGGGATCCCGAGATTAACTGTAGATAATCCCGAAATCTCGGGAATAGAAAAATCGACCGGGATCGAATTCTCTATTCACAATCAATTTATTTGTGCAAAACCAATCAGTCACCCTATCAAAAAATTCTTTTACTTTAGTTATGAAATCTTCTATAGTCTTACAGCTAATATTTAAATTTGTATCATCTGCATACTTTACAATATGCTAATTTGGAGACTCCAGTAACAGGTAAAGATCATTTATAAAAATTATGAACTGGATTGGGCCCAATATGCTCCCTTGTGCGATTCCCACATCATTAGCTAAGATTTTTGAATATGCAGTTTTACCATTTTTAGTTACGGTCACCGATTGCATTCTATTATTTACATACGATTTAAGCCATTTTAATGCATTACGCCTTATTCCATATTTTTCAGCTTTTAAAATAAGTAATTCCCTATCTAGGTAATCGTAAGCTTTTGTTAAATCTAGTAGCATAGCGAGAGTAAGATCTTCCTTTTCCAGGTGCTCAAGAATATTTTTAATGGAAGCAAAAATGGCTGTTTGAGTTGATTTACCCTTTAAAAAGCCATGCTGACAACGACTAAATAGATTATTTTGTTTAAAAAATTTGTTGTTCTGGTGCTCATTGCATATTCAAAAATCTTAGAGAAGCCTGGTAACAGACTTATAGGTCTGTAGTTGTCCAACATTTCTGGATCCCCTTTTTTAAAGCAAGGTTTTATTAATGCTACTTTCAGATTATCAGGGAATATTTCAAATTTGAACGAGTTATTTATAATATAACATAAGACATTTTTCAACTCGGTCGCTGAGCTTTTTTCAATACTGGTTGGAATCTCACCAATTCCACTGCTGTGTTTATTTTTTATTTTCTCTGTTATTTCACAAATTTCGTCTGTTGTTACAGGATTCAGAAATATTGAACTTATATGATCATTAATTTTTTAACTAAATGGAATTTTTGTTAGGTTATTTACTAAATCTGAAGTAGGAAATTGTTATAATTAGTGGCGATTTGTTCCGGTAAACCCGGCACTTTTATATCACGGTTAGTTCCTAATCCATTAATTTCTTTGCATATAGTCCACATATATTTAGATTTATTATCTGATTGTCTTATTCGGTGTTCATATTGTTCAGCACGAGCACTAACCAATAACTTGTCATAGACTTTTTTAATGGTTGACATACATTTCTTTATATTTATTGTCACGTTTTGATAATGTTAACAGAATATCTAACCTATTGTTACATGCTATAATGTTTTCATCTTTATATAGTTTTGCTTTTCGTTTTTTTGCCCCTAACTTTAAAGGAAAACTTTCATTAAATAAGCTTTTATAATTATTCATAAATTCATTCCATTGTTTATTGACATCATTCGTTCTAGCCTGATAAACCCCTTCCCAATCCTGTTCCCTCAAATGACTTAAAAAATTTCTTTTATTTTCATCTGAAAAAATGCACTTATAACTATTATATTCCTTGACCTTACAATCCACTTCAAAACTGATTTTTTGACCTATATGATCCGATATAAAATTATCAAATACAACTGCGCTCATGTATTGCATATTGGTAAATATATTGTCTATGCAACTTGAAGAGTTCTTGTTATTCTAGTGTTTTCAGTAATAATATGCACTAAATTAAAGGAAACAAGGTTCTACTTTTTACATTTTCAATAAGTGTATATTAAAGTCTCATACAATACAAATATTTTTCTTTTCACTGAAACTGTTCATTAAAAGCTGTTCCAGTTGTACCAAAAATACAATAAAGTCCCCTGTAGGAGGTCTATATATACACGAAACAGTTATAACATTTCCTTTTGCAACTGTACATTCTACCACCAATTTTGTATCTGACTTAGACTTTACTTCTTTTTTGGAGTAGATTGCAGCTCCTCCGTGCTTTCCCTCCTCTCTGCAGAAAGCTGCCACCAAATCAAAATTGTCAATTCCCAGCTTTGCTAATTGGTCTTGAGATGTCCAGTGTTCAGTTACACACAAAATGTCGCAATTTTGCTGCATTTGAATCATAGCATTAATTCGATCTACTTTATTACCTAGGGATTGAACCTTTTGATGTATGATTCTTCTTAGGTTTGAGTTGTTTCTTTTACCATTTTTGGTAAAAAATCTTCAGCTTAGGTTGAACTGTAATTTATGTTACTTTGATATTGTCCCAGTCTCCGTTGGTATACTGGACACTGAGAGTCCCTAGCTGAGTGTTGACTTTCTTCAAATTTAATTTTAAGCTTGGTACAATTTGAGCATTTTAATACGTCACTATCACAGTTTTCCCCTGAAGCTCCTCACCACATTTTCTCTCTGCAGTATTTAGCAACAGGTCATTCTTCGTCAACCGGACCCCCCATTTGTCCGTAAAATAACACAATTTATGAGGACACAATGAAAAATAGAAGGTCAAAGACCGGTAGGGGCGCCGACGAATCTCATATCTGCGAAACTTACGAATATAGACTGGAATGACATCAGAGGCATTATTCACATCAACGGTGAATAAAGTAATATAGTTCGAGGTGATGGTCAAGAGCCACAGGGCATAGATAGTTAAAGAAGAAGAAGATAGAACTTTCCCGTTATTTTTGGTATATTTTATCTTTATCATTAAGCGCAAATTACGTATCTTAAAAATAAAATATTTCTGTGATTAATGGAATGTTTCAAAAAATATGTGGAACTCAGTACATATTTTTTTGTAGTATATTCCATATATCTAAGTAAAGTTGCTTTCATAAATAAGGATTTAATTATATGAATAATCGATGTTTATAAATAGACCCAAGAATTATTTTTTAGAGTCTGTAAATATGTAATATTTTCTGAAAGGTAATATTCTAGATCAAACACATTTTTAGACTCTGTACAGCTCGGCTTCGTAAATTTAAACTGGTGATACACATGTTTAACTTCATGTTTAAATGTATTTCCGCTTGTCGTCTTAAATTATCTTTTTGATTACTTCAGATATGAACTAATTTAACTGACATAAGCTTTACAGAGAAAATGATTTAAAATGCTTATAAACATTTATTACATATATATGGTAGTACGTTTACATTACTATGTATAAACACTAATTGAAGAGGTGCAGATATAAATGACTTTTAAATTTTGAAATTTATTTTTAATAATCGGATATCATTTGTATAGGAATAGTATTTATCAAAATTAAACCGTCAATAATAAAATAGTGGTTTTAAAATTGTGAAATCCGGGTCTATGCTAGCATATTTCTTGTTTAGTTGGTACTTGAAATATCTTTAGGCAAAATTAAAGTAGCTCATTGTTGAAAGTTTAATAGCTTTTTTATATTTTTAATTGATTTTAATAATCTTACGAGTATTCATATAATTTAATGCACTGACATTTATTTTAAATTGGAGACAGTACTTTAAGAGATTCCTTAAAAATCTTGGTCCAAGTCAAATTAGTCGAAATTATTGGGATGGGGGTTGTCTTTATTCGTTTTAAAAGTAAGGCTACGCCTCTTACTTACATTAATGAATGTACAGAGGAAACTTAAATATGAAGATTTGCTTATACTATCTTAAACCTAAGCTCTTATATTAGTGGTCCTCTACTAACTTAACCTTTTATATTTATTTATTTATTTATTTACGGGACAGGCCCATTAACTCATAAAGACAAAGTACAAAAGTTTACATATAGAAATGACACTTAAAACTAAAGGGTGATTCATTTAGAGGTACTTTTTTTTAAATAAAAAAAAATGAATAAAAACAATTTTATTTTATAATCTTTATTATCATATAAAAGAACCATTCTTTACAATTATTTCTTAAAGATAATTTCTTTCAAATGTCCGCGACTACGGTTAACAACGTCCATTCTGAAGTTCCAATTTTCAATGACGCGTGTGAGTATTTCGAGTGGTATTTAGCCAATGACTCGAGTAATATTGGCCTCCAATGCCTCAATTGTAGCTGGGTTATCCATGTAGACTTTGGACTTTACATAGCCCCAAAGGAAAAAGTCAAGAGGTGTGATGTCACATGATCTAGCCGGCCAATTCACCGGTCCAAAGCGTGAAATGATCTGTTCGCCGAATTGCTCTCGCAGTAAAGCCATGGTTTCACGGGCTGTATGGCAAGTGGCGCCATCTTGTTGGAACCAAATTTCGTCGAGACCACGGGCTTCAATTTCTGGCATCAATAGTCTGTTATCATGGCGCGATAACGGTCACCATTCACAGTAACATTCCGGTCGACCTCTGTTTTGAAAAAATATGGACCGATTATTCCACCCGCCCATAAACCACACCAAACAGTTGTTTTTTCTGGATTTAATGGCAGCTCTTGAACCTCTTCAGGTTATTCATCACCCCAAATACGGGCATTTTGTTTATTCACGAACCCATTAAGCTAAAAATGGGCCTCATCGGTGAACAAAATTTTTCTCGAAAACAGTGGATCTTCTGCAAGCTTGTCAAGAGCCCAACGACTAAAACGGAAACGATTCGGAAGGTCGGTCGGCTTTAGTTGTTGCACTAGTTCAATTTTGTATGCTTTTAAAGAAAGATCCTTACGTAAAATACGCCAAGTTGTTGAATATGACAGGCCAAGCTGTTGAGAACGGCGACGAATCGACACTTCACGGTCTTCGCGTACACTCTCCGCTACCGCTACCGCCCCTATATTTTCTACGTGCTGGATGTGGTCTATTCGGTCGAGCATTATCCAATAATGAACATTGGGTCTCAAACTTATTGATGGTATAGCGAATTGTGCGTTTGGTAGGCCGATTATGTGGACCATAAGTTGCTCTAAGCGCCCGATACACATTCCTCGTAGAACGCCCATTTTCGTAATAAAGTTGGACAACTTGTAGACGCTGTGCCGGGCTAAGTATTTCCATTATGAATTGTCAAACACTACTGAACAGGAATGCCACTTCAGTTGACACGACGCATGCGCAATCGGCAATTAAATCCCCATCACAAAAAGTACCTCTAAATGAATCACCCTTTACTTACAACTAAAGGCTAAGAAATTCAGAAAAGAACCCCGATCTGTCTCTTAAAAAGAGACAAGGAACTGGGGAAGAAGTGCAGTGATGGGCAGTTATTTACAATGCCCATAGATCTTGTCATGAAGGTTTTAGCTCCGTCTTATAAGGTTTGAAGAAGGACAACGTAGATCTAGTATGTCTAGAGGGTGCATACAAATTAATCTGAGATAAAAGTTCTGGACAATTTACAATGGAATTTAAAATTTTAAAGAACAGGACAAGATCACGTCACGTCAGTTTTGAATAACTAAAAGAATCATTGTTAAAGAATTTATAATTAATATGATGTAGAAATTTACTCTGAACAAGTTCTAAGCTCCTACCATGGCAAGCAAAAGGTGGGTTTCACACACATGAGCAATATTCCAAAAGAAACCTAACCAATAAGCAGTACAGCATTTTTATAGAGGTAATGAAAATTCTGATGAGCAACGCCTAATGAACCCAAGCATCCTCAGAGACCTAGACGTTACCTCGGTTATATGAAGAATAAAACTCAGGTCGAATCAAACTTAATCCCCAGATCCCTAACATTAACCACGGACACGAGGGAAGTCCCATTTATGCTGTAATCAAAAAACAATGGATTACGCGATCTCGAGAAAGACATAGAGAAGCATTCAGAAGTATTTAAAACCATACCGTTTAACTGACACCAGACACTAAGTCTATCCAAATCACCCTGCAATCCCACACAATCCTCAATTGATCCAACCGCCGTATATAACTTCAAATCATCAGCAAAAAGCAAGAACCTGAAAGACCGAAAGCAGTCGGCCACATCATTCAAGAACAGGTTAAACAGCAGAGGCCCCATATAGGAGCCTTGAGGCACTCCCGAGGGCACAGTAATGTTGACAGACTTAAAATTATTAGCTCGAACCACCTGAACTCTGCCACACAAATAACTCCTAATCCTGCCCAATAGTAGACCCGATATGCCACAGTTATTGAGCTTCTTAAGAAGAACACCATGGTTGACCTTATCAAAGGCCTTAGAGAAATCGGTATAGATGGAATGTACCTCAGATCCACTCTCCAAGGTCCTCGACAGGTAGTCCGTATAGGAAATAAAGTCCAATTCAGCAGACTTGCCTCTCTGAAAACCAAACTGTTCACCTATTATAGATGGTCCCAAGTTAGATGCCAATACTTTAGTTACTAGGTTTTCAAATAATTTAGGAACAGTACTCAAAATACCTATAAAAATGGCCTATAGTTTGCGATATCTGCCCTGTCCCCTGACTTGAATACCGGGGTGACAAAACTGGTCTTCCAGTACTCAGGAGATGTGTTTGTTGATAGATGATTTTCTTAATTCTAAGACTTAAACTACCTTAGCCTAAGACTTACGCTAACTTAACTTAGGAGTTAGTATTAACTTAAACTAGGACTTATTATAACTTAATCGAGATTAACAATCCTCTGTCACGGCGGGCGAGGGGGGTCATCGTCTTTTTCCGAGAGAGGGTCAGACGTTCTAGGAAATTGGTAGCGGGCATGTGGCGGGTTGTCGGAAGGTGTCTCTAATGCATGGGTTGGGATGCTGGAACGCCTTCTCAAAAACCTCAGCTGGATTTTCCTCACGTGCCTTTAAGGTAGGCACACCGAGGTCTCTGGTATTTGACGGTTCCTCATGAACCATGGGGCTCCCGTGGCCCTGGAGTTGGGCTCTCCTTGTCTTGGAGAGCTGGCATCAAGTACGGCAGGCGTAAGTGAGGCCTGCCTTTATGACGATGTTGTAGCTTAGTAACTTCGTTCTTGGTAGCAACTTACTGGAGCGATTTATAATGGGGTATAATTTGCCCAGCAGTTGTTTCGCTTTCCTGGTGGCAGTGCAGACCTGGTCCTTCCAGACGAGTTGTTTGTCATACTGGACGCCCAGGTACTTGATGGAGTTGGCCCATTGGATGCGAGAGCCTTGAAGCTGGAGATGTCCATGAGGAGTGTCTCTGCCCTTGGAGAAGACGATGCTTTTGAGGGGGTTGAGTGTGATCCTCCAGTGGTCAAACCAGGACCTAGGATGTCAAGGTGACGCTGCAATCTGCTGGTGTTCAGGCGGCTACTTCTTGAATGTGTGATCATGGCAGTGTCATCAGCATAAAGGAGGAGGTTGGTCTGATCTGATTTGGGAATGTCAGCTGTGAAGATATTAAAGAGGTAGGGAGAGAGAACGGAGCCTTGTGGGACTCCGGCTCTGATGGCCTTGACGTCAGATTATTGGGATTAGATCTTGTCAAGTTGGAGTGATTTCCTTAGTCGCTCCTAAGATTATATGCGACATTTTACTCTTCGAGACTAAAATACAGTCATGTTCAAGAATAAGAAGACGCTGATAACACAGTATAACTTAATTTTTGATTCTGGGGTTGCATGAGATGAAAATAGCATTTTTCCACATACAAGGAATCAGCTTATGAAATAAATAGATCTGATTTGGGAATGTCAGCTGTGAAGATATTAGAGAGGTAGGAAGAGAGGACGGAGCCATGTGGGACTCCGGCTCTGATGGCCTGGACGTCAGATTATTGGGATTAGATCTTGTCAAGTTGAAGTGATTTCCTTAGTCGCTCCTAAGATTATATGCGACATTTTACTCTTCGAGACTAAAATACAGTCATGTTCAAGAATAAGAAGACACTGATAACACCGTATAACTTAATTTTTGATTCTGGGGTTGCATGAGATGAAAATGGCATTTTTCTACATAAAAGGAATCAGCTTATGAAATAAATGGTTCATATAGGGAACAGTTACATTAAAAATAAATTAAGGCACACAATATTACTTGCAAGATGATGTTGAGCATTCAGTTAGAAGGCATAAATCAATGAATTCCATACAGAATATTTTTTAATTACTTATTTTTAATTTAAAGACCGCGGAACACTCGACCGCACAGGTAAAGTCTACATGTCGAGAATGCAGTCTCTGCATAGGCAATAGTTTATGTATGATAAAATAGTTCTTTATCTATTACTGTATGTACTATAAATTAATTGTACGTAATCATTTGTCTGGATAACAATTTTGTCGTCCACATATCTACGAGTATATAAAAATTTTGGTTTTAGAGGAGCGTGAGCGTGATATATTACGTAAATCGGGCTCATCCTGCTCCTTATTAAAACTGTCAACATAAGAAAAAAAAAACTTGTATATATAAGTATAGTTTTCTGGATTTCTTCTGTGTTTTCTAAATAAATGATGATAACGTTTCGCCGATCATTCTGCCGACTTCTGTAGAGCTTCTATTTCTAGCAAATGAACGAATTGACTAGTGTGCTAGATTTCAAAGAAGTCTTTAGTTCTCTGAACAGGCTCTGTTGGAGCCAGTAGGATTATCGGCGAAATTCTTGTTCAAATGATACAGGAGGAATCCAGAAGAATTTTACCTCCAAGATCTGTCACCTATGAAGTTTTCTATCAGAAAAAAATTGCTAAGCCAAGAAATGTTGTAAAATATCAGCCCGCTTTCGTATCTCTGACTTTATACATTCAAGCATATTCCTGGATAGTGTAGATGTTACTTTGACTATGTAAAATCCATAATTTCAGTATTCCAGCTGACACACGTTGATGAAATTGTAGAAGGCAGATCAAAATAAGATAGGCAGCTGGACAAAAATATGTGTACCTAAGGTAAGCAATCAAAATAAGTAGAGCTCACCAGACCTGTGAGTTGACGAGACGGATTACCTTAGGATGGGTGGTTTATGGAAGAAAGAACATCTTTAGAGCAGACATCCCGATTGCCCTGAAAGGGAAAACATTTAATCTATGCATCTTGCCAGTCCTAACCTATGGCGCACAAACCTTAACTCTAACTAAAGTAACTGCAGAAAAACTATGACTGGCGAAAATGGAAAGATCAATGCTTGGCCTGACCTTAAAAGATCGAGTAAGAAATAAATAGATACGCCGCACAGTGTCTCGACTAGTACAAGCTAGCGGGACAATATTATTTCTTCACTTATTTCAATTGTTTATGTATATTCCAGGTATCTTAAGCTATTTAAAAAAAAAAGTTGAAAAATGTGTACTGTATGTGTATTAATCGAAATATGTAGCTGCAAGACGGAAGTGGTTTACTAATTGTTCTTTAATTAGCTACATACGTCTACCTACTCATTATGTGTGAAAAGCACAATCATGTTTGTTTACAAAGAAATTTCTAGGAAAAAAATAAAAATCATAATGATAGTACCCACATTTATTAATTTACAAAATATTATTTCTTTTAAAATAAATTAGTACAATAACAGTATCTATATATCAATTATTTACAATAACAAGGTGTATAAGTAAAAGAAATATAATATTAAATAACTTATATACTAAGGCATGAATTATAGCAACTACAACACACAATAAAATAAGAATAATAATTACAATAAAAAATATTTAAACCTACTAATCACCATCAGATGAGTCGTCATCACCGCTCTCCCATTCAGTAGAATATTCAGAGAGTAACTAATCCTCCTCATGTAATTCGTGATGATGACTTACTAATGGTGTTTCGGATGGCAATGAAGGTGGGATAATCAACTGCAGAACCTCCGATGGCAAAGAAGTAAATTTTCTGCGCGGTAATTCTCTATACGAGTTGATAACAGGATCAGACGTAATTAAAAGCATTCTCAAAAGATCTGTATTTGTGGCAATACGTGACCGCTTCCTGGTGTGCCGTTCACGGAATCTACGACAGTCTTTATTTCTTGCCTCCTGGGCTTCTTCAGAGAGTTGTCCAATGGGAAGAAGAAAAGGCTTTATAACTTCCGCGCTGTGTACAAGAATTTTATGCACAGTAACGGGCATGGAATACCACGAATACAGATCAAGGTATAATTTTCTAGTATCAACACAAAACTTTTCGAATTCTATATAATTTATGTCATATCCCGATGACAAAGTTCTTAAAATTACATGAAATCTACGAATAAGGTTTACGTCTAATCCTGTAATTTCGCTGCTCAAGTCAGCTTTGGAAAAAAATCTACGTGCTGTGTTTCCATCGTTTGTGTTACCATACCCAGGTTTTGGTTTATCTACAATGAGACCCATACGATCTTTAAACACTTTTTGTATCTCTTGTGAGCATTGCTTCACAATAGCTTTGTCGTTATCTCTCCTGACTTGCCACTTTTTTATTTCTAAACGATAGCTGATGTGAAGCAAACATTCAAACGTGCGGATCCATGCATGTAAAGTAGATAAACCAAATGCAAGGCGTTCTTCGTTGCTGGGATATTTCTTTGACTCCTCGTTCATAGTAGACGGGGTGGCACCGCAAATATAACACTTTTGTGTTGAACTTGTGTCTGTTAAGGCATTGTACACTTTGCCATCAGTCATTGTCAACAACAAATCGTGTTTAACAGAGATTTGAGATCCAGCAACGTTACATAATGTTGGAAGAAGCTGACTTACTTCATCTAAAATTTTAGAAGTTTCTTCTTTCGTAAACTCTTTTGTCTCCTTGGCAAAAATAAACTTAATAGGACGGCAATATAAAGTAGAGGAAGGTCTTCGATTTTGCCAGATCACAGTTTCGCCATCAAGCAGTCTCAAAGGGACAAATGAGTATACGAACAAAAATTCGTCTGTAGCGTTAGTGTTCTCAAATTTCTGCTTATACGTGCTATGCCCCGAACTCCCATCACAGCCCCATTTGCTTACCAACGTATAATATGAACGAGGTAACACACTTCTAATAACTTCCGTCTGAGCTTTAACTAATCGTTCAGCCGTTTTATACAAAATCGCGTAAAGTTTAATTTCAGCTCGAGATTCAGTCACAGAAATATATTCGTCAGAAGGACAACAAGAAGCTTTGGACTTGCCTAAACTATAAAACGATGGATACACTTGATGTCCCGCTTTCATTCTTGTTTGTTTATATAAGTGAGAAGTCGATTTCGAGTCCACATAAAAAGCTAAAGCTTCGTCTGGTGTTAACTGCCGACTTTGTTCAGAACATTTATTCTTTTCTCTAGTTTCACTGACCGCGACGTTATGGATCTGTTTAGCAACACTTCGATGCCCTTCTTTTCGAGTAGCTAACTCAGCTGCTGTAATAAGCTCACTTGCACTTCGCGATTCCAAAAGATCTTCTACTCTCCGTCTCTTCGTTTTCGTTGACGAGTCTTCAAATGATTTTCTGGGTCGCCCTACGGAAAGAGCCGCTGATGATGTTGAAGTGCACGGATGGTTAACACACATCTTTATTTCGATTCCGGATCCCTCTAACCAATCTTTATGTTTGATTAGAAACATTTCTTTGTTACACTTTAAAGAAGTCCACTTTTGATTGAATTTTGCTGAAAGGCTTGATATTTTCATTTTGAGTCGTTTTAGAGAATCGTCAGAAACATCAGACATATTGAATTTTTCACTTATATAATAAAAAATGCCACTGTTTCGTTCAGTTTTGTCATGTCATGCCATTCTTCAAAAAACTCCATTTTCGTCATAGTCACGACTCGTTCTGAAAAAAATAAAATAATTTTACTTTCGGGCCTTTTCGGGGTCTATAATATATATGAATCTGTGCCTGAATGTTGTAGGTATTACATATAGAAAAATCTAGGTGGATATATGTGGATAAAAAAAGTTGCTACTTTTAAAGTTTACAATTAATGTAAAATTTGCTGGATTTATCTATACATTTACAAATTGATATTACACCAAAAGTATACATATTTTTTATAAAAAATATAAGTCATAATAGAGTACATACCTTCAACAGAATATTCCATCACAAAAAACTCGTTTCACTTTGCTACCAATTTTAAAATATGTTATCACAAGTGTGCATAAAATGCAACTGATTTGCAAATGAAAATGACCTCTCTTATAAGGGTTACTTTGACCCCCTGATAGGATACCTTTATGAGGTGATAAACAAATTAATTCTTGGAATTCGTTAAATGAGGGGGGTTGTTTACAAGTCGTTATCAGTGGTTCCTGGAAATTACGTCATGAATATTGTCCCGCTAGCATGTTCTTGCCGAATCACTGTGCGCCGGCTCCGGCGAATTGGAGTAGACTATATCATGCGTCATGCATAACAAAACGAAAGTAGAGACGGGCTAGACATATCACCAGAATGGTAGACGAAAGAAAAACAAACAAACTTCTAGAATGGAAGCGGAGAGCTGAGAAGCGCAGCCGAGGTAGACCTCTCAAATGATGGACAGCTACATATAGAGAGAACTGGAGACGTTTGGAGGAGGCCTGTGTCTAGCGGTGGACTTGAAAACGGACTATATGATGGTAAGTTTCAAGAAAATTATATATCTAAAACAAAATTGGTGAAAAAGATGTAATATTTGTTAAATACAAGTATATTGTATGATTAAATTGATTTAGAACAATTTTCTAACAAAGAAACACGTCAGACACCATTTGCCCAACTCAATTTAATTGCCTTATAATAGGGTACCCAATCAACGTCAATCTATTAATAATGGCCACTTTGGAGATTAAGAGTTATGTAGTTAATTTAATGGTTCTTCGATAGTAGAGAAAGAAGCAATAATTTAGTGCGAAACTCCTTTTAGACATTGTATGAGAGACAAGAGGTATAAAAGGCAATAACACCCTAAATTACCACCTCTAGCAAAAATTAAAAAATATTGCTTTAAGCTCTTCAGGACCGTATTCGGTGTAGCGTTTGAGATACTATTAGATGATAAAAGAGTTTAGAAATGAAAGGTAATTTAAAATAAAAAAAAAATTGAGTAAATACAGGACAACATTTTTAAGCAGCATCCCTAAAACTTAACGCATACGAAAAGTAAAATGTTTGAATTTAATACGGTATTTGTTCATTTTAAGAATGTGGTTAAATTAATACAATAAAGATTTCCTTACCAAAAACATCTTTTAGTGTTCCGTTTAGACTTATGGGATCACCTCGGTGTCCGTCTGTCTGTCAGTCTGTTTGACTGTTACACCCAATTTTTTCCGAAACTATTTGACAAAGAAAGTTGAAATTTGTCACAAATATAAGAATTGATGTTTCAATCAGGGCCGTGTAGTTTTGAATGTTAATTTTTGACTTAAAGGGTTTGACTTTAAACGTTAAATTTTGACTTTTAAGGGGTTCAATCGGAAGCTAAAAGAAAAATTTCAAGCAAATGGAAATAATGTTGAAGCTTCCTTTGTCAAATTACAGCAAGCTTGTGATTAAGGGCACGGTTGGACAAAAAATTGGAGAATAAAACGAGACGACATCTGCTCACTGATTTCACTAACAACAATCAACGACAAATAGTATTCACAATTAACAATATTATTATATCACACGAAAATATTGCAATATACCTAGGTATAACCTGGGATACAAAACTGAAATTAATAGAGCATATAAAAAACAAAGGAGAACTTGGACCAAAATATAGAAAAATATATTAGCTCTTGTGAAGAAACTGCCAACTTCTCGTACAAAATAAAAAACTTGTATATAATCGGATCTTAAAACCAGTTTGGTTCTATAATATACAAATTTGGGGATGTGCTAAGCAATATCACATTAACAGGATCCAAGTGTTCCAGAATAAAGTATTCCGGAATATAGAGTATCATATATTGCTAATGAAATTAATGCTTTCTCTATCGCCTCGTGCAGAATATAGATTTCAAATACATAATAGAGTGCAATGTATTAGTATACTGGTTAATCACAACAGAGGGTTTTAAATACACAAAATACAATTTCTAAAATTATATAAAATATAAATAAAACAAAAAGAGGATAGCTTAGGCTAAAGTATACTAAAATAACACAGGGGAACAGCTGTTTTGGTGTCGAGGTTTTTTGAGCTGATTCTATATCAATTTGAAGTCCTAAATTCAAATAACGTATTCATTTGTACCTAGGAGCTTAAATTTTTAAGATATACAATTTTAGAGAAATATAAGTTACATTATTGTAACTCAAATCCGTAAGTGTAGTAAACAAAAGTAGATACGAAATTTTTATTTTAGTTATACAAAATACAATATTATGTCGTACTTACAAACAAAAAAAAAACATTGAAGAAATGAAATAGTCACTCAACACTTGGAAAGCTTCTTTTCCGCGACATTCTTGAATGTTTTTTTAAACAGTCCCTTTTTAAACTCCAGCAGTAATCTGCCATCATGTGCATGTCCCATCTTCCTTGGTAGCGGTCCTCCATAACTTTAATATCTTGGTGAAATCTTTCACCTTGTTCCTCACTCATGTCTCCTAAATTTTCTGGAAAACGGTCTAAGTGGCTGTGTAAATAGTGTATTTTAATACTCATATTGCACCCTAAGGATTTGAAACTATTAAGCATCTTGTTAACCATTTCAACATAGTTTTGAGCTTTATGTTTGCCTAGAAAATTTTCTACAACTGCAACAAATGATGTCCAAGCTTCTCGTTCAACTTGATTCATTGAATTTATGAAGGCAGGATCCTTAATTAATTGTCTTATTTGTGGGCCGTCAAATATCCCTGCTTTGAGTTTTTCTGTGCTCAACTGATGCATTTTTACCCCTATATATGCAAAACAAGACCCATTCTTATCAAGAGCCTCTACAAATTGCTTCATTAAGCCCAACTTTATATGTAACGGAGGAAGTATGATTTTTTCTCTTTCAACCAAAGCGTCGTTAATGACATTCTTTTCCCCAACGTCCATGTTTTCTCTCTGAGGCCAATCTTTTCTAACCCAGTTGTGTGTTTTGTCCCTACTATCCCAGAGGCACAAGAAACACGGATATTTCGTGTAACCACTTTGCTGCCCAAGAAGAAAGTTTACCATTTTTAAGTCTACACAAATCATCCATTGATGTTCGTAATACTTTATCTTTTGCAAGACCAAAGCTATGGTATTATATTCTTCTTTCAGTTTCGTTGAGTGAGCTGGTGGTATTGAACCATATTTATTCCCATTATGTAGAAGGACACATTTTAAACTTCGCTTTGAACTGTCAATAAATAGGCGTCAATCATCTGGAATATATTCAGAAAGTCCCATTTCTTTCATGAGTCCCCTAATTTCGTGACAAAATACAAGATTGTCTTCTTGAGAAAAGAATGGTAGCAGATCTTTTTCTCTTGTACGGTAAAAGGTAATTTTGGTTCCTTGTTCCAGTAAATTTTTGTCGTTCAACCTAGAAGCCAGTACTTCAGAAGCTTTTTTTCGATAAATTGAGATCCCTGGTGAGATCATTTAATTCATTTTGATTGAAGCGTTGAGGAACTGATGACGTCCCCTCATAGTCACTGTTAGTTTCATTAGCATCAGAACTTTTATTAGCATCATAAGAGCGATCAGAGGGAAAATATTCGTCATCAGAGATATGTGGTAGCTGATGAAATGTTGGAATCGGTATTTCATCTGAGTGCGGGATAGGGCGTATTGCCGAGTCTAAATTGGGATAAGTCCACTTACTGCGGTTATTTCGATTGATTCCATTAGTATTTACTAAACAGAAATAACAATCATTGAAGTGGTTTTTTGGTTCTCTCCAAACCATTGGTACGCCGAATTTTAGACATTTTCTTTTCCCGGTAGTCCACTGCCGTAAATGCTCTGTACAAGTTTTACATACGAGATGCGGGGCCCACGTTTTGTCCTGATCACCAAGCTTAACTCCAAAGTATCCAAGATACGCTCGCTTTACAAAGTCAGTAATAGTTTGTCTGTTTTGTTGAAACATGTATTCTCCGCATATATAGCAAAACACATCAGGTTGATTTACACAACTTCTTCTTGAACTGGAACCTGAACTCATTTTAATTCTGTTTAATAACACAAAAACACTCTTTTCTTAACATAAAATAACACGCCGAATTCGATCTACTCTCATTAGTAAGAACGCACAAACTGACGAGACTTACCCGAGTTAGGTGATTAAAAGGGTCAGTTCAGGTACCTGATAGGCAATGGTTCCACTATTTATAGATTTACCTGGAATTTACTCAATTACAGACTGACAATAAAACCATTGTACCTACATTAATGAATATATAATAATTTTAGAACTCTCATAAATGAATATACTGAATAAAAACCACATTGGTAGATAAGTTGATGTATCTAAAAAAGTAGAGCTGATAGAGAAAAACGGATTACATGTATAGATTTAGCGTCCCAAATATAGTTAAAATCAGCTCTAAAATCCCAGGCACCAAACTAAAAATATTTTTTTGTTGCCCTGTGTAATAGGTATAATTGATTTTTAAAGTAACCTTTTAGTTTTGTAGGTAAAAATTCAAATATACATTCTTCAAATACTTTTGTAAATTTGAAAAGGCCAAATAGTTATTTTAACGTTTATTTTCTCTTCGTTTCAGCATAAAAAAATTTACGTTGCACAAACATGTCTTGTACAATGTTAATTAACACACTATTGTAGTTAAGCGCCGAATCTTTTACTTATTCAATATTCCTGCATTCTCGCTTATTGGTTACTGAAATTACACATATTCACCGGTCGCGATTTTTGCAATTATTTTACTTTACCCATATCAACATCACGCTTAGTAAATTATCTACTGCTCTAGGTGGAAAAGTTATATGTAAATAAAAAGATAAAACTGAATTTCAACTGTTTCAACAATTATCTCATATGCTGCGAACGTTTGAAGATATATAGTATGTATGATTATTGGGAATCGGTTTGGACTGTAAATAAAACTCTTCTTCTTTACAACTCAATATTTCGTTATCGTTTGATCGTTTCTTCAGGAGTAAGAAAATGCGAGTTTGTCCTCGAAACCAACACTGAGTTTGTTGTAGTAAATCGAGATGTTGAGTGCATTTTCTTACTCCTGAAGAAGTTATCAAACGATAACGAAATATTGAGTTTTAAAGAAGAAAAGAATTCGTACATACTATATATCTGATTGACGCACGGTCGATAACTTATTACCAAAATCTTATATATATATATATATATATATATATATATATATATATATATATATATATATATAAGATATGTATATATATATATATATATATATATATATATATATATATATATATATATATATATATATATATATATATACACATATATATATGTATATGTATATATATATATATATATATATATATATATATATATATATATATATATATATATATATATATACGGGGCTGGTTTGAAAAGTCCGTGCAAAAATAAAAACTACTTATGTGTTTGGGGTAAACCTTTTTTATTTTTCGACATAGTCTCCTTTTAGGCTTATACACTTCGTCCAACGATATTCTAGTTTGTTGATCCCTTCCGAATAATAGGATTTGTCCAAGTCTGCAAAATATCCATTAGTGTCTGCAATCACCTCCTCGTTTGAATAAAATCTTTGTCCCGCCAGCCATTTCTTCAAATTGGGGAACAAATAGTAGTCCGAGGAGCCAAGTTTGGAGAATAGGGAGGATGTGAAACGAGTTGAAATCCTATTTCCATTAATTTTGCAACCACAACTGCTGAGGTGTGTGCTGGTGCGTTGTCGTGATGGAAAAGGACTTTCTTGTGGGCCAATCGCGGGCGTTTTTCTTGCAGCTCGGTTTTCAAACGGTCCAATAACGATGAAAAATATTCACCTGTAATAGTTTTACCCTTTTCCAGATAGTCGATGAGGATTATCCCTTGCGAATCCCAAAAGACCCATAACCTTTCCGGCCGAAGGAACGGTCTTCTTCGCCTTTTTTGGTGCAGATTCCCCCTTGGTAAGCCATTGTTTAGATTGTTGTTTGGTCTCAGGAGTATAGTAATGTATCCATGTTTTATCCACAGTGACGAAACGACGCTTAAAGTCCTCCGGATTCTTCTGGAACAGCTGCAAACCATCCTTGCAACACTTCACACGATTCCGTTTTTGGTCAAGCGTGAGCAATCGCGGAACCCATCTTGCGGATAGCTTTCTCATGTCCAAATGTTTATGCAAAATATTATGTACCCATTCAGTCGAGATGCCCACAGCACTAGCAATCTCACGCACCTTAACTCTTCTGTCATCCATCACCATATCATGGATTTGATCAATGATTTCTGGAGTCGTAACCTCCACAGGCCGTCCAGAACGTTCAGCGTCACTTGTGCCCATATGGCCAGTCCGAAAATTTTGAAACCACTTATAAACTGTTCTAATCGAAGGTGCAAAGTCACCATAATGTTTATCAAGCTTCTCTTTAGTCTCCTGAGGCGTTTAGCCTTTCATAAAGTAATGTTTAATCACCACAACGAAATTCTTTTTAGTCCATTTCTTGAAAATCACCCGACTTCCTTGATTCACACGAATGCCAAACACAAAGAAATAGACCAATATGGCTGAAACTTGGTGTGCGTTCATTCAAGAGATGCTACTAACTAAACATGACCTCGATACGCGCCGGTGGTGCCATCTCTCGGACTTTGCACGGACTTTTCAAACCAGCCTAGTATATATATATATATATATATATATATATATATATATATATATATATATATATATATATGTATATATATATATATATATATATATATATATATATATATATATATATATATATATATATACAGTCGACACTGTTTATAGTGAAACTGTATATAGTGAAAAACTCTTTATACTGCAATTTTTTCAAGACCTAGAATATTTTAATGAAATTTCATGTAAAAATCCCTGCATATAGTGAATCTGTAAAATAGTAACACTCTATATAATAAAATTTATACCGGAATTTTACGTATAAATTTTTATGCATTTGGCCATTTCGGGTTTCCCATTTTTATCTAACATTAGCACGAATTCCATTTTTATGACGCATTCTTTTGAAAAGGTTCTTAACGCGTTTATAATGCCTAATGGTTGGCAATAAATCCGGTAGATTTCTGTGAGAAACCCGGAGAATAACCCATTTTATAGAAAACCGGGGAAAAAACCCATTTTATAGTCGAGGCCTAGTAATTCGCAAATTTAGGTTCGGTTTCTTTTTGTTTAAGAATCAAGTAAGATATCCAAGCGAGTGTGTTTAAGTTTAGCTGAGAAAATTAAAGTTTTGGAGGAAGTTGATAAAGGCTGCAAAAAAATTAATGTTGCTGCAAAATTTGGTGTTTCTCCAAGTTGCGTCTCTCTGATAATAAAAAGTCGCGACAGTATCATCCAGAAACCTAGTGTTCCAAGCAGTCGAAAACGAGTACGGGTGAGTACTTACAAGGATGTAAATGAAGCAGTTTTACGATGGTTTCAAGTGGCCCGTACGCATCAAAACGTAGCAATATCGGGAAATTTAATAAAGCAAAAGGCTCTACAATTGGCTAAAGAATTTAACTACGTTAATTTTCAAGCTAGTGAAGGGTGGTTGAGTGCCTGGAAGACTCGCAATTCAATGTGTGTTCATGACGGTGTCTGGCGAGAGTGCAAGCGTTAGTCAGGAGGACTGTGACATTTGGACTGAAACTGTTTTAAAAAGTGCATTGAAAAAGGACGAGCCAAAAAACGTTTTCAATTGTGATGAAACCGGTTTGTTTTTTAAATGTTTGCCAAATAAAACTTTTGCTTTTAAAAGTGATAAATGTTTTGGTGTTAAAACAAGTAAAGAAAGGGTGACACATATGGTTGGAGCAAACATGGATTGCTCAGAAAAACTGAAATTACTGCTCATAGATAAAAGCAAAAATCCCCGTTGTTTAAAAGGAGTTAAATCTCTGGAGTTAAATTACGCCAATAATAAAAGGGCATGGATGACTTCTCAGATTTTCGAAAGATGGATCAAAGAACTAGACACGAAAATGAAAAGCCAAAAGCAAAAGATTGTGATGTTTATAGACAATTGTCCTGCACATCCAGTTACTGTAAGTAAAAAATTAAGGAATTAAGGAACCTATGGACCAGGGTATTATAAAAAACATAAAACATCATTACCGAAAGAGAATTGTTCACAAAATTGTTAATGCGATTGATAACAACCTTCCAGTCCAAAAATTGATTACCTTTAAAGAGTGTATAACCGAAGTCGCTAAAGTATGGAGTGAAAATGTTTCTCAGAAAACTATCAAAAACGGCTTTTCTAAAGCAGGTTTTACTGAAAAAATTGACGAATGGGAAGAAGAAGACGAAATGGATCTCGCTACCTTAATAAGGCAATGGGGTATTCTACAAAAAACTGCTACCGCAGATTTTTTTACTTGAAGATTTCTTAGAAATCGACAATGATGTTGGCACGACAGATCTCCCAACTGACCAAGACATAATTGACGATATAAAAAGTTTAGAAGATCATGAAGAAGAAACTGAAACTGGGGAATGTCCTGCTAAATTTAGTGAAAATGAAATAAGAAATGCATTTGACATTGTGCGAACTACTCTCAGGGGCCAGGAAAGCGTACCTGATCAAATCTTTATGCATTTCAATAAATGCGAGAATTTTGTTGAGCAACAATTATTTTTCAAAAGTAATGTTCAAAAGAAAATAACTGATTATTTTTCCTAGTACGTATGTACGTAGTATGTACATATGTATTAACAGATTTTGTATTATTCTTTTTATTTCGTTTGTAGTACATACATACATAAAGTCCGTACGTTATATCTTCACACGTGCGTCATAGTTTTCAGGCAATATCCCAGACGACTATTATATCTTTTGTCTCTTTTTACCAATACCTACGATTTATTGGTGAAAAGAGACAAATAATATAATAGTCGTCTTTTATATGGCCTGAAAATTATGACGCACGGGTAAAGATATAACGTACGGACTTTATGTATGTATTTAGCCCTGTACATGCTATGTACTATTTAAACTTTCAAATGTTTAATAAAATCTTTTCTAATAAATCAATTTTGCAATTTTTTTTGTTGCTTGTACCTTATAAAATACAAGTAAATGATTACCAATATAAAATACATACATAGAAATATATCCGGATTTTTTCTTTATATAGAGTGTCGACTGTATATATATATATATATATATATATATATATATATATATATATATATATATATATATATATATACATATATATATATATATATATATATATATATATATATATATATATATATATATATATGTGTATATGTATATGTATATATATATGTATATATATATATATATCTATATATATATATATATATATATATATATATATATATATATATATATATATTTAAATATATATATATATATATATATATATATATATATATATATATATATATACATATATGTATATATATATATATATATATATATATATATATTTATATATATTATATATATACATAGGTATTTATGATTTTTTGGTAAAAATATCACTTTATTGTAAAAAAAAAAATGGTTACAAATTAATTTTTTAAAGTATTATCCATCGCTAGTAACTCCTTTCTCCCATCTTCGTGGCAGCATATGAATATTACGTTGAAAGAACAACTTATCTTTTGAGGCTATCCACGAATAGACCCATTTTTTGGTATCTTCTTAAGAATGGGAGCGCTGTTCAGACAGGCCGTGCGTCATTGATCGGAATAAGTGATTAACTGAATTAAAAGTAAAAATTACTGAAGCATGGAACACTATTTCCCGGAGTATACTAGAAAGTTAGTTGAATCAATGTCTAGAAGATTACAAGCCGTTATTGATAATGAGGGAGGCCCGACCAAATATTAGCAGGCTTATTTCAAATTCTACAGTTTGTTTTCTCTTATAATTTTGGTATATTGAATTTTGCATCATTTCAGCTGTGACGTTAAAATCGCATATAATTTAATTAATTATTTATTGTTAATTAAGTAAATTAAGACAAAAAGTAATTCACACTTTTTTAGAAGACTCTTTACTAATTTAATTTCAATAAGTTGTTTCTTCTTCCAAATAAATAAAGAGGCACTGAGACCAGTTAGTCTTTTCTTATAGCGACTGCATCATTTAAGCTGTGAGTCACTGTATATATATATATATATATATATATATATATATATATATATATATATATAATATATATATATATATATATATATGTATATATATGTATATATATATATATATATATATATATATATATATATATATATATATATATATATATATATATATATATATATGTATATATATATATATATATATATATATATATATATACCCTTTTTGATTCACTAGCTAAATTTTACAATTTTGTAAACATTATAATATATATTATCGTGAAATTTACATTTTGTATTTCGTGTAAAAAGTATTTTTTTATTTTCCATATCACAGAGCTAAGATCTTGTTTGTTTGTTGTGCCCAGCCTGACACCTTAAAGACTCGACGCTTTTGCTTATGCTTTTGTATAAACTAGTATGGACCAGTATACAAAATGTTATTTGAAACAAATCGCCTCAAAACGGAACTTAAAATTTTATCCTCTCTTGAGGCAACAAAATTATTACAATAGAAAATATAATTATTGCTTGATAATAAACCTATTTCGAATTAACTTTTTATATCAAAACACTTCATATAAATTATTAACGCTATGATATTGAAAAGATCAAGATCTAGATTTTTTTTAAAGCTATTGTACCAATTTGGTCAAGGTCAAATATCTGGCTAGGATCTTTGATTGGATGGATTACCTTTTCAATAATTCTTAATAAAATTAACATTTCCGAATCACGCAGAGGGTTATAATTGCATGAATAAGAGACAAAATCGAGGTTAATTACAGTAATCACTTACGCATGATCTGAAACAATACCGCCATAAACCTGATCATCTTTTTTTGCGAAATCCCAAAGGCGGCTTGGACTGTTCTTAAATATGCATCCTAATTCATCCGATCGTCCGATTTTTATTATTCCGCACGATGATCTTCGGACATTAATGCATCTTGTTCATGAGATAAGATGCGTTTAGTCAGATCTATTAACGCATTATTTCTGCAGCGACTAGTGGGATTTTTTTACCTGTGTAGAATACACCAACACAACTCGTTGATATTGTAGAATCGTACATGAAAAGTTACATTTATTATTTATATCTCGCCCAAAAAAAAACAATATTTTTCGATGAAATTTTGTTTCAGAGATTTTTAGACCAAGCGGAACCCACACACAATGTTTCATTAAAACGAGAGAGGTTGGCGTGGACTGCAAAATTATATCGCACTATCTACTAGTAGATTCTTGTCTGGGAATCGAAGCCAGTCAAGAATTCGAATATTTCCCAAGGGTATGGTATAGGTATGTGGATGATATTTTCGCGATTTTTGATACAAAGAAAGCAAATATTGATGATTTTGTTTCTAAATTAAATAGCCGATATGATTCTATTAAATTCACTTACGAAGTTGAGAACAAAGGACAATTGCCTTTTCTAGATAATTTAATTATTAAAAATAATAATAGATTAGAATATGATATCTATGGGAAGGATACAGTAACAGATAGATATATTCCTAATGATTCATTTCATTGCAAACAAAATAAATTAGCCTCATTACATTTTTTAGTTCACTTTCCCTCCGAATAGAGTAAACTTTAATAAATAAAGGAATCGTATTAGAAATATAACTAGAGTTAATGGTTATGACGATGACTTAGTAAATAAGCTAATAAATAGACATAAGTTTAGGTTTAATATTCAGAATTCCACCTTTTTTACACGCGAAGAAAATAAGACCAAGTATGTCTCCATACCATATAATCCGAAATATAGCAAGGAACTCAATGAGGTATTTAATAAGGTAGGGCCTCACTTTAGTCTATAAGTCATCAGACAATCTGAGGAATATCTTAGGAAATCCCAAAGATAAGATTCCTAATTGTGAGAAAAGTGGAATTTATGAAATTAGTTTTAATGATTGTGACAAGAAGTATGTTGGGCAAACTAAAAGGTCAATTAAAACACGATTTAAAGAACATTTAGCACACTTATAAAATACAGTAGAACAAAAAAGTCTAGTATTGCCGAATATGCCCTTGAAGCTGATCATACTGTAACATTAGATAATCTAAGATTAATAAAAAATGTATCTGATAGGAGATTGTTGAACGCATACGAAAGTATGGAAATCATAAAATGTAAAAGTAGTTTAAATAAAGACAGAGGGCCTATTCCTTATAGTCCCCTCTACTGGTTACTTGACCGGAACTGACGGCCTTGCCTGTGTCATTAGTTCCGCTTGAGTAATTCAAGGGTTAGGCTAAGTATAAATAGGGTAGATTTGTAGTTTAGCTTTAGTCAATCATCGCTCCCGATGAAACTAACATGGTTAGCGAAACGCGCGTCGAGTGCAAAAATAAAGTGTTTGGTGTAGTGGTGATATATACTGAGTAGTATCATCGTGCCAAAGATTCCACATTCCCAACTTAGATGGTATATTATCAATATGTTCTCATTTCAAACATCTTATTTAATATGTAGGGTGAAAAGTTTTTGTTCTGACATATAGATGTCGCCCTTTTCAAAGAATCCATATGAATTTTAGGAAGTAACAACCTTCAAACGATACGTATCAAAATTTCATGATATTTCGAGGATTAGTGTGCAAGTTACAGTGGTTTAAGTGACGTTAGTTTTGATATTTTCAAAACAATAGAAAAAAATCGAATTTCGTATGCTGATTAAACATTGTTTTTTGATGGGAAAAAATACGTGTCAAAATTTCACACAATACAGTGGTTTTAGTGACGCTACTTTTGATATTTTCAAAGCAATCCGTATCAATACCGCATATGAGAATAAAAGAATTAAAATCTAATGATGTACGCTATAATTTCCGCAAAGCGGACTATTTGTCGTTGTATCATATGTTACATGCCACGGATTGGACATTTCTTGAATCTTATGATAATGTTAATCTAGCCCTCAACGGTTTTTATGAGAAACTATATGACATATTTAATAAGTGCATACCTAAAACTAATAATAAATCAAAAAATTATCCTACTTGGTTTAACATAGGAATAATAAATAAACTCAAGTATAAAGCAAAATTGAGAAACAAATATAAAAGGACTAATGATTTACTGGTATTGTTAGAATTTAAAAAAATACGGGCTCAACTGAAAAAGGATATAAGAAGTGTTCAATGTGCGTACTTGATAACAGTACAGAACAATATTGGAATAAGCCCTCGTTTATTTTGGTCCTTTATAAATAACAAAAAAGGGTCATTGCACATACCAAATAAAATATTTTTTTAATATACAGGAGTTTAATGGAGGGGATGAAATATCTAATGCATTTGCTAATTACTTTGAAAGCGTCTACTCTAATGATTTAGGTAGCAAAAATGATAGTGTTGAAAGTGTCAATCATCACGGTGTTCTAATTGACAAAATTGATATAGTTAATGTTGTGGAGGTATGGAGGAAGTTGAAGGACGATACAGCAACAGGCCCAGACGGTATTCGCCCATACATATTTAAGGGCTTTGAGGGTATATTATGTTATCCGCTACTGTTTTTGTTTAATTTGAGTCTTAACACAAAAATGTTTCCCCACCTGTGGAAAAGAACAAGAATATCACCAGTTTTTAAAAAGGGTGACAAAAACGATATAAAGAGCTATAGACCAATTGCAATACTCTCAACGGCAGGTAAAGTTTTTGGAAAGATTATTTATAACAATATATCAAACTAGGTTCGTCACAGTATAAGTACTTATGGAGGGTAGATCTGTCATTAGTAATTTATTAGCGGTAACGCAGGCAACGTCAGATATCTTAAATCGGCGCGGCCAAATGGATATTGTATATACAGACTTTGAAAAGGCATTCGATAAGGTCTCATTTGCAATATTGTTGAATAAGCTGGAGAAGGATTTTGGATTCCACGTGAATTTAATTGAGTTTTTAAAATCTTACCTTTATAATCGTGAACATGTAGTAAAGATAAAGGGGTATGAGTCCAAACCTTTTACACCTACATCCGGGATTCCGCAGGGGTCCAACCTAGGACCTGTGCTCTTTTTACTCTATATCAACGGCATCACTGGTGTAGTTAAAAATGCATCCTGCCTGTTATTTGCTGACGATTTAAAATTTTATTATGAAATCAGATCGCCTACTGACTGCCGGATTTTTGCAGAATGATATAAACAACGTTGCAAAATGGGCAATTGACAATAAGATTTACTTTAGTGTAAGTAAGTGTACTGTTGTTTCTTGTACCAGAAAACTGAAACCGATAAAGTTTACATATAGTATTGAGAATGTCCCACTTTTGTATGAGGATACGATAAAGGATTTAGAGGTGATTTTTGATTCCAAATTGACGTTTAACTATCACTAGCCGTGCCCGCGGCTCCGCTCGCGTGGACTTGATTCACCTTTATCGTCACTGCTTATTCGTTATGTTTATATTATTATATAGCTCAAGGGGCCTTAGAGGCCCATGGCTTGGTTGCATACTTGTCTCCACTTCTTTTTGTCTCCTGTTAGCTTTTTCCCAGTGCGGGATTTCGATCAACTTCGGATCTTGTTTACTACCTTCTTCCAACCACTCCTCTTATTAGGGCTTGCTTTGCCTGTCTTTCTTCCTTCATCCTTGCCACGTGTCCCAACCATCCTAATCGCTGGCTTATTATGATTTGGCTTATAAGGGGTTGCGTATATAGGCATTTTAATTTTTAGTTTGTTCTTCTTCTCCACAGTCCCTCTTCTTTCCTTCCTCCGTAGATTCTTCTCAAAGCTTTCCTTTTCCAACGCCTTTTGCATTCAGTTTCCACGTTTCGCATCTATATGTCACCGTGGTCTGACAACTGTCGTATATATTCTTTCTTTTGCTTTTCTTGATACATTCTTTGATTTAAATATTGGATTCATTGCCCCCAAACATCTCTGTCCTTTTGCTATTCTTTCTTGTATCTCCGTCCTTTCTTGTCCACTCTCTGTTATTGTTACTCCCAGATAATTAAATTTGTCTACTTTTCCAAACATATATCTTTTCCCTAAGTTGTTTATTATATGTAAACTTTTGTTGTTTTTATTATCCTTCTTCTTTGTAATTTCCATGTATTTTGTTTTTATCTTTAGTCCTCTCATCCTTCCCCTTTCTTCTATCGTACTTATGGCTTTTTTGAGGTTCTTTTTTGCTCTTGCAATCACTGCTACATCATCCGTATAGGCCAATCATTGGCAGGTTTATTGGTATATCGTTCCATTTGTTTTTATTTGTGACTCCCGGATTATCTTTTCTAATACCAAATTAAATAGACATGTCGACACTGGTTCCCCCTGTCTTAATCCCCTCTTCACCTTAAATTTGTCTGATACTTTGCCCTCAACCAACACTCTATTTTCTGTGTCATTCAGGGTCATTGTCAGCATGCAAATCAATTTACTTGGAATTTTTAGTTCTTCCATTATATTGTAGAATCCTTCTCTATTTACAGAGTCATATGCTTCTTTGAAATCCACAAGGACCAAGTGTAGTGCCAAATTTTGTTCTAAGCTATTATCTTGGATTTGCTTAATCGAAAATATCTGGTCTGTAACCGATCTATTTTTCCTGAATCGACACTGGTACTCTCCCAGAATAGACTCGGCTTTCTCTGCTAGTCTGTTTTTGATAGTCAACACTACTATCTACGACATCCAGTAAGGCTATTGGTCTGTAATAGCACATATAGTTTTTTCTCCTTTTTTGTATATTGGACAAATGAGCGACTCTCTCCAGTTCACTGGCATCTTTTCTGTTTCCCATATTTCTTGCACCAACCGGCATAGTTCAGATCTACTCCTCCAGCTTTTATCAGTTCTACAATTTCCACCCGGGGCCTTATTTTTTTTGGGTTCTGAGTTTTTTCTCTTATTTCTTCTTTGCATGGTTTATTTGTCGCCTCCTGCCCTTCAGTTAATTTTGCTTCCTATTTCTCATTCAACTCATTTTCATCTCCATTTAGTGTTTCTTTAAAGTACTCCCCCCATCTATTCAGTCTTTCTGCGAAGCTTACTGCTAAACTTCCATCTTTTTTCCTACATATTAGCATTTTGTCTCTGTTTATTCCCTTTGTATTTTATAAAAAAAAAAACACGTAAATCGAATAAGTGGTTCTTGAGTGCTAAGCGCAGTAATGGATAGACAGATAGACAGAGAGACGTTACGTTTTATATATATTATAGATTTTCTTTGCTAGAAATTAAGAATTAAAAAAAAAATCACGTAAATCGGATGAGTGGTTCTCGAATGATAAGCACACTAACGGACAGACAGGCAGAGAGACGTTGCGTTTTATATACATTATATAGATTATTATTATTATATAACCTGGTCAGAGAACATATGTATGAATTTAAAAAATCACGTAAATCGGATAAGTGGTTCTCGAGGGATAAGCGCACTAATGGACAGACAGACAGACAGACAGAGAGATGTTGCATTTTACATATATTATAGATATAGATTATTATTATTACTCTATAACCTGGCCAAAGGGTATATGTATGAATGTAAAAAAAGACACGTAAATCGGATAAGTTGTTCTCGCGTGATAAACGCACTAATGGTCAGACAGACAGACAGAGAGACATTGCATTTTATATATATTATAGATTATAGATATTCTCTGCTACATTGTTCCAAATTTAATGGTTTAGGCGGGCTACTGCAAGGGAACGCGCTAGCGGCAAACTTTTTTTTTCCGACTTCATTCACTATTATCGTCACTGCTCATTCCCTATGCTACCTATCGTAATAAAATATAGCCTATAACCTGGCCAGAGAACATATGTATGTTTTTTAAAAAAAGTACGTAAATCGGATAAGTGATTCTCCAGTGATAAGCGCACTAACGGACAGACAGACAGACAGAGAGACGTTGGATTTTATATATATTATAGATGTAAGTTATACAGCAAGTAAAGCGAACAAAATGTATAGCTTAATTGTCAGAAGCACAAAAGATTTTAGAAGTACAAATTGCATAAAACAGCTATACATATCCTATGTTAGAAGTATATTAGAATATGCGAGTATAGTATGGTCACCCTTTTATAATTGTCACAAGCGAACACTTCAATTGATACAGAATAAAATGATGCGTTACACGCATTATAAACAAACCGATTCATATAACTCTATGATCTCTTCTACACTGTTGCACGAAAGCTATGGGATGGTAACCTTAGAGAAACGTAGAAAATAATATTGCATGTTCTACTTCTACAAAGTAGTGAATGATCTCATTGATGACCCGGCATTTCTGTCCAACCTATATTTTAGTGTGCCAACGTACACCACAAGAAATCATAGCACTTTCTATATATCAGATGTAGCCCATAATAACCATCACCTGGAATCTCCATTGTATAATGCTTGCATGCTATACAATAGAATCCAGAATAGTGTAGATATATTTAATGATAAGTGCTGTCTTTTTAAAACTAAATTGCGTGCGTTATTTTAAGTGTATGTAGATTATTATGTAATATTATTTAAATTAAGTTAATTTAAGTTCTAGTACTTTGTAATTGGAAAGATCTCTGTGATCAATCTGTAAAGTGCAGTAAATAAATAAATAAATAAACAATGAAAAAAATGGAATTTCGTGCGTTAATTAAACACCGTTTTTTTGATGAGAAAAATACCGTTCAAGCAAGGCGATGGGTTGATAGGTGTTACGGGGACTCTGCCCCTGGAAAATCACTCATACTTTATTGGTAACATCAAAAAAAGCATCAAATTTGTTTTGGATGACCTTAAAGTGAAATTGCATGAGATAGCTAACACCCTAAAGATATCAAAAGTACGTATTGGTCATATTTTGCTTCAACACTTGGGCATGAGAAAGCTCTGTTCGAAATGGGTACAGCGTTTGCTCACAGTGGACCAAAAACAACAACATGATGATGATTCTGAGCGCTATTTGGACGCAATAAAAAGGATTTTTTTCATATGATAAGTGACAATGGAGAAAACATGGATCCACCAGTACACACCGGAATCAAATCGGCAGTCAGCTGAGTGGACAGCAGCCGGTGAAAGCCGCCCGAAGCGGCCAAAAGCATAACAGTCGGCTGGGAAGGTTTTGGCCTCTGTATTTTGGGATGCGGATGGAATAATTTTCATCGACTATGCTGAGGAGGGAAAAACCATCAATAGCGAATATTATATTAAGTTATTGGTGCGTTTGATGGAAGAAATCACAAAGAAACGGCCCCAAATGTACAAGAAAAAAGTACTCTTTCCTCAAGACAATGCATCGTGACACAAGTCGACGTTACGACGGCAAAATTGCATGAATTGAAGTTCGAATTGCTTCCTCATCCACCGTATTCTCTAGATATGGCCCCCAGCGACTAATATCTATTCGCAGACCTCAAAAAAATGCTCGCAGGAAGAAGATTTGGCTCCTGTGAAGAAGTTATCGCCCAAACTGAGGTCTATTTCGAAGGCAAAGTCAAATCCTTCTACAAAAAAGGTACAGAAATGTTAGAAAAGCATTGGATTGATTGTATCGCTCTTAAAGGAGACTATATTGATGAATAAAGTCGAATTTTGTAAAAAAATATATGTTTTAAGTAGCTAGACCAAAAACTTTTCAGCCTGTGTATTAAAAATCAGAGAAATGGCAAAATATTGTTGTTTTCCATCATAGAATTCTTAAAATAACTTTTTTTCCTTATTAAAAAACTCTTAGTTTTATTGATGGTCTCATGTAGAAAAACTGAGATGAAAATCTCAAAAATTTCCCGTTTCCACACTAACCACTATGTTCAGTTGCAACTATGTGCCTAAATTTTGCAGTGAAAATTAAAAATTAATCGTACAATTATAACAAGTCAATACTGATTTTGATTCATTTTTTTTTAAACGATTCGTATTCTGGGTAAGCTAATTGAATTGGACGATTTCGGATATTCTTTCTCTTATATCGGTATCATCGCGCGAACAATTCAAAGTGAACCGTAAATTACCTGGCACTGTTTTGTCACGGGAACAATTGGTCTCACACCTAGCCGCCTTTGATCTTCGCCGACACATAAATCTAGCCACTTTCCTAATGAAAGGTTGCCATGACGTCAGCCTGGGCCCTCTTAATCGACCGCCCGCGATCCCATAAGTGATCTTTGATTTATCGATTTTCACTGGCTAAATTGACCATTGACCATTAGTATCATAATGTGCGAAAAAACAGAATCGGTTTCTTTTTAATAGATTATAAATACTTTTTAATTATTTTTATTAGGCGTATAAAGAATATTTATGATAATGCTAAAAATCAATTTTTTTCGAACGTGCAATTTTACAATAAATACTAAATTTGACTTTGTACCACTAAAGAAAAACACAATTCAAGCATTACAATTTGACACTGATACAGTATTACAAAACAATCATTAATCTATAGTGTATTTGTTTGGAGTTGATAGCAGAATTCTCTTATTGTAGATAGAAATACATGTTGGAGTGCTCCCAAAAAAAAGAGATTTCTTATGCATTTTCACCCTATTTTAGGCAGAAAGCCTCTGCCATACAAAAGAGTCATAAAATGTAAATGAGGCTTCATCGGTAACATAGCCGTCCAAGCGTAACCTGCTTTTAGTGTTTAAAAAATAAAATTTCTTAAAATAAAGTTATAGAAATATAAGATTTATTACCAAAAAATTTTTTAATCTATAGATCAATGTATATTAATGATTCCCAAAATGGTTCAGGTGAATCCCCAGGGGTCTACGGCAGACTCGACGGGGGTCTACGTTGGCGTGAAAAAAAAATGGGGGTTCACAAGTTGTAAGTGGGGGTCCACGAAAATTTATCTGGTTTCGATAGTAAAGAACAAAAATGTTGGCTTGGCTTTAAATATCAATGTAGGCAGATAATACACTACTCAAAAAAATTAAGGGAGCAAAAAAAATTCTAAATTTTTCGATGATTTTTGACAGGCTGTATTTCGGTGAAAAATGGTCGTATTGAGACTTAAAAAAAAAAAAACGTTTTGAAGCTTTAAGATTCTAATTTTCAGATTTTTTGACTAAAATTTTTTAGGAGCTACGGTTCTCATGCAATCCTAACAGATAGCGCGAAAAAATAATATTGCAAATATTTTGCTTTTTTTTGGTCCACGAGCTTGAAAAAAATTTTTTCAGTTAGGCCGGCATATGGATCAGATAGCCTGTTTATTTAGCATTAATTTTCTTGTTTTAAAACCTCCCTTAATTTTTTTGAGTAGTGTATTTTAAGAAAGTCAGCCACTGTTACTTGTAAAAATTTGCATATTCGATATTCAGTACAACGCGCGTCGAGACTTGCAAAGCGCCGCCCGCCCGCCTGCAACGCAACCCGTTCAGACGTGCAAAGGGACGAAATACGACTTGTGCTGTGCTTGCAATCTTGCATGAACTTGTTTGATTCTTCACCAATATAAATACGAATGCCAAGGACAAACGTTACTCATTTGTTTCCGGAATTTTGAAAAGAAAAGTGTGAGTGAATCGGTGTCAGTGTTTGCCAGTGCCGGAAAAAGTAAGTACCTGCCTATTTGTTATTCATACTTTTATTTTATATTGTAATAATGTTATAATTGTTATGTTTTGCGTGTAGTAGGTACGTAATAAAAATTAAATACTGAACAGGGCCATTATTCGATACTTCTATAAAAGAACAGAAAGCCGAGATAGATTGAACTTTTAGTACTTTTTATTATAAAATTATTTATTTACCCGACTGTGGTGATTCACTAAAGGAGAGATATATGACTGACCTGCATGTTTGTACATATTTCAGTGCCCTCGTAGTTGCTAATGCTAAATGACTAAAAATATTTTCATAAATTTTACGTGTCTTTTTGTACCACTCGTAACGTACATCAAAGTAATAAATAAATCATTAAAATCGCGGAGTTTTGATGTCAAAATATGTTATTCTTTAAAAGTATTTTCTCTCGAATTTACAGAAATGTATCAAAATATAATTAATCAAAAAATATTTTATATTACATTAAAATAGGTTCAGCCGTTTTGTGAAAACCTCTATATGGATCTTAGCAGTTTATTGCTTTTAATAATTAAAATCAGTTTTTGCCGCCGGCATTTTGCTTTTTCATTGCAATAATTAATTAATCCTATTTTATTCTGTTAAAATCGCTATATCCTGTTACAGTCGCCTTATGATTACTAAAACAAACATTTTTTTTTTCTTTACAGGTAGGTAACTGATACGAAACATGGCTGAATCTAAGAAGAAATGTAGACAGTACAGAGTTGATTATTTGAAATTTGGTTTTCTTCCATCAAAGGCAGACAAACGATTGCCCATATGCCTTTTATGCAACAAAGTTTTGAGCAATGACTCTATGAAACCATCGAAGCTCGAAGATCATCTAAGAAGGTGTCATCCGGATAAAATAGGTAAAGATTTAAAATATTTTCAAACATTGAAGGAAAAATATGAAAAGAGACCCACCGTGCACAGTATGTTCGCTTCAACGTCTCAAAGTAACGATGATGGCTTGCGGGCATCTTACAATATCTCATTGCTTTTAGCGAAATCTGGAAAACTGCACACCATCGGAGAACAGTTAATTTTACCCGCTGTTGAAGAGGTTTTAAAAACCGTTCTGCACAAACCTCCATTTGACGTATTGAAAAGAATTCCTTTGAGTAACAACACTGTACAAAGACGTATTGATGAAATGAGCTCTGATATTGAAAGCTTCTTGTGTAATTATCTGCAAACAATTCATTTTTCTATTCAACTGGACGAGTCAACTTTACCTGGTAACGAAGCATTATTATTGGGATATGTTCGATTTGTTATGGATGAAGAAATCCATGAAGAGCTGCTATTCGCGAAAACTTTGGAGATGGACACTAAAGGCGAATCAATATTTAATGTCCTGAGTGATTTTTTTTTAAGGAAAAATCGATTCCATTTACAAACATTATTTCGGTGGCAGCAGATGGAGCTCCTGCCATCTTCGGGCGATATCGTGGGTTTATAAGCCATCTTAAAAGAATTATACCAGGAGTAATTGCAATCCACTGTGTCATCCACCGACAACACCTGGTAGCGAGTGATGGATTGCACCAATCGCTTCAATTTGTGATTGAAGCAGTTAACAAAATAAGAAGCAATGCGTTGAATACCCGTTTATTTGCACAATTGTGCGACGAAAATGATGAAGACTTCCAACGATTGCTCTTACATACTGAAGTACGCTGGTTGTCGGAAGGGCATGTTTAACAAGATTTTACTCACTTTTTGAATCAGTTTTAGAGTTTCTGGAAAGTAAAGATCAAGATTTAAAAGAAAACCTGATCAAATTGAAAGCAGTATTTGACAGATTTGTTCAAAAAATTTAATGACATTAACTTGCAGTTACAAGGAGACAGCCTAAATTTAATAAAAACAAAGGGTGTAATTTCGGCTTTTCTTGGAAAATTGAAATTTATGAAACAAAATATTAGTCGGCGCGAATTCTCCCAGTTTTCAAACTTGTCACAGGCAGAATGTCTTGATGAGGATATTCAGACATACGTTCAACATTTAAATGCCCTGCACGATGACTTCAAAAATAGATTTGAAGATATTCTGAAGATGGAAATACCACCATGGATCATAAATCCATTTGATGAAACGGAAGTGGCGAATGTGGTATTACAAGAGGAGCTACTCGAGCTTAGCACCAATGAGGAGCTGAAGGTGAAATTTTAAAAAGGCTATCAAACATTTTGGCTGCAGGCAGAAATACCCGAAAAATATCCTGGGCTGTGGGAAATTGCAAGAAAACTTTTGATAGCGTTTCCCTCGTCATACCTTGTCAAAAAAAGTTTTCGTGTCGTTACAAACCTATTAACAAAAAAAAAGGAGCAGATTGAACATCACAGAACGGGGAGATTTGCGGTTATTCCTTACAAAAACTGAAGCCAAATATTGATAATTTGCTGTCAATCCATCAAGTACATCCCTCCCATTAAAATTATGACTATTTTTTTTAATTGTTGATTTGCATTGTTGAAGTTACTGTACGTTATTAATGTTTAATTTTAATTCTATTAAGTCTGTAATCATATTATTTTAATAAATAGAACACAAGAAAATATATTATTTTTCTTTTTATTTTTACCACTCCGAATTTAGGGTTGGAACTCAGCCACGACGCAAATTTCCATCGTTAGATCTAATCTTCACATTTCTTGACGAGTTTTGGGAATATGGTAGAAATGTAGCAGCAGGGGGTCCACCGAAACCAGTAAAATTTTGAAAGTGGTCTACGAGAAAAAACAGTTTGGGAACCTCTGATGTATATAGACAAATTCACAATTCACGATATGTAAGTACTTTAATTACAATCAAAAACAATCATCATCTTCAAAATGTAAAGACTCGACTTCTCTTAAATTGGTAATTAAGGGTTCTATTTCCACAGTTTCTTCGATGTATTTGGCAAGTTTCCACATTTTATTTTCTTCTTCTATAACATGTCGAAAGGCATTTTTCTAATTATCCTCTTGCTTTATTTTGTTTCGCAATTTTGAGAAGTTCAGCTTTTAACATATCATCTTTATATTTAAGATTTTTGTCTCTTATCTATTGAAGAATATCTGCTTTCTTCCATTAATTTGCCGGGAATCCTATTGGGCATTGTCTAATGCTATAATTGATTCTGCTGGTATACATTCAATCATTTGTTTGAAGTATTCCAAAAAAATAGCCGTCATCTCCTTGTTCGATTCGAATTCCAACAAGCTACCGTCGAGAAATCCGTTTTCATTACCAATATACGCTGTAATTAGCCTGCGATCTTTTCCTGAAAGAGGTTGTAATCCAGTTGACCCACCTTCCATAAAAGCTTGCTTGCCACTCTTAATGTTTTTATCAATCAAGAATTTTTCACTGTGTGCCTCTCATTAACCAAAGTCTCATCTAAATAAAAAATATTTCTTTCTTCGGCTCGAAATTTTCTGATTGCTCGTAGATATTCTCTTCTCCAACAAATTATTTCTGTTTTATCGATAAGAACAGATTATCTATTTTTTTTCCAACGAAAATTCAGGTTATGAAGGATTTTCCACAGTTTCCATTTTTTAAAATCTGGCAAGTCCTGGTCTTCTCTGATTTCTTGCAAAACTTTGAGTAGTGTAGGTATTTCTTTCTTAATAAAAAAAAATGGAGTACTTATCTTCTTATTACGTTTTTAAAGTCTTCATCGACCTATAAGGGCTCCTTTCCTTTGTGATTCTGAGGTTCGTTTCAAAGTCCACATTTTCTTTCTTTTAGAAATCTGTTGGTGCACTAGGGCATCGTGGAAGTTAAGTATCATTGTTTTTTTTTCGCAGGGAAAATGCAGATTTACAGACTCCGCGAAGTTTGACCGGGGCAAAACTGAAAGTTTGAAGCCATCGCTGTTCTGATTTGAACTAAGCGTATTATAGCTTTTTGCTTTATTTTATATACTGCACTGACTTAGCCGTAACTTGATGGAGATCCATAATAACTAGGAATAAAATTTAAACAAATGTTTAAGATCACCACTTATGTTTATTATTGCTGACAATTGTTTTGACACACGGTGTCTTCTTCTGGAGCACGATGTAAATTAACTAACAAAGTATGTTTCAGAATACATAGTTTACCTAATTAGAAGTACTAAAAAAGACTATCTAATATAGAGTTCGATATTTTTGACAAAAGTACGAGACTTAAAATAGATGAAATAGTACACAATAAATATATCAAGCAACTTTCCAAACTGAATAGGTTACTTAATAAATATAATGTCAATAACAGATTACATACATAAAGTAACACGAAGTACTCAGACCATGTTTTCTACGACACATTTGTTAACCTAACAGATGTTAACTTTAATAATCAAGAAATTCAGTTATTAGAAAAAGGTTTCCAGTGTAATTTACCAATCAAAGATTGTACTAAGACTAGAAAATTTTTAGGTGCTGAATGTGAAATAGCCTGTAGTAGTAATTCACTAGATGTTACAAATAAACATATAATTACTAAAATGTTACGCACAGAAAAGTTTGAATTTTTCCCAGGTAAATTCCATAATGAACATAAGATCGCTAACCAAATAAAAAACAAAAGTAATGAACATAACATAATTTTTACGAGAGCAGATAAAGGAAAAACTGTAATAGCTATAAAGAAACAAATTTACATTGAAAAAACAATAAATTTCCTAAAACCAGATGTATTCAAATCCATCAACTTTGATCCAACAATAACTTTCCAAAAATTAATTAAAGATGTGCTAAAAGACATAAGCATTTTTACAGAGAATGAAAAATTCAGACTTGTCTCGATGTACCCTCAAGTCCCAAAACTATATTCTCTTATTAAATTACATGAAAATAACACACCAATTCGTCCAGTAGTTTCATACATAACAGCGCCAGCTTTTTCTTTATCAAATAAATTGGTTGAGGTTTTGACAAAATATTGTAAATTCACACCTAAATATAGTATTAAAAATAGTAATGAATTGATAGCAAAAATTAATCCGTTAATTATACCAAGTAACTCCAGACTTATATCGTTTGTATCGTACAAAATCTTTTTCCTAGTATACCACTATCAGACGCTATAAATTTGGTTAAAAGAATACTCAATAAAAATAATGTTAACCCAATAACTATACAAGAAATATTAGATATCTTAACATTGTGCTTCGATCAGAATTATTTTGAATTTAACGATAACATGTACATAAGTAAGAAAGGTTTAATAATGGGAAACCCTCTTAGTCCAATTTTATCTGAAATTTTCATGGACCATTTAGAAGAACAAATCAGTAATTCTCATCTTTTTAAAAATTTCTTTTATTGGTACCGGTATGTAGATGATATATTGACTTGCTTTACAGGCACAGATCGACAATTAAAACTTTTTCTAGATTATATTAACCAACTTCATAATAATATTACTTTTACAACAGAAATAGAAACAAATAAATCGATTGATTTCCTAGATTTAAAAATATCAAACAATATGAATAACACGATTTTGAAATCTTCCATAAGCCAACATACTCAGATATAACTATACACGCTAATTCTAACCACCCGTTCACACATAAAATCTCGGCTTATAATAGTTTCATCCTAGACTAATAAATACACCATTAACGGAAGAAAATTTTCAGAAAGAATTACATATTATAAAACAAATTAGTATAAACAATGGATATAGTAGCGATTTCGTAGATAATATTTTAATGAAAAAACAATTTAAAAAAGCAATAGGACTAGTGTACCCGAACAAACAACTAAAGAAAGAAAAATTTCATACACTCACCTATACCGGAAAATTAACTAATAAAATTTAAAATTTTTTCCATTGAAATCATGTAAATATCGCTTTCCGTACAAATAACACATTATCTCGACATATTAAAAATAATAAAAGTAAAACAAAAAAAGAAAATAAATCGGGGGTTTACGAATTATGCTGTGGCACTTGCAATAAAGCGTATATAGGACAAACAGGTAGACCCTTTTATAAAAGAATAAACGAACATAAAACATAGCTTTAGAATGAAAAATAACAAATCTCATTACGCCAAACATTTAACAGAGCAAAATCATACATTCAATGAAGATTTCAAAATTTTGCATAACAGAAAGAAAGGAAAATTACTGAAGTGTTTAGAACAGGTAGAAATTAATCAGAAAAAAATCCTCAGGCCTATTACTCAACGATCAATTAGATGGGGGAGGGTCTCCTTTATTGAACTTGTTCTAGGTATTAAGGTAAATATTGATAATGAATTTAGTACTTGTAATTAGGTAAACTATGTATTCTGAAACATACTTTGTTAGTTAATTTACATCGTGCTCCAGAAAAAGACACAGTGTGTCGAAACAATTGTCAGCAATAATAAACATAAGTGGTGATCTTAAACATTTGTTTAAATTTTTATTCCTATTTATTTTTATACTTACACAGAAGATTTTTATTATATACTTAGGTACTTAGGCACCTACCAACAAGTACTTTGGTTAATTATATTCTAATAACTGCTAAAATCTCAAATAATTTGATTGTACCTATTATCATTAAGCTTTATAACACTGTAGATTTTTAGTTCTTAAGAATTTAATTGTACTCGTTTAGGCCTTTATCATGCAAATAAGATTTTTAGTTTCATCATTTACTCATTAAAATAAACTTTGAAATGCGTTGATTTATACAGCTTATTGTAAAGTTTCAACCAAAGCATGATACCATTCATCACGCCACGACATTTCCAAAGCATTCGGTAAAGTCTGGCACGAAGGCTTAATCCTTAAGCTTATCCGTTTTGGTTACCTTTCTGACCTAACAACTCTGGTTCAATCATTCCTCTCCGATTGGACTTTCCAAGTCCGTGTCAAACAATCCCTGTCCGAGGTAAAAAGAATAAGGGCCGGAGTCCCACAAGGCTCCGCCTTATCCCTGCACCTCTTCACTATCTTCTCGTCCGAAATTCTTAAGGATCGATTCACCAACCTCCAATTGTACACTGACGACACGGCCATCACCGCTTCTGCAGCGAGAATTGATCACATCACGGCCCGACTTCAACGTCATCTAACGCGCCTCTCCGACTGGTTTGACCGATGGAGGATTAAGGTCAATCCAGCCAAGACCCAGGCCATAATCTTTGGAAAAGGCTTCCGCATAGCCCCTCCTCAACTCTCACTGAATGGAAATAGGCTCCGATGGGCCAACAACATCAAGTACCTGGGCCTTCTGTACGACAAACGGCTCGTATGGAAGGACCAAGTGCCTATGGTCATCCGTAAGGGAAATCAGCTTCTAGGGAAGCTGTATCCGCTCCTGAATCATCGTAGAAAGTTATCAACTAACAACAAGTTGCTAGTTTACAAATCGATAATCAGGGCCGGACTTACGTACGCCTGTCGGGCCTGGTGCCAGATGTCCAAGATAAAGCCCTCCGTATCCTAGCAAGAGCTCCCTGGTTCGTCCGCAACAATCAGTTGCACAGGGAGTTTGAAATGCCCACGATAAAAGAATTCACGCGTAATACCCAGCTTCGCTTCCTTCAGAAAGCAGCGGTCCATCCTAACTCCGAGATAGCGAACACTTTCAGAGACAACGTAAATGTCGGCAATCGATACTTACGACCAACGGATATTCTACCACTAGACTAACTATTACTAGATTCAACATGGACTACCCTTGTTTAATTAAGGCCGTAGTTTAGTTGAGCAACTCCTTCAGTTTTAAAAAGTGTAAACAACACACACGACTAACACAATTATAACACCACACCCCCGGAAAATGGGGAACTAGGTTAAGTTAGCATTAAGTTAGGTTAAGGTAGGTTAGATCCACATATTAAAAATTAACCTTAGAGTTAGAATACATCAAATATCTAGACATTGACAAACCAGAATTGTAAAAGGAGTAGAGGGTTTTCCCAGTTCACAAGGAGTTTTAGTGGGTATGCCAACCCTTCAGGTCGGTGAGCCCCACATACCTGGAGCACTTTGGGGCACCCTTACGGTGACGCAGACTGCTCCAGAAATCCATAAGGCGGATTTCTCCCTGTAAAAAAAAAAAAAAATATTGCAAAGTTTAGAAGGCATGTAAAAAATATTTTTTAGAAAAAGGTCGCACCGTTGTAAAGAGATAGAAAATAAAGATGATGAAAACTAAAAATGTAAATAACACAGGCCACCAAAATATATTTGTAAAAACTTTTTAAAACAATACATCTAAGCCCATCTGGAATCAGTTTTTTTGTATCACCCACAGTTTTCTCACAATATGACGTCGATTAAATTTCAAAATAGTAAAAAAGAAATCCTCTTCCTGCTTGAAAAACTGAACAAACTGTTGATTTATTGTTCTATAATGGTAAATAGATGTTCCAGATTCCAATAAATGTTTTTCTTTCGGCCTAGAACAAAGAAATTCTGCTTTTTCCTCAAACCCAACTGTCTCACTAAATCATTTAGCTCAGCTTGTGTAAACAACTGTGGTTGTAAATTTTCTAGAGACCATTAAAACTCATCATGATCCGGTCGACGTTCATTAAATTCAGGATTGGACTGTAAAACCTCATCAATAGACTGAGGTGGCTCAGGTTAGCTGAAGTAAGGTTAGGATAGACAATTACTTTCTTAGTTTTGGAGTTATATCCAGAAACATCAACGCTGCAAAAAGAACAATCATTTTAATGATTTTCTTGCTCTCTCCATACCATGGGCACTGCAAATCTAAAAGCTTTCTTTTCTTTCTTATACCATTTCCTAAGATCCTCGACACAGACATAACATACTTTGTAGGGAACCCAACAGTTTTCTTAATTACCAATTTCTACACCAAAATATGCAAAGTATACTTTTTTACAAAGACAGTAATGTTTCTTTGATGTTTTTTAACTACAAACTCACCACATATACGAGGCTGGTTTGAAAAGTCCGTGCAAAAATAAAAAACTACTTATGTGTTTGGGGTAAACCTTTTTTATTTTTCGACATAGTCTCCTTTTAGGCTTATACACTTCGTCCAACGATGTTCTAGTTTGTTGATCCCTTCCGAATAATAGGATTTGTCCAAGTCTGCAAAATATCCATTAGTGTCTGCAATCACCTCCTCGTTTGAATAAAATCTTTGTCCCGCCAGCCATTTCTTTAAATTGGGGAACAAATAGTAGTCCGAGGGAGCCAAATCTGGAGAATAGGGGGGATGTGAAACGAGTTGGAATCCTATTTCTATTAATTTTGCGACCACAACTGCTGAGGTGTGTGCTGGTGCGTTGTCGTGATGGAAAAGGACTTTCTTGTGGGCCAATCGCGGGCGTTTTTCTTGCAGCTCGGTTTTCAAACGGTCCAATAACGATGAATAATATTCACCTGTAATAGTTTTACCCTTTTCCAGATAGTCGATGAGGATTATCCCTTGCGAATCCCAAAATACAGTCGCCATAACCTTTCCGGCCGAAGGAACGGTCTTCGCCTTTTTTGGTGCAGATTCTCCCTTGGTAATCCATTGTTTAGATTGTTGTTTGGTCTCAGGAGTATAGTAATGTATCCATGTTTCATCCACAGTGACGAAACGACGCTTAAAGTCCTCCGGATTCTTCTGGAACAGCTGCAAACCATCCTTGCAACACTTCACACAATTCCGTTTTTGATCAAGCGTGAGCAATCGTGGCACCCATCTTGCGGATAGCTTTCTCATGTCCAAATGTTTATGCAAAATATTTTGTACCCGTTCAGTCGAGATGCCCATAGCACTAGCAATCTCACGCACCTTAACTCTTCTGTCATCCATCACCATATCATGGATTTGATCAATGATTTCTAGAGTCGTAACTTCCGCAGGCCGTCCAGAACGTTCAGCGTCACTTGTGCCCATATGGCCAATCCGAAAATTTTGAAACCACTTATAAACTGTTCTAATCGAAGGTGCAGAGTCACCATAATGTTTATCAAGCTTCTCTTTAGTCTCCTGAGGCGTTTTACCTTTCATAAACTAATGTTTAATCACCACACAAATTCTTTTTCGTCCATTTCTTGAAAATCACTCGACTTCCTTGATTCACACGAATGCCAAACACAAAGAAATAGACCAATATGGCTGAAACTTGGTGTGCGTTCATTCACGAGATGCTACTAACTAAACATGACCTCGATACGCGCCGGTGGTGCCATCTCTCGGACTTTGCACGGACTTTTCAAACCAGCCTCGTATAACAAAAAGTGTTGGGAGAGTTTTTACAACTACGATTAGTCATACTTTGAGTGTGAATTAAAGCACATGGGTTAAACACTGCAATGTGAGGCTATATTAACTGGAAGAAAACAAACAGCGGTGGCATTTATCGGAACTGCCAACCTAATAACATTTGATTTTACTACCAACCTTATAAAATTCTGATTTTATTGCCAACCTAATAACATTCGATGATTAAAATGTGAAAAATTGGTGGGTGATACAACTTTTTTATTATTATTTTCGGACTCAAGAAAACATAGGAATCAGGTAAAATTATTAAAAAGTTTTTTCATTGTTGGCCTGTGTAATTGGTAGAGAAATTTAGGACGCTTATGGTTTATAACATTTTAATGCTTACATCCCATGTTATGTGCTATCAACTTCAAACAAACGGACTTTAGCCACCTTTTTTTGTAAATGGGAGAATCTTTTTATCACAAATTCATGTATATTGGATATGATGGGGCCGTAATTAATGTGTACTTCACATTTAGTCCGAAATGATGTCCTGTTTTTGGTAGAAATTAGTCAATTTAAAATGAATTGTTATCGTATAATTTGTAAATAAATAACCGGTCAAGTGCAAGTTGGAGTTGCACTTGCACAATTAGTGTTCCGTATGATGATTGCTTTTAAAATAAAAAATTTTGTTATGGAGGTATGAAACGATCAATGACTTCACAAAACAGATCTCAAATGAGTTTTCAACAAAGTTTTTTTCCGATCTTTACTGAAAACTGATGAATTTTTGTATACCAGATAAATTATTAAAGATAATGCACTCGCGACAATTTTCGTTCAATCTACACCCTCTGGACAATACTCCAGAATTTTTTCAAAATTTTTTGATCAGTACTTTTCGAAATAAGGGGGGCAGCGATTTTAGTAATTTTTTAAAAATAATACAAAAAAAAGTGTGCAAAAGTATTACATTATATATATTTTTGAACTCCTGTTTTTACAAGCTTTCATTTGACACCCGACTCGATGAACTGGTAAGAAAATTTTCTTTTCAGTTTCTCATTTCACCCCCCAAAACTAACCCTTTAAGTCAAAAATACACTCCTCTGATGAGGCCATCAATTCCTATATTAATGCCAAATTTCAAGTTTTTATGTCAAATAGTTTCAGAGAACATCGGATGTAATAAACATGCAGACAGACAGGCAGACAGACAGACGAACACCGAAGTGATCTTATAAGTATTCCGTACGGAACACTGAAAAGACTGTAAAGTTAATTTAAGTTTCGCTTTTTGGTAAACCATGTATAAACAAAAATTCTTGAAAAGTCTTTATCTTAAATATCAGCATAACTTTTGCAACATGTACACCCTCTATCCAAAAAGCAACAGAAAATAAAACATATCTGTTATAACTGTTTCGATACGATGCAGAGTTTGGAATAGTAAATTAATATGCTTAATAAATTTTTATATCAATTTATGGGGAAGCTATTAGAGATCGTAGTCAATACCACTTGAACATTCTCAGCATATCGATGAAGGTTTACAACACCAAAATGTTTGTTTTGTCAATAACTGTCTCACATTTTGCTAACAGATCCCGTTTCATCACTATTAATGATTATTTCAGGGAAGTTCGAGTCCTTTTGCATCAAAATGTACTCTAAACCGCACACGAGATTTATCGAAAACAAGTTGAGGATTTCAAAATCAATTCTGCACAATATTTTGACCCAGAGATTATGCCTTCGTAAATACAGTTTGCATAACTTAACCGATTTTCTCATCAATTGACCATTTTGAGACAGTTTTTGAACAAAAACCAAGTTTGTGTGTTGATTTTACACCCTTAGAGTTTCTTATAGTTTTTATATTAGACAGTTACTCTCAAGTAAAACCCTTAATGGTTACTAAATTTCCAAGAACTGGGGTATGCTCTGTATCTCCTCTTGTTCTTGCAGCACATTGTGTTTGCGCAATAAGCCCTTCAAATTTGGTCTTATTTATGAGATATCATGTACTAATGTGGTACACAAAACAACTCCTCGTACGATCCTTTTAATTTATTTAAAAATTAACGCTTAAATTAAGGGCAATTTATACGTTTTCCTTGAACAAAGACACATAAAATTAGTCATAGAAATAAAAGGTTTCTCATACAAATTTATTTTAAACTGAAAGTTTTTCTACAAAGTTAATTACCTGTTTATGAAAGGCGGTTCGCAAAACTTTTTTAAAATTTTATTGCCCATTATAATAGTTACTAAGTTTGCATATTTACCTTTGAGCAAAGAAAAATCCAGTATAATTATCGAACATTTTAATATAATACAAAAACTGGTTTAGATACCATTGATTGTTAAAAAATAATTACATGAACGTCATCTTTGCTAAGCAGAAATGCTACGATCAGTCCATTAAAACGATGTTGGGAATTTGGAATCTTCAGCGCAATGATACTACTCAGTATATATCACCACTACATCATACACTTTATTTTTTGCACTCGGCGCGCGTTTTGCTAACCATGCGATGATTGACTGGCAGACAGTCAATCATTGTTCCAAATCTATAGATGGAGGTCGAGACACCGACAAAGGCAATGAGTCTAATCTATTACACAGGCGGACCAAAAACTTCGAGCGGAACAGGAGCTAGCATATATGCAGAAAAGTCCAAGTAGAGATTTGGCATTCCATTAGGGTCAAGCGCAATAATATTCCAGGCAAAAATTCACGAAATACAAGCAGGTGATCACGAGACTATTAAACAGGACTACCACAACCAAGAAATATAAATTCTCTCAGACAGTCAACCTGTTCTAAAGGCTTTAGCTGCCTAGCAAGCCAACTCCAAGATCACGATGGAGTGTAAACGTATCCTGTTGGAACTACCATCCAGGAACAATAGGATTGAACTACTGTCGGATTCAGAACATTCGGGGATAAAAGATAATGAAAAAACGGACGGATAAGCAAGATTCGGAGCTATAAAAACATACGGCGGGTATAGTACCAGAATTTATTATACCAAAACAGGTGGTACAAATAACAACAACAGATTAGTAACATTTAGATCGTTGGCTGGTAACATCTAACCAAAGAAATGCGAGAAACATAATCGGCGGCCCCTCAAGGAGACTAACAACTTTGTTTAACAAGGGCCCAGACTAAACTAGCGGCGGGAGTGATCACCAGTCAATGTCACCTTAGGAAACATTTACAGAAAATGGTTACCAGCGATGGTCCCACGAGCCAATGTGGTAAAGAAAAAGACACCCCTATGCACATGCTATTTGAATATGCGGCTTTAACGCCAAATGGACACAAACTGTTCAGAGATGTACATCGTGGCGATAAATTACCACATGAAGGGCTTAGAAAGAAGCTAATTAATATTCTCAAAGGGACGACACGCATGTAACCAATAGAGTAGCACACAATAAGCCAAGAGGCTACGGTGCACAACAGGCGCCTACAACCGACCAACCCACCTAAACTATACCTGCCCTCCATCAGCTGCCGCCTAGAGATCGATAGAGAAATGGTCAGCAAATTACCAGCAATAACCGCAGGCAACGCAATTTGTTGACCAGTTGTCTGTTAGTCTAAGGTCGCACATGAACTCCAATAGAAGGCAGGTATGTTTTTCAATTTTAGATTCAATTTATTGTATCCAGCACAATGTTACGTAGTATGAGAATAAGTACTTCTAGTTTTGTTCTGTTGCTTGTAGAGCACAGCTCGACTTATAAGCCGAGATACGGCGAAACGAGTCTCGAGATAGATTGATAAATGAGAAAACAGTGAGTAGACGCTTGAAATATGGGCTTCACTCGTCACAAACTTCTACTACAATTACTATAAAAGTAACAAATTTGAAATCGATATATTATTACGGCTGAAGTAGACCGATAAACTGATGGAAATTGATGCAATAGACCTACAGATTGATGGAAATGAATTAAAGGAGACTTAAAGATGAAGAAAAATCAAAACATCGAAGAGGATGTTTATCACAAATATAATACTTCTCTTAACCAAAGAAGTATCAGGTCAGTAAATAAGTTTTTTGAAAGCGACACCTATGGAGCATGACTTGAACCAATTATTGAACACAATTTTAAAGCTTTATCTGTTATATGAAGATACCCCAAATTTCAAGTCAATCTATCAAGTCATTTATTGTTTATCAGCTGGTTAAAGTAGAGGTGTTTGAGTGTTTTTAAGAAATTGAAAAAATCAAATATCGTGCGGTGATAAAATTCTTTGTTTTGGAAAGGAGTCTGCTCCTTCATTTCCAACTGTTCATTAGGGTGACCGCAAAAAATCGATGTCGGAATTTTGTTCGTCTGGACCCCCACAAAACGATTCCCCTTTCCAGATATTGAGATAGCCGAAATTTGAGCTCGATTAAACGACGTTAACCCGTGCCGCTCGTCGCTCAAAGTTTGAAAAAATCCAAATTTTTGGCCAAAAAGCTGACATATGGAGCCATAACTCCAGAACGGCAAATAATAGAAACACGCTTAATATCTCAAAAGAAAGCTAATGTTGTTCTTCAAAATTTATATTCTATACATAATTGTTGTTATTTTAAGTCAAACCGAGTTACAACAGCCTTTAGCCCCAAAAACGTGACCTGGTACCAGTAGGAGCCAGTTTGGGAGTATTCTAAGAATTTTACGGGTTTTTACATAACGTGTCTCGGAATTAACATTTTTTTTGTTAAAAAGTATTTTGGAACTCAATTTTCAAACATAAAGAGCCTTTTGTTCAAATTTAATCTTTTATTATATGGGGATTACGTGACTAGTTTACCAAAGAAAGACCCGTTTGACAGGTAAAAAGGAGGGTGAATCTAATTTCTATTTTAGGGATGGTGATTTTACTTCAGCGTACAACCGACCTTTTATTTATTCAGTTTAGTTTCTAAAGTGCCTTTGAGCTGTTTAGATGAAACAATTATCTAGTGAAGATATTTTAAGACACTGAAGAGGACAGCATCTACCAGGAACTTGAGAGCTTGGAGGAAATGGACATCCCTGAAGAAGCTGCAGAAGATCCAGGACCATCTGAGAGCAAGAGGATGAAAGTTTCATTTGCAAGGGGCGTTAAAGAGATTTTAAACATGAAATTGTCCATTTTATTAGATCGATGTAAGGTATCCGACAGAAATGCCACGAGAATTTTAATAGCTACTCTAGAAGCACTAAACCTTGACCCTCTTGAGTACAAAGTCTCGAAAACTTTATTACATGATAGAAGGCAAATGTTCAGAGAACAATATAATAAAAAAAATTTTTGATAAAGTAAACATTCCTGAAAAAGAGCCCGTGGTTGTCCATTGGGACGGTAAACTTTTACCGGGTGTTTTAAAAAATGAACAATGTGAGCGAATAGCTATAGCTATTTCATATGGCGAAAAGGAACAGCTGCTGGGAGTTCCTGTAACAGCAAACAGCTCTGGAGAGGAGCAAGCCGTAGCCGTATATGAATGCCTACATGAATGGGGTCTTCTCAACACCGTCAAGGCGATGTGCTTCGACACTACAGCATCCAACACGGGAAGACTTAAACGAGCATGCGTCATATTGGAGCAAATGTTAGGAAGAGAATTGTTATATCTAGCTTGCCGTCACCATATCTTGGAAATTCTGTTAAGAGGCGTATTCGACACAAAAATGGATCAACCACTGGACCTCATCCAGACATTTTCAAGAGATTCCTCACTGCGTGACCCAAGATAGACAAAGGAAAATACGACACAGGTATCAGTGACAATCTAATACAAAAGCAGCTAACTCCAGAAGTAATTGCAAATGTTACTGCTCAATTCGATACCAAATTAACTGAGAGCCACCCCAGAGATGACTACAAGGAGCTATTGCAGTTGGTTCTCGTATTTGTTGGATCACTAGAGGGCAATGTTGTGGCTTTTAGAACTCCAGGAGCCATTCATCACGCTAGGTGGATGGCAAAGGCTATTTACTGCTTAAAAATGTTCATTTTTCGTCGTCAATTTAAGATGTCTAAAGAAGAAGAAAGTTTCTGTGCGTGCCATTTCTGTTTTCCTAGTTAAAATTTATTGTAAAGCTTGGTTCAATGCTCCAAAAGCTCATCTTGCACCAAAGCAAGATTTAGGTATTTTGCATAGTCTGTTAGACTATAAAGAATGTGACAACGACATTGCAGAAATAGCCCTGACCAAATTTTCGAACCATTTTGTGGTATTTGAATGCAAAGTTGGTGGGATTATCGTTTTTTTGATCCCACCATTACAGACGATGAAAAGTTGTTAATGGCTAATAAATTGCTCAGTAGCACAGATGAACCATCACAGCACGCTAGGGTTGTAAATCCAAAAGTTAGGAAAGAAAACTTAAAAGAGGTAGTTGATGGAGGATTGGTAAATTTACTTACCAAAGAAACGTTTACATTCTTTGACCAATTTAATATAAAAACAGATTTCCTAAGACAACATCCAAACACCTGGCCTCAAAATAATGACTTCCAAGAAGGATTTAAAATTGTCAAAACATTAAAAGTAGTTAATGATATGGCTGAGCGTGGTGTTAAATTAATAACCGACTTTAACGACCTTCTGACAAAAGATGAAGACCAAAAGCAATATGTCCTGCAAGTTGTAAGTAAATGCCGAGCATTATATCCTGACGTTTCAAAAACTACTTTAACAAAAGCTCTAGAATAGATTAGATAACTATGTAAAATTATCAACTCATGTAGGTACTACGTCTGTATCTTTTCTGTGTCTGTTTTGTATGTATTATATACCTAATTTTTATATTTTAAAATAAAAAATGTCATTAGACTTGTCAGTATTACTTGTTTTTTTTATTATATTTCTACTTTAAACTCAAAAATATACCAAAAAAAAGCAAAATTTATCACTTAATAACAAAATATACGAAGTATGCTCCTAGTGGTACCAGGTCACGTTTTTGGGGCTAAAGGCTGTTGTAACTCGGTTTGACTTAAAATAACAACAATTATGTATAGAATATAAATTTTGAAGAACAACATTAGCTTTCTTTTGAGATATTAAACGTGTTTCTATTATTTACCGTTCTGGAGTTATGGCTCCATATGTCAGCTTTTTGGCCAAAAATTTGGATTTTTTCAAACTTTGAGCGACGAGCGGCACGGGTTAACGTCGTTTAATCGAGCTCAAATTTCGGCTATCTCAATATCTGGAAAGGGGAATCGTTTTATGGGGTCCAGACGAACACGATTCCGACATTTTTTTTCCCCCTCTATGAGATTATATATATATATATATATATATATATATATATATATATATATATATATATATAGTGACTCACAGCTTAAATGATGCAGTCGCTATAAGAAAAGACTAACTGGTCTCAGTGCCTCTTTATTTATTTGGAAAAAAACAACTTATTGAAATTAAATTAGTAAAGAGTCTTCTAAAAAAGTGTGAATTACTTTTTGTCTTAAATATGCCTTACTTAATTAACAATAAATAATTAATCAAATCATATGCAATTTTAACGTCACAGCTTAAATGATGCAAAATAACAACAGGGGTCAAAACTTATCGCATTTTGAAATTTACGAAGGCGGCGTTGCTTTGATTTCTTAATGCAACTGTTTTTTGTTTAGTTTGACATTTTTTCATTCAATAAAACGAAATTGTTTAAGAATGGGTCGTCGAACTACAATTTCTGAGAGAAATTTACTTATTACTCATTACAGGAATGGATACAGCCAAAGAGACATAGCCAAAATGGTAAATAAATGTCCGTCAACTGTTCAGCATATCATTGAATGTTACCGGAATGAAAATAGCGTCGAGAATAAGTCAAGGTTGGCTCCAAATAAGATCTTCAATGAACGTGAAGAAAGATGGATTTTTAAGAGAGGTATCAAATAATCCAAAAAAAGTGCGCCAAAGTTGTGCGCCGAGGTGGAAAGACAGTTCGGAAAAAGGTGTAACCCCGAAACAGTTCGACGGATCTTGCGAAATAATAATTTACATGGTCGAACTGCTAGAAATAAGCCTTTCATTAGCCGAAGAAATAGACACGTGAGATTGGAATTTGCCAGAGAGCATATCAATAAAGACTTGAACTTCTGGAATTCAGTAATATTTGCTGATGAGACCAAAATAAACTTATTTGGGTCCGATGGAAAAATATCAGTGTGGAGAAAGCCTAACGAAGAATTAAAATTGAAAAATATGAAAGCTACGGTAAAGCACGGCGGAGGTGGAGTGATGTTAGGGGCTGTATGTCATCTGCAGGAGCAGATAACATGCATTTCATCGAAGGGAATATGAATCAATATGTGTACTTGGATATACTAAGGAAGCATCTCGTCGCTAGTGCCCAAAAATTAGATATTGAAAACAATTATTAATAAAACTGAATTAAAAGTAAAAATTACTGAAGCATGGAACACTATGTCCCCGGAGAATACTAGAAAGTTAGTTGAATCAATGTCCAGAAGATTACAAGCCGTTATTGATAATGAGGGAGGCCCGACCAAATATTAGCAGGCTTATTTCAAATTCTACAGTTTGCTTCCTCTAATAATTTTGGTATATTGAATTTTGCATCATTTAAGCTGTGACGTTAAAATCGTATATAATTTAATTAATTATTTATTGTTAATTAAGTAAGGCATATTTAATACAAAAAGTAATTCATACTTTTTTAGAAGACTCTTTACTAATTTAATTTCAATAAGTTGTTTTTTTTTCCAAATAAATAAAGAGGCACTGAGACCAGTTAGTCTTTTCTTATAGCGACTGCATCATTTAAGCTGTGAGTCACTGTATATATATATATATATATATATATATATATATATATATATATATATATATATATATATATATATATATATAAGACCGTCGATTAATCGTGAATAATTTAGCTGAGAGTATAAGCATCTCACATGAAGCAATACATAAGATCTTAACTAATATTTTGGGTATGAGAAAGCTATTCACACAATTTGCTAACATCGGAACAAAAACGCACTCGAGAGAAACTTACTTAACTACTTTTCGCTTGTTTCACAAAGAATTAAACGGATTTTGTGCATCGATTTGACGAGACTTGGGTTTACCAGTATGATTTGAACTGCGACAACAAACCGCACAGTGGTCTGAGCCCGATTGTTCAGCTCCAAAGCAGCTAAATTGGTAAAAATCGTCCAAAAAATTATGGTATCAGTTTTCTGAGATTCAAGAGGAATTTTGTTAATTGATTACCTTCAAACTGACAAAACAATCACAGGAGTGTATTATTGCAATCTTTTGGACCAGCTGGATGACAAAATTTGTGAAAAAAAAGACCCGGTTTGCAGAAGAAAAAAAAAGATCTTTCATCATGACAATGCACCTGCCTACAGTGATGCTTTCGCAACGACGGTACGAATTGTTGAAACATCCACCCTATTCACCAGATATGGCTTCATCTGACTTTCATCTGCTCTTAAATCTTAAAAGATTTCTATGTGGGAAGCGCTTTTCAACAAATGACGAGGTGATAGCATCAGTAGATGGGTATTTTGAAGGTCTTCTGGAAAACCACTTCAGAGATGGGGTAAATGAATTGGAAAATCGTTAAAAATATGTATTGAGCTTAAGGGAGATTATACTGAAGAATAAATGTATTTCGACGCATTAATTCATCATGTTTAATTTCCGGTGCTAAAACTGACCAGTAAAAAATGACAGGCACACGTGGTCCAGGGAGAAGAAGGGCATCGAGGTTGAAAAATTTGAGGCAATGGTACGGAAAGTCTTCAACTCTTCCGAGCGGCTGTCAATAAACCGATGATCATCATCAACATGGTAGCCAACAACGATCGCTGAACGGTCATGGTACCCGAAGAAGAGTAAAAAATGAACAGTTTTCTTTTTTAACAGACAAAACTCAAATGTTAATTAAGACACTTTTTCAATAATCGGACAACGGCTGTATGGCTAGACTGATATACGTACAACTTAAAGTAAATCCCAAGATATAAGATCCTGCCTTTTTGCTTTTTCAGTGGAGCACTAAACGACCCTATTAGGGTTTTGTGCATAGTTACCAGGTATTACGATAAACGTATTTTTATTTTACCTGCTTTGTATACCGCCCTCACTTGCACCTGCAATCATATTGGATCTATTGTTACCTATATATTTACCACCTAGCAACCCGGTATGGAGCCCTTTATGTATTTGATAATATAGACCTAATGACCACAGGTCCCCATTAAGATTCGAAAGATACTTTTTATTATTTTTATTTTTAGTTTTACTTACAACTTACAACGTAACAGTTCTATTTAAATTATGTGGCGTCCGTGGAAAAATTGCAATAGTGGCTGGGTTTCGAATTGTCTACTATTATCTGCAAAAAAAACATAAAAGATTCTATTTTGGACTATCACGAAGCCCGCACGACCGCAGAACTTTTTGAAAATTGGTTTCAAAATTCCCTTTTGCCAAATGTTCCCGAACAGAGAGTGTTATAGTTATGGGCAATGCAAGTTACCATAGTCGCCTACTAAATAAGGTTTCTAATGCAGCCAACACCAAATCAGAAATACAGGAATATGACACATATATGACTTTAGTTATAAAAAAAGTGATCTTTTGGAAGTTTTGAAAGACTATAAATTGAAAAAGAAATATATTTGCAATAATATGGCGGAGGAAATGGAACACACTGTTTTGCGACTTCCTTCGTATTATTGTGTGTTTAATCCAACTGAAAATATTTGGCATCAAGCTAAATCAAAAATAAGGGCTCAAAATGTTTCTCCTACTTTAAGCGTGTCAGTGGTTGAATTAGTAAAAACAGTTATAAATGATATACCTTGTGAAAGTTGGAAGGATTCAATTCAGCACGTTGTTAAAGTTGAAGATTCATATATTTATGTAAATAATATAAAACTACTGATAATTACCTCAGCTGATGACAGTGATAGTGAAACCGAATTAGGCTTAAGTTAAAATATATTTTTGTAAACCCCATTCATTCCAAATGTATATTTGTACTTCTTATCCATCAGAAGAAGAGATTAAAGCTAAATTAGGACAAACGCGGACATGCATAAGACAATTAAATTCGATACTGTGGAACAAACACATTACAAAAAAAAAACAAAACACGCATATACAAATCAATAATACAAAGCATAATGACATACGGGTCAGAAACATGGACGATCAACAAAAGAAATAAATCTAAAATTAACGCGGTAGAGATAGAGTATTGGAGAAGATGTTGTAGAGTGTATGGAGAGAATAACAAATGAAGAAATAAGAGGCAGAATGAACATCAAAGAGAACGCAATAAACACCATTGAAGAAAAACGATTAAAATGGTATGGACACATAAGACGGAGCGAAGATAATAGGTGGATAAAGAAAATAACGGAGTGGAGCCCTATAGGGAGAAGAAAAAGAGGAAGACCCAGACGATCGTGGAGAGACGATGTGGACGAGGCTATGGAGGACAGGGGTCTAACAGATGGAGACTGGGAAGATATCCTTGATATATATGTATATATATATATATATATATATATATATATATATATATATATATATATATCCATTTGTTTTTACATGCATCTATAAATAACCATCTCCAAAAACACTTATAATTTTATTTATTTGCATTAATGAATAAAATTCATTTGTATCATAAACAAAAGGTCAGAATTTTTATATTGCCAACTTAAAACGGCCAAAATCAGGATCTTATATTTTGGGACAGGCTATACCAAAATATTCTTCAATCTTCCTTGTTTTGATTTAAATAAACGTTTCACTATCTCTTTGAAATTAACCGCTAAATAATTTCTTTCGATATAATTATATTTGTTGTAAATATACCACCAAAGAACTATGGTTATTTAATATCAATCCGAAATTGTAAAATTATAGAACGGTAAAAATCTTTCAGTATATTTGTTATTTAAGGATCGAAGACCGCGGCGATCGGTAATAAAAAAGGATTTGTTAAATTTATAGAGGGGCTTCTGATTTTTAATTAAATTTATTAAGGAGATGGCAACTTAACTGGTAATTTATATTTGTTCTACCTCTTATGAGCCGGTATATATTTTATAATTTAAGTATATTAGACGATACCGACAAAAAAGGTTTAATCAGTTTTGTTTTTTCATTAAAATGCAAATTGTGTTCCCACATAAACTTAATTATCCCCAACATGTATATTATTAAACGATATTCTCAGTTTCTGGTTACTTTATTAAATAGATTTCATTAATTAAAAGCTGTACTGACAATATATATATATATATATATATATATATATATATATATATATATATATATATATATATATATATATACATAGTAGCCTCTCGTTGCGGCTTCATTTTGTAGCCTCACGTTTGCGGCGCTATTTTGTAACGTCTTTCTTTATTTTTAATAGATGTTTTATTTATTAAATAGAAGCTGTTATTTTCCCCTTATGTATGTCTTAATTTTTGAGAATGGATTGAGCGTACATTAATACAGATAGAGCAAAAATTAGACATAAGCTAGCTCGTTTTTTACTGGTAGAGTACATAGAGATCGAGGTAATTTTTGTACGCCTTTTGAAAATAGTTTCTATAGTTGTTTAAAACTTCGTTATACAGTTTTGGGCACCATTCATTTTAGAATAAAAAGAATCTAAGTTCAGCTCAAAAAATGAAAAAATACTGAAGACTATTTAGTTGTTAATATGAAATTAAGTTGGGTACAACCCTTACGTCCTGAAAGAAAGAGCAGAAGTTTAGTGAAACGCTACACTTAAATAAAAAGGGTATATTAGCAAAATAAAAATTGTCTTACACTCTTAAAATTACATCTACATAAATAACCTTTATACTATGAGAGTGCACACTATTACATAGAGTCTCTAAATTGAAATTATTAAGTTCTTGGCAAAGGGCTTTAAAAAACACGATATAAGAGTTTGTAAAATTGACTTCTCGGATTACACGATTTGAGTAGTCGTTGGAAACACACGTTGTAGACAAAAAGTAAGATATTTAAACTGGTGTACTACTGACTTACTGATTGGCTTCCCCTCGTGGGTTTTCCATAAGCTGCTTTGCCTCTCCTGGTGAGATTCTCATCAAAAATATTGTCTCAGCCACTACTCTCCTATTTCCATTTGGGTAGGTAATCACTTTTTGACCCGAAATGCCTTAGGATGAGCAGAATATTTTAAGATCGGAAAAAGGCATCAAACTTGAGATCTAGAAACTACACCCACTTGGAAATAAAAAAAAAAAAAAGCCGTTACTGCACTACGGCATGATGGAAGAAAAAAGCCTACTACGGCTTGATGGAGGAGTAAGCCGTTATTGCATCACGGTAGAAAAAGCCAATACGGCATGCTGGAGGAAAAAGCCCTAAAAAATTCGAAATGGCCGTTTATATATCTTTTGCCCTTTCTTCAAATTGAAGTCTTTAAAATGGTTCACTTCCAGGAAGCAAAATCAGACGCATTCAATGCAAACTAAATAAGTTAAGTCGGCAACGCGAGTTACACACTGCTGGTTTAGTTAAATTGCTCAAAAATTTTAACTCACTGTTTAACTGAAATTAGGAAGTATTACATGAATTATTGATAGAAAAACAGTGTTGTAACATAATCTTAAAATCTAGGAAAAAAGAATTGTTACTATATACAAATATATATATATATATATATATATATATATATATATATATATATAATATATATATATATATATATATATATATATGTATATACACGCCTGGACAAAATTAACGCAACAATATATTAAATCATACAAATCTCTATAATGAATTAGTTTTAATAATTTTTTATGAACATTGGTTACACTAAAAGTTAGAATAAACTTATTCGGATACTTTAAAAGTGAATTAGCTACCAAATTTCTCTATAAAATTCGAATTAAAATTATTCTTAAGACCTAATAACAAAATCGTTGAAATTATGTAATAATGAAAAAAATAAACTGGGACACTAGTAACAAAATTAATGGTGTAACTGGGACACTAGTAGCGTGTGTTGCCTCCTCTACTTCGGATGATAGCGTTTATGCGCCTAGGCATGCTTCTAATTAAATTTTGGATAAAATCTTGAGAAATTTGCTCCCATTCTGTGATAATTGCATTTTCAAGTTCCCTCAGGTTTCTAGGTGCAGGTATATGATGTTTCACATTTTTCTTAAGGTGATCCCATACATGTTCTATCAGATTCAGATCCGGGCTTTTTTGGTGGCCATTGCATAATCGGTATATCAACTTGATTAAGATAATCGAGTACCTCCCTAGCCACGTGAGGTCGAGCGTTGTCTTGCATAAACAGGAAATTGAGCCCCACAAAATGACCAAAAGTTCATTTACATGTTCTATTACAATATTCTTAAGATAGTAGTCAGCATTCATGGATCTCGTACGGACAGGAACTAACTCTGTGCGAGCATCAAAGCAGATGCCACCCCAAAGCATAACAGAGCCACCGCCGAATGGAATCCTTGCAGAGATATTGCAAGGAGCAAACCTCTCTCCTGGTCTTCGCCATACTCGCTCACGACCATCTGGATGTTTTAGACTAACCCTAGTTTCATTTGTGAAGAAAACTTGTTTCCAATCATCCACAGACCAGTTTTCGTGATTTCGAGCAAAACGTAACCTGGCTACTCTGTTCTTTCTAGTAAGCAAGGGCGCAGTGGCTGGTCTCCTACTGTTTAATCCAGCTTCATTTAACCGTCTTCTAACTGTTTTAGAAGAAATTGTGACATTGTGAACAGCTTTGAGTTCGTTTCTTATTATAGAACTAGTGACAGTCCTGTTTCTTAAAGCATATTGTCTTATAAAACGTTCATCTAGGTCGCTAGTGCATCGTTTTCGCCCTTGCCCTAGCCTTCTAGAATAAGTTCCTACTTCATTCAAGCGTTTTCCCATACGACTTATTGTAGAACGATGTTTGCCTAACAAATTGGCAACATAACTCTGACAATATCCCTCGTCCAATAAAACTGAGGCTCGCACTACCTCGTGTTCAGTTAAATTCCTTGTTCGATTCATTTATCTAATTCTTCGGGGTCAAAAATAAAACAGTCTACCACAAAAACGTATTACTTTGAAAAAGGGAACAATTTATAAGCTTACTTTTAAAGAAAATCTATCGCATTATTACAGAAAATTGTTTATCTTCTAAAAAATTCTTTAAAACTGTAAATCTAAACGAATTGTTTTGATTTCTGTCATGAACAACGAAACAAAATATGCATAACCTACTACTTAAATACTCAATAAACTTTAAAACTGACATAAGAAAAAGATAAATTAATTTTCAAATTGTTGCGTTAATTTTGTCCAGGACTTCCTCGACCGTACTCTGTAAGGAATTTGGAATATATATCAGGTATGCAGTCTGTCACTAATTAAAACTCAATTGTTGTTGACTCAATATTTCGCTGCTTTATTGCAACTTCATCAGGAGCACTATAAATTACAAAACAATGTGTCAGTAAAATACAAAAATTAATATGTATAAGGCTTACCAGCCCAAGGTTAGTCATATAGCTGCACAATACTAGAAACACTGCCACACTCACATTTCATGAAAACAAAAGGGCACATGTAAAGCAAGAAAACAATACCGATATGTAACCAACAATCAAGCTGATAACAGTGACTTTCCTTAAACTTCTAACTAATATAAATGAATCAAAATTTAAAAAAACAGGCAATAAAATCATATATAGCGTGGTTTGGAGTATTAGTAACATTTTTTTATATGTCTAAAATATTACAATAGATATTGCTTAAACCATTGGTGTCTGACTTGAAATTAACACAGTCTTTTTATTTATTAATGTGACACATTTCAAGAAACAACCGATCCCTATAATCATTTTCTTTTTCCAATATTTTTACCTTTACAAAATCAAATAGTCGGGATCGTCATTACTCACTATTTGGAAAAAAGGTCAAACAGTGGTTCTTATTACATATTATTGGATGTTGAACTATAAGCGAACAAAATTAACGCGCATTGTCCTCCACCAGGACAATGTGCCTGCTCACATATGGCAGTTGCAATGGCAAAAGTGCACGAACTGGCCTTCGAGACACTTCCTCGGCCACTCTATTCCCCAGATTTGGTTCCAAGTGACTTTTTTTATTTCCTAAACTCAAAAATTGGCTTAGGAGAGTAAATTTTCATCAGATAAAGAGGTTATCTGTGTTGTAAACGAGTGTTATACACAGAAAAAATTTCTTTTTTGAAGAATTAAAAAAATTCAATTCACCCTCGTATATACTCTGCATACACAAACAGTGAAATTAAGTGATCCAAAGTCAGTAAAATTGAAAAAGAAGCGTGTGAAAGGCACAATGTGTAATGTTTTATGTTAATTTATTACATTAGGACCACACAAATATGGTTTTATTAGTGGGTAGCCCAAATTAATAAAAAGTAATAAACTATTTTATTTGCCTGTGTAGACAATATACCACCAAAGAATTGTATTGATTTAACAAATATCCGGCATACCTACAGGACGATAAAAATATTCTCTCCTTTTTTTAATAAATGGTCAATGTTACGAAAATACTTCGTGTTTTAATTTATAACAATAGTCCTACACAGATAAGATTTTGTTACTGAGTTGCCTACAACAATCAAAACAAGTTATAAACTGTTCTATTTGTGTGTGTTGATACCAACCTCACACGACAAAACCAAATAAAGCTCTATATGAAAATATTTATTAAACGCAAACAACACAGACATATCTAACTGGACAAAAAGCTTCGAAGAATGCTGAAGTCAAACAAGGTTTCTAACACACCTGACCATAATAACAGATGTTTTCACATTTTAAAGTTTTAATTGAATAAACAAACACTCTTGTAAAGTATCTCCGGTAGTCAAAAGGGTTTATTTCACTTCTTGTATGTTAATTGCTTAAGAAGCTACTCTTTTTATTAGGATGTAAATTAGTGAATATTACTGTTTACTAGGTAAATATAAACAATACACTGTAAAGGAAACGAAATTTTTTTACCGATTATCATTAAATCTAAACCAAACTTTATATATTTTTTTTAACACGGGAACTCGAGAATCTACTTTTTGTCTTGACAACACAATGGAGTTCAATTAATTTTAACCATACTATTTTGAACACAATAATTCTTAAAGGTGGTATAAAACTTTTCTAGTACTCTCTCAAGTAGATTTCAACTAATATGAAAAGTCATACATATATAATATACGGTAATAGATCGAAGGTCATTGAAGATCAAGAAAATAGCGGGTATTAAAGTAGTTAATGAATTTATATACCTCGGATCATTAATTACAAATAGAGGGAGTTGCGATAAAGACATAAAAAAGAGATAACCAGAAATGCAGTAACTAGGATGACCAAGATTTGGAAGGACTCAGCGATATCTCAAAATGACAAATTAAAACTAATATTTTCCATAACTACTCACGCCCCGGAAATTTCGACGAAGAATGTTGTGGCTCGAAAAAAATTGACGCTTTAGAAACATGGGTATACAGAAGAATGTTGAGTATACCCTCGATAGAGCATCGAGCCAATGTCTCCATTCTAAATCTAAACATCAAAGATCGTCTATCCACCACAAGAAATCAATCTGTCTTGTGATCCTTTGTGCATATCTCCAGAAGAAACTTACTAACTAGAGAAACTTATAATGGATTTCCATCAAATGAGAAACGCCCAAGAGCAATATCTCCTAATCGATGGGCAGACCATGTGCAGCCGTTCATAGAACATTCCATTCACGAAGCTATTCAAGCGGCACAAGACCGTGATTCATGGAAAAACACGATCCTTGCAATCGAAAACCACTAAACTCTTGCTAAAGTAAAACTGAGGAGGGATATATATATATATATATATATATATATATATATATATATATATATATATATATATATATATATATATATACGTATCTTACTTACTTATTCCTAAGGCTTTCTACCGTGAGGTGTAAGACTGTGGTGTTGAGTTAATCGGCCTCTTCCACTTCTTCCTATTCTGTGTCAAGTTCTTAATTTCACCCCACTGAATATTTCTCTCCTGAGTAGTCTTCTTTGCTTCCTCTTGTCATGATTTCCTAGGTTTTCCTCTTCCATTTGCTCCCTGGACTCGCGCCTCATATATTATTTTTGGTAGTTTTTCTTCTGTCATCTTGTGTATATGTTTACAAAGTTACAAAGTAACTATCCAAGTGCCGAAATTGCCATCCTGGGCGACTTTAATGTCCACAATATCAACTGGCTTAAATATTCAAATACTACCGACGAACAAGGTCGTGAAACTGAATCATTCTCAATCAGTTATGGCTTAACTCAGCTTATTGACGAACCAACACGAATCTCTGATCGAGACGGGGAGTTCGCCAGTCTTCTTGATCTGTTTTTAACCACCAATCCGGAGATTTACACGGTCACCGTAAATCCGCCGTTAGGTTCTTCCGACCATAAACTGCTTTCGACATCGAGTATCCTGCGAATCAGTGACAGAGAGGCGCCTAGGCCGCGCAAGATTTGACACTACAAATCTGCTAAATGGGAAGATCTCATGGAATACTTTCGAACTTTCCCTTGGATGGACGTTTGTTTTCGATCCGATAACCCATCTGACTGCGCCAGGGAGGTCTCCGATGTTATTTTGGCTGGTATGGAAGCTTACATCCCTTTTTCGAAGAAATGTTCCTCCAACGGCAAGCCTTGGTTCGACCGAAAATGCAAAGAAGCTGTTGCTTCTAAACATATTGCCTACCGACAATGGCGTGAAAATCCTAACATCGTAAATCGTAACATCTTTGTTCATGCCCGGAACAGATGCAAGGGAATTATCGACGAAACCAAGGAGGTACACAATCAACGAATTAGAAACAAACTTCTCGCTTGTCCCAATAATTCCAGGTCCTTTTGGGCAGTCGCTAAGGCAGTAAGTCAAAATTTTACCAAATCCACCATACCACCACTCACACGGCCAGATAATTCCATTGCAACCACACCTGTTGAGAGAGCGAACTTGTTGGCTGAACTCTTTGCTTCACATTCTACTGTCGATTTCCAAGGAAAAACACCACCTACTATTCCCATATTGCAGTCAAGGATGCCCGATGTTGTCTTCAGACAGCGCATCATAAAGCGTATTTTAATGAAGCTAGACACCAAGAAGGCTTCTGGCGCTGACGGAATACCTGCCATAGTTCTCAAAAACTGTGCAAGGGAACTAACACCAGTTTTCTGTAGACTTTTTAACCTATCCTACAGAAAGGGAATATTTCCGTCCTGCTGGAAATGTGCCACGGTTTAGCCGATACCTAAAAAAGGTAAGAAGACCTTGCCAAATAACTACCGACCAGTTGCACTTCTTTCAATAATATCGAAAGTCATGGAAAAGGTTATCAATGAGCATCTTCTAAAATATCTTGAACGATTCAATATTATTAGCGATCACCAATATGGTTTTCGTAAACATAGATCAACGGGAGATCTTCTGACTTATGTAACACATGTTTGGAACAACGCAATTGAACACTTTGGAGAATCTCGAGCGGTTGCTCTTGACATATCCAAGGCATTCGACCGTGTTTGGCACGATGGACTGTTGGCTAAGTTAAGCTCTTATGGTATGTCTGAAAGGTTCTGTTTGTGGCTCTCATGTTTCCTCAGAGAGCGTTCTTTACGAGTGGCAGTCGACGGATTTCTTTCTAACACCCTCACTGTCAACGCCGGTGTGCCCCAGGGCTCCATACTGTCTCCTACTCTCTTTCTCATTTACATTAACGATCTGCTGGAAAAGACCGGGAATCCAATCTATAGCTTTGCAGATGACAGTACGCTTGTCTCTTCATTCACCTTGAACGCTCGGACATCGGCTGCTCAGGCGAATATCCGCAGACAGCAGGAGGTCGTTCAACTTAACAAAGACCTGGAAGAAATTCTATCTTGGGGTGATAGTAACCAAGTGGAATTTAACGCTACAAAAACCCAAGCGGCAGTTTTTTCTAAAAAAGTTAACGTTGCTGAACCCGACATAGTTATGTCGGGGCACTCCATTCCCCTAGCATCGTCGCTCAATTTGTTGGGGGTTAGTTTGGGAGCAAATATGTCTTGGCATGAACATGTTGCAGGCATAGCAAGGAGAGCTTCTCAAAAGTTGGGAATATTATTTAGAACCAGAAAGCTTTACACCCCACAACAACTGTTAATTCTTTACAAAGCCCAAATTCGACCAACTATGGAATACTGCTCCCACGTTTGGGGCTCCGCTCCAAACATACACTGCATTTGTTGGATTCTGTTCAGAGAAGAGCGGTCCGTCTGATTGGGGACCCGGAATTGACCGGCGGCCTTGATTCGCTGGATCATCGAAGAACGGTTGGTGACTTGAGTCTGTTCTACAAGTATTTTCATGGAAAGTGTTCGAAGGATGTAGCCCGCTTAATTCCTCCCAAAGCGGTGCATGTTAGAAATACACGTCGCGCTGGTGCTTCGCATCCGTATGAGGTTCAGCTTGTTACTCCGCGTACAACGCTTTTCAAGCAATCTTTTATATGGAGAACGTCATCCCTTTGGAATAATTTGCCCAGCGCTGTGTTTCCCACCGAGTACAATTTACAGCGATTTAAGAACAACGTGAATCGCTTTTTTCCGCACTCGTGCCGCTCCTGGAGCGCTTTAAGGACTTCCCTGCAGCACGTGTGCTAGACCCATAAAAAAAAAAAAAAAAAAAAAAAAAATGTCGCAGCCATCCCAGTTGTCTGTTCTGAATTTTTGTCACTATTGGTTTTATTTTGAATTTGTTTCTGAATACTTCGTTCCTGATTTTGTCCCTTCTTGATTTTCCATCTATTTTTCTCAGGAGTCTCATTTTCGTTGCGTTTATTCTACTCTTGTCCTTGCTAATATTCCATGTACCTGTGGTAGTAATTTTTTCTTCCTGTTTCTTAATATCTAATTTCCCGTACATTCCCTCTCTATTCATTTCCTTAGTCGTATCCTTTTTATTTGCCTATGTCTTCCTAATTCTTCCTGTCCTCTTAACCTTTGCTTTCGTCAGTTGTTTGATTTTTTACACTCTGCATTTCCCGTCTGTCTCCTCAGTTCTTGGTTTTCCTCATCCCATCTTCACACTTTTCCGTCCATTATTATCCTTTGATATCCTAACTTTACTGATTTTGCTCTTTCCCGTTTCTCTTTCGCTATCTGCTTGATTTTTTTTTGTATCTCTCGTTCTTCCTTAGTTAGTTCGATATTAATATAGATTTTCTCTTACAAGCCCTTTAGTTTCCTTTTCATGACCACTTCCTTCACCGCTGGGCTCTCAAACTCGATTTTATAAATCTTTGTCCCAATTTTTGTTGCCTCTTTAATCTGTACTTTCGTGTCCATGTTGTTTGTTATTAGGTTCTCAATTCCAGTTTTTAGGTCCATCTTATCCTCTGTGGACAATTCCAGGCCTGTTATTACCGCATTATTCTTTATATGTTCTTTCTCTAATTTTCTTATTCTTGCCTTCGTGGCTATCATATCATCCTGGCTTTTCTTATTTAATGCTTCATTTTCCTTTCTCAAATCTCTTAATTCCTGCTGGTACGCCCTTTGTTCCTGCTCGTAACCTATTAGTTACGGCATCCATTTTGTGTGTGTATATATATATATATATATATATATATATATATATATATATATATATATATATATACGAGGGTTGTGTAAAAAATAAGGTTCCCACATTTTTTTTTAGGTGTAAGGCATTTTTTATTTGAACTGAAAAATACATCATTGGAAAGCTTAATTTCTTAGCTATTTTTCAACATAATCTCCAGATTTTTCCACGCATTTTTGTTGACGACTAATCCACTTTTGGAATCCCGCTTCAAAGAAGTCCGCCGCCAGTCCGTGGAGGAATTTGGTGACCGCTTCCTGCACTTCTTCATCAGTCTCGAAACGTTGTCCACCCAAGTGTTGCTTTAATTTTGCAAACAAGTGGAAGTCACTCGGTACAAGATCAGGGCTGTAGGGAGCATGTTCAACGAGATCCCAGCCAAAATTGTCGATTAAATCCTTGGTTTGGCGAGAGACGTGCAGGCGCGCATTGTCGTGGTGCAGTCTAACGCCTTTTGTCAGTCTTCCTCTCCGGCGATTTTGGATGGCTCTTCTGAGTTTTTTCAAGGTCTCACAATAATTTTCCGAATTTATTGTGATCCCTTGAGGCATAAACTCAACAAGCAGGACACCCTTATGGTCCCAAAAGACCGTAACCATCACTTTCCCTGCGGACAGCGTCTGCTTGAACTTCTTCGGTTTAGGCGATCCGGTATGGCGCCATTGTCGCGATTGTTGTTTTGTTTCCGGGATGACGTAATGACACCACGTTTCATCCCCGGTAACAATGGAGTCTAAGAAACCTTCGGTATTCTCGGAGCATTCTCGAAGAAACTCCTGGGCACACTTGACGCGATCGGCTTTGTGGGTTTCTGAAAGCATGTGCGGGACCCACCGCGCACACATCTTTGTGATAACGTAACCTTTCAGTCAAAATCGTGTGGATTGTTTTTTCACAAACCTCAGGAACCCGGGCAGCCAGTTCCCGAATCGTTATCCTCCTATCCTCGAGCAGAATTCGCTCAATCTTCGAGCCAACTTCGTCGGAGATCGATGGCCTTCCGCTTCTTTGCTCATCGTGGATGTCTGTGCGTCCTTCGGAGAACTCCCTACACCATTTGCGGACGTGTTGAACGCTGATACAAGCTTCCCCATAAACTTCACACAACTGCCTATGAATGAATATCAACCGGTGGTAACTTTTTAGCGTGCAAAAATCGGATTACCACACGAACTTCGCACCTCGCGGTGACAGCGATCGGGAGTTCCATCGCGGATGGCTGTCAGGCCGGCACTGAACGTCGCAGCGAGTTCTACCAAGGCGGGATCTAGAGTGGGGGAATCAGCGCACACGGTGGTGTTGCCGGATTTCGCCTAGCATCTCGCGTGGCGAGTTTACAGCGTTGGGAACCTTATTTCTTACACAACCCTCGTATATATATATATATATATATATATATATATATATATATATATATATATATATATATGTAAAGACAAGATCAGACGGAAATACTGATTCGGCTCCTTCCGAACTAATACTCAACGGTTTCTACTGCTTTATAAAGTGTTCTGTCAAATTTCTGCACCCATTTTTTAATCAGTTGAACATTCAGGGCTTCGCTTCATTTACGCTATCTAACTGACATGCAACGCGATACTCACAATATTATTATTTTTGTAAAATTCTCAGACACTAAGGGTACGCTCTGGTGAAACGTTCTATAGAAAATAAACTTCCAAGGACCGAAGTTATGATTTGTATTTCCATTAGTTATGATTTGTGTTTCCATTTTATCCACCTTGCCCATTGCGTTTAATGCGCGATTTTTTGGGGGTTTGTTCATATGACAGATGAAGATTCAAAATGGCGTTCAATATTTGGTTCAAGTGATGCTCCATAAGTGTCGCTTTCAAAAGTTATTGACTGGCCTGATGCATTCGCATCCATTAACAAAAAACTTTAATGTTGTTATGCGGAAATTATTTTTTCACAAATTATGATCTCGTTGTACCCAAAATATTTAACTCTATAGGTATCTAATTACTGAGAAATTTCGCCTACAATTCTAAGAAGCATCTTCAGGAATCATTACTCTTCAAGATTAGTAGACTAAACGACAAGAACAAAGATTTCGCATCAAGTCAAAGCCTTAAAAGCTTCCTTTCCACATTGTTTTCATTTTAATAGCTATTTTTTTTTTATTTCACGTGTCTTGAATTCAGAAATGTCCACATTTTCTTTCTGTCACATCTGGTTTTTCTACAAAATTAAAAGAAATTTTATATCTCAAAATGACAAATTAAAACTAATATTTTCCATAACTACTCACGCCCCGGAAATTTCGACGAAGAATGTTGTGGCTCGAAAAAAATTGACGCTTTAGAAACACGGGTATACAGAAGAGTGGTGAGGATACCCTCGATAAAGCATCGAGCCAATATCTCCATTCTAAATCTAAACATCAAAGATCGTCTGTCCACCACAATAAATCAATCGGTCTTGTGATCCTTTGTGCATATCTCCAGAAGAAAAGATCTAGAGAAACTTATAATGGATTTCCATCAAATGAGAAACGCCCAAGAGCAATATCTCCTAATCGATGGACAGACCATGTGCAGCCGTTCATAGAACATTCCATGCACGAAGCTATTCAAGCGGCACAGGACCGTGATTCATGGAAAAACACGATCCTTGCATTCGAAAACCACTAAACTCTTGCTAAAGTAAAACTGAGGAGGAGAAGGATATATATATATATATATATATATATATATATATATATATATATATATATATATATGTATTATATATATATATATATATATATATATATATATATATATATATATATATATATATATATATATATATATGTATCTTACTTACTTATTTCTAAGGCTTTCTACCGTGAGGTGTAAGACTGTGGTGTTGAGTTAATCGGCCTCTTCCACTTCTTCCTATTCTGTATCAAGCTCTTAATTTCACCCCACTGAATATTTTTCTCCTGAGTAGTCTTCTTTGCTTCCTCTTGCCATGATTTCCTAGGTTTTCCTCTTCCATTTACTCCCTGGACTCGCGCCTCATATATTCTTCTTGGTAATCTTTCTTCCGTCATCTTATGTATATGTCGCAGCCATCCCAATTGTCGGTCCTGAATTTTTGTCACTATTGGTTTTATTTTGAATTTGTTTCTTAATACTTCGTTCCTGATTTTGTCCCTTCTTGATTTTCCATCTATTTTTCTCAGGAATCTCATTTCCGTTGCGTTTATGCTACTCTTGTCCTTGTACCTGTGGTAGTAATTTTTTCTTCCTGTTTCTTAGTATCTAATTTCCCGTACATTCCCTCTGTATTCGTTTCCTTAGTCGTATCCTTTTTATTTGCCTGTGTCTTCCTAATTCTTCCCGTCCTCTTAATCTTTGCTTTAGTCAGTTTTTTTGATTTCTTACCCTCTGTATTTCCCGTCTGTTCCCTCAGTTCTTGGTTTTCTTCATCTCTCCTCTATACTTTTCCGTCCATTGATATCCTTTGATATCCTAATTTTACTAAGTTTCCTCTTTCCCGTTTCTCTTTCGCTATCTGCTTCCTCGTTCTTCCTTAGTTATTCCGTCATTGTTGTAGATTCTCTCTTGCAAGCCCTTTAATTTCCTTTCCATCACCACTTCCTTCACCGCTGGGCTCTCAAACTAGATTTTATAAATCTTTATCCCAATTTTTGTTGCCTCTTTAATCTGTACTTTTGTGTCCATGTTGCTTGTTATAAAGTTCTTATTTCCAGTTTTTAGGCCCATCTTATCCTCTGTGGGCAATACCAGGCCTGTTATTACCGTATTATTCCTTATATGTTCTTTCTTCAATTTTCTTATTCTTGCCTTCATGGCTATCATATCATCTTGACCTTTGTAATTTGCCCTTTTGATTGCTTCGTTTTCCTTTCTCAAATCACTTAATTCCTGCTGGTACGCCCTTTGTTCTTGCTTGATGTCTTTTATATATTTCACTAATTCTTGTAAGATATCAGTTACGGCATCTATTTTGTATATATATATATATATATATATATATATATATATATATATATATATATATATATATATATATATATATATATATATGTATATGTATGTATATATATATATATATATATATATATATATATATATATATATATATATATATATATAAATCTAAAGACAAGATCAGACGGAAATACTGGGCACATTTACGAACTTGATCGCTTACATATTAGCAGGTTGGACTGCTTCCGAACTGATACTCAAACGTTTCTACTGCTTTCTAAAGTAGAACGTGTTTTGTTAAATTTCTGCACCCATTTTTTAATCAGTTGAACATTCAGGGCTTCACTTACGCTATCTAACTGATATTATTGTTTGTGTAAAATTCTCAGACACTAGGAGTCCGCTCTGGTGAAAGGCTCTATAGAAAATAAACTTTCAAGGACCGAAGTTATGATTTGTGTTTCCATTTTATCCACCGTTGCGTTTAATGCGCAAAAGATCGATTTTTTGGAGTATGTTCATATGACAGATGAAGATTCAAAATGGTGTTCAATATTTGATTCAAGTGATGCTCCATAGATGTCTCTGTCTTTCAAAACTTATTGACTGACCTGATACATTCTCATCCATTAACAAAAAAAACTTTAAACTATTTCTAATAGTTAAACGTATTTATTATACGGAAATTTTTTTGTCACAAATTATGATTTCGTTGTACCCAAAATATTTAACTCTATAGTTATCTAATTACTGAGAAATTATGGTCTTGGAAGTTTCTCCTACAATTCCAAGAAGCATCTTCAGGAATTATTGCTCTTCAAGATTAGCAGACTGAATGACAAGAACAAAGATTTCGCATCAAGCCAAAGCCTTAGAAGCTTCCCTTTCCATATAATCTAATTACACAGGCCGATATATAAAAAACATTTAAGCATTGTTTTTTATTTCACGTGTCCTAAATTCAGAAGTAGAAGAAGCATTTTCTTTCTATCACGTCTGGTTTTTCTACAAAATTAAAAAAACTTTTATTATAAATTTTTTAAGATAAAATTAATTATTAAATTAAAAATATATTTATTCAAACATTTACAAAAAAAACATCAATTACAATTGTTGTTTTACTATTATTCTGAGTGATATCTTTTGCGTTTGAGAGTGATTTTTTTATTGACTGCGTCTGGAATATCACGTTTTACTGACCAACAGTAATCAGCCATCATATTCACATTCCATCGACCTTGGTATCTTGTTTCCATAGTTTTGATGTCTTGATGAAATCATTCTCCCTGTTCTTCACTAAAATCACCAAGATTTTCCAGATATGAATCTAGAAAGTGGAGTTTTATATCATTTAATACTTATCTAACAACGTTGCGACAATATTTTTATAGTCTGGATGTTTGTGATTACACAATAAATTATGTGCAATATTTTTGAACACAAGCCAAGCTTCTAATTCGGTAATAATCATTGTGGTTTCAAATTCCTTATCATTCATTAAGGATCTGATTTGTGGTCCAACAAAAATTCCTTCTTATCTTTTTGCATCAGATAGTGTAGACAATTTTTTACACAGGTAATTAAAATAGTCACTTTCTTTATTTAGGGCTTTAACGAACTATTTGATTAAACCTAATTTAATATAAAGCGGAGGTAATAAAACTTTTTTTTAGGATCGATTAAATTTTTTTTATAATATATTTTTGGTTTCAGGTTCAAGCTTATCTAGAGGAGTCCATTGTTTTTTTTACGAAGTGTAGTTATCGTGTTCTACTATCCCACTCGCATAAAAAACAAGGATATTATGTATATCCCGATTGTTGACCTAATAACAGATATAATTTTAAGATCTCCACAAAGCTGCCAATCGTGATTTTGATAGTGAATTTTATTGAGTAATAATTCCAAATTTTCATAAGTCTTGCGAACGAGTGTTGTTGCTGTCGTAACTAACACGCTTTCTCACGAGAGGTCGCATAACTCGTGGATAGAGCGCCAAAACTTAATAGTTTGGATTGTTTTTATAAAAGAAAGTGAAAATTACCACTATATGGATTTTCTTTAAAACCTGGCAAAACGAGTGGTGAATTCGTAATCAGTGTTACCGAATTACTAAGAAAAGTTAACAACATTTTAGACAATAAAAATCATGTCGGCCTGTGTTATTATTGCATATTTTGGCTTAACTGTAAGTATACAAAATAAATTATATCACAAAACAACCCTCACCTCTTTTGTTAATTGATTAAGCAGGTTTAAAGAAAAAACTAACCGATTATCGCGATAAGGTTACACCTTGAAACATTCAGGTATGAAAGAAATTTTAATTCTATTAAATTGGTACGCATTTTTCGTAAAACATACATAGTCATCCATGAAAGCTTAATCTGCAGCTGTCCGTTGTCGGAACATCTAAAAAAGAAAATTAATTTTAAAATAACACAAATACTTAAATAAAAATGTTAGCCTTTAATCGAAACCCTACGTTTATAGTATCTTCGGCAACGAAATTACAGGGCCAACGATTCACTTAGTAATTTCAGTAAAGGCTACTTATTTCAGCACAATCAAACTGATCTAATACGATCCCTTTCTTTTTATGTACATTCGTATATCCTTTTCTGTCTCGGGAGTACCCATTTTTACTATCTAAATGTGTAATATTTTTAATTGAATAAGCTATTTAGCACAAAAAGAATAATTAGTTAAATTATTTTTTTTTATTGTTATATACTTTGTCCAAATGGAAATCGAAATTTTCCAAAATACGAGTAGAAGGCAATAATAAGACCAGCTCTTGAAACTTTTTTTTTATTGAAAGCCGCCATCATTAGTATTGTGTCAACTGTTTACGATATTAGACACTATGGTGGTAAGAGCGACAAAGTGTTTTGATGAACACTCCAAAAATTTCAAACAAAGAAACTTGGTACTTAAATTCTCTCTCTAAACGCTTCATTTACCACTGAAAATCTCCTAGTAGCAGTTATCACGGCCGTGACAATATCCCAAAAATCAATATAAAAATTTAATTTAAAGAATTATTACTGAATTAAAGCTTACAAGGAGTATAACGATTGAAATACATGATTTAAACCATTATAACTGACCTGTGTTTAATTTTCCCTTAAAAGATACGTTTCTATTGGACGATGAAATAGAATACGCAACAATTATACAAACAAAATATAAAAAATATAACGAAGCTCTTACCCATAATTAAGTGTTTTTAATGTTCCATACGAAACACTTCGGTGTCTGTCTGTCCGTCTGTCTGTCTGTCACACCCGATATTTTTCTGTAACTATTTGGCACAAATATAGGCATTGATGGCCCAATCAGGGCTGTGTAGTTTTGAAAGTTAAATTTTAAGGTGTTAGTTTCCAGTTTCAGTAAGTGAAAAAAATTTTTAATAGGTCATCGAGTGGGGTGTCAAATGAAGGCTTGTGAAAACACGAGTTCAAAAATATATCTTCTTCTTCTTCTACGTTTGACTAGGGTTTTTACCCTGTTTGTCATGCCTCATTCTGTGGACGAAGAGAAGCAACTTTGGGGCCATCTCATGAGCGGTCGTCCCGGCGCACAGTGGGGAAAAACGAAAAATAGTGTTTCAAAATTGTCTAGAGCCTTCAATTTTGATTCGATTTAGACGATTTTTGTTTTCAAATTGAAGCTTATTAAATTCCGAACAAAGTTATCGGAGCCGACTTTGCAATTAAACTTTTGTTTCAAAATGGCGGACGTCTTCAAAATGGCGGTTTCTGATTATATAGCGACTGAGACACAGAAAACGCTTACAGTTTCAACCCAAGTTGTGCTAAAATGCGTGTATGTATGTTTTTTTATGTCGCAGATAATATATCTAATATCACAGTTACAAGATTAATAATAATGAACCCAAAATGACTGCCATGAACAATAAAAGTATTATAAATATGAATAAACGTACCATTATTATTTTATATCCATAACATTTGCATAAATAATTTCTTTAAGGTTGTTAATTATAAATATGTTTCAACAATTGACTTAAAATGAAAAATCAAGTATGGCGGATGCCAAAATTGAATCAAGCAAGAAAGTTTCTCTGTGGCATTTAGACTGTGGCAGTCAGATCATTCAAGTTATTCAAGTTTAGTTGCGGGATTTAAATTTTCATGCAGTTATTGCTATAATATTGCTGCTGTAAATTTTAAGTATCGTAGACAATTTTCTAGCAGATACAAAAAACAGCGATACACGCAGAAAAGGACAGCTCACACAGCTAGAAAATAGCTACAACAGCTAAAACGTTTTGTTAAAATAGGGACAGCTAAATATTTTATGTAAGAGTAAGTTAAGGTTAGACATATTTATTTTCTTATTTTTCTAGTCTATTCCTATAATTCAGTAGTTCTGTATATGTACTAAAGGGTTTTCTCGTTAATAAAGATTATTATTACTCTTACAAAATACACGCAGAGAAATGCTAAAATAGGGACAGTTAAATATTTTGCTGCATTAGCTACTGTTTAGCAACAGCAGCCACTTTTTTGCTACATCAGCAAATAATGTGGCTAGTGCAGCAAAATATTTAGCTGTCCCTATTTTAACAAAACGTTTTAGCTGTTGTAGCCATTTTCTAGCTGTGTGAGCTGTCCTTTTCTGCGTGTATCGCTGTTTTTTGTATCTGCTAGAAAATTGTCTACATAACTTAAAATTTACAGCAGCAATATTCTAGCAATAACTGCATGAAAATTTAAATCCCGCAACTAAACTTGAATGATCTGACTGCCACAGTCTAAATGCCACAGAGAAACTTTCTTGCTCGATTCAATTTTGGCATTCACCATACTTGATTTGTCATTTTAAGACAATTGTTGAAACATATTTATAATTAACAACCTTAAAGAAATTATTTATGCAAATGTTATGGATATAAAGAATAATGGTACGTTTATTCATATTTATAATACTATTATTGTTCATGGCAGCCATTTTGGGTTCATTATTATTAATCTTGTAACTGTGATATAAGATATATTATCTGCGACATAAAAAAACATACATACATGCATTTTAGCACAACTTGGTTTGAAACTGTAAGCGTTTTCTGTGTCTCAGTCGCTATATAATCAGAAACCAACGGTCGCCATTTTGAAACAAAAGTTTAATTGAAAAATCGGCTCCGACAACTTTGTTCGGAATTTAATAAGCTTCAATTTAAAAAAAAAATGGTCCAAATCGAACCAAAAGGCTCTAGACAATTTTGAAACACGATTTTTTCGTTTTTTCCCCACTGTGCGGCGGTCTTTTCCCTTTCGGTCGTTCGTCCATACAAATTTTTGTCAGTCTGTCTTCGCCCATTCTTCCTACCTGTTTTTTCTTGTTCTGGACCATTTTGAATTCCACATCTTTCTCGCATGGAATCATTTGTTTGTCTGTCACAAATTATTACTCCTATTATTGCTCATAGAACTTTCATTTCTGAAGTTCGCATTTTTTGTTTCGCTTTTTTTGTCTCTGCTCTGGGTTCCGTTGCATATGTTAATATGAGTCGTACCATGGCTTTATATATTCTTTTTTTCCTTCCATTCTTAAGTACTTCTTACGCCACACCGTGTCTTTTAGGCAACCTGCTACTAGCAGTGCTTTGGTGTTCTGGGTTCGTATTTCCCCTAAAAGATTACGATGGCTTGTAGTTTCAACTCCCAAGTACTTAAAGTTCATGACTTGCTCAAATATAGAGTCTTCTATTTGTATCTTGCATCTTCTCGGCTCCTTAGAAGCAACCATGCATTTTGTTTTTTGATACGATATATTCATATTATAACGTTTGGCTGTTATGTTAAATTAGTGTGTTAGTCTCTGAAGATTGTCTTTATTGTCTGCAATTAAGATAGATAGTCTGCCCTGCCTCATTCCCTCGTTGATGGGGATTTCTTCTATTAGGCCTTCTGACGTGTTTATTCTTGTACAGGTTTGACTGTACAGGTCATCAATCACCTGTGTATTCTTATTCCTTAGTATGTCGAGTAAGTCTTGTTTCTTGAGTCGGTCGAAGGCTTTTGTGAGATCTATGAAACACAAAACTATATATGATCTAATACTTGCGCAAAAAATTTTGAAAAAATTCGGGAATAGTCTCCATAAAGTGTAGGTCGGTGTATGTTAATTTTAATATTTCCACTTTTAAGTGAGATAGTATGTACAAAAAATGTTAGGTTTCAGTTGTAAATATCTTAGTCCTTCCTGTTCGTGTTTACGAGGAAAATATTGGATACATTTTTAGCAGTTCGTAGGTAAAGAAAAATCAAAAAGATTATCGTGTACTCTGTGCGGAAATTATTTTGACTACAGAATAATGGCAACTTAAACAAATGAACAAGTGACATTCGTATTAACTAAAAAACAAGTTCAGTTTGTGTAATTTCGAGCTGATAAAGACCAAAATTAAAATTTATCGCCATTTACTGCTACATACGGAATACTTATGGGATCATTTCAGTGTCTGTCTGTCTGTCATACCCGATTTCTTCCGAAACTATTTGGCATAGAAAGCCGACATTTGTCACAAATATAGGAATTGATGGCCCAATCAAAGCCGCGTAGTTTTGAAAGTTAAATTTTGACTTTAGGGGTTAGTTCTGGGGGTGATATCCGGAGAAAAAAAATTACTTTTGCAAGGTCATCGAGTAAGGTGTCAAATGAAAGTTTGTAAAAATACGAGTTCAAAAATATATATGATGTAATACTCGCCCAAACTTTTCTTTATATTATTTTAAAAAAAAACGGTAAAAATCGCTGTCCCTCACTCTATCTCTAAGGGTACTAATCAAAACATTTCGGAAACATTCTGGACTATTCTCCATAAGGTGTAGATTAGACGAAAATTATCAAGAGTGCATTACGTTTGATAAATGTGGTATAATACGAGGCTGGTTTGAAAAGTCCGTGCAAAGTCCGAGAGATGGCACCACCGTCGCGTATCGAGGTCATGTTTAGTTAGTAGCATCTCTTCAATGAACGCACACCAAGTTTCAGCCATATTGGTCTATTTCTTTGTGTTTGGCATTTGTGTGAATCAAGGAAGTCGAGTGATTTTCAAGAAATGGACGAAAAAGAATTTCGTGTGGTGATTAAACATTACTTTATGAAAGGCAAAACGCCTCAGGAGACTAAAGAGAAGCTTGATAAACATTATGGTGACTCTGCACTTTCGATTAGAACAGTTTATAAGTGGTTTCAAAATTTTCGGACTGGCCATATGGGCACAAGTGACGCTGAACGTTCTGGATGGCCTGTGGAGGTTACGACTCCAGAAATCATTGATCAAATCCATGATATGGTGATGGATGACAGAAGAGTTAAGGTGCGTGAGATTGCTAGTGCTGTGGGCATCTCGACTGAACGGGTACATAATATTTTGCATAAACATTTGGACATGAGAAAGCTATCCGCAAGATGGGTGCCGCGATTGCTCACGCTTGACCAAAAACGGAATCGTGTGAAGTGTTGCAAGGATGGTTTGTAGCTGTTCCAGAAGAATCCGGAGGACTTTAAGCGTCGTCTCGTCACTGTGGATGAAACATGGATACTATACTCCTGAGACCAAACAACAATCTAAACAATGGGTTCCTTCGGCCAGAAAGGTTATGGCGACTGTCTTTTGGGATTCGCAAGGGACAATCCTCATCGACTATCTGGAAAAGGGTAAAACTATTACAGGTGAATATTATTCATCATTATTGGACCGTTTGAAAACCGAGCTGCAAGAAAAACGCCCGCGATTGGCCCACAAGAAAGTCCTTTTCCATCACGACAACGCACCAGCACACACCTCAGCAGTTGTGGTCGCAAAATTAATGGAAATAGGATTCCAACTCGTTTCACATCCCCCCTATTCTCCAGACTTGGCTCCCTCGGACTACTATTTGTTCCCCAATTTGAAGAAATGGCTGGCGGGACAAAGATTTTATTTAAACGAGGAGGGTGATTGCAGACACTAATGGATATTTTGCAGACTTGGACAAATCCTATTATTCGGAAGGGATCAACAAACTAGAACATCGTTGGACGAAGTGTATAAGCCTAAAAGGAGACTATGTCGAAAAATAAAAAAGGTTTACCCCAAACACATAAGTAGTTTTTGTTTTTGCACGGACTTTTCAAACCAGCCTCGTAATAACTAGTTGTCCGCCAAATGGGGAAGGTTTATTTTGTAGAAAGTTGTAAATTGAACCGAGAGTTACTACTACTACTACTGCTTTAAGAATTAGGTACCGAGTGAAAATAATTTTGTTTTATTTGTTTATAATTAAATACATATTTAGGTAGTAGATATTTGTTTAATTATAAACATTTATTGAGTTATATTGATTTATTGGCTATTAAATAGCTAAGATTCTATAACTATTATCCACTATTGATTAAGAAAACATGTGAAAATTCATATTGGATCTTAAGATGTCAGGTACCTAATTAACCCAGCCTAGGTAAAAATTTTATTTTATTTTAAAAGCACACGTTACGGAACACTAATTGCGGAAGTCCAATTTGCATTTGTCCGATTTATTTTTTTCTTCATTTGTTCACCGTCATAATCATAAATATAACAATATGTAATTTTTCGAATAATAAATATTAAATTCAATGGATTATTTAACCATTTTGTACGTTTTAGATCTCAAAGTTGAAAAAAATTCATATTTTTTTTTGCGCATTTATACAAAAAATTATCAGGGTCTAACCCATTACTCATCCAAAAATATATGTTTACAGGCTCCAACCGAAAAATATATGTTGCATTATTGCTTGCATATATAATTAAATAAACAATTATTTATTTAATTATATATGCATATTTCTTACATAAAGTAATTTTAAGATGAGAAATAAATTAAGAATCATTATTATTGTTTGGAAAATTTTCCAGTTACTTCTTAATAATATTAAGAGTAGAACATATTCACATACATGACAACTCTTAACACGAAATAAATAATAAATTCAAAATTTATTTTCAAAAGAAAGCGATAGCCCGGAAGAGTTGTTAGAGCAAGTGAATATAGTTAATGGCATGAAAGAATATACTATTTTTCTTAAGAAAAAAACATTAGGTAATTCAGTTGCCATATTGACGACCTCACAATATTACTTTGTATATTTCTATTAATTTCCGGATGAATTAGCAAGGTTCAGAGCTACAAAACCATACAGGGGTCCAGATCTAGCGTTTAGTATATCAAATAAATGCTAAAAAAACGACAACGGATGGTCATATCAGCAACATCTAGAGCTTTGGTTCGCAATATCTGGTCAAAGACATGCGATTGATATGATTGGTAGGTGGGTATCGACAATGATCCCACGACATGTACATTAAGTGGTGGAGACGAAGAAACCTTTATGCATCTATAATATATATAAAATGCAACGTCTCTCTGTCTGTCTGTCTGTCTGTTTGTCTGTCTGTCCGTTAGTGCGCTTATCACTGGAGAACCACTTATCCGATTTACGTATTTTTTTTTTTAAAAACATACATATGTTCTCTGGCCAGGTTATAGGCTATATTTTATTACGATAGGTAGCATAAGGAATGAGCAATGACATAAAATAGTGAGTGAAGTCGGAAAAAAAGTTTGCCGCTAGCGCGTTCCCTTGCAATACACAGTCTAAACCATTAATTATGAAACAATATTATGTAGCAGAGAATATCTATAATCTATAATCTACAATATATATATAAAATGCAATGTCTCTCTGTCTGTCTGTCTGTCCATTAGTGCGTTTATCACGCGAGAACCACTTATCCGGTTTACGCGTCGTTTTTTTAAATTCATACATATATTCTTTGGCCAGGTTATAAAATAATAATAATAATCTATATCTATAATATATATAAAATGCAACGTTTCTCTATCTGTCTGCCTGTCCGTTAGTGCGCTTATCCCTCGAGAACCACTTATCCAATTTACGTGATTTTTTAAATTCATACATATGTTCTCTGACCAGGTTATAGATATATATTTTATTACATCTATAATATATATAAAATGTAGCGTATCGCTGTCTGTCTGTCTGTCTGTCCGTTAGTGCGCTTAGGACTGGAAAACCACTCATCCGATTTTCGTACTTTTTTTTAAAACATACATATGTTCTCCGGCCGGGTTATAGGCTATATTTTATTATCATAGGTAGCATAGGGAATAAGCAGTGACGATAATAGTGAATGAAGTCGGAAAAAGGTTTGCCGCTAGCGCGTTCTCTTGCAATACACAATCTAAACCATTAAATATAGAACAATATTATGTAGCAGAGAATATCTGTAATATATATAAAATGCAATGTCTCTCTGTCTGTCTGTTCATTAGTGCGTTTTATCACGCGAGAACCACTTATCCGATTTACGTGTCTTTTTTTAAATTCATACATATATTCTTTGGCCAGGTTATATAATAATAATAATCTATATCTATAATATATATAAAATGCAACGTCTCTCTGTCAGTCTGTCTGTCTGTCCGTCCGTTAGTACGCTTATCACTGGAGAACCACTTATACGATTTACGTGCTTTTTTTTAAACATACGTATGTTCTCTGGCCAGGTTATAGGATATATTTTATTACGTTAGGTGACATAAAGAATAAGCAGTAACGATAATAGTGAATTAGGTCGGAGAAAAGTTTGCCGCTAACGCGTTCTCTTACAGTACACTCCCTGAAGCATTAAATATGGAACAATATCATGTAGCAAAGAATATAATATATATAAAATGCAACGTCTCTTTGTCTGTCTGTTAATGCGCTTATCACTCGAGAACCACTTATCCGATTTACGTGTTTTTATAAATTTAAACGTATGTTCTATATAATTCGATATAAGCCTCGATAATGGGAGATAAGGTGAGTTATGGGAGATAAGTATAGATAATGGGAAATAGAGAGAAATAATGGGAGATAAGCAGAGATAAGTCTAGATAATGGGAGTTATGGTGAGATAATGGGAGATAAGGAGAAACAATGGGAGATAAGGAGAAATATTGCGAGAGAAGTCGAGATAAGCCTAGATAATGGAAAATAAGGTAAGATAATGGGAGATAAGGAGAAATAATGGGAGTTAAGGAGAAATAATGGGAGATGAGCAGAGATAAGCCTAGATAATGGAAATTATGTAGAGATAATGGGAGATAAGGAGAAATATTGGGAGATAAGGGGAATTAATGGGAGATATTTTATTACTATGGGTAATATAAGGAATAAGCAGCGACGATAGTAGTGACTCAAGTCCACGCGAGCGGAGCCGCGGGTCCGGCTAGTATTCCTATATAAATATGCTGCTTTAACTCGGAACGGACACAAACTATTCGGAGATCTCCATCGTGGCGGTAAATTACCACATGGAGAGCTTGGAAGGAAGCTAATAAACCTTCAAAAAGGGACGACGCTCATGTAACCAAGAGAGGGTAGCACAATATACCAAAACACTATGATGCACAAACAGACACGATCGCCTACCCCGCCTGAAAATCAACCAACCATTTCTGTGCTTCTTGCCGGACATAAAAGCAAAAAAGATCTATAACAACATGAACAAACACATGTTAATCTGTTAGGTAACATAAGACATAAACAATAGGCGATAACTTGCTTATGATTTATCTCCTGTATTGGGCGATACCGAATACTAAAAGTTGGTAAAAAAATGCTTAGAGAATAATCTATATTAACTGATAATGATATTGTAGTCGTGAGGCTTGGAAGATAAAAGTTTTAGAGCTTGACTTATAATAAAATTGGCGTAGAAATGCAAGTAAATTTATTATTCGAACAGCTAATGATTTTTTTTTTTGCTTTTATTGACTCCTAACTAGTTTCTACGCTGTAACTATTACACAATGATTTAGTTAGAACATGATTTATAATTTAGATCTTAAGATATATACATGACAGGGACCTAACTAAGGAGTTGATATAAATGTATTGAGAAAACTTAAAATTAAACTTAATATTAATTAAGATTAACTTAAGCTAATCCGGTGGCAGGGAGTCACTGGGTCTTAGCAGACGGCGCACAGTGGGGAAAAACGAAAAATCGTGTTTCAAAATTGTCTAGAGCCTTCAATTTTGGTTCGATTTGGACGATTTTTTTTTTAAAATTGAAGCTTATTAAATTCCGAACAATGTAGTAGGAGCCGATTTTTCAATTAAACTTTTGTTTCAAAATGGCGGACGTTGGTTTCTGATTATATAGCGACTGAGACACAGAAAACGCTTATAGTTTCAAACCAAGTTGTGCTAAAATGCGTGTATGTATGTTTTTTTATGTCGCAGATAATATATCTAATATCACAGTTACAAGATTAATAATAATGAACCCCAAAATGGCTGCCATGAACATATAAAGTATTATAAATATGAATAAACGTACCATTATTATTTTATATATCCATAACATCTGCATAAATAATTTCTTTAAGGTTGTTAATTATAAATATGTTTCAACAATTGACTTAAAATGACAAATCAAATATGGCGGATGCTAAAATTGAGTCGAGCAAGAAAGTTTCTCTGTGGCATTTACGAGGCTGGTTTGAAAAGTCCGTGCAAAGTCCGAGAGATGGCACCACCGGCGCGTATCGAGGTCATGTTTAGTTAGTAGCATCTCTTGAGTGAACGCACACCAAGTTTCAGCCATATTGGTCTATTTCTTTGTGTTTGGCATTCGTGTGAATCAAGGAAGTCGAGTGATTTTCAAGAAATGGACGAAAAAGAATTTCGTGTGGTGATTAAAACATTACTTTATGAAAGGCAAAAACGCCTCAGGAGACTAAAGAGAAGCTTGATAAACATTATGGTGACTCTGCACCTTCGATTAGAACAGCTTATAAGTGGTTTCAAAATTTTCGGACTGGCACAAGTGACGCTGAACGTTCTGGACGGCCTGTGGAAGTTACGACTCCAGAAATCATTGATCAAATCCATGATATGGTGATGGATGACACAAAAGTTAAGGTGCGTGAGATTGCTCACGCTTGACCAAAAACGGAATCGTGTCAAGTGTTGCAAGGATGGTTTGCAGCTGTTCCAGAAGAATCCGGAGGACTTTAAGCGTCGTTTCGTCACTGTAGATGAAACATGGATACATTACTATACTCCTGAGACCAAACAACAATCTAAACTATGGGTTACCAAGGGGGAATCTGCACCAAAAAAGGCGAAGACCGTTCCTTCGGCCGGAAAGATTATGGCGACTGTCTTTTGGGATTCGCAAGGGATAATCCTCATCGACTATCTGGAAAAGGGTAAAACTATTACAGGTGAATATTATTCATCGTTATTGGACCGTTTGAAAACCGAGCTGCAAGAAAAAACGCCCGCGATTGGCCCACAAGAAAGTCCTTTTCCATCACGACAACGCACCAGCACACACCTCAGCAGTTGTGGTCGCAAAATTAATGGAAATAGGATTCCAACTCGTTTCACATCCCCCCTATTCTCCAGACTTGGCTCCCTCGGCCTAGTATTTGTTCCCCAAATTTGAAGAAATGGATGGCGGGACAAAGATTTTATTCAAACGAGGAGGTGATTGCAGACACTAATGGATATTTTGCAGACTTGGACAAATCCTATTATTCGGATGGGATCAACAAACTAGAACATCGTTGGACGAAGTGTATAAGCCTAAAAGGAGACTATGTCGAAAAATGAAAAAGGTTTACCCCAAACACATAAGTAGTTTTTATTTTTGCACGGACTTTTCAAACCAGCCTCGTAGTTTCAAACCAAGTTGTGCTAAAATGCGTGTATGTATGTTTTTTTTATGTCGCAGATAATATATCTAATATCACAGTTACAAGATTAATAATAATGAACCCAAAATGGCTGCCATGAACAATAAAAGTATTATAAATATGAATAAACGTACCATTATTATTTTTTATATCCATAACATTTGCATAAATAATTTCTTTAAGGTTGTTAATTATAGATATGTTTCAACAATTGACTTAAAATGACAAATCAAATATGGCGGATGCCACAATTGAATCGAGCAAGAAAGTTTCTCTGTGGCATTTATTTGTTCTATATTTGTATGATCTCCCTCTAACATAATATGCGAAAGGATTCTATTACTTATTTTAAAATTATCCATATTTTCCGAAATTTATTTTCTATATTTTTAATGTCATGTAGAACTCCTACTTTTTTCATATTTACAACTTTCAGTACGGAGTTAAATACGAACGTTTTTTTTCGAGCTATTTGATCCTATACCTTCTGAAAATATAATTAAAATTTTCGGAAAGTCAATAAACAAAAAGTAAAATATATGTTAATTAGATATATACCTTGACACAAAAATTCCAAGATAAAATTTTTGGGAATATATAATCTTGTGACTATAAAGTACAAGAACAGTAATCTGCTTGAGTATAGATATAACCGATCGTAGAAATTACACGCGCACGAATTGGACAAATGCTGTTGTTCCTCCATAGCCGTAATGCGTTAAGTTGAGCTCGCACTTGCCAACATAACACGCGCTCACATGCATAGAGAATCTCTTTTTCCGTAAGTACAGATAAATAATGCTATACACTCAACAATTTTTCCCTGATCTAGTTGGAATGCTAACTATTACTGGGCACTCCAGTCTCATTTGTGCCACGAATATCAACCGGTTTTAACTACGCTGAATATGTTGACATTACAACAGAGCAGAGTTGTCTCTGATCTGACCCTTGTTTACAACATCTCACAATAACATCATATATTGTCCTGAGCTCATGGAGCTAACAAAACTTAATATTTCTACCACCGCGACCGCTAAGACAATGTCCTTTACTTCACGTATCTCAACATAGGACATTGTATGGCAATAATTCTACCGGTAATCGACTATGCATTTACGCCAACCTATTTTCTAATTCTGTAAACTATTTTCAAACGTCTCCTGCAGCATTCAAAACATCTTTTCTACGTTGTTCTCTTCTAGACACTGTCTACTAACACATTGTATATTTTATAGACATATTTATTTTCTTATTTTTCTAGTCTATTCCTATAATTCAGTAGTTCTGTATATGTACTAAAGGGTTTTCTCGTTAATAAAGATTATTATTACTCTTACAAAGTATACGCAGAGAAATGCTAAAATAGGGACAGTTAAATATTTTACTGCATTGGCCACTGTTTAGCAATAGCAGCCACTTTTTTGCTACAACAGCAAACAATGTGGCTAGTGCAGCAAAATATTTAGCTGTGCCTATTTTAACAAAACGTTTTAGCTGTTGTAGCCATTTTCTAGCTGTGTGAGCTGTTCTTTCCTGCGTGTATCGCTGTTTTTTGTATCTGCTAGAAAATTGTCTACGATACTTAAAATTTACAGCAGCAATATTCTAGCAACAACTGCATAAAAATTTAAATCCCGCAACTAAACTTGAATAACTTGAATGATCTGACTGCCACAGTCTAAATGCCACAGAGAAACTTTCTTGCTCGATTCAATTTTGGCATCCGCTATACTTGATTTGTCATTTTAAGTCAATTGTTGAAACATATTTATAATTAACAACCTTAAAGAAATTATTTATGCAAATGTTATGGATATAAAATAATAATGGTACGTTTATTCATATTTATAATACTTTTATTGTTCATGGCAGCCATTTTGGGTTCATTATTATTAATCTTGTAACTGTGATATTAGATATATTATCTGCGACATAAAAAAACATATATACATGCATTTTAGCACAACTTGGTTTGAAACTGTAAGCGTTTTTGTGTCTCAGTCGCTATATAATCAGAAACCAACGTCCGCCATTTTGAAACAAAAGTTTAATTGCAAAATCGGCTCCGACAACTTTGTTCGGAATTTAATAAGCTTCAATTTAAAAAAAAAATCGTCCAAATCGAACCAAAATTGAAGGCTCTAGACAATTTTGAAACACGATTTTTTCGTTTTTCCCCACTGTGCGGCGGCGCGTTGGGGGTGGAGGGGGACGTTAGACGGTCTTGACTGTGGGGTTGGGGTGGTAAATGACTTTGTCCATGAATTTGAGCTGAACGCTGATGATAAATTCTCGGATTGTGAGCATCTGGAGGTCTCTGTACAGCTAAGTATTCCGGACGAACCATGTGGCGGAGGGCCTTATTTTGAATGGTCTGGAAGGTGGACATGCGGATAAGTGACATTTGACGCCATGCTGGGCCGCAGTAGCTCATTCCAACTCGGATGATCGACTTGTAAATTGTCAACTTGTTGTCAGTTGACAATTTTCTGGACTTGTTCAGGAGTGGGTACAGCTTGCCGAGAAGTTGGCTGGCTTTCTTAGCGGAGGCGGTAACCTGGTCCTTCCATACTAGCCGCTTGTCGTAATGGAGGCCCAGGTACTTGATGCTGTCTGACCATCGAAGTCTGGTGCCTTGGAAGTTAAGGCTTGCTTGCATGGAGATGCGAGCCTTGGTAAACATAATAGCTTGAATCTTCGCTGGATTGATCTGAATTCTCTAATGTTCGAACCAGGGGACTAGCTTATTGAGATGGCGTTAGAGGCGGCTGGTGATGATCCTGGTCGACTTGGTGGTGGCGGTAATGGCAGTCTCATCGGCGTGGGAATGTCAGCCATGTGTTAAATAAATAGGGGGAGAGGACGGAGTGTTGGGGGAATGTGTTTCTACATGACCCCCACGAGTCACTCGTTTTATTATATACAGGTTTTGTAGCTTAAATAACTATTTGTATATCATTTGGTATACAATACCACAGATCATTTCAGTCAATAATTTGTTACGTTGCTTATTTTTCATCATGTTCATCGGCTAGAAAACTCTTTCCATATTAGCAGATGAGTGCAACAATTTTTTTTTTTATTGGTCTAGCACACGTGCTGCAGGGAAGTCCCTAAAGCGCTACAGGAGCGACACGTGTGCGGAAAAAGCGATTCACGTTGTTCTTGAATCGCTGCAAATTGTACTCGGTGGGAAACACAGTCCTGGGTAAGCCATTCCAAAGGGATGATGTTCTCCATATAAAAGACTGCTTGAAAAGCGTTGTACGAGGAGTAACAAGCTGAACCTCATACGGATGTGAAGTATCAGCGCGACGTGTACTTCTAACATGCACCGCTCTGGAAGGAATTAAGCGGGCTACATCCTTCAAACACTCTCCATGAAAATACTTGTAGAATAGACTCAAGTCGCCAACCGTTCTTCGATGTTCCAGCGAATCAAGGCCGCCGGTCAGTTCTGGGTCTCCAATCAGATGAACAGCTCTTCTCTGAACAGAATCCAACGAATGCAGTGTATGTGGGGGAGCGGAGCCCCAAACATGGGAGCAGTATTCCATAGTCGGTCAAATTTGAGCTTCTGAATTCTCCAATGTTCGAACCAGGAGACTAGCTTATTGAGATGGCGTTAGAGGCGGCTGGTGATGATCCTGGTCGACTTGGTGGTGGCGGTAATGGCAGTCTCATCGGCGTGGGAATGTCAGCCATGTGTTAAATAAATAGGGGGAGAGGACGGAGTGTTGGGGGACTCCGGCTCAAACGAGCCTGACTTCGGAATTGGATGTTACATTTCTTCGCCTTTCAAAATCCTTAGATCACGAAAAATATAGTTTAAATTTACGTCAATCTGTCTGCTTCAATGTTATTACGGTTACTCTCTAATAAAATCAAATTTCGATTTTAAATTGGACACACATATAATACTTGAAATATTATATGTATAGCAGCAGTAGATTTTGAGTGACATAGCTTTAAAAGAGAGGTGGGAGCTCAAAAAATTTGTGTAGTTTCAATTATTTCATGAGCATTTGTCCTGGTTTTCGGTTGCATATTGAACGAAAGAAGAAATGTAAGTAAAATTAGCTACAGTTAAACATATAAAGTGTTAAAAGGGTAGGCGATAGAACTAGAGTAGTTACTTCGAATATATAGTGTGTATGTAGGTCCATTTGTTTCAGTGTTCTTGGCATCAAGGAAGTTGAAAATAAGATTCTAACGAAATAGTGTGTACGGATGTGTAGGATATCAAAAAAATTTAGCAATTTTACAAATTGTGTGTATTGGGTATTGTGTGGTTTGGATTTGGGTTTTATGATTTTTTTTTTAATTTGAAGATAAAATTTGAAGCAAAAGATTATTTTAGTCTAACTGAAGTTTGTTTAAGCATACATAATAGGTTAATCTTACAAAATCTATGATTCAATTTATACAAAGCGATTCAGCCAAATTTTTTTTTTTTGACAATGCGTGCTTTTAATAGAGAAGTTTTACATTTAAATGTTCAACATTGTTTTATTCTAAAATAGATTAATTTAATTATATTTTATTAGTTAGAAATGTTTGAACGCCACTGTCCACATATAGGTTCTAACTCTATCACACGCTTGAGTCTGAATATTCTTTCCTTTTATACCGTTTTTTTTTTCAGACGATACATCTTCTTAGCACTTTAGTCCAAGAGCGGATATAGAAATAGGAGAAAACTGTTGAAATTGTGACAAGTTAATGAAAATAAGTGATGTCAAATTATTTAGCTCATTTACCACCAAAAAATAAAGTTCAGATGCGATGCTCATGCCTTGGATTTCAGGCACAAATATACAAACACTCCCGCCCTCCTACCATACAATTTCATATAAAATATCATTTAGTTAACAAATTTCTTAAAAATATAACAATGTCCCACCATATCTACCTTCAAATAGTATTTAAAAAAATTATAACAATCCGGCGTCTCAGTGCCATCCTGTTGAGTATCAAATTCTTCATGAATGTTCCACGAACAGAGCTAATAAATACCTTCTGTATATTTATGCTGGATAATTAATTTTTACTTCTTAGTTGTAAGTTTGGGTTTTGTATTATCACAATAAATATTTATATATAAATATATATATATTTATATATAAATATATATATATATATATATATATATATATATATATATATGTATATATATATATATATATATATATATATATATATATATATATATATATATGTATATATATATATATATTGTAATGTGTTAACTTGCCCGCTTTTTGAGGCGTTATTTTGTACCGTGTATATTAATTGGTCGCTTTTTGCGGCGTCATTTTGTACCCTGTGAAAATTGTTTTTCCCACGCTTGGGCACAATTTTCTTGCAACCTCTTTTTAATTTCTGAGAATGAATTGAGTGAATAATAATTTTAAAAGAACTAAAGAAATTAAACAAAACACTAGCTCAGTTTTCCTTGGTAGAGAGATATGGGTAAGAGATAATTTTTGTACGTCTTTTTGGAATTATTTTTTAGCTGTACGAATTTTGGGCACCATTCATTTTAAA
>CM032456.1:199043881-199062725 GCA_019049505.1 Pachyrhynchus sulphureomaculatus | reverse complement strand
GCCAAGTTAAGCACGAGTTTTTTATCATAAAGCCGTAGTGGGTTTTGTGTGTTTTCTAAATGGAGTAGTTAAAGTAGGCTCTTCTCAAAAGTGTGAAATCGGTTTTGTGTTGCATTGAAGGCCTAGAAGCCCATAGGAAGACCGTAAGTTACCAGAACATACATCAATACAATATATTCCCCGCAAATAAGTGTTTTAAACAGCAATTTGAACTGAAAAATCGCGAAGTGAAAATCACGACTCTTCGATTTCGGGTGTAGTCAAGATTTAGAAGTAAAATCTCTGATTTAGGGACTCTAATTTATAAAAACTACTTTTAGGCTAGAATTTTTTTTTGTATTCCTTAAAACTGCAAAGGTTAGAACTTTTATTTTAAAAATCATGAATAAATTTTCTTTTTTGTGTTGATTAAAGCTAGTGTCTCACTGAATACCTATTTTTCTTTTCAGGATTAGAAAAGTTGTACTAGAATAATTCTTTTTAGTAATAACCGTAAAACACTTCAGTATTTTTTCATTTTTTTAACTGAAGTTAGATCCTTTCTATTTTAAAATGAATGGTGCCCAAAAATTTGTACAACTGAAGCTTTATAAAAATAGAAAATAATTCCAAAAAGACGTATAACAATTATCTCTTACCCATATTTCTCTACCAAGGAAAACTGAGCTAGTGTTTGTTTAATTTCTTTAGTTCTTTTAAAATCATTATTCACTCAATTCATTCTCAGAAATTAAAAAGAGGTTGCAAGAAAATTGCGCCCAAGCGTGGGAAAAACAATTTTCACAGGGTACAAAAAGACGCCGCAAAGTGCGGGCAGTTCAAATGTAACAATGTTTTGTTTCTTTTTGTAATGTGTTTGTCCCACAGTATCGAATTTAATTGTCTTATGCATGTCCGCGTTTGTATTAATCTAGCTTTAATCTCTTCTTCTGATGGATAAGAAGTACAAATATACAGTTGGAATGAATGGGGTCTACAAAAACATATTTTAACTTAAGCCTAATTCGGTTTCACTATCACTGTCATCAGCTGAGGTAATTATCAGTAGTTTTATATTATTTACATAAATATATGAATCTTCAACTTTAACAACGTGCTGAATTGAATCCTTCCAACTTTCACAAGGTATATCATTTATAACTTTTTTTACTAATTCAACTACTGACACGCTTAAAGTAGGAGAAACATTTTGTGCCCTTATTTTTGATTTAACTTGATGCCAAATATTTTCAGTTGGATTAAACACACAATAATACGAAGGAAGCCGCAAAACAGTGTGTTCCATTTCCTAAGCCATACTATTACAAACATATTTCTTTTTCAATTTATAGTCTTTCAAAACTTCCAAAAGATCACTTTTTTTGTAACTAAAGTCAAAATAAATGTCATTTTCTAACATATATTCCTGTATTTCTGATTTGGTGTTGGCTGCATTAGAAACCTTATTTAGTAGACGACTGTGGTAAACTTGCATTGTCCATAACTATAACATTCTGTTCGGGAACATTTGGCAAAAGGGAATTTTGAAACCAATTTTCAAAAAGTTCTGCGGTCGTGCGGTCTTCGTGATAGTCCAAAATAGAATCTTTTATTTTTTTTGCAGATAATAGTAGACAATTTGAAACCCAGCCCTTTTCAGATCCAGCATGCAAAATGGTTATTCGTTTACCTTTATTTGAAGATGCGTTAGTCTGACATTTTGTACTGCTGTCAACCCACCCTTTTTGCACAGTGTCATGGGTATCGATCCATATTTCGTCAAGGTAAATTATTGGCCAATTCTCTGATCGATACTTTTTAATTTCTTATAAATAAGTAAACCCAAGATTCGTAATCCTTGTGACTTCATTACTACTTGCCTTTGGTTGATTTTTTGGAACGTGAATCCCATTCTTAAGAGAATTCTGTGAAGGGTTGATCGACCACAATATATATATTGATCCCGTCCTGCACCAGTCTTAATTTTATTTTGTCTAGTGTCGGCACCAACTGCTCTGCATACACAGAATATATTTTTCTCCTGATGACGTCTTTTTCACAATCGTCTACATGATGCATTTGAAAATCTTTCTGTTTTTTTCCTGTTCCTGTTTAGGGTCAAGTGATAAATGTTTTCTCTTGCGATAGCCACTATTGCAATTTTTCCACGGACGCCACATAATTTAAATAGAATTATTACGTTGTAAGTTGTAAGTAAAACTAAAAATAAAAATAATAAAAAGTATCTTTCGAATCTTAATGGGGACCTGTGGTCATTAGGTCTATATCATCAAATACATAAACGGCTCCAAACCGGGTTGCCAGGTGGTAAATATATAGGTAAAAATAGATCCAATATGATTGCAGGTGCAAGTGAGGGCGGTATACAAAGCAGGTAAAATAAAAATACGTTTATCGTAATACCTGGTAACTATGCACAAAACCCTAATAGGGTCGTTTAGTGCTCCACTGAAAAAGCAAAAAGGCAGGATCTTATATCTTGGGATTTACTTTAAGGTGTACGTATATAAGTCTAGCCATACAGCGGTTGTCCGATTATTGAAAAAGTGTCTTAATTAACATTTGAGTTTTGTCTGTTAAAAAAGAAAACTGTTCATTTTTTTACTCTTCTTCGGGTACCATGACCGTTCAGCGATCGTTGGTTATCATGTTGGCTACCATGTTGATGATGATCATCGGTTTATTGACAGCCGCTCGGAAGAGTTGAAGACTTTCCGTACCATTTGCCTCAAATTTTTCAACCTCGATGCCCTTCTTCTCCCTGGACCATGTGTGCCCTGTCATTTTTTACTGGTCAGTTTTAGCACCGGAAATTAAACATGATGAATTAATGCGTCGAAATACATTTATTCTTCAGTATAATCTCTCTTAAGCTCAATACATATTTTTAACGATTTTCCAATTCATTTACCCGATCTCTGAAGTGGTTTTCCAGAAGACCTTCAAAATACCCATCTACTGATGCTATCACCTCGTCATTTGTTGAAAAGTGCTTCCCACATAGAAATCTTTTAAGATTTAAGAGCAGATGAAAGTCAGATGAAGCCAGATCTGGTGAATAGGGTGGATGTTTCAACAATTCGTACCGCCGTTGCCAAAGCATCACTGTAGGCAGGTGCATTGTCATGATGAAAGATCTTTTTTTTCTTCTGCAAACCGGGTCTTTTTTCACAAATTTTCTCATCCAGCTGGTCCAAAAGATTGCAATAATACACTCCTGTGATTGTTTTGTCAGTTTGAAGGTAATCAATTAACAAAATTCCTCTTGAATCTCAGAAAACTGATACCATAATTTTTTTGGACGATTTTTACCAATTTAGCTGCTTTGGAGCTGAACAATCGGGCTCAGACAACTGTGCGGTTTGTTGTCGCAGTTCAAATCATACTGGTAAACCCAAGTCTCGTCAAATCGATGCACCAAATCCGTTTAATTCTTTGTGAAACAAGCGAAAAATAGTTTAGTAAGTTTCTCTCGAGTGCGTTTTTGTTCCGATGTTAGCAAATTGTGTGAATAGCTTTCTCATACCCAAAATATTAGTTAAGATCTTATGTATTGCTTCATGTGAGATGCTTATAATCTCAGCTAAATTATTCACGATTAATCGACGGTCTTATATATATATATATATATATATATATATATATATATATATATATATATATATATATATATATATATTAGAATGACCGGATCTCATAGAGGGGGAAAAAAATGTCGGAATCTTGTTCGTCTGGACCCCATAAAACGATTCTCCTTTCTAGATATTGAGATAGCCGAAATTTGAGCTCGATTGAACGACGTTAACCCGTGCCGCTCGTCGCTCAAAGTTTGAAAAAATCCAAATTTTTGGCCAAAAAGCTGACATATGGAGCCATAACTCCAGAACGGCAAATAATAGAAACACGCTTGATATCTCAAAAGAAAGCTAATGTTGTTCTTCAAAATTTATATTCTATACATAATTGTTGTTATTTTTAAGTCAAACCGAGTTACAACAGCCTTTAGCCCCAAAAACGTGACCTGGTACCACTAGGAGCATACTTCGTATATTTTGTTATTAAGTGATAAATTTTGCTTTTTTTGGTATATTTAATATACATACATACAGTAGAAATATAATAAAAAAACAAGTAATACTGATAAGTCTAATGACATTTTTTATTTTAAAATATAAAAATTAGGTATATAATACATACAAAACAGACACAGAAAAGATACAGACGTAGTACCTACATGAGTTGATAATTTTACATAGTTATCTAATCTATTCTAGAGCTTTTGTTAAAGTAGTTTTTGAAACGTCAGGATATAATGCTCGGCATTTACTTACAACTTGCAGGACATATTGCTTTTGGTCTTCATCTTTTGTCAGAAGGTCGTTAAAGTCGGTTATTAATTTAACACTACGCTCAGCCATATCATTAACTACTTTTAATGTTTTGACAATTTTCAATCCTTCTTGGAAGTCATTATTTTGAGGCCAGGTGTTTGGATGTTGTCTTAGGAAATCTGTTTTTATATTAAATTGGTCAAAGAATGTAAACGTTTCTTTGGTAAGTAATTTTACCAATCCTCCATCAACTACCTCTTTTAAGTTTTCTTTCCTAACTTTTGGATTTACAACCCTAGCGTGCTGTGATGGTTCATCTGTGCTACTGAGCAATTTATTAGCCATTAACAACTTTTCATCGTCTGTAATGGTGGGATCAAAAAACAATAATCCCACCAACTTTGCATTCAAATACCACAAATGGTTCGAAAATTTGGTCAGGGCTATTTCTGCAATGTCGTTGTCACATTCTTTATAGTCTAACAGACTATGCAAAATACCTAAATCTTGTTTTGGTCCAAGATGAGCTTTTGGAGCATTGAACCAAGCTTTACAATAAATTTTAACTAGGAAAACAGAAATGGCACGCACAGAACTTTCTTCTTCTTTAGACATCTTAAATTGACGACGAAAAATGAACATTTTTAAGCAGTAAATAGCCTTTGCCATCCACCTAGCGTGATGAATGGCTCCTGGAGTTCTAAAACCCACAACATTGCCGTCTAGTGATCCAACAAATACGAGAACCAACTGCAATAGCTCCTTGTAGTCATCTCTGGGATGGCTCTCAGTTAATTTGGTCTCGAATTCAGCAGTAACATTTGCAATTACTTCTTTTGTATTAGATTGTCACTGATCCTTTGTCTATCTTGGGCCACGCAGTGAGGAATCTCTTGAAAATGTCTGGATGAGGTCCATTTTTGTGTCGAATACGCCTCTTAACAGAATTTCCAAGATATGGTGACGGTAAGCTAGGTATAACAATTCTCTTCCTAACATTTGCTCCAATATGACGCATGCTCCTTTGAGTGTTCCCGTGTTGGATGCTGTAGTGTCGAAGCACATCGCCTTGACGGTGTTGAGAAGACCCCATTCATGTAGGCATTCATATACGGCTACGGCTTGCTCCTCTCCAGAGCTGTTTGCTGTTACAGGAACTCCCAGCAGCTGTTCCTTTTCGCCATATGAAATAGCTATAGCTATTCGCTCACATTGTTCATTTTTTTTAAAACATCCGGTAAAAGTTTACCGTCCCAATGGACAACCACGGGCTCTTTTTCAGGAATGTTTACTTTATCAAAAATTTTTTTATTATATTGTTCTCTGAACATTTGCCTTCTATCATGTAATAAAATTTTCGAGACTTTGTACTCAAGAGGGTCAAGGTTTAGTGCTTCTAGAGTAGCTATTAAAATTCTCGTGGCATTTTCTGTCGGATACCTTACATCGATCTAATAAAATGGACATTTTCATGTTTAAAATCTCTTTAACGCCCCTTGCAAATGAAACTTTCATCCTCTTGCTCTCAGATGGTCCTGGATCTTCTGCAGCTTCTTCAGGGATGTCTATTTCCTTCAAGCTCTCAAGTTCCTGGTAGATGCTGTCCTCTTCAGTGTCTTAAAATATCTTCACTAGATAATTGTTCGATCTAACCAGCTCAAAGGCACTTTAGAAACTAAACTGAATAAATAAAAGGTCGGTTGTACGCTGAAGTAAAATCACCATCCCTAAAATAAAAATTAGATTCACCCTCCTTTTTACCTGTCAAACGGGTCTTTCTGTGGTAAACTAGTCAGGTAATCCCCATATAATAAAAGATTAAATTTGAACAAAAGGCTCTTTATGTTTGAAAATTGAGTTCCAAAATACTTTTTAACAAAAAAATGTTAATTCCGAGACACATTATGTAAAAACCTGTAAAATTCTTAGAATACTCCCAAACTGGCTCATACTGGTACCAGGTCACGTTTTTGGGGCTAAAGGCTGTTGTAACTCGGTTTTGACTTAAAATAACAACAATTATGTATAGAATATAAATTTTGAAGAACAACATTAGCTTTCTTTTGAGATATTAAGCGTGTTTCTATTATTTACCGTTCTGGAGTTATGGCTCCGTATGTCAGCTTTTTGGCCAAAAATTTGGATTTTTTCAAACTTTGAGCGACGAGCGGCACGGGGTTAACGTCGTTTAAATCGAGCTCAAATTTCGGCTATCTCAATATCTGGAAAGGGGAATCGTTTTGTGGGGTCCAGACGAACGAAATTCCGACATCGATTTTTTGCGGTCACCCTAATATATATATATATATATATATATATATATATATATATATATATATATATATATATATATATATTTAAGGATCTGTTACAACTGACGCTGTCTCCCTCCTCTCAATCTCGCGTTCCATTCTCTTCGATCTTCCCAGTCTCCTTCCTGTAACCCTCTATTTTCCATTGCCTCATCGACGTCATCCCGCCATGAGCGCCTAGGTCTTCCCCCTCTTTCTTCTGACAATTGGACTCCACTCTGTGATTTTCTTAATCTACCTTCTGTCGTCGCTTCTTCTTACGTGACCATACCATTTCAATCGTTTTTTCTTCTATAGTATGTACTGCGTCTTTTGTTATTCCCATTCGCGTTCTTATTTCCTCATTCCTAATCCTATCAGTCCGGGTCACCCTACAACACCTTCTCCAACATTCCATCTCTACCGCGTTTATTTTTGATTTATATTTCTTGTTAATGGTCCATGTTTCTGCCCCGTATGTCATAATACTTTCAATGATTGTTCTGTATATTGTGACTTTGTTTGCTTTCGTTATGTGCTTATCCCATAATAATGAGTTTAACTGTCTGATGCAGGTTCTCGTTTGTCCCAGTCTCGATTTAATTTCATCTTCGGATGTTGCTTCTTTTGTTATTATGGTGCCCAGGTATTTAAATTCTCCAGTCCTTTTAATTGTTAGGTTCTCTTCAATTTCTAGATCTTTTATTTCTCCCATTTTAGTTGTTAGGTATTCCATCTTATTAAAGTTTGTGTCTAGTCCAGCTTTGTCATACTCCTCCTTCAGTTTCCTCACCATATAGCTGATATCTTCTTCGTCCTGTGCCATGACGACTTGGTCATCTGTGAAACTCAAGCTGCATAAGTAGTCGTCTCTTACTAGGACTCCCATACTTTGATATTTGTTTTTCCAGTTTTTTAAAGTCTGTTCCAGGTAGATTTTAAACAGTGTCGGAGAGGTTGTACACCCTTGTAGTAGTCCTTTCGTTGTTCTAATTTAGGCCCCTAACTTATTACCAATTTTTACTTTGTTAATATTATTTCTATATATCGCTTTTACTGCTTTTATTAATACTTTTGTCGATTCCCATGTTTGACATTGCTTTCCAGAGGTGACTTCTAGCGACTGAATCGTAAGCTTTTCTTATATCGATAAAAGCTAAATGGATTTCTCTGTTTTTGGCTAGTTTCTTTTCCATCAGTTGCTTGACTGTATACAAGGTTACAGGGAAAGTCGTCCTAGATAATTAAGGACGTTATAGCTTAGGTCGTTTCTGATCGATTTGATTCTTTGACATGATGTCCTAAACTTAACCGTTTTCGAGATATTGAAGTTTAAAGATTTTCTAAAAAAAAACATGTTTTTTTTGCTTTTATATCGATTTTTTTTTTATTAGAGGTTCTCGAGTGCGATTTTTTGGTTATTTTTAGTTAGTCTGTATGTGAAGTATCAAAAATCATCAAAAAAATTTGAACTAGTTACTAACAGTTTCAAATGGCGGCTTGTTAATGTTTCTAAAATTAATCAAATACGGATCAGAGAAACTGCACCGAATAATAAGAAGCATGTTCCACAGGGCTATAAATGGAGAAAGAATACCTAATGAATGGACCGAAGCGGACATAGTCTCAATTTTTAAAAAAGGCGACCGAAGGAAATGTGAAAACTATAGAGGCATCAGCATCATTTCAAGCATTGGACGACTGTATGGGAAAGTAATTAAGAATAAGATAGAAGACAATATAAAAGGCAAAATAGGGGAAGACCAAGCAGGATTTACGGCTGGGAAGTCCTGTATTGATCACATATATAAAGTCGTCCTAGATAATTAAGAACGTTATAGTTTAGGTCGTTTCTGACCGATTTGACTCTATGACATGATGTCCTAAACTTAACCGTTTTCGAGATATTGAAATTTAAAGATTTTCTAGAAAAAAAAAACATGTTTTTTTGCTTTTATATCGATTTTTTTTTATTAGAGGTTCTCGAGTGCGATTTTTTGGTTATTTTTAGTTAGTCTGTATGTCAAGTATCAAAAATCATCAAAAAAATTTGAACTAGTTACTAACAGTTTCAAATGGCGGCTTGTTAATGTTTCTAAAATTAATCAAATACGGATCAGAGAAACTGCACCGAATAATAAGAAGCATGTTCCACAGGGCTATAAATGGAGAAAGAATACCTAATGAATGGACCGAAGCGGACATAGTCTCAATTTTTAAAAAAGGCGACCGAAGGAAATGTGAAAACTATAGAGGCATCAGCATCATTTCAAGCATTGGACGACTGTATGGGAAAGTAATTAAGAATAAGATAGAAGACAATATAAAAGGCAAAATAGGGGAAGACCAAGCAGGATTTACGGCTGGGAAGTCCTGTATTGATCACATATATAAAGTCGTCCTAGATAATTAAGAACGTTATAGTTTAGGTCGTTTTCTGACCGATTTGACTCTATGACATGATGTCCTAAACTTAACCGTTTTCGAGATATTGAAATTTAAAGATTTTCTAAAAAAAACATGTTTTTTTTTTTTGCTTTTATATCGATTTTTTTTTATTAGAGGTTCTCGAGTGCGATTTTTTGGTTATTTTTAGTTAGTCTGTATGTCAAGTATCAAAAATCATCAAAAAATTTGAACTAGTTACTAACAGTTTCAAATGGCGGCTTGTTAATGTTTCTAAATTATGAATTTTTACCAAATGTTTCCTACTTTAAATCAATAAAGAGAAAAAAAAATGTATGGAAGTTATTCTGCAAATTATTTTTAAAAACTTTTACGTCTTTTTAGCTATCAAAAAAGGTATAATACTAGGAGTTTAATAGGAAAACTGTACACAGAATGACACCTAAAGCGGGCTCGGGTAGCAAAAGGTAAATTTTTAGTTTTAGGTGAAAATACGAAAAATACACAAATAAAACAAAAAACCTAGCAATTTAATATTTTTTATTAATTATAATTCATGTTCTATATGGGTCGCCCCTATTTCTAACACAAATTCTTATTCTTTTTCTTAAATTACTTTTCACAACGCTGGTTGTGAGGTGCCGCCTCATTTCGTCAGCCGCATCAATTATTTTTTGTCTTAGGACATCCACGTTTGCGATAGGAGTCATCTGGTCGTATACGAGACTTTTCATGTGACCCCACACATAAAAATCCATCGGTGTTAGGTGTGGGCTTCTCGCCGGCCAAGGTATGGGTCCGCCTCTTCTAATCCATTTGTTGGGATAATTGTCATTGAGCCATGAAAGAACACTTCCTCTGTAGTGAGCTGGGCAGCCATCGTGTTGAAAGTACATGTTTTGTCTCAAACCAATAGGTAGGTCTTCCATCAAATTAGGTAAATCGTTCCGCAAAAAATTGTCGTATTCCTCGCCATTCAAATTATCTGGCAGGAAGAATGGCCCAACAAATAATTTGAAATTATACCCATCCACACATTTAAGCTGAATCTTGTTTGTGATCCTTTCGTTCTTTTTTTTGTTTGGGTTGCCTTCCTCTTTAGAAGCCCAATAGTGGGCATTGTGGTAGTTTGTACGACCGTCTTTGTCGAATTTCGACTCGTCAGTCCATAGTATTTTCTTATAAAAAAAGATGCATCTTCGACATCGGTATTGAGCATAAATCTGCAGAATTCTAATCGTCGCAACGGATCCCCTTTTTCAATGACTTGCACGGGTGTATAATGGTAAGGGTGTTGCCCAACAGTATGCATTACAAACCATACCTTCCACTGCGAAATAGCAAGCTGTTGTGCGACAGCATTTGTAGATGTGGTTGGGTCCACCTCAAAGAGACGTCGTATTTCGTTTTTTCTTCGTCTTCGTCAAAGATACGTGGTCGTCCCATGTCAGTCCGCCGTCTTTGTACGGAACCAGTTTCTCGTAGTCTTCGATAAGTTCCATCAAATACGCTAACATCAGGTACACGACGAGTAGGATATCGCAGTATGTATTCATCACGTGCACGCGACAACACTCCTTCGCAAAATTCGTAACACATTAGGATGTCAGCATATTCCTCGTTGGTATTCGTTGCCATATTCACAAGTAGAGATCAAAATCCAGTTACGAGCCAATTCACACAGTCAGAGGATGAAACACAGATATTTTTGAAAAGCACGGTATAGCACATCTGCCACGGACGAATCGCATAAGCAGACTAAAAATCATTCAATAATATTTAGTGAACAGAAAATGTCACTAGCACAGAGAGTACCCCGACCGGAAAAAATGCTTACCCAACCCTTTTTATTGTTTGAAGGTGCAGGTAGTAAACCGGTAATTGGTAGTATCTAAATTCTATTATTATGTTACTCTACATTTGAGCCTATGGAAATCTCATTTTCTTAGAATTTTCAATAGATCCAGTAGATATTATACTGTTTTAGATAGCTAAAAAGACGTAAAAGTTTTTAAAATAATTTGCAGAATAACTTCCATACATTTTTTTTTCTCTTTATTGATTTAAAGTAGGAAACACTTGGTAAAAATTCGTAATTTAGAAACATTAACAAGCCGCCATTTGAAACTGTTAGTAACTAGATCAAATTTTTTTGATGATTTTTGATACTTCACATACAGACTAACTAAAAATAACCAAAAAAATCACACTCGAGAACCTCTAATAAAAAAAAATCGATATATGAAAGCAAAAAAAAACATTTTTTTTTTAGAAAATCTTTAAATTTCAATATCTCGAAAACGGTTAAGTTTAGGACATAATGTCATAGAATCAAATCGGTCAGAAACGACCTAAACTATAACGTCCTTAATTATCTAGGACGACTTTTCCCTGTAACCGTATATGTGATCAATACAGGACTTCCCAGCCGTAAATCCTGCTTGGTCTTCCCCTATTTTGCCTTTTATATTGTCTTCTATCGTATTCATAATTACTTTCCCATACAGTCGTCCAATGCTTGAAATGATGCTGATGTCTCTATAGTTTTCACATTTCCTTCGGTCGCCTTTTTTTAAAAATTGAGACTATGTCCGCTTCGGTCCATTCATTAGGTATTCTTTCTCCATTTATAGCCCTGTGGAACATGCTTCTTATTATTCGGTGCAGTTTCTCTGATCCGTATTTGAATAATTTATTGACCAGTCCTCCCGCTCCAGCTACTTTTCCGGCTTTTCAATGATTTTATGGCCCTCTTTACGTCCTCATATTTTATCTCTACCTCCTCATGTTCGTTTGGTGTTGTTGTTCGTCATCTTCGTCTCTATTCAAGAACCCTGGTCTGTCTTCTGTTAGCAGTTTTTTTTTATAATAGTTATCCCATTGGCTTCCTTGAATGTATTGTATATGGGATTTTTCTTTGGAGTTTATTTTCATAGCTCTAATCGTTGTCCATGCCTCCGTACTCCGTGTTCTACCTATATAGTGTTCGATGTTTTCACATGCTTTTGCCCATTTCTCGTTCTTCTCTTTATTTATTAATCTTTTCGTTTCTCTATTTTTCTGTCTATACCTTCTTAAGTCCTCCTCTGACTTGGTGTTCATCCATTTCTCATAGAGTTTCTTCTTTTCCCCTGATGACATTTTTCGTTCGACACAGGACGTGGCTTCGTAGGTGGCTTCCTTAATACTTTCTTTGATGTGGTCGTATGTTTCTTCTAAACTGTCATACTCAAAATCTGTTAGTTTTTCATCTAGTCTGCGCTTGTAGAGATCTCTTATTGTCTCATCCTGCAACAATTGTATTTTGAATTTCTTTTCTTTTTTAATTACTTCCGTGTACTCTAGATCGTTATCTTTTACTTCGTGTTTTTCTTTTGACGCTTTATCGACGGTCTTCCATTACCATATCTTGTACTTGCAGAACAGTTTCTTCAATTGTTGCAGTTTTTGGACGTCCTGAACTTGAATCTCCATTGACGCTTGTACGATCTATGAACAGTAGAGTGACCGGATCTCATAGAGGGGGAAAAAAAATGTCGGAATCTTGTTCGTCTGGACCCCACAAAACGATTCTCCTTTCCAGATATTGAGATAGCCGAAATTTGAGCTCGATTAAACGACGTTAACCCGTGCCGCTCGTCGCTCAAAGTTTGAAAAAATCCAAATTTTTGGCCAAAAAGCCATAATTCCAGAACGGTAAATAATAGAAACACGCTTAAAATCTCAAAAGAAAGCTAATGTTGTTCTTCAAAATTTATATTCTATACATAATTGTTGTTATTTTAAGTCAAATCGAGTTACAACAGCCTTTAGCCCCAAAAACGTGACCTGGTACCACTAGGAGCATACTTCGTATATTTTGTTATTAAGTGATAAATTTTGCTTTTTTTTGGTATATTTTTGAGTTCAAAGTAGAAATATAATAAAAAAATAAGTAATACTGATAAGTCTAAAAATTAGGTATATAATACATACAAAACAGACACAGAAAAGATACAGACGTAGTACCTACATGAGTTGATAATTTTACATAGTTTATTTAATCTATTCTAGAGCTTTTGTTAAAGTAGTTTTTTGAAACGTCAGGATATAATGCTCGGCATTTACTTACAACTTGCAGGACATATTGCTTTTGGTCTTCATCTTTTGTCAGAAGGTCGTTAAAGTCGGTTATTAATTTAACACCACGCTCAGCCATATCATTAACTACTTTTAATGTTTTGACAATTTTAAATCCTTCTTGGAAGTCATTATTTTGAGGCCAGGTGTTTGGATGTTGTCTTAGGAAATCTGTTTTTATATTAAATTGGTCAAAGAATGTAAACGTTTCTTTGGTAAGTAATTTTACCAATCCTCCATCAACTACCTCTTTTAAGTTTTCTTTCCTAACTTTTGGATTTACAACCCTAGCGTGCTGTGATGGTTCATCTGTGCTACTGAGCAATTTATTAGCCATTAACAACTTTTCATCGTCTGTAATGGTGGGATCAAAAAACGATAATCCCACCAACTTTGCATTCAAATACCACAAATGGTTCGAAAATTTGGTCAGGGCTATTTCTGCAATGTCGTTGTCACATTCTTTATAGTCTAACAGACTATGCAAAATACCTAAATCTTGCTTTGGTGCAAGATGAGCTTTTGGAGCATTGAACCAAGCTTTACAATAAATTTTAACTAGGAAAACAGAAATGGCACGCACAGAACTTTCTTCTTCTTTAGACATCTTAAATTGACGACGAAAAATGAACATTTTTAAGCAGTAAATAGCCTTTGCCATCCACCTAGCGTGATGAATAGCTCCTGGAGTTCTAAAACCCACAACATTGCCCTCCGCCTGAGCGAACAAATACGAGAACCAACTGCAATAGCTCCTTGTAGTCATCTCTGGGGTGGCTCTCAGTTAATTTGGTATCGAATTGAGCAGTAACATTTGCAATTACTTCTGGAGTTAGCTGCTTTTGTATTAGATTGTCACTGATACCCGTGTCGTATTTTCCTTTGTCTATCTTGGGTCACGCAGTGAGGAATCTCTTGAAAATGTCTGGATGAGGTCCAGTGGTTGATCCATTTTTGTGTCGAATACGCCTCTTAACAGAATTTCCAAGATATGGTGACGGCAAGCTAGATATAACAATTCTCTTCCTAACATTTGCTCCAATATGACGCATGCTCCTTTGAGTCTTCCCGTGTTGGATGCTGTAGTGTCGAAGCACATCGCCTTGACGGTGTTGAGAAGACCCCATTCATGTAGGCATTCATATACGGCTACGGCTTGCTCCTCTCCAGAGCTGTTTGCTGTTACAGGAACTCCCAGCAGCTGTTCCTTTTCGCCATATGAAATAGCTATAGCTATTCGCTCACATTGTTCATTTTTTAAAACATCCGGTAAAAGTTTACCGTCCCAATGGACAACCACGGGCTCTTTTTCAGGAATGTTTACTTTATCAAAAATTTTTTTTATTATATTGTTCTCTGAACATTTGCCTTCTATCATGTAATAAAGTTTTCGAGACTTTGTACTCAAGAGGGTCAAGGTTTAGTGCTTCTAGAGTAGCTATTAAAATTCTCGTGGCATTTCTGTCGGATACTTACATCGATCTAATAAAATGGACAATTTCATGTTTAAAATCTCTTTAACGCCCCTTGCAAATGAAACTTTCATCCTCTTGCTCTCAGATGGTCCTGGATCTTCTGCAGCTTCTTCAGGGATGTCCATTTCCTCCAAGCTCTCAAGATCCTGGTAGATGCTGTCCTCTTCAGTGTCTTAAAATATCTTCACTAGATAATTGTTTCATCTAAACAGCTCAAAGGCACTTTAGAAACTAAACTGAATAAATAAAAGGTCATTTGTACGCTGAAGTAAAATCACCATCCCTAAATAGAAATTAGATTCACCCTCCTTTTTACCTGTCAAACGGGTCTTTCTTTGGTAAACTAGTCACGTAATCCCCATATAATAAAAGATTAAATTTGAACAAAAGGCTCTTTATGTTTGAAAATTGAGTTCCAAAATACTTTTTAACAAAAAAATGTTAATTCCGAGACACGTTATGTAAAAACCCGTAAAATTCTTAGAATACTCCCAAACTGGCTCCTACTGGTACCAGGTCACGTTTTTGGGGCTAAAGGCTGTTGTAACTCGGTTTGACTTAAAATAACAACAATTATGTATAGAATATAAATTTTGAAGAACAACATTAGCTTTCTTTTGAGATATTAAGCGTGTTTCTATTATTTACCGTTCTGGAGTTATGGCTCCATATGTCAGCTTTTTGGCCAAAAATTTGTATTTTTTCAAACTTTGAGCGACGAGCGGCACGGGTTAACGTCGTTTAATCGAGCTCAAATTTCGGCTATCTCAATATCTGGAAAGGGGAATCGTTTTGTGGGGTCCAGACGAACAAAATTCCGACATCGATTTTTTGCGGTCACCCTAATGAACAGTTGGAAATGAAGGAGCAGACTCCTTTTCCAAAACAAAGAATTTTATCACCGCACGATATTTGATTTTTTCAATTTCTTAAAAACACTCAAACACCTCTACTTTAACCAGCTGATAAACAATAAATGACTTGATAGATTGACTTGAAATTTGGGGTATCTTCATATAACAGATAAAGCTTTAAAATTGTGTTCAATAATTGGTTCAAGTGATGCTCCATAGGTGTCGCTTTCAAAACTTATTTACTGACCTGATACTTCTTTGGTTAAGAGAAGTATTATATTTGTGATAAACATCCTCTTCGATGTTTTGATTTTTCTTCATCTTTAAGTCTCCTTTAATTCATTTCCATCAATCTGTAGTTTTATTGCATCAATTTCCATCAGTTTATCGGTCCACTTCAGCCGTAATAATATATCGATTTCAAATTTGTTACTTTTATAGTAATTGTAGTAGAAGTTTGTGACGAGTGAAGTCCATATTTCAAGCGTCTACTCACTGTTTTCTCATTTATCAATCTATCTCGAGACTCGTTTCGCCGTATCTCGGCTTATAAGTCGAGCTGTGCTCTACAGGCAACAGAACAAAACTAGAAGTACTTATTCTCATACTACGTAACATTGTGCTGGATACAATAAATTGAATCTAAAATTGAAAAACATACCTGCCTTCCATCGGAGTTCATGTACGACCTTAGACTAACAGACAACTGGTCAACAAATTGCGCTGCCTGCGGTTATTGCTGGTAATTTGCTGACCATTTCTCTATCGATCTCTAGGCGGCAGCTGATGGAGGGCAGGTATAGTTTAGGTGGGTTGGTCGGTTGTAGGCGCCTGTTGTGCACTGTAGCCTCTTGGCTTATTGTGTGCTACTCTATTGGTTACATGCGTGTCGTCCCTTTGAGAAGATTAATTAGCTTCTTTCTAAGCCCTTCATGTGGTAATTTATCGCCACGATGTACATCTCTGAACAGTTTGTGTCCATTTGGCGTTAAAGCCGCATATTCAAATAGCATGTGCATAGGGGTGTCTTTTTTCTTTACCACATTGGCTCGTGGGACCATCGCTGGTAACCATTTTCTGTAAATGTTTCCTAAGGTGACATTGACTGGTGATCACTTCCCGCCGCTAGTTTAGTCTGGGCCCTTGTTAAACAAAGTTGTTAGTCTCCTTGAGGGGCCGCCAATTATGTTTCTCGCATTTCTTTGGTTAGATGTTACCAGCCAACGATCTAGATGTTACTAATCTGTTGTTGTTATTTGTACCACCTGTTTTGGTATAATAAATTCTGGTACTATACCGCCGTATTTTTTATAGCTCCGAATCTTGCTTATCCGTCCGTTTTTTCATTATCTTTTATCCCCGAATGTTCTGAATCCGACAGTAGTTCAATCCTATTGTTCCTGGATGGTAGTTCCAACAGGATACGTTTACACTCCATCGTGATCTTGGAGTTGGCTTGCTAGGCAGCTAAAGCCTTTAGAACAGGTTGACTGTCTGAGAGAATTTATATTTCTTGGTTGTGGTAGTCCTGTTTAATAGTCTCGTGATCACCTGCTTGTATTTCGTGAATTTTTTGCCTGGAATATTATTGCGCTTGACCCTAATGGAATGCTAAATCTCTACTTGGACTTTTCTGCATATATGCTAGCTCCTGTTCCGCTCGAAGTTTTTGGTCCGCCTGTGTAATAGATTAGACTCATTGCCTTTGTCGGTGTCTCGACCTCCATCTATAGATTTGGAACGATGATTGACTGTCTGCCAGTCAATCATCGCATGGTTAGCAAAACGCGCGCCGAGTGCAAAAAATAAAGTGTATGATGTAGTGGTGATATATACTGAGTAGTATCATTGCGCTGAAGATTCCAAATTCCCAACATCGTTTTAATGGACTGATCGTAGCATTTCTGCTTAGCAAAGATGACGTTCATGTAATTATTTTTTAACAATCAATGGTATCTAAACCAGTTTTTGTATTATATTAAAATGTTCGATAATTATACTGGATTTTTTCTTTGCTCAAAGGTAAATAAGCAAACTTAGTAACTATTATAATGGGCAATAAAATTTTAAAAAAGTTTTGCGAACCGCCTTTCATAAACAGGTAATAAACTTTGTAGAAACTTTCAGTTTAAAATAAATTTGTATGAGAAACCTTTTATTTCTATGACTAATTTTATGTGTCTTTGTTCAAGGAAAACGTATAAATTGCCCTTGATTTAAGCGTTAATTTTTAAATAAATTAAAAGGATCCGAGGAGTTGTTTTGTGTACCACATTAGTACATGATATCTCATAAATAAGATTAAATTTGAAGGGCTTATTGCGCAAACAGAATGGGCTACAAGAACAAGAGGAGATACAGAGCATACCCCGGTACTTGGAAATTCAGTAACCATTAAGGGTTTTACTTGAGAGTAGCTGTCTAATATAAAAACTATAAGAAACTCTAAGGGTGTAAAATCAACCCACAAACTTGGTTTTTGTTAAAAAACTGTCTCAAAATGGTCAATTGATGAGACAATCGGTTAAGTTATGCAAACTGTATAATCTCTGGGTCAAAATATTGTGCAGAATTGATTTTGAAATCCTCAACTTGTTTTCGATAAATCTCGTGTGCGGTTTAGAGTACATTTTGATGCAAAATGACTCGAACTTCCCTGAAATAATCATTAATACTGATGAAACGGGATCTGTTAGCAAAATGTGAGACAGTTATTGACAAAACAAACATTTTGGTGTTGTAAACCTTCATCGATATGCTGAGAATGTTCAAGTGGTATTGACTACGATCTCTAATAGCTTCCCCATAAATTGATATAAAAATTTATTTAGCATATTAATTTACTATTCCAAACTCTGCATCGTATCTGATGAGGAGTGTATCAAATAAAACAGTTATAACAGATATGTTTTATTCTCTGTTGCTTTTTGGACAGAGGGTGTACATGTTGCAAAAGTTATGCTGATATTTAAGATAAAGACTTTTCAAGAATTTTTGTTTATACATGGTTTACCAAAAAGCGAAACTTAAATTAACTTTACAGTCTTCTCAGTGTTCCGTACGGAATACTTATAAGATCACTTCGGTGTTCGTCTGTCTGTCTGCCTATCCGTATGTTTATCACATCCGATTTTCTCTGAAACTATTTGACATAAAAACTTGAAATTTGGCATTAATATAGGAATTGATGGCCTCATCAGAGGAGTGTATTTTTGACTTAAAGGGTTAGTTTTGGGGGGTGAAATGAGAACTGAAAAGAAAATTTTCTTACCAGTTCATCGAGTCGGGTGTCAAATGAAAGCTTGTAAAAACAGGAGTTCAAAAATATATATAATGTAATACTTTTGCACACTTTTTTTGTATTATTT
>CM032456.1:199015521-199043781 GCA_019049505.1 Pachyrhynchus sulphureomaculatus | reverse complement strand
TTTTTTTTTTAATAGCTGTCTAACGGTAAATATCAGATCCGTTGTACCATGGCCCAGTGTAAAGCCACACTGATTTATCATCAAGTGAACATTCAATAATGTCTCTTAGTCTTTTCTCTAGTATAATTTCATATACCTTGCTGGCTACAGTCAGCAGTGAAATACCTCTATACTTTCCACATTTATGAATATCACCTTTCTTGAATAGTGGGAAAATAGTGGCCAATGTCCAGTCTCTAGGTACGTCATCCGTATTTCAGCAGTTCTTATTTTTTTGAGCAGTAGCTGCAACCCTTCTCCATCCACATATTTAATCATTTCGGCCTTGATATTATCATGTTCTGCAGCTTTTACGTTTTTCACTTTAGCAAGAGCTATTTGAAGTTCTTCCACTTTAATATCATCATGAGTTTCTATTGCATAATCTATTTTCTGCGCAGGCTTATCAGTGACCATCTCCATCTAACACCTCCACAAAGTGTTATTGCCATCTCTCTATAATTCGTTTATCTGATAACAGCAGATTGCCTTCCCCATCCTCAATGCCAGCTACACCACTATTTCTCTTTCTCTAAATTTCTCAGCATTCTGTAGAGTAGTTTTGCATTGTCTTTACTATCCTCTTCCATCTTGTTACCAAATTCTTCCCATTGCCTCACTTTAGCATCCTTAATCATCTCTTTGACAATTTTTCTTTGTTCCTTATGTCAATATTCGTGTCTCCCAGATACCTTCTCCATAATTTCTTTTTCTCTGCAATCTCATTTTTTATATCGTTATTCCACCATGATGTAAGTTTTTGTCTGTCTTCCCTTTGTCCCTCCACTTACTTGTTCTCCTAAGTCACATACTGTTTCCTTAAAAATCTTCCACAATACTTCGAGTTGTCCTTCATTTGTCCAGTTTACTTTTCTTATCCTTTCCTTCTTATTATTACTATTCCGCAGTATTCCTTTCTAATTTCTTCGTCCTGTAGCTTATATACTCTGACGTAAGCCCGTACATACTTGTCACTACTATTGTACTATTCTTCCTGGTACTCTGGGGCCCTCTTTCCACTTTTCTAAATTTAAAAGGGGTGAACTATTTGCTTCTGTTTCTTCGTTTAATAAATATTTGTATTTTTCATATGATTTATTTCTAAGGCCTCCTTCAGGTCTAGTTTATAACATTTATTTTCTTGGTGTAGTATTTTGAAATTTGAATCAGAAGGGAGATTTTTCAGATACTAGATGATTCGCATATGTTGAGTTATTTTTTCGATTTATAAAACTTCTATAGTGTTCAGTTCTCCGTGTATTAAAAGTTCTACCTGTTTGTTCTATGTATATTTTAGGACAAGTGCCTCAGGTTAATTCACCGTAGTCCCGCTGGAATTGTATCATGATACGGTAGAAGTCTACCGGATGTTTTTGGCGAAGATACCAGTGTCATCATCTTACCTCAGCTTACTTATACACCTTCCATTTACCGAAATATCACCATCATAGTTGTCCGTAGTTCTACACTAGTACTACATACATATATAAAACAAAAAACGTATGGGCCAAGTGCAAGTCGGACCTGCGCACTTAATGTTCCGTACGATGATTGCTTTTAACGTTTCTAATATTCTAAAAGAGTTATACCAGGTGTACAAGTATGAAAAATGCGAATTTTTTTTCTATAAAAATATGTTAAATTCGGAAGAATGATACAAGGTGCTTTATTCAAAGTATGCTCCATCGCTTGTTATACATTTTTCCCATCTTTCGGGCAATTTGTGAATACCACGCCAGTAAAAATCTTCCCCTTTTGCTGCGAACCATTCATCGAGCCATTTTTTCACATCTTCGTACGAACCAAAGCCCTGCTCAGCAAGTGCGTAACCCATGCAAACAAGTAGTAATCGGAAGGAGCCAAGTCTGGTGAGTAAGCCGAATGGGATAGAACTTCCCAGCTGAGTGCTTCCAACATGTCGCGAACTAGTTTTGCCGTATGTGATGGAGCATTGTCATAAAGAAAAACCGGTCAAGTGCAAGTTGAACTTGCACAATTGGTGTTCCGTACGTTGATTGTTTTTAAAATAAAAATTTTTGTTAGGGTGGTATAAAATGATCAGTGACTTCACAAAACACACCCCAAATGAATTTTCAGCAAAGTTTGTTTCCAATCTTTACTGAAAACTGGTGACCTTGAAATTTTGTTTTTTTTTATATACCAAATAAATTATTAAAGATAATGCACTCGTGATAATTTTCGTTCAATCTATACCCCGTGGAGAATATTCCAGAATTTTTTCAAAATTTTTTGATCAGTACTTTTCGAGATAAGGTAGGGGACAGCGATATTTTAAAAGTAATACGAAGAAAAGTGTGCGCAAGTATTACATTATATACATATTTTTTGACTCGTGTTTTCACAAGCTTTCATTTGACACCACACTCCATTTTTTTTCACTTCCGATTTCACCCCTCAAAACGAACCCCTTAAGTCAAAATTTATGTTACGGTGGTATAAAATGATCAGTGACTTCACAAAACACATCCCAAATGAGTTTTCAACAAAGTTTGTTTCCAATCTTTACTGAAATCTGATGACATTGAAATTTTTGTTTTTTCTATAGACCATATATATTATTAAAGGTAATGCACTCGTGATAATTTTCGTTCAATCTACACCCCGTGGAGAATATTCCAAAATTTTTTCGAAATTTTTTGATAAGTACTTTTCGAGATAAGGCCCGGGACAGCGATTTTTCGCGAATTTTTAAAAATAATACAAAGAAAAGTGCGCGCAAGTATAATATTATATATATATATTTTTTACTCGTGTTTTCACAAGCTTTCATTTGACACCACACTCGATGACCTAGTAAAAAAATTTTTTTTTCACTTCCGACTTCACCCCCAAAACTAACCCCTTAAGTCAAAATTTAATTCTCAAAACTACATGGCTCTGATAAGGCCATCAATTCCTATATTATTACCAAATTTCACCTTTCTATGTCAAATAGTTTCGGAGAAAATCGGGTGTGACAGACAGACAGACAGACAGACAGATACCGAAGTGATCTTATAAGTGTTCCGTACGGAACACTAAAAATGACCTTGTGTTGCCTCTTTCGGTATTCTGGCCTTTTTTCAAGCAGCGAACGGTTCAAATCGGTCAATTGTTGTTGGTAACGTTTAGTATGAACCGTTTCCCCAGGTTAACAGCTCATAATAGACCACGCCCCTCTGGTCCCACCAAACACAGAGCATCGTCTTTCTGCCAAAGCGATTCGGTTTTGCGGTGGATGGTGCGCCTGGGTCTACCCATGATTTTTTGCATTTGGGATTCTCAAAATAAATCCACTTTTCATCCCTTGTAACTATATGAGGCAAAAACGACTTCCTTTTGTATCGAGCGAGCAAAATGTCACACGTGTTTTTGCGCATTTCCATTTGCCTGTCATTCAACTCATGTGGTCCCCATTGGAAACAGCTTGTTGACTAACGCCCAATTGCTCGGCGAGTTGTTTTTGTGTTTGCGAATCATCTTTGTCCAACAATGCTTGCAATTCCACATCTTCGTATTTTTTTGGCGGTTTTCCACGTTCCTTGTCTGCCACATCGAAGTCACCACTTTTGAAATGCCGAAACCATCGTTCACACGTATCTTGCGATGGAGCATGTTTACCATGAGCCCCTCGAAGTAATCGGTATGATTTAACAGCAGTTTTCTTCAAATGAAAACAAAAAATTAATGCTATCCGCGAATGCTCTTTGTTCGGTATAAATTTCGAAATATTGAACACAACAACACAACACTATGCACACACTTTTCCAATTTATCACTCGTCTGTCACTTGTTGATGTCACAACAAAATGGCGCAGTGTCAAATCTTTATAGCACAAACTGCATTGGTGCACCATCTGTTGTCTGAAATTTCATACTTGTACACCTGGTAGCATTTGAGCAACCTAACAACCAATAAATCGATCTAGCTAAATCTAGAATCTAGTAATGAAAGTGTAAAACAAATATTTACTACTTAAAGTGTATTTGTTTTAGAGTTGATAGCAGAATACTCTAATTATAGATGCAAAAAAAAAAGAAATTTCTTACGCATTTTACTGGATTTTGCTACCTGTTTTGAATTATTTTTAAGGGCTCACCCTATTTTAGGCAGAAAACCTCTACTATACAATAGAGTCATAAAACGTAAATGAGGGTTCATCGGTAGCATAGTCGTCAGAGAGTAAGCTGCTTTTAGTGTTTAATAAATAAAATTATCTTAAAAATAACGTTAAAGAAATATGAGATTTATTACCAAAAATGTTTTAATCTATAGATCTATGTATATATACAAATGTACAATTCACGATATATAATTACTTTAATTACAATCAAAAACAATCATCATCTGCAAAATCTAAAGACTCGACTTTTCTTAAATTGATAATTAAAGGTTCTATTTCCACAGTTTCTTCGATGTATTCGTAAATTTTCCACATTTTATTTTCTTCTTCTATAATATGTCGAATGGCATTTTACCAGTTCCATCCAGTACACGTAATAATTGCCTTACGAAGTTCGAACGTGGTGTTTTCCTTTGCAACTAAACTTTTCATTTGTGCCCAAATTAGCTCTATCTGATTCAATTCGCAATGATATGGAGGTAATTTAAGCACTGTGATATTCCATTTCTTTGCCATCTCATCGACTGCGTATTTCTTGAACTCTGCCTTATTTTTTTTTGCAATTTTAAGAAGTCCCGCTTTTAACATACCATCTTTATTTTTGAGATCCACTGAAGAATATCCGCTTTCTTTCATAAATTTGTCGGGAGTCGTTCTAATAATCGAGAATGTTATGGGGTTTGTCTAGTACTATGACTGAATCTGCTGGTTTTACATTCAATCATTTACTGGAAGTACTCCTCAAAAACATCGGCCGTCATCTCGTCATGGTAATCTTTAGTTGACTGTGATTTGAATTCCGTCGAGAAATCCGTTTTCACTACCAATATGTGTTATAATTAGCCTGAGACCTTTTCCTGATTGGGGTTGTAATCCAGTTGACCAACCTTCCATAAAAGCTTGTTTGGTACTCTAGAATTTTTTCACTGTGTCCCTCATTAACCCAAGTCTTATCTAAATAAAAAATATTTCTTTCTTCGGCTCGAAATTTTCTGATTGCTCGTAGAAATTCTTTTCTCCAACAAATTATTCTTGTTTTGTCGATAAGAACAGATTTTCTATTATGTTTTTCCCAACAAAAATTCAGGTTATGAAGGATATTCCATAATTTCCATTTTTTTAAATCTGGTAAGTCTTGGTCTTCTCTGATTTTTTGCGAAACTTTATGTAGTGTAGTTATTTGTTTCTTAATAAAGAAAATGGTGTACTTTTCTTCTGATTGCGTTTTTTAAAGTCTTCATCAACCTCTAAGGGCTCCTTTCCTTTGTGATTCTAAGGTTCGTTGCAAGGATCGCGTTTTCTTTCTTTTAGAAATCTATAAATAGTTGCTGATCCAACTCCCGTTATGTTATCACAGGTTAGTTCAGGTTTCCACAATTTCATAGACTTGGCTTGTTGGCTGTTGAGGCACTAGGGCAGGGGTGCTCAAACGGTCGATCGCGATCGACAAGTCGATCGCGAGTGCTTTTTGAGTCGATCTCGAGAAAAAAATTCCGATATAGAACTATTCACAGATTTCGTTTCAGATAACTAAAACAAAATGTAATGAATAAACTACTAAAATTTATTCGATCCACAATTAGGCCAGAATAACCCCCTCATCACTTTCTTTTATCGTAATAACCCCCTGCTAGCGGCAAAAGGCGGCTTTATCAAAGGAACGCGCGGTACTCGTCAAAGAAAAGCCGCGTTTTTGATTCCCACCGATTTTTCTAGAAACTTCCAGCTGGGTGTTTGACGGGAACATTTGAGACTTCGTTCGCGTCTATATAAATGTTGCGCCTGCAGGAATAGGAGTCAGTCTGAGTTGTAACTTGAAGGCGATACATCGATACAAAGTTTATTAATAAATAGTTCAAAATGAGTGCGGCGAAGAAAAGTAAAACTTATCATTTTAATAACGATTGGGAGGAAGAATTTTTGTTTTGTATGGTAAAGGATAAGTGCATTTGTCTCATTTGCCGTGCGTCAGCTGCAATACCTAAGGGTGGAAACTTAGAGAGGCATCATAAAACGGTTCATAAAAACTATGAAAAGGATTTTCCGTCACAGAGTGAATTAAGAAAATGAAAAGTACGTGATTTGATAACTTGTTTGAAAAAAGAACAAACTATGTTCACAAGACCAGACAAACAATCAAAAGCTGCAACGATCGCGTCATTTAAAATATCTCATATATTGGCGAAACACGAGAAACCATTTGATGATGGATTGGTTGTGAAGGAAGCATTTATTGAAGCGGGTGAGACTTTATTTGGAGATTTTAAAAATAAAACAGAGATTATGTCTGCTATTAGAGAACTTTCAGTTATCTCGTTCCGACTGTCACAAGGCGCGTTGAAGTCATGAGACAGGACATGGCCGATAAACTAAAACATGATATCATGGAATGTACATACTTTTCTTTAGAGTTCGACGAATCCACCGATATGACAGACACTGCCCAGCTGTGTATTTTTATTCGAATGGTATTCAATGACATGTCGGCTAAGGAAGAGTTTTTGACAATGATTCCTCTGAAAGGAAAGGCCCGTGGCGAAGATATATATGACGTTTTCTTCAATTTTGTAACAAACTACAAGCTACCAATATATAAACTAGTGTGCATTACAACCGATGGAGTACCAGCAATGACTGGAAACAAAAACGGTTTTGTGGCATTGTGTCGAGCTAATGATGATTTCCCTTCATTTTTCTCCTTCCATTGCATTATACATCAACAAGTTTTGTGTTCAAAAGTTCTAAACATGGAGGAGATTATGGGCATTGCAATAAAAATTGTGAATTCTATCCGTGCACGTAGCTTACAACGACTGCTCTTTAAATTGCAGTTGGAAGATAGTGAGTCAGCTGAACACACTGATTTAGTTCTTCACACGGACGTCAGGTGGTTGAGTCGCGGAAAATTCCTAGAAAGGTTTCAAGAATTATTGCCCGAAATAACAGCTTTTCTGGACGAAAGAGGTGATGACACCCAGATGCTGAAAAACGGAAAATGGCTGACTGATTTGGCATTTTTGACAGACATCATAATACATTTAAACACCATTAATTTGGAGCTTCAAGGTAAAGGAAAAACTATTATTGAGATGATTAGCGCAATAAACGCATTCAAAAGTAAATTGCAACTTATGATAGATCAACTGAAAAGAAAGGATCTGAAAAATTTTCCGTCTTTGAAAGCAAGGATTCCTCATTTGAATTATGATATTTATGAGGCAGAATTATCAAATATTTTGGGCCAATTCGAAATACGTTTTTATGATTTCGGTAAATTGGCAAATATCGCATCATTTATGAGTTATCCTTTTTCGTGTAAAAACATTGAGGAATTAGCTACTAAAATAGCAAGTCAGTTTAACATGGACTCATGTTCTGTTGAAAATAAGTTAGTGCAGATTATATCAGATATAACATACATCTCAAAGCCACAGCATCTGATACAAAATTCTGGTGTTTTATATCTGGAGATAAATATCCGAATCTAAGGCAAATCGCCTTTCAACTGACGCAATACTTGTGCGAGTCTGCATTTTCTGAAATGAAGATAATTAAGTCAAAATATCGCAATCGACTAACTGACGAACATATGTCATCATGCTTGCGATTAGCACTCGGTAATTACGTACCATCTTATGAAAAGTATGCTGAGGACATGCAGTGCCACGCTTCAACATCCAAAGTCACTCTTTAGTTAAGTTTAGACACTAGAACTCGTTTGTTTGTAATAACCAATAAACTCGTAATTTTGAATAATTATGAGTTTTTTCATTGACATTTTAGAGCAGAGCTTCACTTACCTTGACTAAAAAAATGCGTATTGTGCGGAAAACTAATATCTATGCCACGATACACCCTACCTAGACGACAATCCTGCATCACACTTACTTGCAGCCTCTCAGAGTCGATCGATCGTAGTCTAACAATATTGAGGTAGATCGCCAGCAGTTCAAGTTTGAGCATCCCTGCACTAGGCATCGTAGACGTTAAGTATCATTGTTTTCTCTCGCAGGGAAAATGCAGATTTACAGACTCCGCCAAACTTGACCGGAGCCAAACTGAAAGTTCTTGTAGCGTTGATTTATACAGCTTCTTGTAAAGTTTAGAAGGCATGTAATAAAATATTTTTTAGAAAAAGGTTATATAGAAATAGAAAATAAAGGTGCTTAAAACCAAAAATGCAAATAATTGAGTTATAAACATTTTAATGTTTATAACTCATGTTGTGTGCTAGCAACTCCAAAAAAATGGATTTTAAATATTTGTTTAATTATTAACAAATAAAATAAAATTACAGGAGCGCCCCACTCGGTAGCAGTAATGTAATAAAAAGTATATTAAAAAAAACTCCACCATATTGTCAAGGCAGATAGTTTTTTTTATACCATATACATTACCAAACATAATACTCTCGCGATAATTTTCGCTTTATCTACACTTTATAAAGACTATTTCGGAATTTTTTCAAATATTTTTGGTCAGTACTTTCCGAGATCGGCTGCTGGGAGAGCAGGCCATTTTTTTTTTAAATAATGCTAAGCAAAATGAGCGCAAATATTATATCATGGTACCTGAAAACTCTTTTTTTTTTCATTTTCGATTTCATCCCCCGGAACTAACCCCTTAAGTCAAAATTTATCTTTCAAAACTACACGGATCTGATTGGACCATCAATTCTTATATTTGTGCTAACTTTCAACTTTACATGCAAAATAGTTTTGGAGGGAATCGGGTTTGACAGACATACAGGCAGGCAGGCAGGCGGAAGAACACCGAAGTGATTCCGTACGAAACACTAATTATAAAATAAGCAAAATATCGGTGTTGGGTGAGGTAAAACAGTTTGGAATTCACTTTAAAAATCAATTCGACTAAGCATCAGAGTTGTAAACCGAGTAAATTATATTTTCGTTTAAGTGTTTTTAGTCGAGACTGTTATGACATGACATGACAGCTGTGTATTATTGTTTTAAATAATAATTCATCTTTACACGTTACACATGGTCGTTAATAACTTTAAGTAATCAATTTAACAAAACAATTTAGGTTTAGTGTTCAATTAACTTGTTAATTTTATTAGTAATCCTGGAAAAAGCGTTACTAATTTTTATTTAACTACTAGCATTAAGTCGACAAAAAGATCATGAACTTAAGCTACTGATATGTGGTTACAAACATATTATTCATTTTAAAATATTTAAACTAACCTAGTTATGAAATTCTCAACAGAGATACCTGCATTCAAAATCAACCTCGGATAGTTGACAAATTGATATACTCGTAATTTCAGGAAGTTGAACCAAATTATTTTGGCTTGAAATTCACTCCAAAAATCAGTGAAACTCGTGATTTAAGTGTTGATGTTTTTGAAACTGGTATTGAAAACGCGTCTACTAAACTTGCCATGCCGTACTTGCTGGTGTGATCCGGGGTGTGAATCGGGGTAAGGAGAAAAAGATTAAAAAAACTGGCCAAGTGCAAGTCGGAATTACGCAATTAGTGCTCCGTACGATGACTGCTTTTAAAATAAAATAAAATACTTACCTAAGTTAATTAGGTCCTAATATCTATGTATCTTAAGATCCAATATGTATTTTCACGTTTTTTCTCAGTCAATAATGTATAAGAGTTATAGCACCTTAGCTACCCAAGAGCCAATAAATTAATCTAGCTCAATTTAGAATCTAGATAACACGTAGGCTGAAAAGTTTTTGGTCTAGCCACTTAAAACACATTTTTTTGCAAAATTCGACTTCATTCATCAACATAGTCTCCTTCAAGAGCTATACAATCAGTCCGACAATTTTCTAACATTTCTATATTTTCTTGTAGAAGGATTTGTCTAACCTCCTCATGGGACCATTTTTTGAGGTCTGTGAATAGACAATAGTCGTTGGGGGCCAAATCTGGAGAATACGGTCGATGAGGGTGCAATTCGAACTTCAATTCATGCAATTATGCATTATCTTGATGAAAGAGCACTTTTTTCTTGTTAATTTGGGGCCGTTTCTTTACGATTTCTGCATTCAAACGCACTAATAACTTTATATAATATTCGCTATTGATGGTTTTCCCTTCTCAGCATTATCGATAAAAATTATTCCATGCGCATCCTAAAATACAGAGGCCAAAAGCTTCCCAGCCGACTGTTGTGTCTTTGGTCGCTTCGAGTCGCTTTCACCGGCAGCTGTCCACTCAGCTGACTGCCGATTTAACTCCGGTGTGTAGTGGTTGATCCATGTTTCATCCATTATCACATATCGCATGAAAAAATCCTTTTTATTGCCCTTAAACAGCGCTCAGAATCATCAACACGTTGTTGTTTTTGGTCCAGCAAATGCGGTATCCATTAACAAATAGTTTTAATATGCTCAAAAGTTCGTGCAAAATATTAGCAACACGTTCTTTTGATATCTTAGGGTGTCAGCTGTCTCACACAATTTTGCTTTACGGTGTTTTGCTTTGATGTTTTCCGGTGTAACCACCTCATTTGAGCGCCCAGAGCGTTCAGCATAATTTGTATCTGTACGACCGTGTTTAAATTCAGCATACCAGCAAATGATGAGTGATTTTCTAGGGGCAGAGTCTCCGTAACACTTATCAAGCCATTGCTTTGCCGGAACGGTATTTTTCTCATCAAAAAACGATTTTTCCCATTGTTTTAAAAATATCAAAAGTAGTGTCACTAAAACCACTGTAACTTGTAAACTAATGGTCGAAATGTCATGACCAACCTTCAAACGTATCGTTTGAAGGTTGGTACTTCTTAAAAATCATACGGATTTTTTTGAAAATGGCGACATCTATGTGTCAGACCAAAAACTTTTCAGTCTATGTGTTAAAAGTGTAAAAGAAATATTTATTATCTAGATATTTGTTTAATAATAAACAAATAAAATAAAATTATTTTCTCTCGATACCCATCCGTGTGTGTACTGAAAAGTATATTAACAAATAAGTTGGGAATGTGGAATCTTTGGCACAATGATACTACTCAGTATATATCACCACTACACCAAACACTTTATTTTTGCACTCGACGCGCGTTTCGCTAACCATGTTAGCTTCATCAGGAGCGATGATTGACTAAAGCTAAACTACAAATCTACCCTATTTATACTTAGTCTAACCCTTGAATTACTCAAGCGGAACTAATGACATAGGCCATCAGTTCTGGTCAAGTAACCAGTAGAGTGGACTATAAGGAATAGGCCTTCTGTCTTTATTTAAACTACTTTTACATTTTATGATTTCCATACTTTCGTATGCGTTCAACAATCTCCTATCAGATACATTTTTTATTAATCTTAGGTTATCTAATGTTACAGTTTGATCAGCTTCAAGGGCATGTTCGGCAATGCTAGACTTTTCTGTTCTATTATATCTTAAGTGTGCTAAATGTTCTTTAAATCGTGTTTTAATTGACCTTTTAGTTTGCCCAACATACTTTTTGTCACAATCATTACAACTAATTTCGTAAATTCCACTTTTCTCACAATTAGGAATCTTATCTTTGGGATTTCCTAAGATATTCCTCAGATTGTCTGTTGACTTATAGACTAAGGTGAGGCCTACCTTATTAATTAAATACCTTATTGAGTCCCTTGCTATATCTCGGATTATATGGTGTGGAGACATACTTGGTGTTATTTTCTTCGCGTGTAAAAAGGTGGAATTCTGAATATTAAACCTAAATTTATGTCTATTTATTAGCTTATTTACTAAGTCATCGTCATAACCATTAACTCTAGTTATATTTCTAATACGATTCCCTTCTTTATTAAAGTTTCCTCTATTCAGAGGGAAAGTGACCAAACGATGAACTAAAAAATGTAATGAGGCTAATTTATGTTGTTTGCAATGAAATGAATCATTAGGAATATATCTACCTGTTACTGTGTCCTTCCTATAGATATCAAATTCTAATCTATTATTATTTTTAATAATTAAAATATCTAGAAAAGGCAATTGTCCTTTGTTCTCAACTTCGTAAGTGAATTTAATGGAATCATACCGGCTATTTAATTTAGAAACAAAGTCATCAATATTTGCTTTTTTTGTATCAAAAATCGCGAAAATATCATCCACATACCTATACCATACTCTTGGGAAATATTCGAATTCTTGACTGGCTTCGTTTTCAAACTTACTCATGAATAAATTGGCTATGAAAGGTGACAAGCAATTACTCATAGCTGTTCCTTCTTTCTGAACATAAAATTGATTGTTATATTGGAAATAATTTTGTTCCATACAAAGTTTAGATAATGTTAAGTATTCACAAATAATTTTTCGTCTTCAAAGTCATTCATTCTAAGTAATTCTTCGAGATATTGTAAAGTTTGTGGAATTGGCACACTTGGGAACAAAGAACTAACATCAAAAGAAATTAAGACTTCACCTTCATTAAGAACTAGATTTTTTGTTTTATTAATGAATTCTAACGAATTCTCCACTGCGAAGGTATTTAATGGTAACTTCTCGAGTTCTTTTGATAACCATTTGGATATTAAATATGTGGGTGATCCGACCGATGAAACAATGGGTCGCATTGCTTTTCCAGGTTTGTGAATTTTGGTTAAGCAATACAATTTTGGTATGGTCGGGTTACTCACATTTAATTAAAATTTTAGCGAATCGGAGACAAGGTTCTTACATTTTTTTAAAGAATTTTTAACCTCTGATATCATTTTCGGTAATGGATTTCTTATTACCTTTTCATAAGGGCCAGATTCAATAAGATTATCTATGCGTTCAAAGTAATCTTTCTTATCCAATATAACAACCTTATTTCCTTTTATCCGCTTTTAAGTAGAAGACATCTTTTTTTTTCAATCCTTTAACTACTTTTATGTTTTTTCGTGAATTAGAATTTGTGTTGTTAACTATGTTTTTCGATATTTGATTGCGACATGCTTCCCTAACAAAGGCTTTACTATTTTCTGGAAGTGTACTAATGGAACTTTCAATGTGAGCAACTATTTCTAATAAATTATCTCTAGGAGGGGGTACTGCAAAGTTAAGACGTTTTTAAGATGCGAATTTCATTTCGTGTAAAGTATTGAGACGAATGATTTTCTACAATATTTACGAGTTCCTGAGGACTATCCTTCTTCGGTATGAGCTTTTTTAATTTTTTACTTAGAATAGACGCGAAGAAAATAACAACAAGTATGTCTCCATACCATATAATCCGAAATATAGCAAGGGACTCAATAAGGTATTTAATAAGGTAGGCCTCACCTTAGTCTATAAGTCAACACACAATCTGAGGAATATCTTAGGAAATCCCAAAGATAAGATTCCTAATTGTGAGAAAAGTGGAATTTATGAAATTAGTTGTAATGATTGTGACAAAAAGTATGTTGGGCAAACTAAAAGGTCAATTAAAACACACATTTAAAGAACATTTAGCACACTTAAGATATAATAGAACAGAAAAGTCTAGCATTGCCGAACATGCCCTTGAAGCTGATCATACTGTAACATTAGATAACTTAAGATTAATAAAAAATGTATCTGATAGGAGATTGTTGAACGCATACGAAAGAATGGAAATCATAAAATGTAAAAGTAGTTTAAATAAAGACAGAGGGCCTATTCCTTATAGTCCACTCTACTGGTTACTTGACCGGAACTGATGGCCTAAGTCATTAGTTCCGCTTGAGTAATTCAAGGGTTAGGCTAAGTATAAATAGGGTAGATTTGTAGTTTAGCTTTAGTCAATCATCGCTCCTGATGAAGCTAACATGGTTAGCGAAACGCGCGTCGAGTGTAAAAATAAAGTATTTGGTCTAGTGGTGATATATACTGAGTAGTATATTAACAAACTTAAAATTCGCAAAACGGCCTATTTGGCTCATTTGTTACGTAATCATAAATATTTGTTATAACAAACAATAATGCAAAAAAGAGTTGACGGTGGAAGGAATGTTGGAACAAAAGAGAAATCATGGCTCAGAAACATTAGAGAATGGACGAATATGAAAATAGAAGAACTGTTTCACGTTGTAAAGGTTAGGTAGCCCTTTAATAGGGTGGTCGCCAACCTCCGTGAAAGAAGAAGAAGGGTTATCATAAAATAAAAATTAACAGTAAGAATTCTAGCTCCTTAAAAAATATCCGGTAAGAAATGGTGCCGATCGCTGAGGAAAGTACAGAGGACGTAACGGTTTACATTTATATGACATAATTTTTAAGAAATAATTTTCCAAGAACCGCAGTTTGATGAAATAAAGTTCTTTTTCATTTTTCAATTTAATTTTTAACTACAGTGTGTCCCAAAAAGTTTTATACAAATGGAGAAAAAGTTTATCTTACGTATTACAAAAAAAATTATTCCTGATAAAAAGTTCCGCATCACGTGGAAATCTATAATCAAGCATCAAAACTTTAAAATATTTGATGATATACAGGGGAAATAAAAAATAATGATTTATAATGAAGAGTAAAGTGTGTTTAAATTTAAATACAGAGCAAAATATTAAACGAAAATGTTATTAGAAACCAAAAAATTATTCTCACGTATAGATTTGTGGTCTTCCTAGTTAAAAATTCAAAAAAGCTCCAGTAAACACGTCAGTACTTGTCGGATTATTTATTAAATAAAGGAAAATGAAATTAATTAAATCTACTTTGCAACAATTACATCCATAATAAATTTGCGCTAATATCATTTTATTCTAAAATTGCAACATTACTTAATTACTACGTTCATAACGTACATAGCAACTAAACATATGGATTAATTCTAACCTTATTGCACAAGTGCTACAGTGTGTCCACCGTCCCTTTCTAAACAAGTGATTGTTTTTCGTGAAAAATCATTTATTACATCTGTAATTATGTCAGGAGTTATAGCTTCACATGTTTCCCTAATGACTCTCTCAAGATGATCAACACCTTGAAATGGCCTATTAAGATAAACCTTTTGTTTTTAAGCAGCCCCATAAAAAAAAGTCTAGAGGGATAATGTCCAGAAAACTTAAGGCCAAGTAAACTACACATACCTCCCACTTACCGTTACTTACTGTACTATATACGTATATATATATATATATATATATATATATATATATATATATATATATATATATATAAAATATATATATATATATATATATATATATATATATATATATATATATATATATATATATATATATATATCAATCGGTTTTATAACGTCTTCCGTCTTCCGATGCCTAATTTCCACTCATCCCGGTTTCTCCATGCCTCCTCCTCCAGATCTCTCTCTAGTACTTCCTTGTTGATTCCTGCTCTCCAGTGTGGGCGTGGTCTTCCTCGCTTTTTTTTTTTCCATGAGGGTTCCAATTTAAAATCTTTTTAGGCAGTCGGTCTTGTGACATTCTCTGTACATGTCCGTACCATACCAACTATTGGGTTCTGATTTCGTCCACTATATCGTGCTTTATTTCTAAAGCTCGCCTTATCGTGTCATTTGGTATGCGGTCTTTTCTGGATTTTCTGGCTGCTCGTCTCCAGAAATCCATTTCTGTAGCTTTTAGTATTTTTTCTGTTCTTTCCTTTAATGGCCATACCTGGGAGCTGTAAGTTATTATACTTTTCACTATTGAGTTGTAAATTCTCTTCTTATTTTCAATGGTTATGTTTTTGTCCCATAGTATACTATTAAGCATTGCAATCGCTTTTCTTCCTTGGATATTCCTCTCGAATATTGCTTCTTCCAGTGTTCCGTCCCTAGATATTCTCGTTCCCAAATACTTATAACTGGCACAGTGTTTGATGGTGTGTCCTGTGGCCAGTTTCAAGTCCTGCTGTTGTCCTCCGACGCACATGTACTCGGTCTTTTTAATATTGACTTCTAGGCCCCATTTTTCATATTCATCCATAAGTTTTCGTGCCATGTATTCCATATCATCGATGTCCTGAGCGACTACTACCTGGTCATCTGCGAATGATAGCGTGTACAATGTAGTATCGTCATCCAGTGGTAATCCCATACTGCTGCATTTCCTTTTCCAGTTCTTCAGTGCACTCTCCAAATAGATTTTAAATAGCGTTGGGGATATACAGCAGCCCTGTTTGAGACCCTTTGTGGCCGGGAACCCTGTTGTTATACCATATTTGGTTTTCACACTACTTCTTGCGTCTTGGTATAAGGATTTTACGGATTTAATTATTTCGGTGCTTACATTACTCTGCTGTAGTGTTTCCCACAATCTCATTAGGGGCACGCTGTAGTAGGCCTTTTTTAGATCAACAAACAAGACATGGATTTCCTGATCAAATGCGGTTTTCTTTTCTAGGATTTGTGTCAGTGAGAAGAGATGGTCTATTGTGGATCTTCCTGCTCTAAAGCCTGCCTGTTCTTCAGCTTCTACGTCCGCGTATTCCGTTTCTATTCTATTTTTAAGTATTTTTCCGTATATTCTGCTAATAGATCCTGTAACCGTTATTCCCCTATAGTTATCGCAATTATTTTTGTCTCCTTTCTTATGAATTGTTGATATGTATGATATTTTCCATTCCTCGGGTACTTCTGATGTGTTAATGCATCTTTGGAATAAGTTCCTCAAAGCGCTAAATAGCTTTTCAGTTCCGTATTTTACTATCTCTCCTGGGATGTTTCCTGGTCCTGGAGCTCTACCATTTTTTAGCGTTTTACATACTTCTTTAACTTCTGATGTTGTTATCCTTATTGGGGATCCTCGTATAACTATATTTGGGTTTCCATGTTGGGTACTTTTGAACTCTGGTCTATCTTCTGTTAGCATATTTGTAAAATATTGGTTCCATTTTTCTGGTGTTATTGGTGAGAAGATTTCTCTTTTCCGTTCTGCTCTCATATTTTTAAGAAGTCTCCAGCTTTCTGTGCTTTTTCTTCCTCCTATGTAAGTGTTGAGTCTTGAGCATGTCTTTTCCCATTGGTTGTTCTTTTTGTCACTAATCATTTTGAGTACTCTAGCTTGGGATTCTTTGTATTTTACTTTGTCGTTTGTGCTCTTTGAACTTAAGTATTTGTGATAGCTTTTCCGTTTTTCTTCAATTTCGTATTTAATTTCTTGATCCCACCAATATGGTTTTTGCTGTTTTTTCCCTTTTCTCTTGGTACCCTAATGCTTCTAGTGCGGCTGCGTGTAGGCATTCCTTTATATACTTATATTCTTCTTCTATATTAACAAATCCCGTCCGTTGTATCTTTTGGTCCAGTCTACTCTTATATAGATTTCTGATACTTTCATTTTGTAAGCTGTCTGTATTATATCTTATTGTTGTTTCAGTTGTTGTGTGCTGTGTACTTGTATCTTCCAGTTTGCTTTTCCGTGTTGTTCGTGAGATTATCTTTCCTTTCACGAGGTAGTGGTCGCTGCCACATGAAGCCCCTCTTTGGACTCTTACATCTAGGAAGTTTAATCTAGATCTCTGACGTATTATCATATAGTCGATAATACTTTTTAAATCTCTTGTTGTTTGTCCCCACGTATATTTTTGAATATCCCTATGCTGGTAGTGTCCGTTTAATATTGTAAGGTTGTTTTTTTCACATATCTCTACAATTCTTCTTCCGTTGTCGTTAGTAACTTCTTTGCCATATTTTCCTACCATTTTATCGTGTTCTTTCCTTCCTAACTATATACGTTGTCTTTCAATTATTGGTAGGCGATTAAGAAACTCAGGGAACTCATTATTTAAAAATTCTAGATAACGTTCACCATTCATGTTATTTCGAAAAAAAAGAATGGTCCAACTATCCTATCTTTAAAAAAATGAAGTTAGGATTAACATCGCTCCACCAGCAATAGTTTTGAGAACTTACTATTCTATAAGACGTAAATGGCGCTTCGTCAGAGAAAAGTATTTGTCTTGAAATAAACCTATTATCTATAAATTTTGAATTTATTTATTAGATATCCTATAGTTGTGAAGTATACAGTTTAATCAGGGTGTCTATTATTAAAAATTTCTACTGCTTCTCTAAAAGTTTTATAATTATCTCGAACTATGAGAACAATTTCAATTTTATCTACAACACTCAATTTTACTGCCATTTTTAATTATTGCAAATACAGACTGACGTTAGCTTTGAAGTTTGTTGACAGTCGTTAGGTATTTCCAAAGATTCATTTATTTTCAGCCTAAAATTTGTAGTGATTTCGTTTCCTTTTATTCAATAAATAATTCAACAATTACTGACGTGATTACAGAAGTTTTTTTTGAATTTTTAACTAAGAAGGCCACAAATCTAAATGTGAGCATAATTTTTTAGTTCCTATTAAAATTTTCAATTAATATTTTGTTCTGTATTTAAGTTTAAACACATTTTACACTTCATTATAAATCATTATTTTTTATGTCCCCTGTATACCATCAAATATTTTAAACTTTTGATGCTTGATTTTAGATTTCCATGTGATGCAGAACTTTTTATCAAGAATAAATAAGATAAACTTTTTCTCAATTTGTATAAAACTTTTTGGGACAGACTGTATAAGCAAAATAATTAAACTTTTTTATTGAATCCGATACAAATGATTTTGTATAAAACAAAAAAGATATTTGATTGTTCTTATACTTTAAAGCTAAATATTACATTTTAGTTGTGTCGCCGCTGACAACGTTACTTCCGTAACATTATCCTCAGATATCGATAATGAAAAAGATCAAAAACGATGAAAAACAAACTTTTCCTCATTGACATATTTCGGACTAATTTCTAATCAAATTGCATATCTATATACTCGCAAAAGATAACATAAATATCGCTTTTATATCACCCCAAAAACTTTCCTTCCTTTTTTCAATGTAAAAGACAAAACTCATAAATACAAAAACTCTGCAGTTTATAAACTGTCATGTAATGAATGTAATCTATAATATATATAAAATGCAACGTCTCTCTGTCTGTCTATCTGTCTGTCTGTCTGTTAGTGCGCTTATCACTGGAGAACCACTTATCCGATTTACGGACTTTTTTTTTAAAACATACATATGTTCTCTGGCCAGATTATAGGCTATATTTTATTACGATAGGTAGCATAAGGAATGAGCAGTGACGTAAAATACGAGTAGTGAATGAAGTCGGAAAAAAGTTTGCCGGTAGCGCGTTCCCTTGCAATACACAGCCTAAACCATTAAATTTGGAACAATATTATGTAGCAGAGAATATCTGTAAACTATAATCTATAATATATATAAAATGGAATGTCTGTCTGTCCATTAGTGCGTTTATCACGCGAGAACCACTTATCCGATTTATGTGTCTGTTTTTAAATTTACATATATTCTTTGGCCAGGTTATATAATAATAATAATAATCTGTATTTAAAGTATATATAAAATGCAACGTCTCTCTGTCTGTCTGTCTGTCCGTTAGTGCGCTTATCCCTGGAGGTCTACTTATGCGATTTACGTGATTTTTAAATTCATACATATGTTTCTCTGACCAGGTTATAGATATACATTTTATTACATCTATAATAGATATAAAATGCAACTTATCTCTCTGTCTGTTATTGCGCTTATCACTAGAGATTTACGTGCTTTTTTTAAACATGTTAAACCATTAAATATGGAACAATATCGTGTAGCAAAGAATATCTATAATATATATAAAATGCAACATCTCTCTGTCTGTCTGTCTGTCCGTTAGTGCGTTTATCTCTGGAGAACCACTTATCCGATTTTCGTGCTTTTTCCTTAAACATACATATGTTCTCTGGCCAGGTTATAGGATATATTTTGTTACGTTAGGTGACATAAATAATAGTGAATCAAGTCGGAGAAAAATTTGCTGCTGGCGCGTTCTCTTGCAATACACTGCCTAAAGCATTAAATATGGACCAATATCATGTAGCAAAGAATCTAATATATATAAAATGCAACGTCTCTCTGTCTGCCTGTCTGTCCGTTAGTGCGCTTATCACTCGAGAACCACTTATCCGATTTACATGTTTTTTTTTTAATTCATACATTTGTTCTCTGGCCAGGTTATCTATAATCTCCTATCTAGAATATATATAAAATGTAACATCTCTCTGTCTATCTGTCTGCCTGTCTCTCTGCCTGCCTGTCTGTCTGTCCGTTAGTGAACTTATCACTTGAGAACCACTTATCCGATTTACGTGTTTTTATAAATTTATACATATGTTCTATATAATTCAATATAAGCCTAGATAATGGGAGATAAGGTGAGATAATGGGAGATAAGGAGAAATAATGGGAGATAAGCCTCGATAATGGGAGATAAGGTGAGATAATTGGAGATAAGTATAAATAATGGGAGATAAGGAGAAATAATGGGAGATAATGAGAAATATTGCGAGATAAGTCGAGATAAGCCTAGATAAGTCGAGATAAGCCTAGATAATGGGAGATAAGGAGAAATAATGGGAGATAAGGAGAAATAATGGGAGATAAGGGGAAATAATGGGAGATATTTTATTACGTTGGGTAACATAAGGAATCAGCAGTGACGATAGTAGTGATTCAAGTCCACGCGAGCGGAGCCGCGGGCCCGGCTAGTAGCTATTATATAGGCCAAACAGGGAGAAATTTCGATACTAGATTTAAAGAACACCAAGCATCTTTTAGATTAAACAAAGAAAACTTCAACTTTGCTAACCACTTCCATCAAACAAATAATATTTTTCCAGGCATAAATAATCTACAAATATTATAGAAAGCACAAATAGAAAGAAAATTAAATATTTTAGAAGCTACAGATCTACAAGCATAATAAAAATAAAGATACAATCCTATTAAATAATTGAACAGATGTTCAGAATTCAAACCTGTTTTGGCGTATTTTAGAAATTTTTTAGATATATCTCTGAAGAAAGAATTTTTGTAAAAGTTTTAAGACAATATTGAAAAGTATTTCTTCAAATTTGAAACAATAATGTCATTTAACCCTTGATAATAAAATAATTTTAATTTAAGTTCATAGTAATTTAATGGGTAATTCCAAATTGTACCTGAAAATTTGTAATAAATCATAAATAAACCACCTTAGTTTGTAGTATTACGCTTGACAATGTAGAAAACCTACGAAACTGCAGTAGCAGATAAATAAAAATAAGTGACAAATAACAAAGTAATTCGTTTCATTTCATTTAGAAATTTAAAATGTACTGCCACAAACTAACGGACACCTCAATTACACAATTAAAAAGAATAGCTTTTTTTTTTGTAAATCGTATCGAGCATCCGAATATTGTTTAGATAGTGTAGTGTATTCAGTATTTTCAAATAAAATTATAGAGTGGTTCCCATCCTATCTCCAGAATAAACAACATTTATAACATAAAACAAAAAAAAATAGGCGCTGCGGCATTTCGCAAAGTTGTATCACAAAGCAAATCCGGCAATAAAGTTGTATGGTGTTCATTATAAAATAAAAACCCCTACTTGTTAGCATTCTATATAATTATGCTCTCTCACTCTCCAATCTATATTGTCTTCCGTCTTTGTTTTTCTTACTTCTCCTATGTAGGTTTCTTTCACATCGGCATGCCGAGTGGGCGATACCTTTATTTAATGGAACACCCAGATCGAGTTGTCGGCGTCTTTGAAATAACTGACGATCGTTGATTGTGACGTTACGTGGTGGAGGTTAAAGCTTTCGTACAGCGATTGATAAATATGTGTGTGTGTGTGTGGAAGAAGTTTTTATAAGACGGGTAAATGATGCGAATAGAATCATTTCCTTACTAGGAGCCTACGTCGGTATTGTTTTGTTTTACATGGATGTGTCAGACGCAAAAACCGCACGAGCTAATTGAAAAAACTAATGACCCTTATAAGCTATTATTTGAGTATAAATTTTCACGAATTATTAAGTAAAGTATTTAGTGCCATAGGTGCTGTTATTATAGTCAATCAACAAATTTGGCGTCAAATTTAATCCTTTTTGTTAGGCTGGAATTACTACAGATGTGAGGGGCATAACAGATGTTTTCTAAAATTTTAACAGAAATACGAGGGCTACCTTAAAAGTTTTTACAAAAAGAACGAAAAAAAAAAAAAATTTTTTGGTACAAATCGTTTTATTGTTTCTCAAAATATTCGCCTTTAACACATTGGCTGCGGATTTTTTATAAGCTTACTGAACCTGGGTGCTATTTTATTTTTTTAATATTTTTTTCTTATTACCTTGTTATAAATATAATTTCACTATTTTTACCGACATATACCGAGTGTTCGTTGAACTTTGTATGCGTGACACGGATCCGTGTCATGAGCATATAGCAAACATTTTCTTGTTTTTTACTGACTGACACGGATCCGTGTCAGTACGTTCAAAATGTTCTTCTCTTCTTGCATGCGAAAAAAAAAATTAAAATTACATTACGTTTCATAAAAAAAAAAAGAATTGCAGAATACAAATATATTGAAACAAATAAAAATAAGTATATCGAACATAAAATACATGAAAAAGGCAAAACGAACAGAAAAAATATTTATTCGTAAGATAGAAAGCATTATTTGGCATGGTATATTACAAAACAATTTCCTGGGCGTAAACCAGGCATATCAGGACATTTCTCGCAGTGATATATAGTGCTTTTTCTAATCTTATTTTGCGAGCTTTTTTCTCTTGGTTTCGTTTTTAGTAGAAACGTCAGGAAGTTTTGTTGTGTGGTGGGAAACAACTGTTGTTGCTTTGGAATCCAGAGTAGCTTTTTTTTCTATTCCCGCCAGCCGGAAATGATATAATGACATTTTTTGTTGTGAAGAATATTTTCCATGCAAATAATACGCATTCAAAAGCATTAGTTGGATAATATGAAGACCTAATTTCTTGTACCACCGAAGCGTCTTCCTTTCACATGGATAATACGAGGTCATTTGATCCTGTCTGTCAACCCCTCCCATGTACTCGTTATATTCAAGGATAGGCAAAGGCTTTAATCGTGTTCTATTTCTTTTATCTGTATATTCAACCATTTCATTTTCAAACTCCGTTGATATATAAAGAACATCCCTCCTGTCTTTCCACTTTCCCACCATTATTTTCTTTGAATATTTGGCTACAGTCTCTCCTTTTTCCAGTTTTGCTTTAACAACTTCCTTTGGATTATATTTTCGGTCGGCACGAAGTGTTCCAGTACAATAAGTCTGTTTTTTTCAGTAAAGTTTCTGCTAAACCACAACTGTTGTAAAAGTTGTCCATGAAAAGGGAATGACCACAATTCAGTTTGCCTTCCATCAGATGCAACACAACGTTTGCCGCATGCCCTTTTCCTCCTTTACTATCTAGTACTCCAGTGTACACAGCTATATTTACAATGATGCCATTTGGTTCAGAAAGCATGTAGAGCTTCATACCGTATTTATGCCGCTTGTTTTTTTATATATTGCCTAAATAACAAGCGGCCCCTCCATAAAACCATGGACTCATCCAGCGATAGTTGTTTTCCTGGGTAGTAAACTTCAGCCATCTTTTGATTGAAAAAATTCAGAATGGGTGATACCTTATATAATCGATCATCTGTAGTTTGACCCTCAGTAGGATTCTTCGCAAAATGCAAACATCGCATAATGAGGAGGAACCTGTCACGACTCATATGACTCGAAAAACATTTAAAATTGAACAGTGGATGCACTTTCCAGTAGTCTTGAATTTTGTTTAATTTTATCGTCCCTGTGTGTAATACCAGACCCAAAAATGTAAGTAATTCCACTGCCGATAATGGTTTCCATCGAACAATTCTAGATTTCTCAGATATACCTGGCTGACAAAATACTTCTTGGGCATAAATATTGGTTTGCTGCACTATCAGGTTCAGGAAATCATCGTCGAGCAGAAGACGAAAATAATCGATTGGTTTGTCACCTGGTAAAGGTTCATTTCTTCTAGAAAATGGAAAGTTGCACATTCCATTTGAATTGTTATCCCATAAAAAAGAAATATTATCTGCGTCAGGCACTTCATTATTTGATGCTTGGTCATTGGCCACATTAATTCTTGTCAAATTTATTAAAGGTACACCATCATCTGGAATCAAAATAATTTTCTTGCCTTCCGAGTACAAAAAAAAACATAATAAACACCCTTACCCGAGTCGGATGTGCTAAAACTCTCATCATGATTGTCGTCACTAGGAATCCAATCCGAAGCTTCATCAGTATCAAAGTCGCTAAATGATTCATATAATGCTGCCTGAAGCTCATCTTCAGTCAATTTACCAGGATTTTTAACAGTAAATTTCTTTTTTTTCGGCTCCGAAGGCCCTGCAACACTATCCTCCATTTTGTTCTAATATCAGCTGTTACGAAAATCCTATACAGAAACGGCGCGAAAAATACAAATTTTCTATGCTTTGGCTATATGCTAACAAGCGTACAACTGCTTTGAAAGGGTGCTTGTGATATACTGCCAACCTGAGTTTACAAATACGCGCGACCCGGATCCGTGTCATGCGCATGTGACTACATGTGGGAGGTGACACGGATCCGTGTCATGAGCATTGAATGTGTTAACATATACATACTTTTGCATGCGTTCGAGCCAATTCTCGAAACATTTTTTCCACTCTGAAGTTGGTACTTCAAAAACATGGTTTTGGAAGGATTCAACAGCAGGGAGGCGTCGGCGGCGGTGCGCACCGGGTGCTGCCTGTTTGGAGGTGAAATTTTTAACACGAAACTGTTTACACCAGGGGTGCTCAAACGGTCGATCGCGATCGACAAGTCGATCGCGAGTGCTTTTTGAGTCGATCTCGACAAAAAAATTCCGATATAGAACTATTCACAGATTTTGTTTTAGGTAACTAAAACAAAATGTAATGAATAAACTACTAAAATTTATTCGATCCACAATTAGGCCAGAATAACCCCCTCATCACTTTCTTTTATCGTAATAACCCCCTGCTAGCGGCAAAAGGCGGCTTTATCAAAGGAACGCGCGGTACTTGTCAAAGAAAAGCCGCGTTTTTGATTCCAGCCGATTTTTCTAGAAACTTCGGGCAGGGTGTTTGACGGGAACATTTGACACTTCGTTCGCGCCAATATAAATGTTGAGCCTGCAGGAATAGGAGTCAGTCTGAGTTGTAACTTGAAGGGCGATACATCGATACAAAGTTTATTAATAAATAGTCCAAAATGAGTGCGGCGAAGAAAAGTAAAACTTATTTTAATAACGATTGGGAGGAAGAATTTTTCTTTTGTATGGTAAAGGATAAGTGTATTTGTCTCATTTGCCATGCGTTAGTTGCAATACCTAAGCGTGGGAACTTAGAGAGGCATCATAAAACGGTTCATAAAAACTATGAAAAGGATTTTCCGTCACAGAGTGAATTAAGAAAACGAAAAGTACGTGATTTGATAACTTGTTTGAAAAAAGAACAAACCATGTTCACAAGACCAGCCAAACAATCAAAGGCTGCAACAATCGCGTCATTTAAAATATCTCATATATTGGCGAAACCCAAGAAACCATTTGATGATGGATTGGTTGTAAAGGAAGCATTTATTGAAGCGGGTGAGACTTTATTTGGAGATTTTAAAAATAAAACAGAGATTATGTCTGCTATTAGAGAACTTCAGTTATCTCGTCCGACTGTCACAAGGCGTGTTGAAGTCATGAGTCACGACATGGCAGATAAACTAAAACATGATATCATGGAATGTACATACTTTTCTTTACAGTTCGACGAATCCACCGATATGACAGACACTGCCCAGCTGTGTATTTTTATTCGAATGGTATTCAATGACATGTCGGCTAAGGAAGAGTTTTTGACATCTCCATGGCTCGTTGGGTTACTTGTAGTTTACGGATTACGCTTTTATTCAGTGTCCATTTTTCTGTTCCATAGGTAAGGACTGGAAGAATATACTGGTCGAAAACCTGTACTTCAAGCGTTCACATCAGATTTAAATATTCCTTGTAGTCTTCCGAACGCCGCCTAGGATATGGATACTCTTCTTTGCAGACCTTCTGTCAGGCTGTTTTTTTGACAATTCAAAGTTTTTGGCCCAAGTATATGTAACTATCAACTTTCTCTATTTGTTGTCTAATATTCTTAGTTTTGTTCTAAATCGTTAGTTAAGTATTTGGTATTGTTGATATTTATTTTCAGACCTATCTCTTTTGATTTTTTTTTCCCCAATTCTTCCAGGGTTCTATGTAGTTTTTATTTGTCTCTGGTTATCAAGGTACTATCATCGACAAATCTCATATGTGTTAGTTCTTTACCATCTAGAGTTATTCCTCTATTGTCCCAGTCGACTGTTTTAAATATGTCTTCCAAGGCAAATATGAAGAGCTTAGGAGAGATTCAGTCTTACTCCACGCTGAGTTTTTATTAGTGTTATTACTTGTGGTGTTGCATTCGTAAATATATATATATATATATATATATATATATATATATATATATATATATATATATATATATATACATATATATGTATATTTATATATATATATATATATATATATATATATATATATATATATATATAAAAATTATTTATGTTTTTAGTCAGCTGTAGTGTGATCTCCTTTAAAGTAGTTTTCTTTTACTTACACACACTTATCCCAACACGTCTGCCACTGCTGGTAACTTTTCTAGAACTCTTTTTCTGGAATGTTGTCTAAGACCCTTATCACAGCATTTTGGACATCTTTTGTTGTTTGAAAATAGTGTCCCTTGACGGCCAAATTGATTTTTTGGAATAAAAAAAAAAGTCACACGTGGCAAGATCAAGTGAATAAGGTGGCTGTGGTAGTACTGAAATTCGTTTTGAGGTTAAAAATTGCTGTACAGACAATGCAGAATGACATGTCGCATTATTGTGATGAAGAATCCACGTATCAGTAATGTTTGAACGGACACGGATAACTCGTTTTCGAAGTCCTTCTAGAATTTCTTTGTAGAATTATTGATTAACTGTTTGCCCAGGAGGCACCCACTCTCTATGATCAATGCCTTTGGAATTGAAAAAGCACACAAGCATGCATTTCACTTTTGACTTCGACATACGAGCTTCTTTTGGTCTGGGTGATCCCTTCGAACACCATTGCTAACTTTGGCGTTTTGTCTCTAAATCATACTGGAAGAACCAACCCTCATCACCACACGATTCAAAAACTCTGGGTTTAACACAAAAAGAAATGGCGTATCGTTACGCAATTGTTCGCTATTCCATTTCTGTGACGAGAGACAAAAACACGTGTTCACATATTACACCAATACTCAAGACTGAGAGGTTGCACGGATATGCCGCTTGGACTATTAGTGGCATGACGACCAAGGTCAAAGATGGAGTGTCTATGAAGGCTGCAGTATTGCCACGTTTTGATCAAATGTGGATGTGGCCCGTTTAATTCCTCCCAGAGCGGTGCATGTTAGAAGTACACGTCACGCTAATACTTCACATCCGTATGAGGTTCAGCTTGTTACTCCTCGTACAATGCTTTTCAAGCAGTCATTTATATGGAGAACATCATCCCTTTGGAATAATTTGCCCAGGACTGTGTTTCCCACCGAGTACAATTCATAGCGATTTAAGAACAACGTGAATCGCTTTCTACGCACACGTGTCGCTCCTGTAGCGCTTTAGGGACTTCTCTGTAGCACGTGTGCTAGACCCATAAAAGAAAAATCAGTCTCATTACTTTATTGTCAAACCTCGTATATATATATATATATATATATATATATATATATATATATATATATATATATATATATATATATATAAACTAGACAGAATATCAGTGAAAGAGAAACCAAACCTTTGGCTTCAATTTCCATTTCGTATAAATTAAAGATTGGGGAATAAGTCGAACTTTACGAAAAAATTAACATTAATTAAGATACAACTTCTGTTCTGTCTGCCTATATGAGGATACACATTATTACATTGGGTCACGTTTAGGTCAATACCAGACAGGTATAAAAATTTAAGATGTTTCTTCCATTGTAGGTTGAACATCGGGAAGTTACTAAAATTTATGATTTATTATTTATTCAAATCTATTTCATACTTAAACTATTTTTTCAATACTTTATGAACTTCAAAAATGACGCAGATGCTAAACACCAACGAAACCAAAATTTATATAAAAATAGCGGCTGCAAATCATAAGGAAATTTAGGCCGAA
>CM032456.1:198845007-199015421 GCA_019049505.1 Pachyrhynchus sulphureomaculatus | reverse complement strand
AAATATATATATATATATATATATATATATATATATATATATATTATATATATATATATATATATATATATGTAACTTACTTTTTCCTAAATCTTTCTACCGTGATTTGTAAGACTGTGGTGTTGAGTTAATCGGCCTCTTCCACGCCTTCCTATTCTGTGTCAAGTTCTTAATTTCACCCCACTGAATATTTCTCTCCTGAGTAGTCTTCTTTGCTTCCTCTTGCCATGATTTCCTAGGTTTTCCTCTTCCATTTGCTCCCTGGACTCACGCCTCATATATTCTTCTTGATAGTCTTTCTTCCGTCATCTTGTGTATATGTCCCAGCCATCTCAGTTGTCTGTCCTGAATTTTTGTCACTATTACTTTTATTTTAAATTTGTTTCTGAATACTTCGTTCCTGATTTTGTCCCTTCTTGATTTTCCATCTATTTTCCTCAGGAATCTCATTTCCGTTGCGTTTATTCTACTCTGGTCCTTGCTAATATTCGATGTACCTGTGGTAGTAATTTTTTCTTCCTATTTCTTAGTATCTAATTTCCCGTACATTCCCTCTCTATTCGTTTCCTTAGTCGTAACCTTTTTCTTTGCCTGTGTCATCTTAATTCTTCCCGTCCTCTTAACCTTTGCTTTCGTTAGTTGTTTGATTTTTTACCCTCTGCATATCCCGTCTGTTCCCTCAGTTCTTGGTTTTTCTCATCCCATCGCTATCTGCTTGATTTTTTTTTGTTTCTCTTGTTCTTCCTTAGTTAGTTCGTTATTGATGTAGATTCTCTCTTGCAAGCTCTTTAGTTTCCTTTCCATGATCACTGCGTTCACTACTGGGCTCTCAAACTCGATTTTATAAATCTTCGTCCCAATTTTTGTTGCCTCTTTAATCTGTACTTTCGTGTCCATTGTCCCAGTTCCAGTTTTTAGGTTCATCTTATCCTCTGTGAGTAATTCCAGGACTGTTTATTACCACATTATTCCTTATATGTTCTTTCTTCAATTTTCTTATTCTTGCCTTCATGGCTATCATATCATCCTGGCTTGTCTTATTTGTCCTTTTTAATGCTTCGTTTTCCTTTCTCAAATCTCTTAATTCCTGCTGGTACGCCCTTTGTTCCTGCTTGATGTCTTTTATATCCTTCATTAATTCTCGTAACATATCAGTTACGGCATCCATTTTATATATATATATATATATATATATATATATATATATATATATATATATATATATATATATATGTAAAGTTAAGGTCAGACGGAAATACTGGGCACATTTACGAACTTGATCGCTTGCGTATTAGGAGGTTGGGCTCCTTCCGAACTGATACTCAAACGTTTCTACTGCTTTTTAAAGTAGAACGTGTTTTGTCCAATTTCTGCACCCATTTTTTAATCTGTTGATCATTCAGGGCTTCACTTACGCTATCTAACAGACATGCAACGCGATACTCACAATATGATTGTTTTTGTAAAATTCTCAGACACTAAGGGTACGCTCTGGTGAAAAGTTCTATAGAAAACAAACTTCCAAGGACCGAAGTTATGATTTGTGTTTCCATTCTATCCACCTTGTTCATTGCGTTTAATACGCAAAAGATCAATTTTTTTGGGGATATGTTCATATGACAGATGAAGATTCAAAATCGTGTTCAATACTTTTTTCAAGTGATGCTCCATAGATATCGCTTTCAAAACTTATTGACTGACCTGATACATTCGCATCCATTAACAAAAAAAACTTTAAACTATTTCTAATACTTAAACGTATTTGTTATGTGGAAATTATTTTTTCACAAATTATGATCTCGTTTTTCCCCCAAAATATTTTAACTCTATAGGTATCCAATTACTGAGAAATTATGGTCTTGGAACTTCAGAAGTTTCGCCTACAGTTCCAAGAAGCATCTTCAGGAATCATTGCTCTTCAAGATTAGCCGACTGAATGAAAAGAACAAAGATTTCGCATCAAGGCCAAAGCCTTGGAAACTTCTTTCCATATAATCTAATTACACAGGCCGACATATGAAAAATATTTGAGCATTATTTTCATTTTAATAGCTATTTTTCTTTTATTTCACGTGTCCTGAATTTAGAAGTATCCGCATTTTCTTTCTATCACATCTGGTTTTTCTGCAAAATTAAAAAAAAACGTTTATTATAAATTTTTTAAGATAAAATCAATTATTAAGTTAAAAATATATTTATTCAAACATTTACATAGAAAACATCAATTACAGTTGTTATTTTACGATTATTCTGTGATATATTTTGCGTTCTTCCGTAAAATTACGCTTGGGAGTGATTTTTTTATGGATTGCGTCTGGAATATCACATTTTACTGACCAACATTAATCATCCATCATATTCACATTCCATCGACCTTGGTATCTTGTTTCCATAGTTTTGATGTCTTGATGAAATCATTCTTCCTGTTCTTCACTAAAATCACCAAGATTTTCAGGGAAAAATCCAGATATGAATTTAGAAAGTGGAGTTTTATATTCATCATTTGATATTTATCTAACAAAGTCGCAACAATATTTTTATAGTCTGGATGTTTGTGATTACCCAAAACATTATGTACAACATTCTTGAACACAAGCCAAGCTTCTAATTCGGTACTAGGTGTACAAGTATGAAATACGGATTTTTAAAAAAAAAAACATGTTAAATTCGGAAGAATGATAAAAAGTGCTTTATTCAAAATATGCTCCATCGCTTGTTATACAGTTTTCCCATCTTTCGGGCAATTTATAAATACCACGCCAGTAAAAATCTTCCACTTTTGCTGCGAATCATTCATCGAGCCATTTTTTCAGATCTTCGTACGAATCAAAGCGCTGCTCAGCAAGTGCGTGACCCATCGATGCAAACAAGTGATAATCGGAAGGAGCCAAGTCTGATGAGTAAGCCGCATAGGGTAGAACTTCCCAGCTGAGTGCTTCCAACGTGTCGCGAACTGATTTTGCCGTATGTGATGGAGTATTGTCATGAACAAAAATGACTTTGTGTTGCCTCTTTCCGTATTCTGGCCTTTTTTCAAGCAGCGAACGGTTCAAATCGGTCAATTATTGTTGGTAATGTTTAGTATTAACCGTTTCCCTAGGTTTTAACAGCTCATAATAGACCACGCCCCTCTGGTCCCACCAAACACAGAGCATCGTTTTTCTGCCAAAGCGATTCGGTCTTGCGGTCAATGTGGATGGCGCGCCTGGGTCTACCCATGATTGTTTACGCTTGGGATTCTCAAAATAAATCCACTTTTCATCCCCTGTAACTATACGATGCAAAAACGACTTCCTTTTGTACCGAGCGAGCAATATGTCACACGTGTTTTTGCGCTTTTCCATTCGCCTGTCGTTTAACTCATGTGGTACCCATCTACCAGTCTTCTGAATCTTTCCCATCTCTCGTAGTCGATTGGAAACAGCTTGTTGACTAACGTCCAATTGCTCGACGAGTTGTTTTTGTGTTTGCGAATCATCTTCGTCCAACAACACTTGCAATTCCACATCTTCGTATTTTTTTGGCGGTTTTACACGTTCCTTGTCTGCAATATCGGAGTCACCACTTTTGAAACGCCGAAACCATCGTTCGCACGTATCTTCCGATGAAGCATGTTCACCATAAGCTTCTCGAAGTAATCGGTATGATTCAACAGCAGTTTTCTTCAAATGAAAACAAAAAATTAATGCTGTCCGCGAATGCCCTTTGTTCGATATAAATTTCGACATATTGAACACAATACAACACTATGCACACACTTTTCCAATTTATCACTCGTGCGCATCTGACACTTGTTGATGACATAACAAAATGGCGCAGTGTCAAATCTTTATGGCACAAACTGCATTGGTGCACCATCTGTTGTCTGAAATCCGCATTTCATACTTGTACACCTGGTAATAATTATTGTGGTTTCAAATTCCTTATCATTCATTAAGGATCTGATTTGTGGTCCAACAAAAATTCCTTCTTATATTTTTGCATCAGATAGTGTAGAAAATTTTTTACACAGGTACTTAAAACAGTCACTTTCTTTATTTAGGGCTTTAACGAACTATTTGATTAAAACCTAATTTAATATGAAGCGGAGGTAACAAAACTTTTTTAGGATCGATTAAATTTTTTTGTAATATATTTTTGGTTCCAGGTTCAAGCTTATCCCGAGGAGTCCGTTGTTTTTTTACGGAGTGTATTTATCGTGTTCTACTATCCCACTCTCATAAAAAACAAGAATATTTTGTATATCTCGATTGTTGACCTAATAACATAGATATAATTTTAAGATCTCCACAAAGCTACCAATCGTGATTTTGATAGCGAATTTTATTGAGTAATCATTCCAAATTTTCATAAGTCTTGCGAATGAGTGTTGTTGCTGTCGTAACTAACACGCTTTATCACGAGAGGTCGCATAACTCTTGGATAGAGCGCGAAAACTTAATAGTTTGGATTGTTTTTATGAAATAAAGTGAAAATTACCACTATATGGATTTTCTTTAAAACCTGGCAAAGCGAGTGGTGAATTCGTAATCAGTGTTAACGACGTAGTAAGAAAAAAGTTAACAACATTTTAGACAATAAAAATCATGTCGGCCTGTGTTATTATTGCATATTTTGGCTTAACTGTAAGTATACAAATTAAATTATATCACAAAACAACCCTCACCTCTTTTGTTAATTGATTAAGCAGGTTTAAAGAAAAAACTAACCGATTATCGCGATAAGGTTACACCTTGAAACATTCAGGTATGAAAGAAATTTTAATTCTATTAAATTGGTACGCATTTTTCGTAAAACATACATAGTCATCCATGAAAGCTTAATCTGCAGCTGTCCGTTGTCGGAACATCTAAAAAAGAAAATTAATTTTAAAATAACACAAATACTTAAATAAAAATGTTAGCCTTTAATCGAAACCCTACGTTTATAGTATCTTCGGCAACGAAATTACAGGGCCAACGATTCACTTAGTAATTTCAGTAAAGGCTACTTATTTCAGCACAATCAAACTGATCTAATACGATCCCTTTCTTTTTATGTACATTCGTATATCCTTTTCTGTCTCGGGAGTACCCATTTTTACTATCTAAATGTATAATATTTTTAATTGAATAAGCTATTTAGCACAAAAAGAATAATTAGTTAAATTATTTTTTTTATTGTTATATACTTTGTCCAAATGGAAATCGAAATTTTCCAAAATACAAGGCAATAATAAGACCAGCTCTTGAAACTTTTTTTTTATTGAAAGCCGCCATCATTAGTATTGTGTCAACTGTTTACGATATTAGACGCTATAGTGGTAAGAGCGATGAACACTCCAAAAATTTCAAACAAAGAAACTTGGTACTTAAATTCTCTCTCTAAACGCTTCATTTACCACTGAAAATCTCCTAGTAGCAGTTATCACGGTCGTGACAATATCCCAAAAATCAATACAAAAATTTTAATTTAAAGAATTATTACTGAATTACAGCTTACAAGGAGTATAACGATTGAAATACATGATTTAAAAAAAAAAATCCATTATCACTGACCTGTGTTTAATTTTCCAATAAAAGATACGTTTCTATTGGACGATGAAATAGAATACGCAACAATTATACAAACAAAATATAAAAAATATAACGAAGCTCTTACCCATAATTGAGTGTTTTTAATGTTCGATACGAAACACTTATGGGATCACTTCGGTGTCTGTCTGTCCGTCTGTCTGTCTGTCACACCCGATATTTTTCTGTAACTATTTGGCACATAAAGGGGAAATTTGGCACAAATATAAGGGCTGTGTAGTTTTGAAAGTTAAATTTTAAGGTGTTAGTTTCCAGTTTCAGTAAGTGAAAACATTTTTTAATAGGTCATCGAGTGGGGTGTCAAATGAAGGCTTCTTCTACGTTTGACTAGGGTTTTTTACCCTGTTCGTCATGCCTCATTCTGTGGACGAAGAGAAGCAACTTTGGGGCCATCTCATGGGCGGTCGTCCCGGCGGTCTTTTCCCTTTCAGTCGTTCGTCCATACAAATTTTTGTCAGTCTGTCTTCGCCCATTCTTCCTACATGTTCTTTCAATTTTTTCTTTCTTGTTCTGGACCATTTTGAATTCCACATCTTTCTCGCATGGAATCATTTGTTTGTCTGTCACAAATTGTTACTCCTATTATTGCTCATAGAACTTTCATTTCTGAAGTTCGCATTTTTGTTTCGCTTTTTTTGTCTCTGCTCTGGTTCCGTTGCATATGTTAATATGAGTCGTACCATGGCTTTATATATTCTTATTTTTCCTTCCATTCTTAAGTACTTCTTACGCCACACCGTGTCTTTTAGGCAACCTGCTACTAGCCGTGCTTTGGTGTTCTGGGCTCGTATTTCCCCTAAAAGATTACGATGGCTTGTAGTTTCAACTCCCAAGTACTTAAAGTTCATGACTTGCTCAAATATGGAGTCTTCTATTTGTATCTTGCATCTTCTCGGCTCCTTAGAAGCAACCATGCATTTTGTTTTTTGATACGATATATTCATATTATAACGTTTGGCTGTTATGTTAAATTAGTGTGTTAGTCTCTGAAGATTGTCTTTATTGTCTGCAATTAAGATAGATAGTCTGCCCTGCCTCATTCCCCCGTTGATAGGGATTTCTTCTATTAGGCCTTCTGACGTGTTTATTCTTGTACAGGTTTGACTGTACAGGTCATCAATCACCTGTGTATTCTTATTCCTTAGTATGTCGAGTAAGTCTTGTTTCTTGAGTCGGTCGAAGGCTTTTGTGAGATCTATGAAGCACAAAAGTATATATGATCTAATACTTGCGCAAAAAATTTTTGAAAAAATTCGGGAATAGTCTCCATAAAGTGTAGGTCGGTGTATGTTAATTTTAATATTTCCACTTTTAAGTGAGATAGTATGTACAAAAAATGTTAGGTTTCAGTTGTAAATATCTTAGTCCTTCCTGTTCGTGTTTACGAGGAAAATATTGGATACATTTTTAGCAGTTCGTAGGTAAAGAAAAATCAAAAAGATTATCGTGTACTCTGTGCGGAAATTATTTTGACTACAGAATAATGGCAACTTTAACAAATGAACAAGTGACATTCGTATTAACTAAAAAAACAAGTTCAGTTTGTGTAATTTCGAGCTGATAAAGACCAAAATTAAAATTTATCGCTATTTACTGCTACATACGGAATACTTATGGGATCATTTCAGTGTCTGTCTGTCTGTCATACCCGATTTCTTCCGAAACTATTTGGCATAGAAAGCCGACATTTGTCACAAATATAGGAATTGATGGCCCAATCAAAGCCGCGTAGTTTTAAAAGTTAAATTTTGACTTTAGGGGTTAGTTCTGGGGGTGATATCCGGAGAAAAAAAATTACTTTTGCAAGGTCATCGAGTAAGGTGTCAAATGAAAGTTTGTAAAAATACGAGTTCAAAATATATATGATGTAATACTCGCCCAAACTTTTCTTTATATTATTTTAAAAAAAACGGTAAAAATCGCTGTCCCCCACTCTATCTCTAATGGTACTAATCAAAACATTTCGGAAACATTCAGGACTATTCTCCATAAGGTATAGATTAGACGAAAATTATCAAGAGTGCATTACGTTGGATAAATGTGGTATAATAATAACTAGTTGTCCGCCAAATGGGGAAGGTTTATTTTGTAGAAAGTTGTAAATTGAACCGGGAGTTACTACTACTACTACTGCTTTAAGAAATAGGTACCGAGTGAAAATAATTTTGTTTTATTTGTTTATAATTAAATACATATTTAGGTAGTAGATATTTGTTTAATTATAAACATTTATTGACTTATATTGATTTATTGGCTATTAAATAGCTAAGATTCTATAACTATTATCCACTATTGATTAAGAAAACACGTGAAAATTCATATTGGATCTTAAGATGTCAGGTACCTAATTAACCCAGCCTAGGTAAAAATTTTATTTTATTTTAAAAACAATCACGTTACGGAACACTAATTGCGGAAGTCCAATTTGCATTTGACCGATTTATTTTTTTCTTCATTTGTTCACTGTTGTAATCATAAATATAAAAATATGTCACAACAATATGTAATTTTTCGAATAATAAATATTAAATTCAATGGATTCATTTTGTACGTTTTAGATCTCAAAGTTGAAAAAAATTCATATTTTTTTGCGCATTTATACAAAAAATTATCAGGGTCTAATCCGTTACTCATCCAAAAATATATGTTTACAGGCTCCAACCGAAAAATATATGTTGCATTATTGCTTGCATATATAATTAAATAAACAATTATTTATTTAATTATATATGCATATTTCTTACATAAAGTAATTTTAAGATGAGAAATAAATTAAGAATCATTATTATTGTTTGGAAAATTTTCCAGTTACTTCTTAATAATATTAAGAGTAGAACATATTCACATACATGACAACTCTTAACACGAAATAAATAATAAATTCAAAATTTATTTTCAAAAGAAAGCGATAGCCCGGAAGAGTTTGTTAGAGCAAGTGAATATACAGAATGTTCAGATTGAGTTTGATCAAAAGTCTCGCGACAAAAGATCGTCAATCAAAGAATTTGTAGAATGCTGAGAATGCCAGAACTGGTACAACCTTTGTTCCTTTGGCAAATTTGAGCAAACTTCGCTCTCCTCATTTGCAAACTACTTCTTGAACCAACAAGATTTAAATTAAAATCAAATTAGCTCTTAGGCTTCTTCGCCTAACTGATGAGACCCGGAAAGGTCGAAAGCATCCAAAATCCACCTATAAATTAATAACAGAATGGAAACAAATTTCGTTTCTTTGGTATCGTTGGGTTAAGGTGAAACCCGAATCCCAGTTTACTGCTGTGGGTTCATGACAAAAGCAAAAGAACTTTTGGGATTTCGCAAATCTCCACAAATTCTTTGATTGACGATCTTTTGTCGCGAGACTTTTGATCAAACTCAATCTGAACATTCTGTAGATTTTACCTCTTACAGAGAAATTCCAACACTTGTCTCAGGGTACTTTCCCTGACTGAAGAAGACGAACCGAAGTCGAAACAAGCACCAAACAAAACAGGTTTTTTTGAAACCAAAGATTACTTTTGCTGACTTTGGATTCATTGACTTTTGCTTTTGAACAAAAGGGTCAGACGCGCCACGAAGTTTGTGGAGATTTGCGAAATCCCAAAAGTTCTTTTGCTTTTGTCATGAACCCACAGCAGTAAACTGGGATTCGGGCTTCACCTTAACCCAACAATACCAAAGAAACGAAATTTGTTTCCATTCTGGTATTAATTTATAGGTGGATTTTGGATGCTTTCGACCTTTCCGGGTCTCATCAGTTAGGCGAAGAAGCCTAAGAGCTAATTTGATTTGAATTGCAAGTGAATATAGTTAATGGCATGAAAGAATATACTATTTTTCTTAAGAAAAAAACATTAGGTAATTCAGTTGCCATATTGACGACCTCACAATATTACTTTGTATATTTCTTTTAATTTCCGGATGAATTAGCAAGGTTCAGAGCTACAAAACCATACAGGGGTCCAGATCTAGCGTTTAGTATATCAAACAAATGCTAAAAACGACAACGGATGGTCATATCAGCAACATCTAGGGCTTTGGTTCGCAATATCTGGTCAAAGATATGCGATTGATATGATTGGTACGTGGGTATCGACAATGATCCCACGACATGTACATTAAGTGATGGAGACGAAGAAACCTTTATGCATCTATAATATATATAAAATGCAACGTCTCTCTGTCTGTCTGTCTGTCTATCTGTCCGTTAGTGCGCTTATCACTGGAGAACCACTTATCCGATTTTTACGTACTTTTTTTTTAAAAAACATACATATGTTCTCTGGCCAAGTTATAGGCTATATTTTATTACGATAGGTAGCATAAGGAATGAGCAGTGACATAAAATAGTGAGTGAAGTCGGAAAAAAGTTTGCCGCTAGCGCTTTCCCTTGCAATACACAGTCTAAACCATTAATTATGGAACAATATTATGTAGCAGAGAATATCTATAATCTATAATCTACAATATATATAAAATGCAATGTCTCTCTGTCTGTCTGTCTGTCCATTAGTGCGTTTATCACGCGAGAACCACTTATCCGGTTTACGCGTCGTTTTTTAAATTCATACATATATTCTTTGGCCAGGTTATATAATAATAATAATAATCTATATCTATAATATATATAAAATGCAACGTTTCTCTATCTGTCTGTCTGTCCGTTAGTGCGCTTATCCCTCGAGAACCACTTATCCAATTTACGTGATTTTTTAAATTCATACATATGTTCTCTGACCAGGTTATAGATATATATTTTATTACATCTATAATATATATAAAATGCAACGTATCGCTGTCTGTCTGTCTGTCTGTCCGTTAGTGCGCTTATCACTGGAGAACCATTCATCCGATTTTCGTACTTTTTTTTTTAAAACATACATATGTTCTCCGGCCAGGTTATACCACTTATCCGATTTACGTGTCTTTTTTTTAAATTCATACATATATTCTTTGGCCAGGTTATATAATAATAATAATCTATATCTATAATATATATAAAATGCAACGTCTCTCTGTCAGTCTGTCTGTCTGTCTGTCTGTCTGTCCGTCCGTTAGTACGCTTATCACTGGAGAACCACTTATCCGATTTACGTGCTTTTTTTTAAACATACGTATGTTCTCTGGCCAGGTTAGAGGATATATTTTATTACGTTAGGTGACATAAAGAATAAGCAGTAACGATAATAGTGAATTAGGTCGGAGAAAAGTTTGCCGCTAACGCGTTCTCTTACAATACACTCCCTGAAGCATTAAATATGAAACAATATCATGTAGCAAAGAATATAATATATATAAAATGCAACGTCTCTTTGTCTGTCTGTTAATGCGCTTATCACTCGAGAACCACTTATCCGATTTACGTGTTTTTATAAATTTAAATGTATGTTCTATATAATTCGATATAAGCCTCGATAATGGGAGATAAGGTGAGTTATGGGAGATAAGTATAGATAATGGGAAATAGAGAGAAATAATGGGAGATAAGCAGAGATAAGTCTAGATAATGAGAGTTATGGTGAGATAATGGGAGATAAGGAGAAATAATGGGAGATAAGGAGAAATATTGCGAGAGAAGTCGAGATAAGCCTAGATAATGGGAAATAAGGTAAGATAATGGGAGATAAGGAGAAATAATGGGAGTTAAGGAGAAATAATGGGAGATGAGCAGAGATAAGCCTAGATAATGGAAATTATGTAGAGATAATGGGAGATAAGGAGAAATATTGGGCGATAAGGGGAATTAATGGGAGATATTTTATTACTGTGGGTAATATAAGGAATAAGCAGCGACGATAGTAGTGACTCAAGTCCACGCGAGCGGAGTCGCGGGCCCAGCTAGTATTCCTATATAAATATGCTGCTTTAACTCGGAACGGACACAAACTGTTCGGAGATCTCCATCGTGGCGGTAAATTACCACATGGAGAGCTTGGAAGGAAACTAATAAACCTTCAAAAAGGGACGACGCTCATGTAACCAAGAGAGGGTAGCACAATATACCAAGACGCTATGATGCACAAACAGGCACGATCGCCTACCCCGCCTGAAAATCAACCAACCATTCCTGTGCTTCTTGCCGGACATAAAAGCAAAAAAGATCTATAACAACATGAACAAACACATGTTAACCGTAGCGATAATTTTAAAGTTCAATAATCTGTTAGGTAACATAAGACATAAACAATAGGCGATAACTTGCTTATGATTTATCTCTTGTATTGGGCGATACCGAATACTAAAAGTTGGTAAAAAAATGCTTAGAGAACAATCTATATTAACTGATAATGATATTGTAGTCGTGAGGCTTGGAAGATAAAAGTTTTAGAGCTTGACTTATAATAAAATTGGCGTAGAAATGCAAGTAAATTTATTATTCGAACAGCTAATGAATTTTTTTTTTGCTTTTATTGACTCCTAACTAGTTTCTACGCTGTAACTATTATACAATGATTTAGTTAGAACATGATTTATAATTTAGATCTTAAGATATATACATGACAGGGACCTAACTAAGGAGTTGATATAAATGTATTGAGAAAACTTAAAATTAAACTTAATATTAATTAAGATTAACTTAAGCTAATCCGGTGGCAGGGAATCACTGGGTCTTAGTAGACGGCGCACAATGAGTGTATGTATGTTTTTTTATGTCGCAGATAATATATCTAATATCACAGTTACAAGATTAATAATAATGAACCCAAAATGGCTGCCATGAACAATAAAAGTATTATAAATATGAATAAACGTACCATTATTATTTTATATCCATAACATTTGCATAAATAATTTCTTTAAGGTTGTTAATTATAGATATGTTTCAACAATTGACTTAAAATGACAAATCAAATATGGCGGATGCCAAAATTGAATCGAGCAAGAAAGTTTCTCTGTGGCATTTATTTGTTCTATATTTGTATGATCTCCCTCTAACATAATATGCGAAAGGATTCTATTACTTATTTTAAAATTATCCATATTTTCCGAAATTTATTTTCTATATTTTAATGTCATGTAGAACTCCTACTTTTTCATATTTACAACTTTCAGTACGGAGTTAAATATGAACGTTTTTTTCGAGCTATTTGATCCTATACCTTCTGAAAATATAATTAAAATTTTCGAAAAGTCAATAAACAAAAAGTAAAATATATGTTAATTAGATATATACCTTGACACAAAAAATTCCAAGATAAAATTTTTGGGAATATATAATCTTGTGACTATAAAGTACAAGAACAGTAATCTGTTTGAGTATAGATATAACCGATCGTAGAAATTACACGCGCACGAATTGGACAAATGCTGTTGTTCCTCCATAGCCGTAATGCGTTAAGTTGAGCTCGCACTTGCCAACATAACACGCGCTCACATGCATAGAGAATCTCTTTTTCCGTAAGTACAGATAAATAATGCTATACACTTAACAATTTTTCCCTGATCTAGTTGGAATGCTAACTACTACTGGGCACTCCAGTCTCATTTGTGCCACGAATATCAACCGGTTTTAACTACGCTGAATATGTTGACATTACAACAGAGCAGAGTTGTCTCTGATCTGACCCTTGTTTACAACATCTCACAATAACAATAGCATATATTGTCCTGAGCTCATGGAACAAACAAAACTTAATATTCCACCGCGACCGCTAAGACAATGTCCTTTACTTCACGTATCTCAACATAGGACACTGTATGGCAGTAATTCTACCGGTAATCGACTATGCGTTTACGCCAACCTATTTTCTAATTTTGTAAACTATTTTCAAACGTCTCCTGCGGCATTCAAAACATCTTTTCTACGTTGTTCTCTTCTAGACACTGTCTACTAACACATTGTATATTTTATAGACATATTTATTTTCTTATTTTTCTAGTCTATTCCTATAATTCAGTAGTTCTGTATATGTACTAAAGGGTTTTTCTCGTTAATAAAGATTATTATTACTCTTACAAAGTACACGCGGAGAAATGCTAAAATAGGGACAGTTAAATATTTTACTGCATTAGCCACTGTTTAGCAATAGCAGCCACTTTTTTGCTACAACAGCAAACAATGTGGCTAGTGCAGCAAAATATTTAGCTGTGCCTATTTTAACAAAACGTTTTAGCTGTTGTAGCCATTTTCTAGCTGTGTGAGCTGTTCTTTTCTGCGTGTATCGCTGTTTTTTTTGTGTCTGCTAGAAAATTGTCTACGATACTTAAAATTTACAGCAGCAATATTCTAGCAACAACTGCATGAAAATTTAAATCCCGCAACTAAACTTGAATAACTTGAATGATCTGACTGCCACAGTCTAAATGCCACAGAGAAACTTTCTTGCTCGATTCAATTTTGGCATCCGCCATACTTGATTTGTCATTTTAAGTCAATTGTTGAAACATATTTATAATTAATAACCTTAAAGAAATTATTTATGCAAATGTTATGGATATAAAATAATAATGGTACGTTTATTCATATTTATAATACTTTTATTGTTCATGGCAACCATTTTGGGTTCATTATTATTAATCTTGTAACTATGATATTAGATATATTATCTGCGACATAAAAAAACATACATACACGCATTTTAGCACAACTTGGTTTGAAACTGTAAGCGTTTTTTGTGTCTCAGTCGCTATATAATCAGAAACCAACGTCCGCCATTTTGAAACAAAAGTTTAATTGCAAAATCGGCTCCGACAACTTTGTTCGGAATTTAATAAGCTTCAATTTAAAAAAAAAATCGTCCAAATCGAACCAAAATTGAAGGCTCTAGACAATTTTGAAACACGATTTTCGATTTTTCGTTTTTCCCCACTGTGCGGTGGCGCGCGTTGGGGGTGGAGGGGGACGTTAGACGGTCTTGACTGTGGGGTTGGGGTGGTAAATGACTTAGTCCATGAATTTGAGCTGAACGCTGATGATAAATTCCCGGATTGTGAGCATCTGGAGGTCTCTGTACAGCTAAGTATTCCGGACGAACTATGTGGCGGAGGGCCTTGTTTTGAATAGTCTGGAAGGTGGACATGCGGATAAGTGACATTTGACACCATGTTGGGCTGCAGTAGTTCATTCCAACTCGGATGATCGACTTGTAAATTGTCAACTCGTTGTCAGTTGACAATTTTCTGGACTTGTTCAGGAGTGGGTACAGCTTGCCGAGAAGTTGGCTGGCTTTCTTAGCGGAGGCGGTAACCTGGTCCTTCCATACTAGCCGCTTGTCGTAATGGAGGCCCAGGTACTTGATGCTGTCTGACCATCGAAGTCTGGTGCCTTGGAGGGTGAGGCTTGCTTGCATGGAGATGCGAGCCTTGGTAAACATAATGGCTTGAATCTTGGCTGGATTGATCTGAATTCTCTAATGTTCGAACCAGGGGACTAGCTTATTGAGATGGCGTTAGAGGCGGCTGGTGATGATCCTGGTCGACTTGGTGGTGGCGGTAATGGCAGTCTCATCGGCGTGGGAATGTCAGCCATGTGTTAAATAAATAGGGGGAGAGGACGGAGTGTTGGGGGAATGTGTTTCTACATGACCCCCACGAGTCACTCGTTTTATTATATACAGGTTTTGTAGCTTAAATAACTATTTGTATATCATTTAGTATACAATACCACAGATCATTTCAGTCAATAATTTGTTACGTTGCTTATTTTTCATCATGTTCATCGGCTAGAAAACTCTTTCCATATTAGCAGATGAGTGCAACAATTTTTTTTTTATTGGTCTAGCACACGTGCTGCAGGGAAGTCCCTAAAGCGCTACAGGAGCGACACGTGTGCGGAAAAAAGCGATTCACGTTGTTCTTGAATCGCTGCAAATTGTACTCGGTGGGAAACACAGTCCTGGGTAAGCCATTCCAAAGGGATGATGTTCTCCATATAAAAGACTGCTTGAAAAGCGTTGTACGAGGAGTAACAAGCTGAACCTCATACGGATGTGAAGTATCAGCGCGACGTGTACGTCTAACATGCACCGCTCTGGAAGGAATTAAGCGGGCTGCATCCTTCAAACACTCTCCATGAAAATACTTGTAGAATAGACTCAAGTTGCCAACCGTTCTTCGATGTTCCAGCGAATCAAGGCCGCCGGTCAGTTCTGGGTCTCCAATGAACAGCTCTTCTCTGAACAGAATCCAACAAATGCAGTGTATGTTGGGGAGCGGAGCCCTAAACATGGGAGCAGTATTCCATAGTTGGTCAAATTTGAGCTTCTGAATTCTCCAATGTTCGAACCAGGAGACTAGCTTATTGAGATGGCGTTAGAGGCGGCTGGTGATGATCCTGGTCGACTTGGTGGTGGCGGTAATGGCAGTCTCATCGGCGTGGGAATGTCAGCCATGTGTTAAATAAATAGGGGGAGAGGACGGAGTGTTGGGGGACTCTGGCTCAAACGAGCCTGACTTCGGAATTGGATGTTACATTTCTTCGCCTTTCAAAATCCTTAGATCACGAAAAATATAGTTTAAATTTACGTCAATCTGTCTGCTTCAATGTTATTACGGTTACTCTCTAATAAAATCAAATTTCGATTTTAAATTGGACACACATATAATACTTGAAATATTATATGTATAGCAGCAGTAGATTTTGAGTGACATAGCTTTAAAAGAGAGGTGGGAGCTCAAAAAATTTGTGTAGTTTCAATTATTTCATGAGCATTTGTCCTGGTTTTCGGTTGCATATTGAACGAAAGAAGAAATGTAAGTAAAATTAGCTACAGTTAAACATATAAAGTGTTAAAAGGGTAGGCGATAGAACTAGAGTAGTTACTTCGAATATATAGTGTGTATGTAGGTCCATTTGTTTCAGTGTTCTTGGCATCAAGGAAGTTGAAAATAAGATTCTAACGAAATAGTGTGTACGGATGTGTAGGATATCAAAAAAAATTTAGCAATTTTACAAATTGTGTGTATTGGGTATTGTGTGGTTTGGATTTGGGTTTTATGAATTTTTTTTTAATTTGAAGATAAAATTTGAAGCAAAAGATTATTTTAGTCTAACTGAAGTTTGTTTAAGCATACATAATAGGTTAATCTCACAAAATCTATGATTCAGTTTATACAAAGTGATTCAGCCAAATTTTTTTTTTTTTTGACAATGCGTGCTTTTAATAGAGAAGTTTTACATTTAAATGTTCAACATTGTTTTATTCTAAAATAGATTAATTTAATTATATTTTATTAGTTAGAAATGTTTTGAACGCCACTGTCCACATATAGGTTCTAACTCTATCACACGCTTGAGTCTGAATATTCTTTCCTTTTATACCGTTTTTTTTTTCAGACGATACATCTTCTTAGCACTTTAGTCCAAGAGCGGATATAGAAATAGGAGAAACTGTTGAAATTGTGACAAGTTAATGAAAATAAGTGATGTCAAATTACTTAGCTCATTTACCACCAAAAAATAAAGTTCAGATGCGATGCTCATGCCTTGGATTTCAGGCACAAATATACAAACACTCCGCCCTCCTACCATACAATTTCATATAAAAAATCATTTAGTTAACAAATTTCTTAAAAATATAACAATGTCCCACCATATCTACCTTCAAATAGTATTTAAAAAAATTATAACAATCCGGCGTCTCAGTGCCATCCTGTTGAGTATCAAATTCTTCATGAATGTTCCACGAACAGAGCTAATTGTTACACCTTCTGTATATTATGCTGGATAATTAATTTTTACTTCTTAGTTGTAAGTTTGTGTATTGTATTATCACAATAAATATTTATATATATATATATATATATATATATATATATATATATATATATATATATATATATATATATATACAGGGTGCCATATATGTATGGAATAATGATTCCACAGCATGTATTAACCAGTGTATCAAAAAAATGTTTAAATAGGAGTTATAAGGTGCTATACGGAGCACATGCTGACGTTGACAATAAAATATTTCGAGGAAATTACGCCATCTTAAATTTTTTTAAATAGAAAACCCTGTATATTATTTCATTTTTGAGTTCTAGCAAAAACTCTAGATATTATTTGTCTAACATACCATATGTCTAAATTGAACTGTTTTGGAATTATTGATATTTGAAATTAAGGAGATGAAATTTAAGCTTGCTTGTGTCAAACATTTATTGTCAGGTAACGACTTAATGCGTCAAAAAATGATTTATTGACGAAGACGTTTACTGCTGCATTTTATGAAACTGCAATTTGAGCGTAATATCATAATGGTGCATTTAAAAGGAACTGAAAGAATCACTTTATTAATGATGGTTAGTAGTAGGGACTGGGGGCTTAAGCCTCACCCCCCCACCCTACTACTATGGTTGGTTACGGAGACCGTAGGTGAACACAACAGGAGGTGTGTGATCTTTTTAACGCAGAATATCAGTCATTCTCAAAGACCACAAAAGATAAACGTGAGGGCAGGGGTTGGAATTTTTGCAGTTTACCGGAATTTTTCATTTTTTGATCAAAACAAGTTTTTCTACCATTTTCAAGGTCGGTAATTACAAAAAAAATAAGTTAAATTTTACGAAAAGTAATCCATCACAAAATTGCTCAACAAACATACATGGAAAAATATACCTTACACATTGAGAAAAATCGTTCATTTTCAACAAAATCTTTATTCACGTCACGTGTCACGACCTCGAAAAACATAAAACTAATACATTACGTAAACCTGAACTAACCTGAACTAACCTCAACTAACCTGAACTAACCTGTTTTATTCCCAAGTGGGATCTTACGAAGAATGTAGCAAACCGATACGACACCCTATAACCACACGTTTTCCGTTTTTGCTTTCGAACTGACACGATAATATTACAATACCAACTTCTTCCATCAATCGTTTCCGAATTTTTGCACAATTTTAGGAAAGCACCACACTTCTTACATTTATAGCTCCCAACGGCAGGAACCAAACCCCAAACAACTAATTGCTCGTGAAGTTTGTCCTTATCTCCACACAATTTGGCTATATCGTCAAAATTAAGTTCCATACCTAAAAACATATGAAAAAACCAATTTCCGTGCAAAAGCAATTATTTTTTTGTAATCATCAACCTTGAAAATGTTAGAAAAATTTGTTTTCGTCACAAAATAAAAAATTCCGGTAAACTGCAAAATACCCCAGGGGGAATTTGTGGACGTCGTATCATTGGTCCCTTTTTTATCAATGGAAGGAAATCTTCCAGGACAGTGGTATTTACAGTTACTCCAAGAAAAAATTATTTCAACTTGTGCAGATCTTTTTCCCGATGAAAATAATTTGGATACCCGTAACAGGAATCTGTGGTATCAACAGGACTGAGCACCTCCTCACTATGAAATCAATGTTCGTAGATATTTGAATGCGATTTTTTCTAATCGATAAATAGGCAGAAGAGGTGAAGTAGAACGGCCTGCAAGGAATCCCGACCTTACGCCACTCGATTTTTTTTATGGGATCATTCGAAAACCAAAGTTTACCCAAGTCGACCTGAAACTGTAGATTTACTATAAAAAATTCAATATGGAGCAGCACAGATCACCCCAGATTCTATGCAAAACACTGGTATATGGTATATTAGACAAATAATACCTAGAATTTTTAGTAAAACTCAAAAATAAAATAATATACAGAGCTTTTCATTTAAAAAAAATTAAGATGGCTTAATTTTTTATTGTCAGCGTCAGCATGTGCGCTGTATAACACCCTATAACTTTTATTTAAACATTTTTTTTGATACACTGATTAATAAAGGCTATGAAATCATTATTTCACACATTTGGGGCACCTTGTATATATATACTACAAAAATATGTGATGATATTCACATAGTTACGTAAAATTTATCTATTATCTAGATAAAATATTAATTAAAAACTAGCAATTTCTTTTTTAAAAGGAAATTTTCACAGGTTGCTGCTTTAGATATAATTATAAAGAATTTAAAAAAAAAACTTCTTGCCAGCCCAACAGTTTCATTTCCTTTTAGGCATTCGCTAAGACCATTAGCCAAAATTTTACTAAATCCATTATACTACCACTCACACGGCCAGATAATAATATTGCAACAACACCCGATGAGGAAACCAACTTGTTAGCTGAACTCTGTTTCGCGCTTTATTGTCGATTTTCAAGAAAAAACACCACCAACTATTTCCATAGTGGATTCCAGAATTTCCCTTTATTATCTTCATAAAATGTATTTTAATGAAGCTAGACGCCAAAAAATCTTCTGACGCCGATGAGATACCTGCCATAGTACTACAAAAATGCGCTTTTCAACCTATCCTACAGAAAGTGAATATTTCCTTCATGCTGAAAATGCACTACAGGTCAGCCGATATCCACAAAAGGCAGGAAGAGCTTGTCAAACAACTACCGATCATCGTACTGCTTTCAATACTTCGAAAGTTATTAAAATAATCAGCATCTTTTAAAATAACTAGAAAGGTTCAGTATTATTAGGGACCATCAATATGGCTTTCGCAAACAAAGATCAACATCCGAATATAAAAAATGTTTGGAATAACGCAATTGAACATTTCTGGAGAAACCCTTGATGTAACTAAGGCATATTCACAACTCTACAATTTTTTTTTTTGTTTTTGTCCTAAAATTTATTTTATGATTTTTCTATTCATTATGCTCCAAAATAAAGGAAAAGTACCCATATTCCATATAAAGTTTGCTTTTGTGGTAGTTTTTGAGTTATCGTAGAAATATTAAATATGGTAGTTCTGGTATATTTAAAAATACCGCTAAAAAATAAACGGGTCGTAACTTTCACACAATGTCTACAGATGTCACTTAAGTGATAAACAACAATTGAATGTTTTGTAGAAGACTTAAAGAGGTTAAAATGTCGTCGAGAAAGTGTAAGTATGATGCTGATGCATTTTGTTATACGAGGCTGGTTTGAAAAGTCCGTGCAAAGTCCGAGAGATGGCACCACCGGCGCGTATCGAGGTCATGTTTAGTTAGTAGCATCTCTTGAATGAACGCACACCAAGTTTCAGCCATATTGGTCTATTTCTTTGTGTTTGGCATTCGTGTGAATCAAGGAAGTCGAGTGATTTTCAAGAAATGGACGAAAAAGAATTTCGTGTGGTGATTAAACATTACTTTATGAAAGGCAAAACGCCTCAGGAGACTAAAGAGAAGCTTGATAAACATTATGGTGACTCTGCACCTTCGATTAGAACAGTTTATAAGTGGTTTCAAAATTTTCGGACTGGCCATATGGGCACAAGTGATGCTGAACGTTCTGGACGGCCTGTGGAGGTTACGACTCCAGAAATCATTGATCAAATCCATGATATGGTGATGGATGACAGAAGAGTTAAGGTGCGTGAGATTGCTAGTGCTGTGGGCATCTCGACTGAACGGGTACATAATATTTTGCATAAACATTTGGACATGAGAAAGCTATCCGCAAGATGGGTGCCGCAATTGCTCACGCTTGACCAAAAACGGAATCGTGTGAAGTGTTGCAAGGATGGTTTGCAGCTGTTCCAGAAGAACCCGGAGGACTTTAAGCGTCGTTTCGTCACTGTGGATGAAACATGGATACATTACTATACTCCTGAGACCAAACAACAATCTAAACAATGGGTTACCAAGGGGGAATCTGCACCAAAAAAGGCGAAGATCGTTCCTTCGGCCGGAAAGGTTATGGCGACTGTCTTTTGGGGATTCGCAAGGGATAATCCTCATCGACTATCTGGAAAAGGGTAAAACTATTACAGGTGAATATTATTCATCGTTATTGGATCGTTTGAAAACCGAGCTGCAAGAAAAACGCCCGCGATTGGCCCACAAGAAAGTCCTTTTCCATCACGACAACGCACCAGCACACACCTCAGCAGTTGTGGTCGCAAAATTAATGGAAATAGGATTCCAACTCGTTTCATATCCCCCCTATTCTCCAGACTTGGCTCCCTCGGACTACTATTTGTTCCCCAATTTGAAGAAATGGCTGGCGGGACAAAGATTTTATTCAAACGAGGAGGTGATTGCAGACACTAATGGATATTTTGCAGACCTGGACAAATGCTATTATTCGGAAGGGATCAACAAACTAGAACATCGTTGGACGAAGTGTATAAGCCTAAAAGCCGAAAAATAAAAAAGGTTTACCTCAAACACATAAGTAGTTTTTATTTTCGCACGGACTTTTCAAACCAGCCTCGTATATGTGGTATATTTATTAAAGTACGAGATATATAATTTTATTTAAACGCATGTGAAAAGCTTTGTGAAGCCTACAAAGCCTATTTCAACTGCCCTATTCGGAATCTAGACAAGCCCTGGGCTCCACATGTTGCTTGTAGTAATTCCAAAAGATGTTTAGGAGGTAAACAATTTTTAGTAAAAAAAAATATAAATATCTTTATTTTTATCTTTATTTATTTCAGGTTGATATCGGGGTGAGAAACGGAGTATGAAATTCGCAGTACCGAGAATTTGGCGAGAGCCAAGAGACCACGTTAATGACCGTTATTTTTGCCTAGTAAATCCAGCTAAAAGACGTAGAGACAAAAATGTGAAACTCATCGAATATCCTGACCTTGCTTCATCTTCTGCTCCAATCTCACATAGCCCACAACTTCCAGTACCTGAACCTCCTAAAAAATTGTCTCAGTCAAGCTCATCTCAGAGTTCAAATAAAAATATTGAAGATGAAGAATTTGTACTGTCACAGGAACCACCGAAACCCCATTTCCTTATCTCAGAAGACTTTAATGACTTAATAAGAGATTTGAATTTAGCGAAGAGTAAGGCAGAGCTTTTGGGTTCTCGTTTAAAGCAATGGAATTTTCTTATTGATGTCAAAATAACAGATCCACGAAGTCGGCATGAGACATTTGCTATGTTCTTTACCAAAGATGATGGACTTTGTTATTGTAACGATATAAGAGGTTTATTTGAAGCAATTGGGATGCCCTGTGTTCCCAGTGAATGGAGTTTATTTATTGACAGCTCGACGAAAATCTTGAAAGCCGTTTTATTACATAACGGAAATAATTTCCATCTCTTCCAGTCGCTCATTCTGTACATCTAAAAGAAAACCATGAAAGTGTTAAAATTTTACTCGAACCTTTAAAATATCAAAAGTATAAGTGGCAGTTCATTGGAGATTTTAAGATGGTAGAATTTTTAATGGGACTATATGGGATATACAAAATATCCGTGTTATCTCTGTTTGTGGGATAGTAGAGCGGATGCTCAACACTATGTTCAACGATCATGGCCTCTAAGAACGGAATTTTGTGTTGGAAAACAAAACGTTAAATGTGAACCTATTGCTTAACCTGAAAATGTATTAATGCCGCCTTTACACATCAAGTTAGGGCTTATGAAACAATTCGTAAAAAAGCTAGATGAAAAATCTGAAGCTTTTACATTTTTAAAAAACTTTTTTCCAAAGTTGTCAGAAGCAACGGTTTTTTTTTAAAGCTGGAATTTTTGTTGGTCCACAAATTAAAAAAATTTTTGCCAGTGAAGAATTTCCAAAATTACTTACTAGTGCTCAAAAAAAAAGTTGGAATAGTTTTAAAACAGTAGTCTCTGGATTTTTAGGGAATAACAAAGTTGAAAATTACCAAAAGCTAGTTGAAAGCATTTTAGAAAACTTTAGAACCATGGGTTGCAGAATGTCTCTAAAAGTACATATGCAGCATGCTCATTTAGATAAATTTGAAAACAACGTGAGGGCGTACTCAGAAGAACAAAGAGAACGTTTTCATCAACATATTATGAACTTCGAACAACGTTATCAGGGCCAATATAACGAAAATATGATGGGGGACTACATTTGGGGTTTAGTGAGTGAAAGTACTTATGAACATGAAAGAAAAAGTAATAGGGTTCACTTTTAAACTTTTATCCACTATTTTATAATTTGATATGATAGTAAAAGTTGATCATATATAAATACATTTGTTTCGATTTATCAATAAATAAAAATTTAAACTTTTTCTTCTTTTTCTAAAATACTGTTCAACCGTTCTCCTGGATACAAAAGCAAACTTTTTCAGGCCATATATATTTTTTTTTCGTCTAACTGTCGATAAATCTATCGAAATGTCATACCCTCTTATCAAAGTCAAAATTCATGTTGACCTGTGTTATCTTTCTCATTTACATTAACGATCTGCTGGAAAGGACCAAGAATCTTCTCTACAATAACAGTAAACTTATTTATTCATTCACTTTGAACGCTGAAACATCAGCTACTCATACGCAGACTATACCGCAGACCTGGAAAAAATTGAAGCGACAGTTACCAAGTGGAATTTAACGCTCCAAAAACCCAGGCGGCAGTTTTTTCTAAAAAAGTTAACGCTACTGAACCGGACATAGTCACGTCTTAGCATAAACATGTTGAATGCATAGCAAAGAAAGTTTCCTAAAAACTGAGAATATTATTTCGAACTTGAAAGCGTTGCACTCCACTCCTTCGCTCTAAAGCTCAAATTCCACTAACGACGATTTTGAGCTTAAGTTCAAGTTCTTAAGTCCAAGACAGAATACAAGAAGCATAAACTATGCTGCACATGCTTCAGGAAAGGTTGGTCTAAACATCAATCTATCCAAGACCCAGTATATGACAAATCTTGTATTAAGCGACACTATAAAACTGAATAACATAGAGATAGAGCAAGTCCACCAATATAAATGCCTGGGACATGAAATCAGCATAGGATTAGATAACCAAACACATGAAATTCATCGGAGAATTGGTCCCTTCTGGGCTGCCTATTGCAACTGGCCTATATATTCAAATCATATCTTCCTATATGTGTAAAAAAAAAGTATCTGATAGATGCATACCCTCCGTTCTTACGTACGGAGCCGATACTCACACAATGACGAAGAAAAACAAAAATGAAATATCTTTGATTGTGTTAGCCGATACTTGTTGGAAATTCATAATAAAATTATATAAAAAACAACACTATGTTTTATTTTCCAATATATTTAAAGTCACTTGACAATTGTTTTACCATACAATGGCTTCTTCAGAAGTAAATAAGAAAGAAAAATATTTGGTAGTAATCCTGGTTATATGGTGCTTAAAATTCATCAAAACGCGGTAAGCAAAAATATCGTTTACTGGTATAGATATGTTGACGATATCATTTCCTGTTTCACGGGAACAGATAGACAACTAACAATCCTCCTTAACTTCCTAAATAATTTACATCCTAATATTAAATTTACCATAGAATTAGAAACCAATAACTCTATAAATTTTTTTAGACATATCTATATCAAAAGTGAACAATAAACACGATTTCACGATTTTTCACAAACCTTCACGTACTGACACAGTCATACACAATAGTTCATCCCACCCTTATACTCACAAAATGGCAGCTTTTAACTTTTTCATACATAGATTGTTACATATCCCTATGACTAAAACTAATTTTAACAAAGAATTCAACACAATCAAACAAATAGCAATTAATAATGGATATGACCCCAACATTATAGATTATATCTTGAATAAAAAATCCTTTAAACAAGCAATCTCTCTAATTTATCACACAATTAATGACAAAAAAGGAAAATTTAGTACACTCACATATACAGGGAAAATAACTAGAACAATTTCCAAACATTTAATAAAAAAGAACAATAAAATAGCATTCAAAACCAGTAATTCCTTAGGGAGTATAATTTTGAATAACAAAACCAAATCTAAGAAATCCTTAAAATCAGGAGTTTATCTATTAAATTGTGGATCTTGTACTAAAACCTACGTTGGACAAACTGGTAGATCTTTTGAAACTTGCATTAAGGAACATAAACACAGTTATTTAAACAATAAGAACAATTCACATTACGCAACCCATATAATAAACGAATCCCATAATTTTGATGATACGTTAAAAATCCTACATGTAGAAAATAAGTCTAAAAAATTAAATTTGCTTGAATGTATTGAAATTAACAAACGGAAAAACTCCAATCAATTATTAAACGAACAGCTAGACTTAAACCATTGACCCTTACTTAATCTTTATTAGTTCTCGGAAATAGTACCACAGATTTGCATTCTTAAAATAATTCTGTCTGTAAATAATATAATAAAATAATTAGCATAATCTTAGATAATTAAGGATAGTTTTCAGCACTATATAACCTGGATTATTACCAAATATTTTTCTTTCTTATTTACTTCTGAAGAAGCCATCGTATGGTGAAACAATTGTCAAGTGACTTTAAATATATTGGAAATTAAAACATAGTGTTGTTTTTCATATAATTTTAAAAATGAAATATGTACCATGCAACGAAAGATGGAGTGGTCAATGTTAAGCGTTACTCTTAGAGATTACATCCCAAACCACATTATCAGGAAGAGAACGGGTGTACAAGACGCAGTCAAATTCATTATACATCTTAAATTAAACTGGGCTGGGCAAGTTGCTAGGTTTAAGGGTGGACGATGGACAAAGAGAATTATGGAGTGGCGACCAAGATCCGAAACTTATCAAGTAGAAGTAAACCACCAAGTCGGTGGAATGATGATTTAAAAAGAGTAGCTGGAAATTCGGTACCAGCGGCCCAGAACAGAAAAAAAGTGACAAGACTTAAGGGAGGCTTTCGTGCAGCAATGGATAGTGTAAGCTGATAATGATATTGATGATGATTCCCAACAAACTACGATTTCTCAAACCTAAATTTACCCTCTCTATTTAGCAAATAGTTATGTTTGCTTGTGTTATCGATAAACTTTATCACCTGTTTTTCGACCCACGGCCACATACTATTAAAAACTGATTCTATTCAAGTGTCGGTTGGCGGTATCCGCGGCGGTAATTAGCTGCCATATAAGACAACACAAAGGACCCGCCGCGCGAGCTCCGGTTCTTCTCGCCCCGCGCCAACATGGTTCAAAGGGGCCGCCAGCGATGCGGTCCACCGCCCGCCAAAACCGCAGCATCTCTGCTTATTGATGATGACGATTATCGAAACTAATTTGGTCGCGCTGATCTGCTTGTTGGCATCGGAAATTTTTGGTCCTCGGCAAATGGTCAGTGTCGTCTCATATTAAATACGAACTAGTAACCGTCTAGATGTTTTGAAATTCTACGTTGAAATTTACTATATTTTGCCTGATTACACGCGACGTATAAAAGTTGATAAATTCACAAGGAGGCTTCGCTGAGATTTTTTTGCTAATTGCTCTTGTCTATTATTGAACTATTTTAACTCGTTAACGTGTTGATAGCTTTCTTTCACCACAGCTTTCAGTCAGGTTTCAGAGCCCTATTATTAACATAATAATAATAATAATAATAGCTTTATTTCCAACAGTAAGAACCATTTACAGAGAAAACAAGAAAAAATATGAATGAATTTTTCTCTTAAAACTAAGGTACTAAAGTAACAACAAAAATAGACAAAAAACAACAAAAAAAAAGAAGAAAGAAAGAAAAAAAATGAATAAAGAAATTAAATGAATCAGTGCAGTACAAATTAGAATAAAAGTGAAATAAAACAGATATTAGTTACATACATCCAACAAGCAAAACAAGCTTCTAAAAGAATTTTTATAAATGTCCTATCAAGTGAAATGTTCTAAACATATCGACCGAATCTTATTTTCGGTGTCTGCAAAAATGTCACATTCATTACTAATTAAGTTAAATTTATTGCACATAACACTGATTGGTTCAATTAACCTGAGATTAGTCCTAGCACGTGAACAAATTTCGTAAATTAATTCTAGGCACTAATATAGCCACCTCCGATAGCAGCTGAGGACAGTCGATGACTCCGTGCAACAATCTATACAAGAAAATTAAATCTTTCCAATAACAAAGAGTACTCTATTGCTCTCATTGGATAGACACCATCTACCTTATATGATAAATATTTTAGAAATCTTTTTTGAACTCGTTCTAGCATTAGTTTGTAGCATAAATAATATGGGCTCCAAATAAGAGAGGCATACTGTAGTTTGGATCTCACATAAGGCTCATATAGCAGTATTAAAGATCGTTCACTATTAAAGCTTCTACAGTTGCGCACTATAAAACCATATAGACGATTGGCTTCCAGCGTTACGCTATTAATGTGATTAGAAAAATTCATTTTGTTATTGAATACTACTCCCAAGTCCCTTACACTGTTGGTGCGCCCAAGAGTTGACGTTCCTAGTGAATATTCATGTTATTATATGGTTTTTTCCTCGTCATCGACATAATTTTACATTTAGAAATATTCAAGTATAACTTATTGTTCTTACACCAATCCTCAATCACGCAAAGCTCAGTTTGAAGCACTTTACAGTCCTGAATACATGAGACGGGCGCATACAGCTTGAGATCATCAGCAGCCTGCCACAATTCAGAGTATCACAGAGGTCATTAATATATAGCAAAAATAGTAGGGGACCAAGATTGGATCCCTGTGGCATGCCCGAGGTTCCGGTATAGGAATCGGAAATATATCCATTATAGTGTACTGACAGAGCGGCCCCTCAAATATGAAGAAAACAAACTGCACGCATCCACACCAAAACCCATACGCCAAAGCTTCTGCAGCAAAACGAAATAAGATATTCTATCAAAGGCTTTAGAAAAGTCCGTGTATATTACCTCAACCTGCCTTCCTGCGTCTACTATGTTCTCTGTAAAGTTTGTATAAACTCCCAAGTTTGTTACAGTGGATCTACTATCAATAAATCCATGTTGATGGGTTGACAGAATACCTCTAACCTGAGTATAAATGCGATTATACAGAATTACTTCAAATAGCTTCGAAAAATTGTTCAGAATAGAAATAGGTCGATAATTGTTTACCTCGCTACGTTCGCCGGACTTGAAAATGGGGCACACCCTCGTTTCCTTTGCTGCTCCCCGGAAATGTTAACGTCCTTAACGCCAGATTAAATATGTATTTTAGAGGCACCATAAGTGCACCCACACAATCTTTAACCTAAAAGATGGAATACCATCAGGTCCTGCGGTCAGCCTATTCTTTAATTTTTTAACAGCGGCAGCGTATTGAATCTCACTATCTGTTACAGAAGCTAATGAAATGTCAACAGTACCGAAATGCTGACAAGCACTCTCTGGAACAAAATCTATTTCATTCTCGTTAGGCAAGAATATACTTTCAAAATAAAAAGCGAACACATTTACTATGTCGCTAAAAACACTCTTTTGTCTATACCCGAGGGGAAAAACCTGGAAATGTCCATGGCATACTAGTAAAGAAGAAGGATTGTCAGCTGTGTTTTTGAGGTTAGGATATCGTTGGCTTTGTGTGTACTTAATTTAAAATTTTAAAACTATTTATTTTATTATGCTTTTTGACTCTGATAAAGATGAAAACGATAGTGGCTTTACTAATAAACCGACAAAGAAAAGAAAGAACATGAACAAGGGGCACCGTGTAACTGCTCAAGATTCAAGTGTTTCGATAATTTGAGTGAGGATAATCGGCGAAACATTATCAAATACTTTAATTCATTGGGTAGTGTCAATGAGCAGAACTTATATTTGTCGGGGCTTATAATTGTTTATAATGTTCAACGCAGAAGAAGATGAAAAACGGAAGGTGAGGATAGTTCTCATACAGCTACATACAGCTATAAAGTGTGAGTTAAAAACGAAGGAGACATGAAAGATGTGCTTATATGTTTCAAAGCATTCATTTCATTACATGGCATTACCAACGAAAAGGTTGAATATCTGCAAAAAAGTTTGAAAATAACAGGAAAAGCTCCTGTAGATCAAAGAGGGAAGCATGAAAACCACAAAAAAAATTGCTCCGGAGGTAATAGAAAAAGTTTTCAATCATATTAACTCGTTCAAAGGTAGATTGAGTCACTACAGTTTAAATGATAGTAGGAAAATTTACTTACCAGAAGACTTGTCAATAAAAAAGATGTACAACATGTTTTTAGAAGACAATAAAAATAAAAAAACTTATTTCGTATGAGTCTTACAGACATATTTTCAACACAGAATTTAACATTAATATTTGGTTAACCAAGGATGAATACATACAGTACCTGTGATGCTTATTGAGCTAAAGCTAAAGTACTTGAAGAAGAAAAAAACTAGATGAATTAAGACAGCTAACAATTTTAAACAAAGTTCACCTGACAAAAGCACATATTTTTTTATGACAGAAAGAGGACAGCTAAAAAACAAAGCAAGAATCAAAAAGATTTTCTTGGAATAGCTATGGACTTTCAAAAGAGTATTTCTCTGCCTAATATTATAACGAATGATGTTTATTACAAAAGACAATTATCAATATACTCGTCTAATATTCATAATCAGGGGACTGGGCAGTCTTATTTTTATTCCTATCCTGAAACATGTGGCAAGAAAAGTCCCAACAAAGTGGTTTCATTTTTATTTGATTTTATTACCAATCACATGGACAAATCTGTAACACATCTTGTAATATTTTGTGATTCCTGCGGGGTCAAAATAAAAATTACACTCTGCTTAGGTTCATACATACTATAGTACATGAATTAAATTCACTAGACTCCAACAAAATAACATTTCCCATAAGAGGACACAGCTATCTAGAATGTGATAAGAATATGGGGTTAATTAATCTTAAAACCAAAATGGAGTTGCCATTTCGTTGGTATGAACTGCTTAAAAGTTCAAGAACAAAACCATCACCTTTTGAAAGTAACTGAAATTGCTCCAGGAGAAATCATAAGAGAATGGAAAAAATTTCTGACTGGAAAATTCATGAAGAAATGCACGATTCCTATACAGAAGCAAAGAGAAGTGATGGTTTCTACAAAGCATGGTCTAGTAATATTGCGTAGAGACAATTACAGTGGGGCTAAGATTCTAAGTAGAAGTTGTAACCATGCGGCTAACAATGAGTGCAATCTTCGTGATTTTTCATATAAATAGTTTTTACCTATAAGTGAAGTCAAACACAAAGATTTGATGTGTCTAATGCCATTTTGTGTTAAGAACACACAAGTCTTTTATGAAACACTAAAATATAATTCAAAAACCAAAGATGCTAATGACTAGATTGGACATTCCTTGTTTGTTACTTGTCATAAAATATTTAGAGTTGTTTTTTTCTTATTTTCTTTTGTTTCAAAAACTAAAAAAATGTGATTTCATAATAACTAATAATAATTAGTTACCACATTCTTTAATCTCAATAAAAAATATATGACTTCTAAACTTTTAATTGCGTTTTTCTCATAATCAACTCATTTGGCCATACCTGGTTCTTTGCCTGTACCCTTCAAATAATGTCAAATATTGACATTTTGTAAATTTACAAATAAATAGTGAATGTAGTTATAATACTTTACACTAATATTTTTTTGTGTGTATTTGTTTTTAAAACACTGAACTTACAATGTAAGTGGTTTTTCAACTTCTGATCCTTTTTAGGGTTCCATACGGAACACTTATAAGATCACTTCGGTGTCTGACCGTCTGTCTGTCATACTCTATTTTCGTCGAAAATATTTGACATAGTAACTACTCAGTATATATCACCACTACACCAAACACTTTATTTTTGCACTCGACGTGCGTTTCGCTAACCATGTTAGCTTCATCAGGAGCGATGATTGACTAAAGCTTAACTACAAATCTACCCTATTTATACCTAGCCTAACCCTTGAATTACTCAAGCGGAGCTAATGACATAGGCAAGGCCATCAGTTCCGGTCAAGTAACCAGTAGAGGGGACTATAAGGAATAGGCCCTCTGTCTTCATTTAAACTACTTTTACATTTTATGATTTCCATACTTTCGTATGCGTTCAACAATCTCCTATCAGATACATTTTTTATTAATCTTAGATTATCTAATGTTACAGTATGATCAGCTTCAAGGGCATGTTCGGCAATGCTAGACTTTTCTGTTCTATTGTATCTTAAGTGTGCTAAATGTTCTTTACATCGTATTTTAATTCACCTTTTAGTTTGCCCAACATACTTTTTATCACAATCATTACAACTAATTTCATAAATTCCACTTTTCTCACAATTAGGAATCTTATCTTTGGGATTTCCTAAGATATTCCTCAGATTGTCTGATGACTTATAGACTAAGGTGAGGCCTACCTTATTAAATACCTTATTTCGGATTATATGGTATGGAGACATACTTGGTGTTATTTTCTTCGCGTGTAAAATAGGTGGAATTCTGAATATTAAACCTAAATTTATGTCTATTTATTAGCTTATTTACTAAGTCATCGTCATAACCATTAACTCTAGTTATATTTCTAATACGATTCGTTTCTTTGTTAAAGTTTACTCTATTCAGAGGGAAAGTGACCAAACGATGAACTAAAAAATGTAATGAGGCTAATTTATGTTGTTTGCAATTAGATGAATCATTAGGAATATATCTATCTGTTGTTGTGTCCTTTCTATAGATATCAAATTCTAATCTGTTATTATTTTTAATAATTAAAATATCTAGAAAAGGCAATTGCCTTTGTTCTCAACTTCGTAAGTGAATTTAATGGAATCATACCGGCTATTTAATTTAGAAACAAAATCATCAATATTTGCTTTCTTTGTATCAAAAATCGCGAAAATATCATCCTTATACCTATACCATACCCTTGGGAAATATTCGAATTCTTGACTGGCTTCGATTTCAAAACTTACTCATGAATAAATTGGCTATGAAAGGTGACAAGCAATTACCCATAGCTGTTCCTTCTTTCTGAACATAAAATTGATTGTTATATTGGAAATAATTTTGTTCCATACAAAGTTTAGATAATGTTAAGTATTCACGAATAATTTCGTCTTCGAAGTCATTCATTCTACGTAATTCTTCGAGATATTGTAAAGTTTGTGGAATTAGCACACTTGGGAACGAAGAACTAACATCAAAAGAAATTAAGACTTCATCTTCATTAAGAACTAGATTTTTTGTTTTATTAATGAATTCTAACGAATTCTTCACTGCGAAAGTATTTAATGGTAACTTCTCAAGTTCTTTTGATAACCATTTAGATATTAAATATGTGGGTGATCCGACCGATGAAACAATGGGTCGCATTGCTTTTCCAGGTTTGTGAATTTTGGGTAAGCAATACAATTTTGGTATGATCGGATTACTCACATTTAATTTAAATTTTAGCGAATCGGAGACAAGGTTCTTACATTTTTTTAAAGAATTTTTAACCTCTGATATCATTCTCGGTAATGGATTTCTTATTACCTTTTCATAAGGGCCAAATTCGATCAGATTTTCTCCTAGTTCAAAGTAATCTTTCTTATCCAATATAACAACCTTATTTCCTTTATCCGCTTTTAAGTAGAAGACATCTTTCTTTTTCAATCCTTTAACTACTTTTATGTTTTTTCGTGAATTAGAATTTGTGTTGTTAACTATGTTTTTTGATATTTGATTGCGACATGCTTCCCTAACAAAGGATTTACTATTTTCTGGAAGTGTACTAATGGAACTTTCAATGTGAGCAACTATTTCTGATAAATTATCTCTAGGAGGGGGTACTGCAAAGTTAAGACCTTTGTTTAGGATGCGAATTTCATTTCGTGTAAAGGATTGAGATGAATGATTTTCTACAATATTTACGAGTTCCTGAGGACTATTCTTCTTCGGTAAGAGCTTTTTTAATAGAGGTTAAACAGGGGCGATAACGCGCATCCTTCTCTTCATTAGGATTTCGTCTGTTATGTTATTTTCGACACACACCACTACTCTCTTGACGTTATAATACGGGTTGGTTATTATTCTTGTATTACGAGTATCCAATTAGTAGCTTTTAGTATCTCAGCGAGTTGGTCGTGTTTAATTTTGTCGAAGGCCTTATTGTAATCCACAAAACAGACATAAACATCCTGGTTTACATCGAGAGATTTCTGAGCCAGAATGTTGAAGGGAAACAATATTTCACGGGTTTCAAGGCTATTTCAGAATCCTGGAAGTGTTTCCTATATTTCTGTTTTTAGTTTCCTATAGATTCTGTTATGCATTAGTTTGAGAAATATTTTTAGCGTATGCCACTCAGGCTGATTGTACAATGTTCATTGCATTGCATAGAGAATTTCTTTTTATATTGAATATCAATAACTAAAAACATTTTCCTCTGGAACTCGCTCCATACTTCATATTCAATATTGTTTAATCCTGAAGTAAGTTTTTTGAATATGCTGTATGATTCTACTTCTAACATACTACGTTTTGTGTACAAATTCTTGATTTCTAAGTCAAGCCATTTTTGTTTAGCAAAGAATGAAACTTTTTCTGAAATGTTTGATTTTGGTAAATTAACCTTAATAAAATTAGGAAAAACTTTAAATTTCTTGCAAGACTTTAAAAACCAAATATCTGCACCTACTAATCTAATCTTACTACTGTACTTACGATAAAGGTTTAATTCCGTTGACCGTGAAGCCATCTCAACTAAGTTGGGAATGTGAAATCTTTGGCACAATGATACCACTCAGTATATATCACCACTACACCAAACACTTTATTTTTGCACTCGACGCGTATGTAAGAACCTTGTCTCCGATTCGCTAAAATTTAAATTAAATGTGAGTAATTCGACCATACCAAAACTGTATTGCTTACCCAAAATTCACAAACCTGGAAAAGCAATGCGGCCCATTGTTTCATCGGTCGGATCACCCACATATTTAATATCCAAATGGTTATCAAAAGAACTTGAGAAGTTACCATTAAATACTTTCGCAGTGAAGAATTCGTTAGAATTCATTAATAAAACAAAAAATCTAGTTCTTAATGAAGGTGAAGTCTTAATTTCTTTTGATGTTAGTTCTTTGTTCCCAAGTGTGCCAATTCCACAAACTTTACAATATCTCGAAGAATTACTTAGAATGAATGACTTTGAAGACGAAATTATTCGTGAATACTTAACATTATCTAAACTTTGTATGGAACAAAATTATTTCCAATATAACAACCAATTTTATGTTCAGAAAGAAGGAACAGCTATGGGTAATTGCTTGTCACCTTTCATAGCCAATTTATTCATGAGTAAGTTTGAAATCGAAGCCAGTCAAGAATTCGAATATTTCCCAAGGGTATGGTATAGGTATGTGGATGATATTTTCGCGATTTTTGATACAAAGAAAGCAAATATTGATGATTTTGTTTCTAAATTAAATAGCCGGTATGATTCCATTAAATTCACTTACGAAGTTGAGAACAAAGGACAATTGCCTTTTCTGAATATTTTAATTATTAAAAATAATAATAGATTAGAATTTGATATCTATAGAAAGGACACAATAACAGATAGATATATTCCTAATGATTCATTTCATTGCAAACAACATAAATTAGCCTCATTACATTTTTTAGTTCATCGTTTGGTCACTTTCCCTCTGAATAGAGTAAACTTTAATAAAGAAAGGAATCGTATTAGAAATATAACTAGAGTTAATGGTTATGACGATGACTTAGTAAATAAGCTAATAAATAGACATAAATTTAGGTTTAATATTCAGAATTTCACCTATTTTACACGCGAAGAAAATAACACCAAGTATGTCTCCATACCATATAATCCGAAATAAGGTATTTAATAAGGTAGGCCTCACCTTAGTCTATAAGTCATCAGATAATCTGAGGAATATCTTAGGAAATCCTAAAGATAAGATTCCTAATTTTGAGAAAAGTGGAATTTATGAAATTAGTTGTAATGATTGTGACAAAAAGTATGTTGGGCAAACTAAAAGGTGAATTAAAATACGATGTAAAGAACATTTAGCACACTTAAGATGCAATAGAACAGAAAAGTCTAGCATTGCCGAACATGCCCTTGAAGCTGATCATACTCCATACATTAGATAATCTAAGATTAATAAAAAATGTATCTGATAGGAGATTGTTGAACGCATACGAAAGTATGGAAATCATAAAATGTAAAAGTAGTTTAAATAAAGACAGAGGGCCTATTCCTTATAGTCCCCTCTACTGGTTACTTTACCGGAACTGATGGCCTTGCCTATGTCATTAGTTCCGCTTGAGTAATTCAAGAGTTAGGCTAGGTATAAATAGGGTAGATTTGTAGTTAAGCTTTAGTCAATCATCGCTCCTGATAAAGCTAACATGGTTAGCCAAACGCGCGTCGAGTGCAAAAATAAAGTGTTTGGTGTAGTGGTGATATATACTGAGTAGTATCATTGTGCCAAAGATTCCACATTCCCAACTTATTTGACATAGTAAGTTGAAATTTACCACTAATATAGGAATTGATGGCCCAATCAGAACCGTATAGCTTTGAAAGTCAAATTTTGACTTAAAGGGTTAGTTTTGGGGGGTGAAATCGGAAGTGAAAAGCAAAATTTTTACTAAGTCATCGAGTGGAGTGTCAAATGAAAGCTTGTAAAAAATATATATAACGTAATACTTACGCAACTTTTCTTTATATTATTTAAAAAAAAAACTGCAAAAAATAGCTGTTCCCCCCCCGTCATCTCAAAAAGTACTGTCCAAAAAATGTTTAAAAAATTCTGGAATACTCTTCACGGGGTGTAGATTAAACGAAAATTATCACGAGTGCATTACCTTTAATAATTTATCTGATATACAAAAAAATAAAACAAAAATTTCAAGGTCATCAGTTTCCAACAAAAATCGGAAACAAATATTCTTGAAAACTCATTTGTGGTGTGTTTTGCTAAGTCATTCATTATTTATATCTCCGTAACAAAAATTTTTATTTTAAAAGCAATCAATGTACGGAACACTAATTGCGCAAGTCAAGTTTTCACTTGGCCAGTGTGAAACCTGTTAAAACCTAAAAAGATAAAAATACTTTTAATTTATTATACTTAGTTTAAAATAAAAAAAAAATTTTAATTTTTAATAATAGTAACATTGCGACAGTACCGATTATTATCAAAATTCGACTTAATTGTTTTCGACCTATCTATTGGCTACAGTCATTGATGTACGTGTTGAAAAATCGTCACAACTTAGGACCAATTTTTTCCTTGCAATTGTATTTGCTACAAGGATTTACCGGTTGGAATATATTAAATGATTTTCAGAACACATTGTATATAAGGAACTGAGTATTTGCGGAGAAGTTCTAAGTAAAAGTAAAATTCTTCATGTATGGTCGTTATATATGTTATTTATTAGTAATAAATTACAACACAACATATATGACCAACAATGTAGTGATTTTTGTTCTTGTTTTTATTTTATAGCCAAGTAATTAATGTGAATTTCTAACTAGGTATCCTAAAGCAAAACATTGCTAATCAGCTATCTTTTTATATCAAACATAAGCCTGAGGGTTCAATCAAATTTTATTGCTCTTAAACAGACATTTTATGTATCTAAATTAGCAATATAAGTAATAAAGAAAGATTTTTTGTAGGATTTGCCTGAGAGCATCCAGAAGTCATGATAACAGCGGCACCCCCATAACTCCAGTAAATATAAACTGAAGAAGGTTAAAAGAGAAACAGTTTCTTTAAATAATAGGTTAAATCAGTAAAAGTTATAGTAATGATCAATTGAATTTTAATGTTGAAGCAAAAAACTTTTTACCTACATTCTCTGTGTTCATTGGGATATTCTGCGATGGTTGTAAAATTATGCATTACACATTATCAACCAAACTTATTTTGATTTGGATTTAACAAGCCAAATAATAGTATGCGTATTAACAAGTAATTTTAATAAACCCAGCTGTTTGCTGGCTAGATAACATTATTTACTCAAATTACTTGACAATAGTAAATATTTCTGTTCAGTTTAGACTTTATATGGTATTATGGGTGTCTGATAAATAAGTTTAAATTTGTTTTACTTATGGCGCAAAGGCCATGGAAGAAAGAGGCAATATGAATTAATAAAGTGTAATCCTGGTTCTTGAAAATTTAATTGTTATGTAGCATATCATCAGAACGGGTCAAGCTCTTTGCGGGCGGGAGCTTTACAAAAATAACGCGTTCAATATTATTTATGTAGTATAAATGAAAATTGAGACATAATGTAAAGAAAATCAAATTTATTATATTAAAAAATCAAAGGGTAAATGAAAGACTTCTCATTTATAATGATCCTGTTGAAAAGGTAAATAAACATGATTATTTGGGAACAAGTTTCAATAAAATTTTAATTTTTTAAAGGTTTTACCGACATCTGTTGGGTGGTCCCGAGAAAGTATTGAGCATTTTTCTCATTAGTTAGCTTAGTATCACATATCTCAGGAAATATAAAGTCTTACCGGGAAGTACTTAGCGTCAGTTGAAAGCTAACAGTAGCAGACTTACAAAACTGTTGGAATTTGTTTATTCAGACCTAATTTAGAGCACTTTGAAAATTAATGAAATTTCTACAAAATATCGCTACATTTTAAAATTTTATTTCAATAAAGGCACGAAAACTGGGCAGGTCTATGTCGAAATATGTTTGTGGTCAAGATACGTTACTAAAAGCAATAGCCAAAAGGTGGTGTGGTGACTTTCGTTCTGGTAATTCCGTTACCAAAAATGCTCCTCGACGAATGAGAGAAAACCTTAACAGGATTTTTGCAAAAGTTGGCCAAAAACAGCATGAACTAAACACCCATCACCATATACAATTGTGGTCAAAATAATAGTGCTTACTAAATTTTTATCAAAACATATTTATTAAGTTTTTTTAATAGAACAACTAAAACATAAATATGGTAACTTTGGAGCCCACCTAAGATGCATGAAAGTAATTAAAGTCTTAAAAAATCAAAGAAAAACGACAAATTTCTAAAAATTATGGTGGACAAAATAATAGCAGTGTTTTACTAAAATTACTGTTAAAAAAACTGTACAACTAATTAACAATATTTTTCTTTTATGAGCATCAGACACACCTAATACTTAATTGTAAACCCTTTATTGGCTATGACAGCTTCACAACGTCGCGGCACAGAGTTAACCAAATCTTGACATCTAAAAACAGGAATGCTTTTCCAAGAATCTCTGATTACAGCCCAGAGCTCGTCTTGATTCTTAGGTTTTTCACGTGCTACGCTATCTTTAATATCGCCCCACAGATTTTCTAACGGGGTCAGATCTGGGCTTTGAGCTGGCCAATTTAAGACATTAATTTTTTTCTTTTTTAAAATTGTTTACATAATCGACTGCTATGTTTTGGGTCATTGTCATGCATAAAAGTCCATTTAAGTGGCATTTCATATTCTGCATAGAGCAACATAATGTCCTGTAAAATTTCAACATCAACACTGGCAGTCATTATGTTTTTAATCCAAAATATATACTTCGAAGTAGGAGAAACATGCCCATACCATTATTTCTGAACCTCCATGTTTAACTGTCTTAATAGTGTACTGAGGCTGATATGCGGTTCCTAAAGGGCATCTAACGTATGTTCTGCGGCCTACATTTCCAAATAATACAATTTTGCTTTCGTCAGACCATAGTATATTACGCCATTTAAATAGAGGCCATTCAATATGTTCCTTCGCGAACTCTAATTGCCTCTTCCCGTGTCTTTTATTTAACAAGGGTACCTTACGCAGACTTCTTGCTGGTAACTTTGCTTCTTTAAGTCATCGTCGTATCGTCCTAGGAGCTACATCCACTCCCACAATCTCCTGAAGTTGTGTTGACGAAGCAAATGGGTTTGCTTTTGAAGCTCGAACTATAAGTGTGTCCTGTCTGGATGTAGTTTTGCGTTTACGACCGCGAGTTTCAGGTGTAGGTTGCCATCTTAAAGCGTTTGCTACCATTTTAGTTGAGCATCCCAAAATATTTTGAATCTGCATGTAAGATTTTCCATCACGACGCAATTTTCTTATCAATTCACGTTTTTCTTGAGAACAGTGCTTCTTCCTTCCCATAGTTGTATTGAAAACAGAAAAAGTGTTGATGGATCTGACACAAAACTATTCTAAATTTGACAATTTAACCGAACACAAGAAGCAAAAACCATTTAGGTTTGAAACACACCAGTGTTAAGCGAACATTGCTATTATTTTGACCAAGCAAAATTCATCTCCTGCTACAAAAAACGTAAATACTTTGTTTATATTTATTTTTATATACTTATTTTTTGTTGAAACCTCAGCACAGTTGATAAGTTTTTAAACGATAAAATATTTTTCGCCTTAATGGAATTTTGCAGTTACCTTTCAAGACTTTTAGTTATTTTCATTGAACCACTGCTATTATTTTGACCACAACTGTGTATATACATATGTACTACATTAAAATCCGAATCTTACGAAAATAGCTGCCAACAGCTAAAAAAATCTACAAATTGTTTGAAACGGGTGTTATCTAAGAGGGTAATATCGCATAAATTTAAAGAATCAATTACTGGGGTTTCAAAAAAATTTTTTGGTACATTAATAGTGGAAATGTAATTCCGAGTATGCCAACAGCAAATAATATCGGCCATATTGTGGAGTTGTATGGTTCACCAGTGGCGGCGTGAAAAAAATATTAATTGCCATTATTTCTTTAGGGTCAATTTTTCCTTTTATTTTTGAGATCCGTTATTTAAGGTGAATTTTCCGCAATCGATCTTACTACAAGTAGGCTCCAGTGCCATATGCAGTCAATTTCATAACACTCGGTATGTATATATATATATATATATATATATATATATATATATATATATATATATATACAAGTAGGCGCCAGTTCCAATATATGCAGTCAATCCCATAACACTCGGTATGTATATGTATATGTGTATATATATATATATATATATATATATATATATATATATATATATATATATATATATATATATATATATATATATACATATATATATATATATATATATATATATATATATATATATATATATATATATATGTATATATATATATATATATATATATATATATATATATATGTATATATATATATATATATATATATATATATATATATATATATGTATGTATCGGGAGTGTTCCGGGAGTGATAGGGAACACTCTCGATCCCCCACCTATTATCTGCGTATACGCCTACCTATAAAAGACGGCACACCGAAAAATGTTATTCTTTTGCTTTTTTAAATAAGTATGTAATGTAATAAATCATTTATAATATACTACTACTGTCCGGACCTCCACCTTGGAGTACCAACCGTAAAGGCACACATGAGGAAAGCCCAATTGAAGTTCATGGACAAGACGTCTCAACACCCCAACCCAAGCATCAGGGACGCCTTCCGAATCCTCCGCATGCCCGCTGTCAATTCCCGAGACCCCCAAACCTTCTCTCAGATGACTGTAAAAGTAGGTTAAGTTAGATAAGTTCTAACTTAAGTTAACATTAAGTCCTAGATTAAGTTAGCATAGGTCCTAGGTTAAGTTAGCATAGGTCCTAGGTTAAGTTAGGCTAGACCACATTCATGTAAACAAACCCATTTCCTAGGTTAAGTTAGTATAGGATCAATAGTCTAAATCCTTAGGTTAAGTTAGAATACGCAAACATGTGATAACATGGTTCAATAATACTACAAATCAATAAAGAAAATGGAAAATAGATGCAATTTTCAGTTGGAAAATGGATCTGCTTTAAAAATTTAAAATTAAAATACCTACTATAAATCTTTATTAATTACCTTATACAATGACAATAAGTTTTAATGAGCGTTTCTTAAAATTTTTATTTTTGTTAATTTCCGATTGCACATGTGTATTATTGGTGTTTTATTATCCTTTTATTACTCAGTACAAAAAAGGGTTATTTACCTAAAATAGATGAGTTTAATATTTATTCATCATCATCATCAGCATCAATTTAGTAGTTGTACTAAAACAAGGCAAAAATTACGTGAAATTTCTTAGTCCAAAGAATGTCGCGAAAAAAGCAGTTGTGTGTTCAACAACGAAGTGCCATCTCTGCTCTAGATGAGGAAGGCTATGGTGCACGATAAATTACAAAAAAAAACTCTTAAATAAAGGCGTGCACTATCTCATTTAGAGAAAACAAATGACAGAAACAAATGACGTATAAGATGAATTAGATTGGTGAGTTAAAAATCGTTGTTCTGCGCAGCTTGCGAAATACCTAAAAAATGGATAGTTAAATTGGACGCCGAATATTTCAATAAATTAATAAATAGGATTTGTTAACTAAAGTAAAATAAATAATTATTGTTTCTAATCAGAATACGACATGCTAGTGCCTCTCTTCTAGCCCTTGTGGAGATGGTTATTAACATCATTTATGTGGTGCTAGTTGTTACAAGTCTCGAGAAATAGATCTCAAAATAAACTTCACCAAAACCAAATATTTGAACAACGAAAGTAAAGTTAACAATCAGGAACTATTAATAGAAGGTGAAATAATAGGAACTTTAGGACAAAAAATGGAAATACCCGAAAATAATTTAAAGGCTGACTTGGATAGAACAGTCTCGTTACCTTGGTCTGTGTTCGAAAGGTTACAATTTACATTTAAATTGGACATTCCAAACGCAATAAAAGCCAGAGTATTCGCTCAGTATGTACTGCCGGTATTCACATATGCCACTGAAACGTGGGCTTGAAATAAAAGTATAATAAATAAACTTCAGGTATTCCAAAGAGCAATGGACAGCAGAATTCTAAATATTATACTCCAAGATCGTATTCCTAACATCGAGATACGAAGAAGATCAAAAGTGACAAATGTAATACAAAGAATATGTATATTAAGGCGGAATTGGGATTGGAATATCACAAAGTTGAATGATAATAGATGAACACGTCGTATAGACCTCTATACTAGAGAATACAAAAGATGCAAAGGTTGACCATAGACAAGATGGACAGACGACATAAAAAGATTAGCAGGACACGACTGGATGCAAAAAGCAAACAATAAAGCTCATTGGAGACAACTTGGGGAGGCTTACATCCGACTATGAATAGAATAAGCTAATGATGATGATGATGATGGTGATGATAAGTTGTTACCAAAGATCAGGCAGATATAGTAAATGTTGCCCCTACCTATTTTGCGAGGTTTGCAAAGTACTAGGTTACAAGGTACTACGTTACCACTTTTTTTACGACGGCACGCGTATAATTTACTACGATAGTACAGTAATATTTTAAAGTAAGTTATACAAAAAGTAGAGGAATATGTTTACTTATGACATACCATCAAACTAATTAGAGGGAATTAAAGATCAACAGATGTATCCGACTAACATGGGCAGCAACGGGAAAATTGAAACATATGATTGCATTCAGAATTCCAATCAATTTAAGGAAGAAAGTGTTTCATACCTGTATACTTCTAGTATTGACGTATGGAATGGAAACCACAATTCTAATGAACCAATCAGCACATAAACTTAGAATAATACAAAAAGTCATTGAACAGATGATGTTAGGAACAAGTCTCAGAGATCACATCACAAACACGGAAATAAGACAAAGAACAAAAGTCCAAGACGAAATAACTCGTATAGCCCAATTTAAATGCATCTGAGTAGGACATGATGCTCGTCAAGACACCGCCCAGTGGAAAAAACATAATATACACTGGAGACCCCGCCTGCATGAAGGGATGCCAAGTATCCCTTCCAGCAGGCGGGATCTACAGGGTATAATATGTTTTGTCCACCGGACGGTGTCTTGACGAGCGTCATGTCAAAAACGTTAACTGAATAACATTAAATAGAAAGTGGGAAAAAATTGACACCAACTAGCCCAAAATAAGGACCTATGAAAAGAGATGCAGGAGACCTATGTTCAGGAGTGGACAGTGAAGGACTGCTAGAAATAGAAGAAGATATTTAATTTTAATTTTGTTTTCATGTAAAAAGTATTATTGTTTAACATTGTAATGATAAATTAGTATAGTTCTGATGAGACGTGTTATGAAATAAAAGGCGACATACTAGCATCACCAAAAAATTTCCGGCCAACCTCAATAAAGCTAAAAATATAATGTTAGTTAGCCACCGGAATGCTATCTCTTTCAAAATAGTATCCACCTAATTCAATACACTTGTAACAACGTTTTATTCAGCTCTTAAAGGCATTTTGATACCCAATATTTGAGAGAGCCATGAGGAACTCTTCCGATTTTCATTTTATTGTGTTAATGCTATCAGAACGGATTCCTCGAAGTGGTTTCTTGAGTTTCCTGAACAGAAAAAATTCTCACACAGCTGTATCAGATGAAATCGTTAAATAATGAGTTGTACTGATGCTGTTCTAGTCAAAAATTGTTGAACAATCAGTGCATTATGAGATGGTGCGTAATGGTGTTGTAAAATCCACGAACTGTCTTTCCATAATTTTATCTTTTAAATGTATAACCTTACGTCAACGTCTCATAAGATAAAAGTCTTTATTGACTGCTCTTGATGGAAAAAAGTCATGATGCACAACACCATTGTATTCAATGAACACATTTAGCATAATTTTTTTTTGACTGAAATCTACATATTTTTTTTTTTATCTTGGATCATCTAGAGAATGCCATTCACTTAATTGATGCCTTATTCTTATATCATACTAATTATGTCTACGTCTCATTACCACTTACTATGCTTTGAATGAATGTTGAAACAGGACCATGGTTGGAAATTACCCTTTAGAAAATACAACACATTGATTTTTTGGAAGAAATTCTGCTCTGTTAGAACAAGAAGAGCAGCAACACATTATAAACCAAAATCTTCAAGGAAAATAATCTGAACGGATCCAAATAATATTGTAGTCCCTTTTGCTATCTCATAAATAGTCAATTTCTTGTCTTCTTAGATTATTTTTTTTTATAGGTATAGCACACGAGCTACAGGGAAGTCCCTAAAGCGCTCCAGGAGCGACACGTATGCGGAAAGAGCGATTCACGTTGTTCTTTAATCGCTGTAAATTCTACTCGGTGAGAAACACAGTCCTGGGCAAATTAATCCAAAGGGATGATGATTTCCATATAAAAGCCTGCTTGAAAAGCATTGTACGAGAAGTAACAAGCTGAACCTCATATGGATGTGAAGTATTAGCGCGACGTGTGTTTCTAACATGCACCGCTTTGGGAGGGATTAAGCGGGCTACATCCTTCGAACACTTTCCATGAAAATACTTGTAGAATAGGCTCAGGTCGCCAACCGTTCCAGCGAATCAAGGCCGCCGGTCAGTGCCGGAATCCAACAAAGGCAATGTATGTTTGGGAGCGGAGCCCCAAACATTGGAGCAGTATTCCATAGTTGGTCGAATTTGAGCTTTGCAAAGAATTAACAGTTGTTGTGGAGTGTAAAACTTTCTGATTGGAAATAATATTCCCAACTTTTGAGAAGCTCTCCTTGCTATGCCTGCGACATGTTCATGCCAGGACATATTTGCTCCCAAATTAACGCCCAACAAATTGAGTGACGATGTTAGAGGAATGGAGTGCCCCGCCATAATAATGTCAGGTTCAGCAACGTTAACTTTTTTAGAAAAAACTGCCGCCTGGGTTTTTGTAGCATTAAATTCCACTTGGTTACTGCCACTCCAAGATAGAATTTCATCCAGGTCTTTGTTAAGTTGAACGACTTCCTGCTGTCTGCGAATATTCGTCTGAGTAGCCGATATCCGATATTGTTTTGATTTTGTCGACTTTTTCATCAGTTTTGGATGTTGATGGTCTTCTAGGTCTTAGATCATCCTTTAAGGATTCACGAACATTTTTAAAGCTTATTATTAATTTGTCGTTGGTTTCGATAAAGCACGATGCAATACTTTCAGTGTATCAAAAACGATCATTTGCCTTTTTAAAGCAGAAGTTAACATAAATTTCTTGTTTAATAATTTCTTTCATAATAAATTATAAAATAGCAGAAAGTTGATTTAAACAAAGCCCTCTTACGGACATACATGCTTAAATATTAAGCTGAAATTTCGAGATAACGTTATTAACATGTGTGGCAACTTACGAAAAAAATATTACCCAAGTACGTTTTACAAGAGAAATTAAAATTGAGTTGACCGGGTTTTTTTATGATGGCAGTATATCAACTTTGTGAACAATAGGCGGGATGACAGTAACAATGAATCACCGAAATTATGACTTTAAATAATAAAACAGATTAAAAAGTTTCTAAAAAATATTCTTATTTTTATATTAAAAGTAAGATTAATATTATTTTTATTAAAATAAAAATGCAAAATACAACAATCCGTCTTGTTATATGGAACACCAATCAGAGCGAATGAGGTCACGCCTAAGTAAACATTATTTCGGTCAAACTTCTCTTGTGTTAACGATAATCTCTGCACCGTTTATCAATTAATTTGTGATTTTAAACTATCGAGCTGCCTAGTTTTGTGTTAAAAAAAAATAGAACCAAGAAACGTTAGCGATGGAAGACGGATTTATCAAGGTAAATAGCTTTAATTTACCTAGAATTGATTTGTTGATGTTTGGAGAGTTTCTTGCGTCAAAGACTTTTGCTCAGCGGAATTTAGAAATATCAAAACTTCTATGTAAGTATGTAAGTAATCTGTATTAAAACTACAATTTAAAACTCAAAAACCCACAAAAACTGCACTTTATTTCTACGTCATGATTTTATGAGTTTTAGGTTCGGTTACGATTGTTATGAAAATGTGGATATGTCGTATGAGTAAGTACATACTAATTTATTTTAGGTCCTCACGACCATCGTATGACAATGACTCTCTAAGCCAGGGGTGCTCAAACGGTCGATCGCGAGTGCTTTTTGAGTCGATCTCGAGAAAAAAAATTTCTATATAGAACTATTCACAGATTTTGTTTTAGGTAACTAAAACAAAATCTAATGAATAAACTATTAAAATTTATTCGATCCACAATTAGGCCAGAATAACCCCCTCATCACTTTCTTTTATCGTAATAACCCCCTGCTAGCGGCAAAAGGCGGCTTTATCAAAGGAACGCGCGGTACTTGTCAAAGAAAAGCCGCGTTTTTGATTCCCGCCGATTTTTCTAGAAACTTCGGGCGGCATGTTTGATGGGAACATTCCAGACTTCGTTCGCGCCGATATAAATGTTGCGCCTGCAGGAATAGGAGTCAGTCTGAGTTGTAACTTGAAGGCGATACATCGATACAAAGTTTATTAATAAATAGTCCAAAATGAGTGCGGCGAAAAAAAAGTAAAACTTATCATGTAATAACGATTGGGAGGAAGAATTTTTCTTTTGTATGGTAAAGGATAAGTGCATTTGTCTCATTTGCCGTGCGTCAGTTGCAATACCTAAGCGTGGGAACTTAGAGAGGCATCATAAAACGGTTCATAAAAACTATGAAAAGGATTTTCCGTCACAGAGTGAATTAAGAAAACGGAAAGTACGTGATTTGATAACTTGTTTGAAAAAAGAACAAATCATGTTCACAAGACCAGCCAAACAATCAAAAGCTGCAACGATAGCGTCATTTAAAATATCTCATATATTGGCGAAACACAAGAAACCATTTGATGATGGATTGGTTGTGAAGGAAGCATTTATTGAAGCGGGTGAGACTTTATTTGGAGATTTTAAAAATAAAACAGAGATTATGTCTGCTATTAGAGAACTTCAGTTATCTCGTCCGACTGTCACAAGGCGTGTTGAAGTCATGAGTCAGGACATGGCAGATAAACTAAAACATGATATCATGGAATGTACATACTTTTCTTTACAGTTCGACGAATCCACCGATATGACAGATACTGCTCAGCTATGTATTTTTATTCGAATGGTATTCAATGACATGTCGGCTAAGGAAGAGTTTTTGACAATGATTCCTCTGAAAGGAAAGACCCGTGGCGAAGATATATATGACGTTTTCTTCAATTTTGTAACAAACTACAAGCTACCAATATATAAACTAGTGTGCATTACAACCGATAGAACACCAGCAGTGACTGGAAACAAAAACGGTTTTGTGGCATTGTGTCGAGCTAATGATGATTTCCCTTCATTTTTCTCCTTCCATTGCATTATACATCAACAAGTTTTGTGTTCCAAAGTTCTAAACATGGAGGAGATTATGGGCATTGCACGCTGATTTAGTTCTTCACGCGGACGTCAGGTGGTTGAGTCGCGGAAAATTCCTAGAAAGGTTTCAAGAATTACTGACCGAAGTAACAGCTTTTCTGGACGAAAGAGGTGATGACACTCAGATGCTGAAAACGGAAAATGGCTGACTGATTTGGCATTTTTGACACAATGCATTTAAACACCAATAATTTGGAGCTTCAAGGTAAAGGAAAAACTATTATTGAGATGATTAGCGCAATAAACGCATTCAAAAGTAAATTGCAACTTATGATAGATCAACTGAAAAGAAATGAATGATCTGAAAAATTTTCCGTCTTTGAAAGCAAGGATTCCTCAATTGAATTATGATATTTATGAGGCAGAATTATCAAATATTTTGGGCCAATTCGAAATACGTTTTTATGATTTCAGTAAATTGGCAAATATCGCATCATTTATGAGTTATCCTTTTTCGTGTAAAAACATTGAGGAATTAGCTACTGAAATAGCAAGTCAGTTTAACATGGACTCATGTTCTGTTGAAAATGAGTTAGTGCAGATTATATCAGATATACATCTCAAAGCCACAGCATCTGATACAAAATTCTGGTGTTTTTTATATCTGAAGATAAATATCCGAATCTAAGGCAAATCGCCCTTCAACTGACGGCAATGTTTGGGTCAACTTACTTGTGCGAGTCTGCATTTTCTCAAATGAAGATAATTAAGTCAAAATATCGCAATCGACTAACTGACGAACATATGTCATCATGCTTGCGATTAGCACTCGGTAATTACGTACCATCTTATGAAAAGTATGCTGAGGATATGCAGTGCCACGCTTCAATATCCAAAGTCACTCTTTAGTTAAGTTTAGACACTAGAACTCGTTTGTTTTGTAAGAACCAATAAACTCGCAATTTTGAATAATTATGAGTTTTTTCATTGACATTTTAGAGCAGACCTGCACTTATCTTGACTAAAAAAATGCATATTCTGCGGAAAACTAATATCTATGCCACGATACACCCTACCTAGACGACAATCCTGCATCACACTTACTTGCAGCCTCTCAGAGTCGATCGATCGTAGTCTAACAATATTCAGGTAGATCGCCAGCAGTTCAAGTTTGAGCACCCCTGCTCTAAGCCATGTACAGCTTAAACGTGATGACAAAAATGTACATAGTGAAATGTAGCCTAGAACATAAGGTCGTTGCAAAGTTATATGCAGTTACGTTAATAGTCAATGAAGAAGAAGAAGCAGTTATTTCCGTGTAATGCCATGACCGTGTTACCCCTCAAGGGGGCTGCAAGCACGCTATAGCATTCCTCGCAGGAGCGAAGACCTGTCCTGTACTTCAGTGGAATGTTACTGGATGAAATCCAAACTGTCTAGGGTTGGCACTAGCCTAAAATACCTAACGGCAAAGCATTTATTAAATGGTAAGCCCAGTTTGCCATCAAATAGTAGAGTTCCTGAAAAGTTTTTGGAAATGAGAAGAAAAAGAAAACTTAACAACTGTGAAATAATGAAATATCAGCCGAGTTATATTTGTGATGAACTAATCTGAAACATAAAGAGAAATCCTGTGACACATTTTTGAAGAAGCTCGTTCTGACTGATGCACATACTTTTAAAACTGAAAAAGATACCAGAGAACAGCACCAAAGTAATCTTTAGTATGAATTGAGGTATGGCAGAATCACAGCATCTCGAGCATTTGAATTTAATCGTTGTAAAACAAATGATGGAACACTTACATCACTAATTATGGGAGGAGAAATTACAGATACACCAGCTATGAAACGTGGTAGAATATTAGAAGACAGATCGGTCACATGTAAAAGTATCCATTGTAGTTCTTTATTTCCTGGAAATAGAATCTTAATAAGTCCAAAATAGTAGGTGCAATAACAGACAGCTACCTTGTTTTCAATCACAATTAATTAAATAAACATGTAAGGAGTTTAATGTTTTATTTATTTTGTAAAGTAACAAAATAAACATAAAAATATTCACTTTAGTTTTGCTTGACAAAAGAAATAAGTATCTGAACTTCCAGTATCTCCAGGTTCTAACTGTTTTGTAACTGTACTTATTTCTTTTAAATCTTTCTCACTTTCTTTAACTACCATCCTTCTTTGTTTCTTGAGAATATATTGTCGTTCTATAGTGTTAGATGCTCATTTTCTTCGATCAGATTAGCATTCAAATCTTGTGGGAATACACCCTGATTTCATGCGCACTTGTGACTCTGAACCCATCACATGGTACTGAATGTAATTCTCCATATCATTAGGCAACTAGAACAAGAATAAAGTATCCATTGAATAAACAGTAGTGGACTGTAACATTAAAAACTTAACGTCAATAGTAATGTAACTATCTAAAGGCATCATTTAAATAATTAACAATTTCTCAAACAAGATTATTACGACACACCTCATTTATAATAATAAAATATTAAGTTAAAACTTACATCAAAATGATCTTCACAGAAATAAATTGAAGAAATAACTGTTGGGTCTCGTCGTATAAGAGTTAGCCACTTATTTTTTATTGTTTTATTGTTTGGAACGTATACAAATAACTTGCTAGGAGTTTTTATCGATGTGTTTTTACACTAAGGGGCCGCACACCATTTATACACTTTAGAATTCATTTTAAACACACAACATAACAAAATTATTGTGTAGACACTGTATACTTCACTGTTGTTGACATGGAGTTTACAAAGGCGTGACGTCACGAGCAGGCGCCATGACACCTGCGAGCGTTTTGGAGTGAAATTCAAAATTAGTTTAAAAAAGGCCAATTTTATGCTAGGAAACCTATAATTTCTCCAGAAATATATATTTTTTTTGTAAATAGTAGTTCCGTAAGAACACCGTGGATAGTTTTTCAAAATCATGCCTATGGCATACATATTCAAACAGAAACCCTTATTTTGACTAATAAACTCTAAATGTATAATAAAAGACTGTTTTTAGTCAATTTCCACTGGTTTATTTAAATTGCGATGACGCGTTTCGCTGTCGATACAGCTTCTTCAAATCTACATTTCACACTGTCAAGTTAGGTTTAATATTCACAGTTTTATATAATTTCTTAATTATAATATTACACCTAATTAAATTACATTGATAGTATTGGAAAATCCACACAGATTTGGAGTTAGGAGAATAAATTTAATAATGGTGAATTACTTAAATCTACCTGGTCGTTGAGTAAAGTACCTGTAGTCCTTAATCGATTTATTTGCGTTGTCTCTAAAAGGTTTAGTTTTAAACCTTTTTGTTGGGTGTGTAAAATTTTGAAATTCTTGTTAAATGTGTGATTTTCTGTTAAAAGATGATTAGCATATGTTGAATTAGATTTTCTATGGATGAAACTTTTTTCGTGTTATGTAATTCTTTGTCTAAATGTACGTCCAGTTTGTCCGATGTATGTTTTAGGACATGACCCACATGTTAATTGATAAACCCCTGATTTATTGATTTGTGGTTTGTAGTTTTCAAGATATTTCCCTATAGTATTGTTAGTCTTGTAAGCTATGTTGATATTTTTTTGATTTAAAAATTTTCCGTTTTTCCGTTGGTTTGCCGTAGGTTAAGCATTTAAAAGTGGTATTTCTGTCCTTAAAAACGTGGGTATATTTCTGAGATTGCCTTGTTTCTAAGTTTTTTCTTAAGGATACTATTGATTAAAGGAACCGAATAACTGTTGTTAACGGCTACTTATTTCATGTAGTTTAATTCTTTAGTAAAATTTTCTACTGATAAGGGGATATTAGTTAGTCTATGTAAAGAATTAATATACTGTAAAAAGTGAGTTAATTGTCTATCTGTACCTGTAAAGCATACAATTATATCGTCTACGTATCGATACCAGTATAGACAATTATTACTGTTGTTCTTATTTCTTATTCTATTTACATAGAAATATCAGTTTTACAATGGAAGAAGAAGTCGAAGGGAAAATCAATTTCCTAGACTTAACAATCAGTAAAGCCATGAAAAAACATGAATTTGCAATATATCACAAACCTTGTCATACAGATACCACAATTCACAATAGTTCTCACCACCCTAACCATCATAAACTTGCCGCTTATCATACATCGACATCGACAGTGAAACGCGTCATCGCAATTTAAATAAACCAGTGGAAATTGACTAAAAACAGTCTTTTATTATATATTTATAATGAATTTCCATCAAGTAGAAGCTACAACAATTTAAAATAACAAACTCTAATTGTAATACTGGAGGAAGAGAGTGTATCCTTTTAGTTCTCCCCTAGAACATTAGCCTCAATTTTAATATATCCAAAAGTTATGTTGTAAATATTTTCTTTCATCATCATAATTAGTATAATAGTGTTGTATACAACTTGTTTAGTGTGCAAATTATATCTGCCGCTTGGCAACAAAAACGAAACCAATTTAAGAATTTCACGCTTCAAATGTTTAAATATTAATCACACCCGACGAACATCAAGACCGACAATTAAAAAGGAAATGATCTTAATTTAATAAATGAACTAAATCACTTCAGTCATGGGGAGAAGGCTTCCAGTTAACAAATAACGACCTAAATGTGAAAAAACGGCCGACCCTAAGCGATATATCAAGATGTAAAGCAGTACATCAAATTCTCAATTATATATGCCAGACTCCCACGTCTAGTCTTGTCCTGCTTTAATCTGAAATTTGCCGATGTAATTCCATTTCTTTCTACCACCCAGAAACAAAAGAACTGCGCTTAACATGGCTTCCTACATGGGCAACGCCATTCAGGTGTTCTAGATGGGCTTTTTTATCGATGAGACTGCCCTCTGCCCACCCAATAAGTGAGTCCGGCTTGAAACAAATGCCGACACCTTATAGGTATACAAGGTCAGAGCGGGACTGAATTTCATGCCAATTTATATGCAGTATTGCCTTAGTACCATCTTTAAAAAAATGCTGTAAAGTTAAATGTGTTAATGTGTATTTTAAATGACTAAATTAGTATACGTAGAGACTATGGACAAATGGAAGTACGGTTGTATTTTACCTTGCTTATTTACAGGGGTGTTTTGTAAGCATAAAATTGTCACCTTTTTATAATGTTTTAGAATTCCAGTTTTTGTTTTCATCTGCAATTAAAAACGTGTTTACTACGGCATAAACAATTTTTCCTTATCTCTTTCCTGTAATGTAATATACTTTAGAGAAGAGCGGAGTAATACTGGCACTCGAAAAATTTTTTTAGAACAGAGAGGAAAGCTGTGTAAAATGGGTACTGGGTACATAAGGATGGCTGCTCTCTGTATGCGAGAAATATTATGATTACTCATTAACACAACGTCTCTGTAAAATCAACTGCTCAGGGATGTGTTTATGCCGAATCCTTAATAGATTCAAGGCCCACGAGAAAGGGAGCTGTCAAGCATGTGCCGCTCTGGTAATGATTTAGCGAATTTTCAGCAGTGTAATGTTCAATATTCTACCTTAAAACTCTTTGTACTTCATACTTTAAATCCTCCGAACTAGTCTTTTCTGTCTCACGACGACTTTGTTGGAGTTTCTTATGGAGAAACACTACTCCTAGTACTATTTGAAATTATGCTCTGGACACTTAAATGGAATAATCTTATTGTAGCAAAACCAATTTAATCTCCCAAATGTCTGATGACATAGGTAGCAATGATTATTTTCTACAAAACAAAATCCAGTTTATCAGAGGACTGTTATAAACCACATTTGCGTATGTTTTACTGCATAAAGAGTAGGGCATATAAAGAAAAACATATTATATGTTTTGTTTAATTTTTTAGGGTCTAAAGATTCTAGATTGCTGATAAGTTTAAAAATATAAATAATAAACAAATTATTTTTTTAACCTAACTTGTTTTTTACTTTAGCACCCAAAAAACCTTAGATTTGTTAAAAAACAATCGTTTACCATATCGATATTATTCTTGGAAATGTTATTAGATGAACCTTTTTGAAATTCTCTTTTTATTTAGCTCAAAAAGATAAGGTTAACCTGAAAATCAACGCTAGCTATTAAGTGGCAGTAACCTGTTTTATCTATGAAAAAATATCAAAAATGTTTCGAAACGTTGCATCATCCGAATAATGAAGTTTTTTTTTAGCAAGAAGTGCATCAGAAAAGCAATATTCCAACTGTTCTATTAACTGCTGATTCATTTGACCATAATTTTTTAAACGTTGAGATTATGATATGTACTTAACTTTACTTTTGTATTTATCATTTATCTTTATTTATCTTTGATATCCTCAAAATAAGAGGTGTCCATGTCGAGAGAATAAGATAACAAAACATAAAAAAGAAACGTCCATGTGCAAATCGGACTTGCGCATTTAGTGTTCCGTACTGTAGCGGCTTTAAAAACTAATATAAAATCCTTACCTAGGCTAAGTTAATTAAGCCCTGACATCTTTAGATCCAATATATATTTTCACATTTTTTTCTTAATCAGTAATGTATAATAGGTACCTAATAGCCACTAAATCAATCTAGCTCAATCTAGAATCTAGTAGGAAAAGTTTAAAACAAATATTTACTACTTAAATATTTCTTTAGCTACAAACAAATAAAATAAAATTATTTTGTCTCGGTACCAATCCGTAAGTCAACAGTCATCATTGAAATTTATTTTCTCTGTGATTGGTCAAATTCTTAAGGCAATAATGTACTGAAAAGTTTATTACTGGTTACACTGGAATACGTATTGATATTTTGCCGCTCTTAGTCCCGATTAAATTCACAACTTTCGACAAAAAAAATCTTCACCATATTGTGAAGAAAAATAGTTTTTTTTTATACCAGATAAATTATGGATAATATTGAAGAATTGTTTAAAGTTTTTTGAGCGGTACTTTTCGCGAAAGGGGAGGCGAGCGATTTTTGGCCACTTTTTAAAAAAATAATATGAAGAAATTATATTATCATCGTATATATTTTTGAACTTATATTTTCACAAGCTTTCATTTGACACTCCACTGGATAACCTTAGAATTTTTTTTTACTACCCCTTTACGTCAAAATTTAACTTTCAAAACTAAACAACTCCAATTTGGTCTTCAATTTCTATATTTCAACATTGTATGGAAAATTTCAACTTTCTATGGAAAATAGTTTAGGAGAAAATCGGGTGTGACAGAGGGACACCGAAGTGACACAATAAGTATGGAACACTAAAAATATAATATCACAGAAATACACCTTAATTTTTGTAGTGAATAATAACTGCGCGCTTTTTTATGTAACCTCATCTATTATGGAAAGGACGAATACCTACTTTTAATAGCCCCAATAGGTAATTTTTTTAAATCAAAGATATTTACCCTCGTTATTTAACTACTCTAGTTCAATCGTTCCTCTCGGACAGGACATTCCAAGACCGAGTTGAGCAATTCCTTTCTGAGGTTAAGAGAATTAGGGCTGAAGTCACTCAGAGCTCCGCCCTGTCTTCACACCTTTTCAATATCTACGCATCTGACATCCCTAGGGATCCTTACACTACCCTCCAACTGTACACAGATTACACGACCATTTCCACTTCTTCCAGAGTAATTGACCACATCACGGCCCGACTTCAACGTCACCTAAGTCGTCTTTCTGATTGGTTTGACCGATGGAGGATTAAGGTCAACCCAGAGGCTATATTCTTCGAGAAATAAACCCGTAGAGCCCCTCCTCCACTTACTATGAATGGATCTAGACCCAGATGGGCCAACAACATTAAATACCTGGGCCTTCTATACGACAAACAACGCGTGTGGAAGGACCTAGAGCCAATGGTCGTGCGTAGGGCAAACCAGCTTCTAGGGAAGCTGTACCCGCTCCTGAATCGTCGTAGTAAATTTTCAACTAATAATAAGTTGCTAATTTACAAATCGATCATCAGGGCCGGACTTACGTACCTCTGCCAGGCCTGGTGTCAGATGTCTAAAGCTCATCGGGCCAAGATCCAGACAGTGCAAAATAAAGCCCTCCGCGTTATAGCACTTCACTCGTAACGCCCAGCTTCGCTTCCTTGAGAAAGCCACAGCCCATCCTAACCCCGAGATAGCTAATACTTTTAGAGTCAACGTAAACGTCGGCAACCGATATTTATGACCCACAGACATTCTACCACTAGACTAACATTAGACTCAACCATAGACTACCCTTCTACTTAGCATTAAGTAAAAAGTATAAACATCACACACAACTAACACGATTGTAACATAACACTCCCTGGAACTTGGGGATTTAGATTAAGTTAGCTTTACGCTAGGATAAGATAGATTAGTTCTAGTCATTAGAAAATTAACCTTAGACTTAAAAACATGCAGACATCTAGACATTAAAAATCACAGTATGTAGAAGGAGTAAAGGGTTTTCCCAGCTCACAAGGAGTTTTAGTGGGTATGCCAACCCTTCAGGTTGGAGAGCCCACAGAACTGAAGCATTTTGGGGCACCCTTATGATGACTCAGACTGCTCCAGAATCCATAAGGTGGAGTTCTCCCTGTAAAAAAGAAAATCAAAAATATTTGGTAGGTAGTTTAGAAGCTTGTTTGGGACGTAATTTCAAATACAAAATGACTTAAAATTAAGTCGTATAAATCGTACTTCACAGATCGATGAAATTGTGGTTGTCCTAATTAATGCATTTTGTTGGGCGCAGGTAATTTCCACACCACTAATCCGTTTATGATCTAGACATATTTAAGAGATTGTAACTGCAGAAGTAAATTCTACACCGAGTACTTTCAGGTAGAGGTTGAGGGTTGATAAATGGGTGGTGGTACGCACCGGCCTGTTCAATTAAATCATTATTTAACCCCTTCTACATATTATTAATTTGTGATTATTACTTGGTTGTGCCTATATTTTTTTAAAGTGTTGCTAATATGGAAGCAAAGTTAATAAAAAGTAATCGAGGAAAGAACATGTTATGTGTGAATTACTACACTTACTTTCGACAAAAGGTGCTAAAATGTGGAGAAACATTTTGGAGATGTTCAAAAAAAAGATTGCAAGTCAAAAGTCTTCACCGCTGTGCCCGAGAATTTAGTTACCAGAAGTGAAGGACTCCATACACACGAAGCCGGCACCAAGAAGCTGAATCGGCAAATAATTAGTAATTCCTGCAAAAGAAAAGCCGGAGAGCATATGAGTGAAAGGCCATCTAAAACTATCCGACAAGGACTACAAAACACGCTGCCTGAAACAGTAACAGAAAAAGATGTCGAATATATTAGAAAAAACATTTATAACCATAGACGAAAATTTTTGCCAGGACGTAATCCAAGAAGTGTTGAGGAGGTGCATAGTGTTTTAGAGACATTTGAAATCAAAACTAGCAAGGGTGAGAATTTTCTATATATCAATGAACTCGAAAGTGGCATTATTGTTTTTTCTTGCACTACAAATGTCAATATGTTGTGTAAAATATCCAATATATATATGGACGGCACCTTTTCATACTGCACTAAATATTTTACACAGTTATTTACAGTGCATGGTTTTGCAAACAGTCATTACATTCCATTATTATTTTGCATATTGCGTGATAAGAGAGCTGAAACGTACAAAAACCTCTTCACATTATTAAAATGTAAGATTTATTCAACAGATACAATGTATTTCAATCCAGAGAAAATTACTATTGACTTCGAAAAATCTATTCAGAAGGCAGTATCTGAAGTTTGGCCAAATGCAAAAGTGTTAGGATGTAGATTTCATTTACACCAATCTTGGTTTCGCAAGATACAGAATCTAGGTCTAGCTAAAGAATATTGCGACAAAAATTCTGAAATTGGTCGTTGGTTAAAGTATTGTTTCGGCTTGTCCTATTTAGCACCCGAAGAATTAGGTGACAGTTTTGCATACGATTTATATTCTATAAAACCTGAGGATGAACATTTAAATAAATTTTGTGATTACCTACTAGAAACGTATATAGAGGAAGGAGCCGATTTTCCAGTTGAAATATGGGCAGAATCGAGTCTATCTTTAACTCGAACGACTAACTGTTGTGAGTCCTTCCACTCCCATCTAAATAATTCTTTTTATTCTACACATCCGTCTCTGTATACTTTTATCGATAGGCTGAAAGAATTTCAGATTAACGTATATATAAAAATACAAAGTGTCGACGAGTCTAAAATAAGTTATAATCATAATAATCAAAAATTAAAACATTTAAAAAATCTTTATGAACAAAGACAATTAGGAAATATTAATCGTTTCCATTTTTTAAAATATGTCTCCTATTTTTCTCAACCTATTTTGTAAATATATATAAATAGATATGTATAGATTTGTAGCATTATCTAGTATATGTAAGGAAATTTGTCCAATTGTATTTTATGCATTTAGCAAAAACTATATGTTTTATCAATATTATTCTACTATGAAATAAAAACATATATTTCTGCAAATATCTAAAATTTTCAATAAAAACTCATTTAAAAGAAATCCGTCCAATTTTATTTAGATGAATAAAGCATAATTATATTTGCTTGGTGTGGAAATTACCTGTAAGATTTAAGCACCCTTATAAGGTTAATGTGGAATTTACCTGTTGTATTAAGGGCACAGGTAGTCTTGGTGTGAAATTTACTAACGCCGATTTTGATTGGTCAAGAACCTGAGCCCGTCTATCATATTAAGTATTGATACTAAATATGACTATTTCCTTTATAACACTATATTTTAATAACGGCAACTCATTGCTATCGATCACGTATCCATACTTAAAGCTATAGCTTTAAGTTTAGCTGCTACTTAGTTAAAATTCCTTCTAAGCAGTGACCTAGACAGGTGGAATAGAGGGCATTTGCCCCCCTTACCCCACTTCTATAGGAAAGGCGTTTTGCATTTTTGTTGAGACGTATTTGAATTTTACTGTAAGAGATGGTTTCTTTTCCTCTCACGTTCGGCATTTTTTTTAAAGTGAAAGTTTTTAAAGTTTAAGGGTAAAAGAACATATTTTTTTCTTTGAAAAGTCACCGATTTTTAAACTTCTAGACGTTTCATTACAAGAGAAGAATTTTTTCTTTAAGGAGTCTCCACGGTAATAAATATTTACTCCTATTAATCGAAAATTGCATATGACTTTGGGTCACTCAATATACAGAAAGACCACTCTCATCCATCCTTAAAACAGCCAGTCATCAACAACCTTGTTCATAGAGTTATATCATTCTCTTAGCCACAGTCTCGTCTATTAGCACACCTTACTTAAGTTCGCTAATTAAACAACTTCGAATACCTAGATATAAGAAGCTCGATTTAAAAACATACATCTACCCAGGTATCTTAGAAGGCTAAGTCAAGCAAGCTAGTCTCTTGGCATTGCACTGATCGCGTTTCAAAAATTCTTCGGAAACATAAAATAACAAGACGATAGTCTACGTGCCCTAAACTTTCACATCATCTCCGATCTGTTAAGGATAAGATTTCCTTTGAGTTTACAGTATCCTATGTAGCTGTGGGAAAACCTATATCGGCTAAAGGAGCAGAAAAATATGTACTAGAATTTGAGAACATTAAAAGAAATTATGTCTTCGTAACATTCCCACTTAAGCATTTGCAGACCGCCAACACGAAACAGGGCACCAGATTTTCTTTGGCCAGTCAGTAATCCTTGCAACAAATTCCCTCCTTGGAGAATTCGGGAGTCCATCGTAATATTTAAACATCTCAGCAACCTTATCGTGACACTAATCTTTACCTCTCACCAATCTGGAAATAAATCATTCATGAGGCCCCTCACCGTTCTTATCTACTAATATAAAAGATGTGCGAGTGAAATTAAATCAGTTTCCTGCTAGATTCCAAAGAAGTCAATTCCCGGAACAAGCTCTGAAGAAGCCTTAAGGATGGTAGGTGAAACGTCAGCATTGCTTTTTTTAGTCGACACAGGAGGAATCCACAAAAATTATACCTGTAAGCTTCCTATCAAAACAATCGTAAATATTTCAAACATTTGATTACCGAAGTTGTATCTCTGAGTCGTATCAGTTCATATTGCTTCTACCCTTAGCTAGCCCTTGATCGTTTGCATATTGAGAGATGGAGATTCTAGTGAATTTAAACTTACACGCACTAAGTAGGTGTATATATACTAATTATTAATAATAGTAAGTATTTTTAGTGTTCAGTACCGAACACTTATGGGATCACTTCGGTGTCTGTCACAACCGATTTTCTTTGAATCTATTTGACATAAAAAGCTGAAAATTCGCGCAAATATAGGAATTGATGACCCAATCAGAGTTGTGTAGTTTTCAAAGTTAAATTTTGACTTAAGGAGTTGTTTTTGGGGGGTGAAGTCGGAAGTGAAAAAATCAAGTGAGGTATCAAAGCTACACGGCTCTGATGAGGTCATCAATTCCCATATTATTGCCAAATTTCAACTTTCTATCTCAAATAATTCCGGAGAAAATCGGATATGACAGACATGACAGACAGACAGACACCAAAGTGATTTTATAAGTGTTCCGTCTGGAACACTAAGGATTTGTAAAGTTATTTACCCAATACTTTCCTTACAAATACGTACTTCTAAAATAAGTACTCGAGTAAATTCCCACCTCTTTCACATCCTTGTCCTGAAATTGTATCAATTAAGGACTATAGGTTTCATCCATACTTTAAGTATTATATTATTATGTCATTTGAGAGTTACTGTGCCAGCAAATCGACAGGTCGGCAGACAGCTAGACAGATCTACGAAAATGGGAATATAAGCCGTAAAGAGTAGCAAAAATTTCGAAGGATTATTTTCATCTCAACATATTTTTAAGTTACTTTATAATCACACCTCAATTACCGTCTATATAAAATTTCTGCTAGAATTGGAATTAATCAAAAACTAAAACACTGAAATAGAAGTACTATATATTACGATATATATGTTTTTCACCCCATATATATTTTAATATAAAAAATTTATTCCAGATCCAGCGTCCCAAACAACAATCAAGAAAAATTCTCATAATACTATTGAAATAATACAATTATCCCTACCTCGTTCACCTTCTTTCCATGTTAACAATAAAAATATTGTACAAAGGAAAATGTAATGTTTCGATTCCTTGACTGACTGAATCCCAGAAAAAACCTGTAACACTAGCAATATAAAGTGACTGTTCTATTTCCCCTTTCCAATCCTTTGGCCTGTTATATGTTTTATTATAAACTAGCAGTGCCCGCGGCTCCGCTCGCGTGGACTTGATTCATTACTATCGTCACCGCTTATTCCTTATGTTACCTAACGTAATAAAATATCTGCCATTTTTTCCCCCTTATACCCCATTATTTCTCCTTATCTCCCATTATCTCTACATAATTTCCATTATCTAGACTTATCTCTGCTCATCTCCCATTATTTCTCCTTTTCTCCCATTATTTCCCCTTATCTTCCATTATCTCACCTTATCTCCCATTATCTAGGCTTATCTCGACTTATCTCACAATATTTCTCCTTATCTCCCATTATTTCTCCATATCTCCCATTATCTCACCATAACTCCCATTATCTAGACTAATATCTGCTTATCTCCCGTTATTTCTCTCTATCTCGCATTATTTATACTTATCTGCCATTATCTCACCTTATCTCCCATTATCTAGGCTTATATCGAATTATACAGAACATATGTATAAATTTATAAAAACACGTAAATCAGATAAGTGGTTCTCGAGTGATAAGCGCACTAACGGACAGACAGACAGACAGACGTTGCATTTTATATATATTACATTCTTTGCTACATGCTATTGTTCCATATTTAATGCTTTAGGCAGTGTATTGCAAGAGAACGCGCTAGCGGCAAACTTTTCTCCGACTTGATTCACTATTATCGTCACTGCTTATTCCTTATGTCACCTAACGTAATAAAATATATCCTATAACCTGGCCAGAGAACATATGTATATTTAAAAAAAAAAGCACGTAAATCGGATAAATGGTTCTCCAGTGATAAGCGCACTAACGGACAGACACACAGAGAAACGTTGCATTTTATATATATTATAGATATTCTTTGCTACTTCATTTTGTTCCATATTTAATGGTTTAGCATGTTTAACAAAAAAAAGCACGTAAATCGGATAAGTGGTTCTCCAGTGATAAGCGCACAAACGGATAAACAGACAGAAAGACGTTGCATTTTATATATATTATAGATATCCTTTGCTATATGATATTGTTCCATATTCAGTGGTTTAGGCAGTGTATTGCAAGAGAACGCGCTAGCGGCTAACTTTTTCCGATTTGATTCACGATTATCGTTACTGCTCATTTCTCATGTTACCTAACGTTATAAAATATAGCCTATAACCTGACCAGAGAACATATGTATGTTTAAAAAAAAAAAGTACGTAAATCGGATAAGTGGTTCTCCAGTGATAAGCGCACTAACGGACATACAGATAGATAGAGAGATATTATAGATATAGATTTATGTTATTATATAACCTGACCAAAGAATATATGTATGAATTTAAAAAAAGACACGTAAATCGGATAAATGGTTTTCACGTGATAAACGCACTAATGGACAGACAGACAGACAGAGAGACATTGCATTTTATAGATATTATAGATTATAGATATTCTCTGCTACATAATATTGTTCCATATTTAATGGTTTAGGCTGTGTATTGCAAGGGAACACGCTAGCGACAAACTTTTTTTCCGACTTCATTCACTATTATCGTCACTGCTCATTCCTTATGCTACCTATCGTAATAAAATATAACCTGTAACCTGGCCAGAGAACATATGTATATTTAAATAAAAAAAAGTACGTAAATCGGATAAGTGGTTCTCCAGTGATAAGCACACTAACGGACAGACAGACAGACAGAGATACGTTGCATTTTTTATATATTATAAATGTAATAAAATATGTATCTATAACCTGGTCAGAGAACATATCTATGAATTTAAAAAAATCACGTAAATCGGATAAGTGGTTCTCGAGGGATAAACGCACAGACAGACAGAGAGACGTTGCATTTTATATATATTATAGATATAGATTATTATTATTATGATATAACCTGGCCATAGAATATACGTATGAATTTAAAAAAATACACGTAAATCGGATAAGTGATTCTCGCGTGATAGACAGATAGACAGACAGAGAGACATTGCATTTTATATATATTATAGATTATAGATATTCTCTGCTACATAATATTGTTCCATATTTAATGGTTTAGGCTGTGTATTGCAAGGGAACGCGCTAGTGGCAAACTTTTTTCCGAGTTCATTCACTATTATGGTCACTGCTCATTCCTTATACTACCTATTGTAATAAAATATAGCCTATAACCTGGCCAGAGAACAGATGTATGCTAAAAAAAAAAGTACGTAAATCGGATAAGTGGTTCTCCAGTGGTAAGCGCACTAACGGACAGACAGACAGAGAAACGTTGCATTTTATATATATTATAGATGATTATATTTAAAATTTGCCCATTTTCCCATTCAAAAAAAGTCAATAAAATTCCATTATTACTATTGAAAGTAGTAAAAGAAGATTCTTCCATCTCTTTCCCTGTTAAAATTGAAAGTAATAAAACAATAATCTATTCCTATAGTCCAAGAATCCTGAAAAGGACATAAAGCACGATATACATATATAAAATTAAAAACTACAATTCTCTCTTTTAAAATCACAACCAGTAAAATATCAAAGTATATCAAAATATATACTTTGAGCCAACGAAATACGTGAAAAAATAAAAATCAACTGTGGAGGATACAGATAAAATAACCGACCAAGTACAAGTCTAACTTGCGCAATTAGTGTTCCGTATGTTGATTGCTTTTAAAATAAAAAGTTTTGTTACGGAGGTATAAAATGATCAATGGCTTCCCAAAACACACCCCAAATGAGTTTTCACCAAATTTTTTTTCCGATCTCTACCGAAAACTGATGACCTTCAAATTTTTGTTTTTTTATATACCAGAAAAATTATTAAAGATAATGCTCTCGTGATAATTTTCATTCAACCTACACCCTGTGGAGAATATTCCAGAATTTTTTCAAAATTTTTTGTTCTGTACTTTTCAAGATAAGAGGGAGGGACAGCGATTTCTCGCAATTTTTTAAAAATGAGTGAAGTAAAGTAAAGTGTGCGCATTATATTATATATATTTTTGAACACGTGTTTTTACAAGCTTTCATTTGACATTCCACTCGATAACCTGGTAAAAAAAATTGTTCACTTCCGATTTCATTCCCCATAACTAACCTCTCGATTCAAAATTTTAGCTTTCAAAACTACACGGCTCTGATTGGGCGAATTTTATCTTTCAATGTCAAATAGTTTTCAGAGAAAATGGGGTGTAACAGATAGTCAGACGGACAGATAAACAGACAGACAGATCGACGAACAGACACAGGAGTGATCTTATAAGTGTTCCATACGGAATACTAAAAATTATCATGTATGCTTAATATGTAAATAAAAATAAAACTTTTTTTGCGATGCGTGATTGCATTATTGTATACGAAGACGACGACCCCCCCCCCTTGCCCGCCGCGACAAGAAGATTGTCATTCTAGGTTAAGTTTAAAATAGTCCTAATTTAAGTCATTGTTACGGCCTAGTTTAAGTTAGCGTAAGTCTTAGTCTAAGGTAATTTTAACTAAGTTGGAAATGTGGAATCTTTGGCACAATGATACTACTCAGTATATATCACCACTACAGCAAACACTTTATTTTTGCACTCGACGCGCGTTTCGCTAACCATGTTAGCTTCATCAGGAGCGATGATTGACTAAAGCTAAACTACAAATCTACCCTATTTATACTTAGCCTAACCCTTGAATTACTCGAGCGGAACTAATGACATAGGCAAGGCCGTCAGTTCCGGTCAAGTAACCAGTAGAGGGGACTATAAGGAATAGGCCCTCTGTCTTTATTTAAACTACTTTTACATTTTATGATTTCCATACTTTCGTATGCGTTCAACAATCTCCTATCAGATACATTTTTTATTAATTTTTGTCACAATCATTACAACTAATTTCATAAATTCCACTTTTCTTACAATTAGGAATCATATCTTTGGGATTTCCTAAGATATTCCTCAGATTGTCTGATGATTTATAGGCTAAGGTGAGACCTACCTTATTAAATACCTTATTGAGTCCCTTGCTATATTTCGGATTATATGGTATGGAGACATACTTGGTGTTATTTTCTTCGCGAAATTTTTTATACTTTCAAAATGGTGAGAAAGAGGCACAGCCTATCTTGTATTCCAGTAAAGCCAGTGATATGCATTATTGTTTTTATGAAATTTATTTTTATTTAGTAGGAAGTTGAAAGTTAAAAAAACATATCTATCTCATGAGACACATTTTTTTTCTTTATTGAGATTTTGAATAATTGATGGTTATAACTAAACTGCAGATTATCCATGTAACTTTTTTAAATAGTGCATGCCATATTTGAAATTACCTCCTCTAACCCCCATCTTCATATTTACATATTTGGATATGAATATTTTTACTAGTCTATGAATATACTTAAAGTTTGTTTATTCTCCCTACCAAAGCCATTGATATCGCATTTCATTCGAAAGTTATCGTGACAACAGATTGACCGACCTAGATTAAAAAGTATTGTCCCTGAAATGCAAAAAATATAAAAATCCCCTACGATTATTTTCTCCTGAATACAATATGTCCCTTACCGAGCGAGTTAAAAAAGAAATTTTATTCAAAATTTTGTGTCTATATACGAGTACAAATAAAAAACATTTTTTTTCTCTATGGAGAATCTTATTTTCAAACCTCCTGCATTGAACATAGCATCAAACATAACATACACTATATAACGAAACACCTCCCACACCTTTAGAACGTTTATATCTTCCATCAAAAATAATTTCATTTAAAATTAATTTTGATGCAACCAAAAATGAGGAAGAAGTCCAATAACGCAAATATTTTTGAGATCACTCTATAACCACATACCAATCGCCTTTACATGCCATTTATTTTGAAAGAAAATAACATGATTTACAGATTCTCCGACTCCAAGAATCATATAAAGGACATGTAAGATGATATATGCTCCCGCTCTCATCCCTTCTCAAACCCTATAAATCCTTTATTAGTTTAATGAAAAATAATTATGCTTAAAATTATATTTCATTTTTGAACTCGAATCGAAGGAAAAAGTAAAATAATGCTATTTTTTAGATCACCCTGTTAATCACTCCACATACTCCACTCCTTATACTTTTTAGTCTTTTGTACGACACACATATAAGATCACTTCGGTGTCTGTCCGTCTGTCTATCACACCCGATTTTCTCTACAACTATTTCACATAGAAAGTTGAAATTTGGCACAAATATAATAGCAATTGGTAGCCTCACCAGAGCCGTATAGTTTTGAAAGTTAAATTTTGACCTAAGGGTTAGTTTTGGGGGAAGAAATCGGAAGTGAAAAAAAAAATGTTTTACCGGGTCATCAAGTAGGCTGTAAAAGCTTGTAAAAGTTCAAAAATATATATGATGCGCATACTTTTAAAAAATGGTCAAAAATCGCTGTCCCCCCACTCTATCTTGAAAAGTACTGATCAAAAAATTTTAAAAAATTCCGGAATATTCTTCATAAAGTGTAGATTGAGATAATATCATCATAAGTACATTACGCTTGATAATTTATCTGGTATAAAAAATAATCTAAGTGCTTTGACAATACGATGGACATTTTTGTAATATACTTTTCAGTACGTTACTAATACCGAGACGCGCGTTGCTCCTGTACCGAGACAATAATTTTATTTTATTTGTTTATAAATAAACAAATATTTAGGTAGTAGACATTTGTTGTACACTTTTATTACTATATTCTAGATTAAGCTAGATTGATTTATTGGCTATTAGGTAGGTAAGATGCTATAAGTATTATATATTATTGACTAAGAAAAAACGTGAAAATACATAGGGTATTGGATCTTAAGATATATACATGTTAGAGACCTAATTAACTTAGGCTAAGTAAGCATTTTATTTTAAACTCACCATCCGAAACACTAACTGCGTAAGTCCGACTTGCACTTGGTCGGTTTTATTTAGAACGAAATAATGAAAAATGATGTGATTATCCTGGACTCCGAAAACCCTAAATAGACCGCCTAAGTTGAGAACTACATACGTTTTTCGTATTTTAGAGACAAACGTGAAAAAAATGAAAAATCTGGGAGGTTGATTTTTTTTCACAAGCGTAACACCTCTCGGAGGGAATAAAATAAATAACTGGTTATCTGCAAGTTGGATTTGCGCAATTAGTGTTCCGTACGTTGATTGCTTTTAAAATAAAAAAAATTGTTACGGTGGTACAAAATGATCAGTGACTTCACAAAACACACCCCAAATGAATTTTCAACAAACTGACGACCCTGAATTTTTTGTTTTTTTTTTATACACCAGATAAATTATTATTAAAGGTAATGCACTCGTTATAATTTTCGTTTAATCTACACCCTGTGAAGAATATTCCAGAATTTTTTCAAAATGTTTTGAGCAGTACTTTTCGAGATAAGGGACGTACTTTTTTTTTTAAATAATACCAAGAAACGTGTGCACAAGTATTACATTATATATATTTTTGAAATCGTGTTTTTACAAGCTTTCATTTGACACCCCACTCGATGACCTAGTATTTTTTTTTCACTTCCGATTTCACCCCCGAAACTAACCTCTTAAGTCAAAATTTAACTTTCAAAACTACTCAACTCTAATGAGGCCATCAATTCCTATATTAGTGCCCAATTTCAACTTTCTACGTCAAATAGTTTCGAAGTTGTGACAGGCGGACGGACGGACACCGAAGTGATCTCATAATGTTCCATACGGAACACTAAAAATGCTCTGCACGCATGTAAGCACAGGCCTATCACTTTAGCCTATGATGAAACTCATCCACAGTTCACCGATTGGTTCGGTAATTTGTGAACTTATCCTAAATAAGGTATATAGCGCCATCTGATATTATACAAACGAATAACAAATCTGCACCCACGGAAGATTTTACAGACACCGATATGTACAGTTCGGATGCACGAAGGCAGGCGAGTATAAAGCGGTCTACTTGTATTCAAGAAAGCGTAATCGATGAGAGTGTTGGTAGAGTAAAAAATACAACAGTAATTGTTAGATGGCGCTCATTCACATGTCCATATTTAGTTGAGTAAATTTCCCTGGGAATTCTTATATTGTAATAGTAAGGACAAATAATGTGCCCATTATAGTTTAGGAAAATGTGTTATAAATCTGCTATTATTAATAACAGTAGTAAAGCTACCTCTGGGAAGACCAGTACAGTGCAAAATATATCATTTTCCAGTAGAAGTCGCATAACTTTACGTTTTTGATTACCTTTCGGTGGATGATTTGTAGCATTCTTGGTGTAATTTCATTGCAAGCGTCTCTTATTTTTTTCTTTAAGATGCTCTACATCAATTGGCTGAAATTTATACACGTGATCTTGATGTAACTCAGTATGGAGAAATCCATAGTGGTTAAATCAGGTCAATTTATAGGTCCATTGTTGCCAGTCCAATTATTTGGTTCAGGTTGGTTTAAAAATCGGACACGCCGACGATCAGAGTGTGGTGTAGCCCCCTCCTCTAATAATTTCTAATAGCAGATCATTTAAAAAATCTCATCATAAATTATTATTAACAAAGTTCAGATATGTTGTCGAGTTAATGTACCATCGCAAAAAAAATAGGGCCCTACCACTCTTGAATTGAGAATGCCTGAACAAATATTTACCCCCAAACTTAAAAAAAATTATTGATTGGTCAGAAGAAAAAGCTTAACTTATTTAAATAAAACCTTATGCCGCATAGCGAACCATTTTTTAAACATATGATGCACACTAATTACTCCCTAACTATGAAAGATTATTTCGCTAATGATTTATCATTTCTCATTTAAATAACTTGAACTTGCGCAATTAGTGTTCCGTACGTTGATTGCTTTTAAAACAAAAAATGTAACGGAAGTATAAAATGATCAGTGACTTCCCAAAACTCACCCCAAATGAGTTTTCAACAATGTTTATTTCCAATCTTTACTGAAAATTGATGACCTTGAAATTTCTGTTTTTTTTTTTATATACCAAATAAATTATTACAGGTAATGCACTCGTGATAATTTTCGTTCAATCTACTACACCCGTGGAGAATATTCCAGAATTTTTTCAAAATTTTTTGATAAATACTTTTCGAGATAAGGCGGGTGGACAGCGATTTTTTGTGATTTTTTAAAAATAATACAAAGAAAAGTGCGCGCAAGTATTACATTATATATATATATATATATATATATATATATATATATATATATATTATATATATATATATATATATATTTTACTCGTGTTTTCACAAGCTTTCATTTGACACCACACTTGATTACCTAGTAAAAAAATTTTTTTTTCACTTCCGATTTCACCCCCCAAAACTAACTCCTTAAGTCAAAATTTAACTTTCAAAACTACATGGCTCTGATGAGGCTATCAATTCCTATATTATTACCAAATTTCAACTTTCTATGACAAATAGTTTTGGAGAAAATCGGGTGTGACAGACGGACAGACAGACAGGCAGACAAACAGACAGACGGACAGACAGACACCGAAGTGAACTTATAAATGTTCCGTACGGAACACTAAAAATCAGCCGAATTTGGAGAATTATTTTTGTGATCAACGTCTCGCAAAAATGAAATAAAAAATTTAAAACATGATGTTGATGATGGATTCTCGTACACAAAAACGTCAAATATAAAATCTGGATACCTCCTTTGCAGGAGGAGAATGAATTATGCCTTCTTTGTATTTAATTTTTTTTATAATTTATAATATTTTTTTGGAAATTAGGTTTTGATGATTTTTAAACTTTCTCTAATATCTAAGACACTACAAAAAATTGCGACAGTGGTTATGGGATAGCAATCATGGAGGTGAGGCCACATTAGTAGTTTGCACTTGGATTTTTAAATTGTGCTTAAGTTTGTAGATTGCCACAAGACAGGATTTTTTGTGAAAAATCTCCCCGGTCATCGATTTCAAAAGAAGCTGTTAGTTTTTAGAGTTTCAGTTCTTTTTTGTAAAAAACCTCCATCTCCTCGGTCATCGATTTTTAGTTTATTGTATCGGGTAGTCTAGGCTTTTAGAGTTCCAGTGCAATTGAGCCTTTTTTTTTCATCAAGGGATCTTGTTGTTTTTATCTGTTTTTCGATTGGCGTCCTCCCTCTGTCCTTAAATTGCGTTTTAAGAAATAATTTACATATTTCAGTTATTACAGTAAAACCTGTCAAAAGCAGCCACAAAAAAATTAGGAATATTAGCTGTTTAAGACAGGTGGCCGTTATCCCCAGGTTTTGCTCCTTATAAATAAAAGACATATATTTTTCTATTTTTAAACATTTTCTTTATTTTAGTAAACTAGCCGTGCCCGCGGTTCCGCTCCCGTAGACTTGATTCACCTTTATCTTCACTGCTTATTCGTTATGTTTATATTATTATATAGCTCAAGAGGCCTTAGAGGCCCATGGCTTGGTTGCATACTTGTCTCCACTTCTTTTTGTCTCCTGTTAGCTTTTCCCAGTGCGGGATTCCCATCAACTCCGGATCTTGCTTTACTGCCTTCTTCCAACCACTCCTCTTATTAGGGCTTGCTTTGCCTGTCTTTCTTCCTTCATCCTTGCTCCGGGTCCCAACCATCCTAATCGCTGGCTTATTATGATTTGGCTTATAAGGGGTTTCGTATATAGGCATTTTAATTCGTAGTTTGTTCTTCTTCTCCACAGTCCCTCTTCTTTCCTTCCTCCGTAGACTCTTCTCAAAGCTTTCCTTTCCCACACCTCCAACCTCTCCTTTCCTCTTGCATTCAATTTCCACGTTTCGCATCTATATGTCACCGTGGGTCTGACAACTGTCGTATGTATTCTTTTTTTTGCTTTTCTTGATATATTCTTTAATTTCAATATTGAATTCATTGCCCCCAAACATCTCTGTCCTTTCGCTATTCTTTCTTGTATCTCCGTCCTTTCTTGTCCACTCTCTATTATTGTTGCTCCCAGAAAATTAAATTTGTCTACTTTTTCAAACATATATCTTTTCCCTAAGTTGTTTATTATATCTAAACTTTTGTTGTTTTTATTATCCTTCTTCTTTGTAATTTCCATATATTTTGTTTTTTCCTCATTTATCTTTAGTCCTCTCATCCTTCCCCTTTCTTCTATCCTTCTTATGGCTTTTTTGAGGTTCTCTTTTGCTCTTGCAATCACCACTACATCATCCGCATAGGCCAAGCATTGGCAGGTTTGTTGGTATATCGTTCCATTTGTTTTTATTTCTGACTCCCGGATTATCTTCTCTAGTACCAAATTAAATAGACATGTCAACACTGGTTCCCCCTGTCTTAATCCTCTTTTCACCTTAAACTTGTCTGATACTTTGCTCTCAACCAACACTCTTTTTTCTGTGTCATTCAACGTCATTCTCACGATGCGAATCAATTTACTTGGAATTTTTTATAGTTCTTCCATTATCTTGTAGAGCCCTTCTCTATTTAAAGAGTCATATGCTTCTCTGAAATCCACAAAGACCAAGTGTAGTACTAAATTTTGATCTAAGCTATTATCTTGGATTTGCTTAATCGAAAATATCTGGTCTGTAACCGATCTATTTTTCCTGAATCCACACTGGTACTCTCCCAGAATAGACTCGGCTTTCTCTGCTAGTCTATTTTTGATAGTCAACAGTACTATCTTGTACGCGACATCCAGTAAGGCTATTGGTCTATAATTAGCACATATAGTTTTTTCTCCTTTTTTGCATATTGGACAAATGAGCGACTCTCTCCAGCTCACTGGCATCTTTTCTGTTTCCCATATTTCTTGCACCAACCGGCATATTTCATTTTCTAGATCTACTCCTCCAGCTTTTATCAATTCTACAATTTCCACCCGGGGCCTTTTTTTTGGGGTTCTGAGTATTTCTCTTATTTCTTCTTTGCAGGGTTTATTTGTCGCCTCCTGCCCCTCAGTTAATTTTGCTTCCTATTTCTCATTCAACTCATTTTCATCTCCATTTAGTGTTTTTTTAAAGTATTCCCCCCATCTATTCAGTCTTTCTGCGAAGCTTACTGCTAAACTTCCATCTCTTTTCCTACATATTAGCATTTTGTCTCTGTTTATTCCCTTTGTATTTTATAAAAAAAAAAAACACTTAAATCGGATAAGTGGTTCTTGAGTGCTAAGCGCAGTAATGGATAGACAGACAAACAGAGAGACGCTACGTTTTATATATATTATAGTTTTTTTTGACATATAATAAATTAAGAATTAAAAAAAAAATCACGTAAATCGAATGAATGGTTCTCGAATGATAAGCACACTAACGGACAGACAGACAGAGAGGTTGCGTTTTATATATATTATATAGATTATTATTATTATTATATAACCTGGTCAGAGAACATATGTATGAATTTAAAAAATCACGTAAATCGGATAAGTGGCTCTCGAGGGATAAGCGCACTAACGGACAGACAGACAGAGACACGTTGCATTTTACATATATTATAGATATAGATTATTATTATTACTATATAACTTGGCCTAAGAATGTATGAATTTAAAAAAAAACACGTAAATCGGATAAGTGGTTCTCGCCTGATAAACGCACTAATGGACAGACAGACAGACAGAGAGACATTGCATTTTATATATATTATAGATTATAGATTATACATATTCTCTGCTACATAATATTGTTCCAAATTTAATGGTTTAGGCTGTGTACTGCAAGGGAACGCGCTAGCGGCAAACTTTTTTCCGACTTCATTCACTATTATCGTCACTGCTCATTCCCTATGCTACCTATCGTAATAAAATATAGCCTATAACCTGGCCAGAGAACATATGTATGTTTTAAAAAAAAAGTACGTAAATCGGATAAGTGGTTCTCCAGTGATAAGCGCACTAACGGACAGACAGACAGAGAGACGTTGCATTTTATATATATTATAGATAGATTTAGCATACACACAGACTCCATACACACAGTTTCCGCCCAGGACTGTGTTTCCCACCGAGTACAATTTACAGCGATTCAAGAACAACGTGAATCACTTTTTCCGCACACGTGGCTCTCCTGTAGCGCTTTAGGGACATTCCTGCAGCACGTGTGCTAGACCCATAAAAAAAAAAATTGAAAAGTTAAAATGATTTAATAATATAAAAAATATTTTAAATGTACAGTATATACACTATAGTAATATATACATAATATGGATTTTTTCCACATCACTGTCTGAATCAGAGTTAAGGTTTTGGTCTGTATCGCACAGTTTCTCAACAATTTCTGAAATATTGAAATTTGAACTTTCTGTAGGCACATCGCTACGAACGGAAACAAACTCATCCAAGTTTACAGTTTTATCATGGACTAAAGGAAAGAGCTGAGCAAGAGGAATTTCGTCTTCTTCGGCAAAAATAGCATCTTCTGAAACAACATCGTAAAATCCGGCTTTGAAAAAATATTTTTTAATTGTAGCTGGAGAAAGATTTTTCCACGCAGTCGTAATCCATATTAGTGCATTCGTTAAATTTATGCTTTTTTCAGCTTTTTCAAAATCGTAATAACTGTCAACATACGTAAGTAGCCTTTTGTTCAAACATTTTCTATATATCATCTTAAAATTTTGAATTATTCCTTGGTCTAAAGGCTGACAATATGAGGTGGTATTTGATGGCAAAAAACACAGCTTAACATTTTCTAGTGGCACTTTAGAATGGGAGGTAGCATTGTCGAAGATAAGCAGCACTTTTCTATTTTGTTTTTTCATTTTATTATCAAATTTATGGAGCCACATCATAATTTCTGACGTCATCCAGGCCTTTTTATTAAATTCCCATTCTAAGGATAACTTATCAACATGGCTACCTTTAAAACAACGAAGATTTTTACTTTTCCCAATTATTACCGAATTCTCTTTTTCTCCTTCCATATTTGTACACAGTAAAATAGTTGATCGATGTTTTGCTACCTCCTTTGCTGCACATTTATCGTTTCTTAAGGGGGTCACTACCGAGAAAAATGAAAAAAAAAATACGTTTTTCGTTTTTTTCCATTTTTATAATCTACAATCATTTCTGCACAAAACAATCCAACCCCCACAATTATACGATGAGTATAAGTGCCTGAAATTTTTATATAAAGTAGTCAAGGTATGAGCCATCAGTCAGTATCGCCAAGATATGAGTCCCGCTCAGCCTTCGCCTAGCTTCGCACTACGCACCTTTCAATATACCACCCCATTCCACCCATTATGAAGTTATTATTATTTTCACTATTATTATTATTATCTCACTTTTTATTAACAATGCTTAGGAATAATTATATAACACTATTTACTATATACAAATAAAAAACTTTATTTTTACAATAATATTTTGAAAAGTAATAATAAGATTTTATTATTTTGTTATACTTTTTTTTAACTAAAATGAACCCGCTTCATATGACGGGCCTTCTTTTTTTTCTAACTTCTTAAATTTTTCTTCTAAAAGTCTTTCTCGGCTTTCACTATTCTCAGTTCATCTTCCTTCATCAGCCCAGCAATTGTAAATTTTCCAGGGTCAATGAAAAGTTTTTCAAGTACTCGGCAGCGGGAAATATTACCTTCATTGAAGCAGCATAGTGCATCATATGCACCTAATTCTAGTGTGCTTTTCTCTACAAAAATATTTTTTGGGCATCTAACCCACAATGCATTATTATAGCTTTCGTTTGTGTTTTGTGTCTTACCGTGAACACATTTTTCTAACAGGGCTGGATTCGCCAGGTCCCTGAAGACAGGTTTCAAAATTTCCATTACTACTTTTGGTAGATGAAAATGCTTTGAGTGCTCATATAATTTTTTTTCTGCCTGGGCCTTGAGGAACTTACACCAGTCCAAGCTGCATAAATTGTGTGCCGGATTCTGGTCGTTTAAGCCGCCCATACTGCTTTTTTCATGTCAGCCAAGCTGCCAAAGTTTCTTCGTATGGCTAAACCATAAAACTTTTAAATGTCGTTTATTGCCACATCCGTGAGTCTGCCCTTTCCTCCTATCGCCTTTCCATCTTGCAGTTTTTTGGACGTGTAGGAAGTTTTTAGCTTTCTGAGTCTAGATCCCATCCTTTTTTGTACATGTCCTATACATTCTAACTTCTGAACTAAGAGACTATCTCCGTAAGGGTTTTGTTCTACAACCTTCAAGAAACCCTTTGAGTCTCCATCACCTAAGTAGTGAGAATATCTCACATTGTATTTGTCCATTGACCTCAGGAAAATTTGCTCTGCACCAGCTGCTTCCATAGCCCCACTAGTACCACTATGATTGGCTATGCAATTTTCATTATGTGTATTCTGAAATTTTAGTGGACAACGACAGTGTTTGGAGAGTACCACAATATCCACTATTTTGCCTGAGTCAGTACTCGCAGCAGAGACCACGCCATTCAAAGAATTATGGCCCCTTTTTTGCCAACTGCCATCTAGTGAGATGGCCAAATCCCTGTTGCCACTATTTGAAATACAGGCTTCCTCTACGGCAGCCACCATTATATCTTTTCCAACTACTTCAAGAGCTGAACGAATAACATTTTGGTGCAAAAAGTGCTTGCTTTGTGGGGGAGGAATATTCATCATAGCACAAAGAAGTTTAGCTCCAGCAAATTCTTTACTAGTACACCTAAGTGCATAAGTAAATCTAATATTTATTGTATCTAATTTCACAGATTTACCTTCGAGTTCATAATCCAGTTTCTTGGAGTTCCTTAGTTTATTTAGGACTTGACAATTCTGACAAATAATCTTTATAGTGGATGCCAAACCGTTTCTCAAACAAACACTTAGGGTGATTTCACCACCACATTTTTTGCAGTCCACTGTTGAGTTCAGTGCTTTACTCAGCTCTCCAACATCCACCAAATCATACGCATGGTTGCTCATGAATGACTCAAATTTATTTTGATTACCTAGTTTTTTTGAAGAAGAAGAAGGTGTACGATTTTCAGATGAGGTTGATGGTGTTGATTCAACAGATGGTAAGGACATGACCAATTTACGAGCAACAGAAATATGTGTCCCACTAAAAGGTTTATTCCTTTTCTTGCTCTTGAAGCTAGTCTTTGGCTTAGTCATTTTTCTTCACAAAACAATATTAAAAAAAACTATAATAAAATAACAATATAATAAAATTTAAAACAGCAATAGTAACAGAAAACAGGAAAAAAATTTGTAAATATGTAAACAAAAACAATCTCTCACATAAAATATAACCAAACAAAACAAAACTAAAAAAAAAAAATTTGGAAAAAAACATATTTTGTTGTAAACAATCAGTGTTGCCAAACTGGTTTTTGCAAAAAAAAAAGAAGACAAACACTCTAGAAATAAATTTAAAAAAGTTGATTATAACAAAAAAAGCAGTCAAAACTACAACTTTTTAGTTTTTCGGCTCTCCTGAAAAATTGACTTTATGTACATTTGCCCCATTATCTTCAAAACTATAAAAGTTATTGAGCTATTTTTTTTTTTAAAAATATCCATGGCAACACTGTCTACAGTTCGGACTAAGGAAATGTCAAACGAAACAGCTGGTAATTTACCGCGTCAATTCAAACATACAAATAAAATTCATGAATTTTCAAAATTTCTAGAAAATGTAATTTAAATTATTTCTTTAAACCCTTAGTCCCATTAAATTATATAATAATAAATAATAAGTGTGCAAAGTTTCGTTGAAATAGGATGAACGGTTGCTGAGAAAATGGGTTTTACTTTTCAATGTAAATTGACCTCGGTAGTGACCCCCTTAAAGCAAATGTCTTATTTGGCATGGCTCGGTCATAAAGACCTGTTTCATCAGCATTGTATACATCTCGTGGAGAATAATCTTTTAAAATTAGCGGTAATGTAGTTTTCCAGGCCTCTGTATCTTTCAAATTTACATCTGTGGACTCACCAGAAAGGGACCTAAAAGTAATATTGTGCCGTTTACAGAAACTTTCCAACCGCCCATTTGATGCAGCGAAATTTTCCACTTTCAAGCTGCTTGACGCCTCCAGTGCTTTTTGTTTGAGTAATGGTCCAGATATTGGAACTGCTTTATTCCTGGACTTGCAAAACCAATTGTAGACAGCTTGATCCACTGCTAATCTTGCTGACTTCGGAAATTTTCATTTTTGCTCCAAGTTAACATCCTCTTCAAACATCTTTTTTAGTTCACTCTTATTTTTTAATATATCGAGAATTTGCATTTTTCCAACCTCGAACTTTTCAGCCAGTTATCGCGAACTTAACGCAAACTTTTCACTTTCATAGATGATAATAATTTTGTCTTTTAGTGACAAACGTTTTTGTTTCAGCAACATTAATAAGAACGGATTCAGTACGAAGACAACTTTAAAATAATGAAATAAACAAACTTCAAATTGAAATCAGATAATCTTATCAACAATAATGGGTATTACTATTGATAAAAATTATTAAGGTAAAAGGTTGAAGTAGTAGTATGCCATAAAACCCTTTCGGTCAGCCCAGTCGTTGTTACAAGGTCAATTTCCAAGGAATTATGCCATAAAAATTTCGGTTTAACTGGCCGTGGCCGCTTAATACAACTGGCCGTAATTAACAGGTTTTTGTATACGGGAATTTATATGCAATATGTTACTACAGGCGGCCGATTATGACAGGTGGCCGTTAACACAGGTTTCATTGTATTTACCTTGATGTGTATCTATTTTGTAGCAGTTTTTGACAAAAAATGTGTTAATAATGTCTTCATTTCCAAGAACGCTAGAAAGAATGTATAACAAACTATAGTTAAAGCGGTAATTCTTCTTAAAATTTCCTCATTACACTGAATAACGGAAAATTATCATATCATTGGAATTATATAAAATTACTAGCAGTGCCCGCGGCTTTGCTCGCGTGGATTTGATTCACTACTATCGTCACTGCTTATTCCTTATGTTACCTAACGTAATAAAATTTATTACCATTATTTCCCCTTATCTCCGATTATTTTTCCTTATCTCCCATTATCTCTAAATAATTTCCATTATCTAGGGTTATCTCTGCTCATCTCCCATTATTTCTTCTTATCTCCCATTATTTCTCCTTATCTCCCACTATCTCACCTTATCTCCCATTATCTAGGCTTATCGCAACTTATCTCACAATATTTCTCCTTATCTCCCATTATTTCTCCTTATCTCCCATTATCTCACCATAACTCCCCATTATCTAAACTTATTTCTACTTATCTCCCATTATTTCTCCTTATCTCCCATTATTTATACTTATCTCCCATAATTTAGGCTTATATCGAATTATATAGAACATATGTATAAATTTATAAAAACACGTAAATCGGATAAGTGGTTCTCAAGTGATAAGCGCACTAACGGACAGACAGACAGACAGAGAGACGTTGCATTTTATACATATTATATTCTTTGCAACATGATATTGTTCCATATTTAATGGTTTAGGCAGTATATTGCAAGAGAACGCGCTAACGGTAACCTTTTTCCCGACTTGATTCACTATTATCGTCACTGCTTATTCTTTATGTTAAATGAGGCATTAAAATATATCCTATAATCTGGCCAGAGAATATATGTATGTTTTAAAAAAAAAAGTACGTAAATCGAATAAGTGGTTCTCCAGTAATAAACGCACTAACGGACAGACAGAGAGACGCTGCATTTTATATATATTATAGATATAGATTATTATTATTATATAACCAGGCCAAAGAATATATGTATGAATTTAAAAAAAGACACGTAAATCGGATAAGTGGTTCTCGAGGGATAGGCGCACTAACGGACAGGCAGACAGACAGAGAGACGTTGCATTTTATATATATTATAGATATAGATTATTATTATTATTATATAATCTGGCCAAAGAATATATGTATGAATTTAAAAAAAGACACGTAAATCGGATAAGTGGTTCTCGCGTGATAAACGCACTAATGGACAGACAGGCAGACAAAGAGACATTGCATTTTATATATATATATATATATATATATATATATATATATATATATATATATATATATATATATATATATATTATAGATTATAGATATTCTTTGCTACATAATATTGTTTCATATTTAATGGTTTAAACTGTGTACTGTAAGGAAACGCCCTAGAGGCAATCTTTTTTCCGACTTCATTCACTATTATCGTCACTGTTCATTCCTTATCGAAATAAAATATAGCCTATAACCTGGCCAAAGAACATATGTATGTTTAAAAAAAAAAAGTACGTAAATCGGATAAGTGGTTCTCTAGTGATAAGCGCACTAACGGACAGACAGACAGACACACAGACAGACAGAGAGACGTTGTATTTTATATATATTATAGATGTAATAAAATATATATCTATAACCTGGTCAGAGAACATATGTATGAATTTAAAAAATTACGTAAATCGGATAAGTGGTTCTCGAGGGATAAGCGCATTAACGGACAGACAGAGAGATGTTGCATTTTATGTATATTATAGATATAGATTATTATTATTATTATTATACAACGTGGCCAAAGAATATATGTATGAATTTAAAAAAAGACACGTAAATCGGATAGATAGACAGAAAGTCATTGCATTTTATATATATTATAGATTCTCTGCTACATAATATTGTTCCATATTTAATGGTTTCCAGAGGTGTCAAACTCAATTTTGCAGAGGGCCATATATTAAATTTAGAATGTGTAAGCGGGCCAGATTCAAATAAAAAAAAATGTACTGAATTATTATAACATTTTATTTATTTAATTATATAGTATATAATATACGGTTGTTAAAAATTATGATTCTCCATTGCGATCGCGGGCCTTATTGATACGTCCCGGGGGCCGGATGCGGCCCGCGGGCCGTATCTTTGACATCCCTGGTTTAGGCTGTATATTGCAAGGGAACGCGCTAACAGCAAACTTTTTTCCGACTTCATTCACTATTATCGTCACTGCTCATTCCTTATGCTATCTATCGTAATAAAATATAGCCTATAACCTGGCCAGAGAACATATGTATGTTTAAAAAAAAAAAAGTACGTAAATCGGATAAGTGGTTCTCCAGGACGGACCGACAGACAGAGAGACGTTGCATTTTATATATATTATAGATGGGCTGTAGTCATATGGGTAAAATCTTTAGAGAGAGTTGTCGTGCCAATAGAGTCAAACTGATTGGCGGAAAAGGGAGACTATAGTTTTTAGGGACTCTAAATCGTGAAGAAATGCAAAAATCTCAGACGGTGATTTTTTCACGAACACAGTACTTCCCTTTAGCAAGGGAATTATAAATAAATTAATATTTTGTTGACTTAGTACTTAGTTCCTAATTATGCAAATTTTCTACTTTTTAATTCAGTAAACCTGCACATGCTGCTTCTTGGCTGTCCAAATGGTCAACCCTGTACTTAAAACGACATGTGCCTGATGTCTACGGACATTTTAATAGATATGTTAAATAAATTTTGAATCGAGTTATATTTATGGCTCACTAACCTAAACCCATGTGATTACAACCCATTTATTAGGTAAGTAGGAAGTGGTAACATACATTATACTTATCTGGTGCCACAAAGGCAGAATAGATTGTTTAAGTAAATTAGGCGGTTTTCTTACTTGTACGTGCATAACTTGAAAACATTGATGGGGACTAAAAATTAATTGCAATAAAAACTATTTATTTACTTAAGGAGAAACGAAAGAGGGGATAATTCTCATCTTTCTGGTTCACCGGAACAACAAAAACCAATCAAGAAAATGGAAGGTTTCACGGTTAGTCATAGCATCATAGTTTTTAGGATTGGACTGTGCTAAAATTTAGTGATTTTTTTTTTTTTTTTTTCCGACGTTTCGCTTATGTTTGTACGAATTATCTTCAGGTACCTTTACTTTTCAAGATTAGAATACTGAATAAGCTCAGTGAGCTACAAACCACTTATAGCTCACTGGTCCGTAACACAGTTTAATAACCGATTTCCATGTGTAATTTATAATCAAAATTTTTGATTGACTCTCTAATTTTTCGTTTATAAAAATAAGGGAGTTGAGTTTCGAATGGCGAAGTGTGTGCATGTGAATCGAACGCTCGGCAATAGTCAACTCGTTCAACGAGCATTATTACGGTAGTGTTTCGATCTATTTAATTATTTTGTCAATTGTAAACGAGAGGGACTAGAAATAAAGCCGAATGTAGTGTTAGAATAAAGAGAGTAACTAAAAAAAAAATCTAGAGGTTTATGTGAATAATTCTGTGAAGTTGTATGAAGTTAACGAAACGATAAGTGACGACCTTGATCGTTTTACGGTGATAAGAAGTATAAACAACAGTTTTTTTTCTTTTTCTCCCGTGTTTGAAAATGGAATATACGAGGAACACACGTAAAGTTTTTATAACATAAAGAACAATGGATAGCGATGATTATACATCAGGAGACTCGAAAAGAGGAAGAGTCGAAGAAAAAGAATAGCCAATGGGATTATTCAAGAAGAGTAAAAAGCTGATAAGAACACTACGAGAAGAAAAACGAAAGAGTAGATAAGAGAGACAATTTGATAGCAATCATCAGAGAGCTAATGTCACATATAAAGGATATAAAATAAGATCAAAAGAGATACCAACAAGAGTTGAAGGAAGTAAGAAAGGAGAATGAAGTATTGAAAGAGGAAAATAAGATAATTAGAGAAAACATGAGAAGTATGGATTTGAAGATGAGTAGACTGGAAAAAGACAACGTAAGGAATAATATTGTAATATCAGGAACGAGATTTGAATAGCCAACCAGATCTGAAAATGGGTGTAGAACATTTTATGGAGAGGGAGTATGGACACAAAAGTACAGATTAAAGATGTGATAAAAATAGGAGCGACTATATACAAGATAGAACTTGGAAAAACACGGGAGATAAAGAAGCTGTGATGAAAAATAAAAACAAACCTAAGAGAGAATGTTTGCATAAACAACGATTTAACAAAAGATGAACGGGAATTCAAAAGAAATTGAAGCATACAGCAGAGAACGAGAGAAAGAATGGAAAAAGGGTGAAAATAAGATATCAAAAAATCGTAATCGAAAGAAGAGAAAGAACAAACAAAGAATACTACTACTATCAAGTCAAAAAAACTGAGAAAAAGGAGAGAGATAGGTAGATTGACGACGACCCTGGCAAAGATAAAGGATACAGAACAGAGGACTAGTAAAAGGAATACAATTAAGGAGATAATCAAAGGAATAGATAGGAAGAAAGAAATGGGAAATAATTATCGAGTTATTAGATCGAGAACACAGAATAATCGGGGTATAAACGGAAAAGAGGACAAAGAGGACAGAAGAACAACAAATGCACCATGTAGGACCAGAAAGGAAAGGAAATTGGTGCAAAAAAAAATAGAAGGAAATGTCATAAAAGAAGAAGACAAAATTATGGAAACATAGAGGGAATACTATAAAGATCTATCAGATGGGAATGACATAGCATACAAAAATCAACATAGAGACTTAGTACCGGAACATGATACAGAACTCACACAAACAGAAGAAACAAAAGAGGCAATCGACAATTTAAACAGGATGGAAGGATATAGAAGGAAATATGGAAAAGACAAATATAAAATAGCTTCATGGGCCTTACACTCCCAACAAAAGGGGTAGAAAGGCATTAGGATTAAGTAAGTAAGTAAAAATAAGAAACAAAATCTTTTGGTTTGTCTGTTTTGCATTGATAGTGTTTTCTGTAGAGTGCTAAGCTTTAGCAACAACTGATTGCATAACTTGTTTCTTTTGATACACAATTATTTTTTTTTTTTTTTAATCTAGTGGATATAGATCTTTTTTTCACTAATATTAAAAATTTTAGTTAATGCCCTTTTGCAAAATTTAATTTTCAACGTATTTGACTCAATGAGATTCTATTTTTCGGCAGCAATAAATTCAAATGGAACCTTAGCATTAAATGAATTGAATGAAACTTACTGGCATTGCCTTCTCGAAAATATTTCTGAAACCAGGTAATAAGCTATAATAAGTGTTCCTCAAAAATCGATTTCATATCTTGATAAAAATTAATTCTATTAAAGGTCAATACAACTGCTTTGCATCTATTTTCATACGTTTTTATCTTTCATAATTTTAGTTTTTTTGATAAAAGCTTATTTTCTCAATAGAGTTTATAAGGTTCATGTTGCTTTCACGTTTTACCAAAAAAATTTTCATTCACAAAATTTTCGGTATACCATACTTGTAGTCTTCCTCTTTAAGAAAATATAAATTTCCTGTCGCTGTTTCAAAGTACAGGGTGAGTCAACAACAGAGTAAAGTTCATTATCTCATTTGTTTCGGAAATGACGAAAAAATGTTAAATACAATAGTTTTAGGGAATGTTAAGGTGCACAGTTTAAAATTATTTTTGAGTATACAGGGTACTTTAAAAAAGTGTGGCCGATATAACATTTTTTTTTTTCAATGGAACATCCTATTTTCTAATTAATAAACTTTTTTATTAATGGCTTAGTATATAATACTATAGTGTATATACTGTATATTCAAAATATTTTTTTATATTGTTAAATCATTTTAACTTTTCAATCTGTGTGTATGCTAACTCTATTTAGTAAAATAAAGAAAATGTTTAAAAATAGAAAAATATATGTATTTTGTTTATAGGGCGCAAAACCTGCGAATAACGGCCAATATTCCTAATTTTTTGTGGCCGCTATTGATAGGTTGTAATTAAACAAATATTTAGGTAGTAGTAAATATTTATTTTACACTTTTATTACAATATTCTAGATTGAGCTAGATTGATTTATTGACTATAGGTAAGATGCTATAACATTATTAACTACGAAAAAACGTGAAAATACATATTGGATCATAAGATGTCAGAGACTTAATTAACTAGGTAAGGATTTTATTTTATTTGAAAAGCAATCACGATACGGAACACTTTTGCAAATCTAACTTGCACTTGACCGATTATTTTCAAAGAAGTGATTATTGAAGTCCTCTATGTGCGATATTCTTCGATTGATAGTATAATTAGACAAAGACACTTTTTCTTACATTTTGCGTGTCTTGTAGGCTGGTAGCAAAGGAGTACGTGGTATGAATGCCTACTTAAGAAAATTATCTTTGTGTTAATTTATTTCTTTTAACTTGCTGGTAAATTAGTCACGAGATTTTCTAACCATGCTGGAAAGCTTGGTTGCTAAATACTCTTTCAATTTGCTTTGTAAAATGCTTACACAATTTAAAACCAAGGTCCAAATAACTGCAATTATATTTTCGATATTTACGCTTGCTATATGATAAGACCGTGCGATACTGACAGTTATTTATATATGACCAAAAATTATCCAAAAAATTCTAGAAAATACTAAAGAATCGAAAAATTTAATTATTGTAGTCATTACATTGTTTAGAGCTGGCTGCTTTTGGTAGGGTACATTTATTATCATCATTATTATCGCTTAATTAGTTTCATGAGCCATTTCTCAAACTATACAGGACTCAGACTATACAAGAAATGCGAAGAAGTTAGTGACGATAGTCAGTTTGGATTTAAAGGAGGTTTTGAGACGAGAGAAGCCATCTTCAGTTTCAAAATGCTGGTTCAGAATTGTCTGGATTAGAGACAGGATGTATTTATGTGCTGCATTGACTATGAGAAGGCATTCAACAACTTTAAACATAACCGCCTCATGAAATATCTACAAGAACTAGGGCTAGATCCTAAAGATATGCAAAATAATTGCCAACTTATATTGGAATCAATCAGCAGACGTAAGACTTCAGAATGGTTATACAACGGAAGATTTTGAAATAAGAAAGGGAGTTAGACAGGGTTCTGTTTTGTCAGCCATGTTGTTTAATTTATATGTCGAAAGAGCCTTTGTTGAGGCAATATTGGAGAGTGATCTGGCTATCAAAGTAAACGGTGTTCCGATAAACAACATCAGATATGCAAATGACACTCCCATTCTGGGAGACAGCGCAGATGCTCTTCAAGCATTATTGAAGGCCATACACAAGGCAGGAGAAAATATTGGATTAAGCATCAACATAAATAAAACAAAATTCATGATCATCAGAAGAATCCAATTCGAGACTTCCGAATTCATATAAATGGCGAGAATATAGGACGGGTTAACAAATTCAAATACCTAGAATGACTTGTGAATGACAAATGGCGTCCGGACATAGAGATTAAAGCCAGAGTTAAGCAGGCAAGTCCAACATTTATCAAGTTACGCAAATTCCTTTGTAATAAACACCTTAATCTACAACTCAGATACCGGATGGTTAAGTGCTGTTTGGTCCATTTTGCTTTACGGTGTTGAAACATTTACATTGAAAGTGTCATCTATTAACTAACTGGAGGCATTTGAAATGTGGATACTCAGAAGAATGCTGAGAGTATCTTGGGTTGATAGAGTGAGGAACGAGGAGGTGATCGTGAGAGCCAACCTGGAAGATCGCGAATTATTCGAAAACATAAAAAAGACAAAGGTTTCATACTTGGGTCGTATTATTGTTATAGCTTTCAACGCCTAATGTTGCAGGGTAAAAGTCAAGGCAAAAGGGGAATGGGACGAAAAAGACTATCATAGCTATGCAATGTTTGTCACTGGACAGAAATAAGTGATTTTAGGTTTCTCCAAAATGCGGCTGTGAGGAGAGAAGTTTTGTACAGACGCATACGCAGGAATCTGTACGGTACCTTAAGAAGAAGAAGAAGCGCGTCATTTGTAGAGACTTCTGCTAAGAGTTATTACTAAGTGAGTTACTGGTTTGCACCAGGACAGCTAGATGTCATGTGCTATCAAATTAAATTGACAATAGAAATAAAATTATGAAAATTTTGCGGCACTACTTTGAGGAAGTCATAAATCCTCAAGTGTTGCCCATACTTTGGGAATGTGCCCTGAACTAACTACATATATAGATAACGGAAATAATTTAATAAATTGGCTATCGCAAATATTATTAAGACGATATTAAAAGGATGTAGCTATGTAGTTAACTTTAACACTTTTCGAATTTATAATCGCCAAACAAGTAAAATGCATTAGTCTGCGTTGACCATGTAGGCCTTTCTTACTCAGATTTAACTTAAGGTATTAGTGTCCGATTGCTTACGGGGTCATTGGTAAATTAAAAAAGATATGTGCAAAATTAAATACCTGAACATCAGAGTCGGAGGTAATGTGATCATTCAAGATTCTTTTAGAATCCCTTAGCAAAAATGAAAAAAAAATGATTAAATGCTTTATCCACTACTTCCCTTCCAGAATTAAACATTGAAAATTAAAAAAAATTATTGCATTTTACCTTTACTACTTATCAGAGTTTTTTTAAAAAATGCAATAGTTTTTTTGTTCTGGTGACTTCAATTAAATAATTGTTATTAAACCAAACAGTATCCTCTTCGGGCCCAAGAGAGAATTGACGTAAATTTTTTGCTGCCAAGTGAAATAAATACTCTTCAGGGGTCCCAAAACATTAATCATTATACTACTCAGTATATATCACCACTACACCAAACACTTTATTTTTGCACTCGACGCGCGACTTTTAGTCAATCATCGCTCCTGATGAAGCTAACATGGTTAGCGAAACGCGCGTCGAGTGCAAAAATAAAGTGTTTGGTGTAGTGGTGATATATACTGAGTAGTATCATTGTGCCAAAGATTCCACATTCCCAACTTAATTAATCATTATAGATAAATTTTTTTTAAAAGCGCAGTTTTTTTTTCAAAAATTGTGGTATCACAAATGATACTTTGGGTCTGTACGATGATATTAAAACAATTAAGGTTTTTTTCAGTATTTATTTGTGAAATTTAGAAAAAACAGTTTCTTTTAATACTGCAGCATAAAAATACATTGCATTCAACACATTTGCAAAAGGTTAAGTGTGTGCACCCAGGATATCTGCATTTTGACCTACATTTTTGTTTCTTGCTAACGAATTCCGGGAGATGTTTCTCTTCTTGTTTTCGTAAACGTTTGTCAGGAACTGGCATAATTTTTCTTGTTTTCCTTGGAGGTTCATTGTTCTCTTCTTCAGTAGTTGTCGAAGTTGATTCATGTCGTTTTTTACTGTACAAAAGAGACTTAGCAAGCGAAAATTTGAATGACAAATAGTCTTCGATGTCTTTTTTGGGAATTTTTTCAGCAGCGCAAACTTCTCGATATTGGAGCCAACTAGCTGCAGCGCTAAAATCAACAAAAGCGTAAATACATCGGATGGTCCATTTATTTGTTCTACTGCTCATAGGGTACTTTGACATAACTCTGTCCAACAAGTCCACACCTCCCATTTTTTCATTGTATTGCTGAACCACTGATGGACGACTGATTTCTATGTATTTTTTTTCCTGCACTGACCAGCGCATGCATGAACCTAAGGGCTCTGTTCCAAATTCTCCCGAAGCCAAATGAATTGGTTTAGAATCAAACCATTTTGTAAGAGCTATTTTGTTATCTTCAGTAACCAACATATCATGACTGCCCCTTCCAGATTTTTTTAAATTTTTGTCAGATAACAACTGCAGATCTGTTTTTGGTATTCTCATTTTCATTAGCGTGCCAGTTACGTATATTTTCCGAGAAAACAGAGTATCAATCAATGTTTCTGATGTGAAGTATCTGTCGATAAATACTGATACTCCTACTAGTAAAGTATCTGTTAGTTTCAACACCACCTTTCCACCAACATCTAATTTTTCTGGTGTATGGATTAGACTGGATTCTGTGGATTTGCCCTTCCCTTCATATAAATGAAAATCAAGTGGTATCCCGGTAGTCGTCGTCATAACAAAATTTTTCAGCCCAACAGGATTAGGTTTTCCCCGCACAAACTGTCTCATCAGTACCTTTCCATGAAATAGGATCATCTGTTCATCAATTGATACGTTTTGAGATCTTTTACTTTGTCGACAACCTTTTTGGATTGAATCTAACATCGGTCTGACTTTCCAAAATCTGTCAAGTGCTTTAGCCTCGTTGGATACAGAATCATCGTCCACAATTTTTAGCCGTGTTCTCAGAGCGGAAAAGCGATTTCTTGACAGATTATCTGAGACGATTGGTACCCTGGTATCCGACCTCCAAAACATTCGGATTCTTGGTAAACTGTAAATACCAATGAGCATGCAACACGCAAAAAAAACGTTTTTAATTCTTCTGGACTGGTCCCCAGCGACTTTCCTGATACTTTCACTTCCTTCATATTTGTGTACATAGCCATGGATTGAAAAAAATTATCGTCAAGGTATTTATTGAAAAAGTCAATAGGCTTTGGAATATTTTCAAGGCTCAACGGATCTCGATCACAAGGCACATACTTCTCACGTTGTGGTTGAAAATTGGTTCTATTCCATTTCCTTTTTTTACCAATTGGAATCAAATTTATTAACGGCAAGTCGTCGTCCCAACTGCTACTGTTTTCAAGCTCACAGCCTAAATTATCGTCCTCTTCTTGGTCATTTTCAAGGATCATTTGGTCTTGGCTGGCGCCAAAAGTTTGGATTTCTGAAGGCTCATCCCGCGCGCCCCCCTCGTCGTCGTCATCAAGAAGATTTTCGTCCAAATCGGAATCATTTAAATTCAAATTATCTGCGATATCCCGTAGCTCTTGAAGAGAAAGCGCTGAAAATAAAAATGATAAATGTATCGTTTGGGTCCCACGGTATCAACGGTGATACCCTGGGTTCCAGGAATCAAAAATATTATTTATCCTACTATGCCTACTATAACAAATATTCCCCACCTTTCTTTAACTAATAATTAGAAAGCTTATTAAAAAAAAACGACACAAATACTAGGTACTTACGTTTATTTTGCGTAATTTTATTAGCAGCGGCCATGGCGACTCGAAACACACATGTAAACAACTGAATATCTCGACTACATTGGCCCCAAAGTGAGCCGGCAATTTTCTGCGCATTAATATACGCATATCATATATGATAACAGCGGGAGCGTTGTCCAAATCGAGCAGCTGTTAAATAATTTAGAACTCGGGGTATCATATATGATACCCGGGGCCCGAGGAGGGTATATCAAGTAAAAAAACTGGCCAAGTGCAAGTCGGACTTGCGAATTAGTGTTCCGTACCCCTGTGTTCTTAAAATACTTACTTATTTACTTAATCCTTATGCTTTTCTACCCCTTTTGTTAGGAGTGTAAGGCCCGTGGAGTTGAGTTATTCTATATTTGTCTTTTCCATATTTCCTTCTATATCCTTCCATTCTGTTTAAATTGCCAATTGCCTCTTTTGTTTCTTCTGTATTAGTTTTGTTCTATTTGTGTGAGTTCTGTATCTTGTTCCGGTATTTTGTCTCTATGTTCATTTTTGTATGCTATGTCATTTCCATCTTATAGATCTTTATAGAATTCCCTCCATATTTCCATAATTTTATCTTCTCCTTTTATGACATTTCCTTCTATTTTTTTGCATCAATTTCCTTTCCTTTTTATTTCTGTGATTCCTACATAATACATTTGTTGTTCTTCTGTCAGTTCATCCTCTTTTCCGTTTATTATTCCGTGTTCTCAATCTAATAGCTCGATAATTATTTCCCATTTCTTTCTTCCTATCTATTTCTTTGATTATTTTCTTTTTTGGTATTTCTTTTACTAGTCCTCTCTTCCGTATCCTTTATCTTTGTTAGGGTTGTCCTCAATCTACCTACCTCTCTCTTTTTCACAGTTTTTTGACTTGATGGTCGTAGTATTCTTTGTTTGTTCTTTCAGTTTTTCTTCCTCAATGTCCCATTTATATTCTCTTCCTTGGATTATAATTTTTTGGTATCCTATTTTCACCCTTTTTCCATTCTTTCTCTCGTTCTCTGCTATATGCTTCAATTTGTTCTGAATTTCCCGTTCATCTTTTGTTAAGTCGTTTGTAAACTCTCTCTCTTAGATTTTGTTTGTTTTTATTTTTCATCACAGCTTCTTTATCTTTCTTGTTTCCAAGTTCTATCTTGTATATAGTCGCTCCTATTTTTATCACATCTCTAATCTGTACTTTTGTGTCCATACTCCTCTCCATAAAATGTTCTACACCCATTTTCAGATCTGGTTGGCTATTTGCTTCAAATGTCATTCCCGATATTACAATATTATTCCTTACGTTATCTTTTTCCAGCCTACTCATCTTCAAATCCATACTTCTCATGTTTTCTCTAATTATCTTATTTTCCTCTTTCAATACGTCATTCTCCTTTCTTAGTTCCTTCAACTCTTGTTGGTGTCTCTTCTGATGATGTTTTATTTCCTTTATATCTGACCTTAGCTCTCTGATCATTTCTATCAAATTGTCTATCTTATCGACTCTTTCGTTTTTCTCTTTCTGTGGTGTTCTTATCAGCTTTTTACTCTTCTTGGATATTCCTATCGGCTCTTCTTTTTCTTCGACTCTTCCTCTTTTCGAGTCTCCTGATGTATAATCATCGCTATCTATTGTTCTTTCTGTTATAAAAACTTTACATGTGCTCCTCGTATTTTCAAACACAGGAGAAAAAGAAAAAACCTGTTGTTTACACTTCTTATCACCATTCTCCGATGGTTCGGTCACCTAATACGCAGTAAAACGATCAAAGTCGTCGCTTATCGTTTCGTTAGTTTAATACAACTTCACAGAACTATTCTCATAAACCTCTAATTTTTTTTACTTATTCTCTTAATTCTAACACTACACTTTGCTTTATTTCTAGTCCCTCTCGTTTGCAATCGACAAAATAATTAAATAAATCGAAACGCTACCGTAATAATGCTCGTTGAACGAGTTGACTATTGACGGGCGTTCGATTCACACGCACACACTTCGCGATCCAAAACTCATTAATTAAAATAATTACAAAAAAACCCGGACATGTATATATCTTAATATGCAATATGTATTTTCACGGTTTTTTTTCTTAGTCAGTAGCATTAGTTATAGCATCTTGGCTAACTAATAGCTAATAAATTAATCCAGCTCAATCTAGAATCTAGTAATAAAAGTGTAAAGCAAATATTTACTATTTAAATAAAATTATTTTGTCGCCAGAACAACGTGCGGTACTGAAAGTATATGTATCTCCTCCATACTGTCGGGAAATCTCCTCGATGTTCTCAATACACATTGTTTTTTTTTAATAGCAGAGAAATTGTCAAACGTAATGCACTAGTGATAATTTTCGCTCACTCTACACTGTATGAAAAATGTTCCAGAATTTTTTCAAAAATTTTTGATCAACAAGTTTCGAGATAGGGTGGGGAGAAAAAGCTTTTTTTTTTAAATAATACAAAGAAAACTATGAGCAAATACCAGAAAGCATACAAAATGTCAAACCAGCATGAAAAACAGTTATAACTACCAATAGCGACCCTTTCAGAGTTTGTAGAATCTGACCCTTTAGAGGTCAGTTTCTACAAACGTCTTAAGGAGACAGTATGAAATATTAAGGAATAGTAACAAGAAGTATTTTCCGAGTTACATTGTGTTACAACAAGCAAAAAGGACTTGTTGTCCGGCGAAAGAGGCTTATGGAGTAACTGAATCATGTGCTGAAATTAAATTACAATGGCTTTGGCCACATATAGAGTGCGGCGCCAAAATCCGGACAAATTAAACATTTTTTTGAAACATAATTTTTATTGCCAAAATGGAGAGTTTATAATTATTTTTTTACTAAATTGTTCGTTAGGTCATAAAGAACACATTTACTCAATATAACCCCCTCTGCTTGAATGATCGCCTCCATTCTCGGTCTGAAGCGGTCGCAGGCCCGTTTTAATGAGTCTCGGTCCATATCGGCGAATGCCACTTCAATAACGGCTCTCAATGATGCGACGTTTGGATGTCTGAACTTGTTAGTGACCCTTTCAACCATGCTCCATAAATAGAAATCCAAAGGATTTAAATCTGGGCTGCATTGTTTCGTAAAGAACACAAAAGCAGGTTACAACGTTCAACTCGCTTTATCCTGACAGCTTCGGAAAGCATCTGTCTCATTTTAATTGTATAAGACTTGTAGCGGAGGTCCTCCTCGACGATTCGACTTATAATTTTTCACTAATATCGACAACTGACGACAATTTTCGGATCGACTGCCCTGGATCCTCAAAAATCAGCTCCTGAGCCCGCTAAATGATTGCGGGCATTCTGACAACGCGCTCCTTCGAGTGAGTTTCCCTTGCCGGTGTTGCAAAACCTTCATTGGACTTTTCCGACTCGTTATACTTCGCGACAACATCATACACAGTCGATCTTGGGTACCCGAAGAATCGAATGATTTCTGTCGCTGAGCGCCCAGCGCGAACACTTTCGATAATCGCGGCTCTTCGATTATACTCCGTTCTTGGTTTCAACATTGCGACGGTTTCGAGGTTATGAACGTTTAGTACATGCGTCAAGCTATTTGGATGCCAATCGCGACCTCTCGAAGTGGTATAGAACGGCGGGAAATTCAAATTGAATTTTGTGCGGATTTTGGCGCCGCACCCTGTATTTGGAGGATGTACTAAAAGAATTAAATCCAGAAGAGCATCAATTATTCGCACTCATTTCGAAATGGGGATGTGACGGATCGCAACAAGCACAATTTAAGCAAAAAATACAAGAAGAAGATTCAACTGACAGCAACATTTTTTCAAAGTTACTTTGTTCTACTACAATGGATTTGTGTGTTATTTGGCAGAATCCGACTCCCTCTTCGCCACGATGCTGTCTGCTAATGAGGATTAGATTTGTTAACGAAACAGTAGATATTACAAATTCTGAAATTACTTACATAGAAAATGCAATAAACGCTTTGGTAAACAGTGAATCCGTACAAGGCGACATCTCTTTTTTCATGAGACATATAATAACGCTAACTATGGTCGATGTAAAAGTGTGCAGTACTGGTACTTCAAACTACTTCAACAATGAGATGCTACATTTGTGGTGCTAGTTCAAAGCAGTTTAATGCGCTCAATATAAAAAAATAACGCCGGCACAGATATATTACAGTTTGGCCTAGCTGTATTGCAGGCTAGAATCCAATTATTCGAAACTATTCTGCATTTGTCGTATAAACTTCTTCTGTAAAAGTGGCCGCTAAGGTCAAAGAATGATAAACAGATTGTCAAGCAAAAATAGGCAGAAATACAGGCAAAATTCAGAGAGCAAACGGGCTTAATCATAGATGTGCCAAAAGCTGGATTTGATAACAAAAATGATGGCAATACAGGTAAGAGATTTTTTGCAAATCCAAAGGTGGCCGCTGAAATTACTGGTGTCGACTTTAACCTCATAAATCGCTTGAAAGTGATTTTGGAAGTAATTTCCGCGTGACTTGTGACACGGTGCACTGCCTTGATGGAAAAGCACTTTTTTGTTCATTTGGGGCCGTTTCTTTGCAATTTCTGCCTTCAAACGCACCAATAACTTTATATAATGTTCGCTATTAATGGTTTTTCCCTTCTCAGCATAGTCGATGAAAATTATTCCATGCGCATCCCAAAATACAGAGGCCAAAACCTTCCCAGCCGACTGTTGTGTCTTTGGACGCTTCGGGCGGCTTTCACCGGCTGCTGTCTACCCAGCTGACTGCCAATTTGATTCCGGTGTGTAGCGGTGGATCGATGTTTCATCCATTGTCACATATCGCATGAAAAAATCCTTTTTATTGCGCTTAAACAGGTCCAAACAGCGCTTAGAATCATCAACACGTTGTTGTTTTTAGTTCACTGTGAGCAAACGCGATATCTTTCTAACAGAGTTTTGGTCATAAAGTCAACTTGAACAAATTTGCAGACTATGGATATGGGACCGCCAAAATGTTTGGAGTTACATCCCTGGCGTCTCATGACTCCTACGATGCACAAAATATTAATTCACGGTGCAACAGTAATGGAAAAGGCACTTTTGCCCATTGGACTACTGCCCGAAGGAGTAGCAGAGGCGCGAAATAAGGACTTTGGCCTGTACCGGCAAAATTTTTCTAGAAAGTTCTCAAGAGAGGAATGTAATTCACATGTCCTCAAAAGATTATTTCTCCGCTCAGATCCCTTAATATCTACTATAGGGCCCAAACCAAAAAAAAAAGATCTGTGTCATTTAGTAAAGAAGCAATATAAATACTTGTTTCTGCTGAACCCAATATTAACGACGAAAGTTCCGAAGAAGAAGAGAAATCCGTGGAGCAATCTGCAGAGGAAGCCGAGAAATTTAGCTCAGGCGCGGACGAAAAGACGCGTGAATAATTATTTTTGTAATTTTTGTTTAAGTCAACAGTTTTTTTTCTCAATATACTGTTTTTTAGAGTTCCGTACGAAACCCTTATAAGATTACTTCGGTGTCCGTCCGTCCGTCTGTCACACCTGATTTTCTCCGAAACTATTCGACATAGAAAGTTGAAATTTGGTACTAATATAGGAACTGATGGCCTTATCAGAGCTGTGTACTTTTGAAAGTTAAATTTTGACTTAAGGGGTTAGATTTGTGGGATGTGGGAGGTGAAAAAAATCTTTTTTACTAGGTCATCGAGTGTGGTGTCAAATGAACGCTTGTAAAAATACGAGTTCAAAAATATATATAATGTAATAGTTGCGCACACTTTTCTTTGTATTATTTTTAAAAAAGCGCGAAAAACCGTTGTCACCCACCTTTATCTCGAAAAGCGAAAAATCGCTGGCCACCCCTATCTCGAAAAGTACTGATCAAAAAATTTTGAAAAAATTCTGGAATATTCTCTACAGCAGGGGTGCTCAAACTTGAACTGCTGGCGATCTACTTCAATATTGTTAGACTACGATCGATCGACTCTGAGAGGCTGCGAGTAAGTGTGATGCAGGATTGTCGTCTAGGTAGGGTGTATCGTGGCATAGATATTAGTTTTCCGCACAATATGCATTTTTTTAGTCACGGTAAGTGTTTGTCTGCTCTAAAATGTCAATGAAAAAACTCATAATTATTCAAAATTGCGAGTTTATTGGTTCTTACAAAACAAACGAGTTCTAGTGTCTAAACTTAACTAAAGAGTGACTTTGGATGTTGAAGCTTGGCACTGCATGTCCTCAGCATACTTTTCATAAGATGGTACGTAGTTACCGAGTGCTAATCGCAAGCATGATGACATATGTTCGTCAGTTAGTCGATTGCGATATTTTGACTTAATTATCTTCATTTCAGAAAATGCAGACTCGCACAGGTAAGTTGACCCAAACATTGCCGTCAGTTGAAGGGCGATTTGCCTTAGAATCGGATATTTATCTTCAGATATAAAACACCAGAATTTTGTATCAGATGATGTGGCTTTGAGATGTATATCTGATATAATCTGCACTAACTCATTTTCAACAGAACATGAGTCCATGTTAAACTGACTTGCTATTTCAGTAACTAATTCGTCAATGTTTTTACACGAAAAAGGATAACTCATAAATGATGCGATATTGCCAATTTACTGAAATCATAAAAACGTATTTCGAATTGGCCCAAAATATTTCATAATTCTGCCTCATAAATATCATAATTCAACTGAGGATTCCTTGCTTTCAAAGACGGAAAATTTTTCAGATCCTTTCTTTTCAGTTGATCTATCATAAGTTGCAATTTACTTTTGAATGCGTTTATTGCGCTAATCATCTCAATAATAGTTTTTCCTTTACCTTGAAGCTCCAAATTAATGGTGTTTAAATGCATTGTGATGTCTGTCAAAAATGCCAAATCAGTCAGCCATTTTCCGTTTTTTTCAGCATCTGAGTGTCATCACCTCTTTCGTCCAGAAAAGCTGTTATTTCGGGCAATAATTCTTGAAACATTTCTAGGAATTTTCCGCGACTCAACCACCTGACGTCCGTGTGAAGAACTAAATCAGTGTGTTCAGCTGCTTCCAACTGCAATTTAAAGAGCCGTCGTTGCAAGCTACGTGCACGGATAGAATTCACAATTTTTATTGCAATGCCCATAATCTCCTCCATGTTTAGAACTTTTGAACACAAAACTTGTTGATGTATAAGGAAGGAGAAAAATGAAGGGAAATCATCATTTGCTCGACACAATGCCACAAAACCGTTTTTGTTTCCAGTCATTGCTGGTGCTCCATCGGTTGTAATGCACACTAGTTTATATATTGGTAGCTTGTAGTTTGTTACAAAATTGAAGAAAACGTCATATATATATCTTCGCCACGGGTCTTTCCTTTCAGATGAATCATTGTCAAAAACTCTTCCTTAGCCGACATGTCATTGAATACCATTCGAATAAAAATACACAGCTGGGCAGTGTCTGTCATATCGGTGGATTCGTCGAACTGTAAAGAAAAGTATGTACATTCCATAATATCATGTTTTAGTTTATCTGCCATGTCCTGACTCATAACTTCAACACGCCTTGTGACAGTCGGACGAGATAACTGAAGTTCTCTAATAGCAGACATAATCTCTGTTTTATTTTAAAAAACTCCAAATAAAGTCTCACCCGCTTCAATAAATTCTTCCTTCACAATCAATCCATCATCAAATGGTTTCTTGTGTTTCGCCAATATATGAGATATTTTAAATGACGCTATCGTTGCAGCTTTTGATTGTTTGGCAGGTCTTGTGAACATGGTTTGTTCTTTTTTCAAACAAGTTATCAAATCACGTACTTTTCGTTTTCTTAATTCACTCTGCGATGGAAAATCCTTTTCATAGTTTTTATGAACCGTTTTATGATGCCTCTCCCAGTTCCCACGCTTAGGTATTGCAACTGACGTACGGCAAATGAGACAAATGCACTTATCCTTTACCATACAAAAGAAAAATTCTACCTCCCAATCGTTATTAAAATGATAAGTTTTACTTTTCTTCGCCGCACTCATTTTGGATTATTTATTAATAAACTTTGTATCGATGTATCGCCTTCAAGTTACAACTCAGACTGACTCCTGCAGGCGCAACATTTATATCGGCGCAAACGAAGTCTCGAATGTTCCCGTCAAACACGCCGCCCGAAGTTTTTAGAAAAATCGGCGGGAATCAAAAACGCGGCTTTTCTTTGACAAGTACCGCGCGTTTCCTTTGATAAAGCCGCCTTTTGCCGCTAGCAGGGGGTTATTACGATAAAGGAAAGTGATGAGGGGGTTATTCTGGCCTAATTGTGAATCGAATAAATTTTAGTAGTTTGTTCATTACATTTTGTTTTAGTTACCTAAAACAAAATCTGTGAATAGTTCTATATCGGAATTTTTTTTCTCGAGATCGACTCAAAAAGCACTCGCGATCCACTTGTCGATCGCGATCGACCGTTTGAGCACCCCTGCTCTACAGTGTTGATTGAACGAAAATTATTACGAGTACATTAGCTTTAATAATTTATCTGGTATATAAAAAAAATTTTAAGGTCATCAATTTTCAGTGAAGATCGGAAAAAAAACTGTGTCACCGATACTTCCGTAACAAAATTTTTTATGCTAAAAGCAATCAACGTACGAAACACTAACTGCGCAAGTCCAACTTGCACTTTAGCAGTTATTTTTTTTTAAATGTAGATTAGTATAGTGCACGTTTCGGAGTATACTGAGTATATTAGAGAAAACGACGCTGGGCGCCGCGACGCCAAACTACTTTTTTTTACTTTTGTAAAATGGCATTGGGAAATTTGGTACTAATATAGTAATCGATGGCGGGGATGAAATCGGAAGTGAAAAGAAGTACAAAAATATACACTCCTGGACAAAATTAACGCAACAATTAATATATTCTATCTCTATAATGAATTAATTTTAATAATTTTTTATGAACATTGGTTACACTAAAAGTTAGAAAAAACTTATTCGGATACTTTAAAAGTGAATTAGCTACCAAATTTCTCTATAAGATTCGAATTAAAATTATTCTTAAAACCTAGTAACAAAATCGTTGAAATTATGTAATAATGAAAAAAATAAACTGGGACACTAGTAGCAAAATTAATGGTGTAACTGGGACACTAGTAGCGTGTGTTGCCTCCTCTACTTCGGATGAAAGCGTTTATACGCCTAGGCATGCTTCTAGTTAAATTTTGGATAAAATCTTGAGGAATTTGCTCCCATTCTGTGATAACTGCATTTTCAAGTTCCCTCAGGTTTCTAGGTGCAGGTATATAACGTTTCACATTTTTCTTAAGGTGATCCCATACATGTTCTATCGGATTCAGATCCGGGCTTTTTGGTGGCCATTGCATAATCGGTATATCAACTTAATTAAGATAATCGAGTACCACCCTAGCCACGTGAGGTCGAGCGTTGTCTTGCATAAACAGGAAATTGGGCCCCACAAAATGACCGAAAGGCATCACATGTTCTATTACAATATTCTCAAGATAGTAGTCAGCATTCATGGATCTCGTACGGTCAGGAACTAACTCTGTGCGAGCATCAAAGCAGATGCCGCCCCCCAACATAACAGAGCCACTGCCGAATGGAATCCTTGCAGAGATATTGCAAGGAGCAAACCTCTCTCCTGGTCTTCTCCATCCTCGCTCACGACCATCTGGATGTTTTAGACTAACCCTAGTTTCATTTGTGAAGAAAACTTGTTTCCAATCATCCACAGACCCGTTTTCGTGATTTCGAGCAAAACGTAATCTGGCAACTCTGTTCTCTCTAGTAAGCAAGGGCGCAGTGGCTGGTCTCCTACTGTTTAATCCAGCTTCATTTAACCGTCTTTTAACTGTTTTAGAAGAAATTGTGACATTGCGAATAGCTTCGAGTTCGTTTCTTAATATAGAATTAGTGACAGTCCTGTTTTTAAAAAGCATATTGTCTTATAAAACGTTCATCTAGGTCGCTAGTGCATCGTTTTCGCCCTTGCCCTAGCCTTCTAGAATAAGTTCCTACTTCATTCAAGAGTCTTACCATACGACTTAATGTGGAACGATGTTTGCCTAACAAATTGACAACATAACTATGACAATATCCCTCGTCCAATAAAACTGAGGCTCGCACTACCTCGTGTTCAGTTAAATTCCTTGTTCGATTCATTTTTCTAATTCTTCGGGGTCAAAAATAAAACAGCCTACCACAAAAACGTATTACTTTGAAAAAGGGAACAATTTATAAGCTTACTTTTAAAGAAAATCTATCGCATTATTACAGAAAATTGTTTATCTTCTAAAAAATTCTTTAAAACTGTAAATCTAAACGAATTGTTTTGATTTCTGTCATGAACAACGAAACAAAATATGCATAGCCGCTTAGTATTCAAATATTCGATTAACTTTAAAACTGACATAAGAAAAAGATAAATTAATTTTCAGATTGTTGCGTTAATTTTGTCCAGGCGTTTATATAATGTAATACTTGCGCACACTTTTCTTTGTATTATTTTTAAAAAATCGCGAAAAATCGCTGCCCCCCCCCCCACCTTTATCTCTAAAAGTACTGATCAAAAAATTTTAAAAAAATTCTGGAAGATTTTCCACAGGGTGTAGCTTGAACAAAAATTTTCACGAGTACATTACCTTTATAATTCATCTGGTATTTAAAAAAATAAAAATAAAAATTTCAAGGTCATCAGTTTTCAGTAAAGTTCGGAAACAAACTTTGTTAAAAATTCATTTGGGGTGTGTTTTGTGAAGTCACTGATCATTTTATACCTCCATTACAAAAATTTTTGATTCAAAATCAGTCAACGTACGGAACACTAATTGCGCAAGTTCAACTTCGACTTGACCGGTTATTTATAAATTAAAATGTATTTTTCTTTAAAATATGCACTCCAAAAAGCTTTCACTGCTATATTTAGAAATAAAGCCCGTTTTAAAATATCTAAAAACAAAAAAAAATAATTTTGGCCGCACAAAACGCTGAAAAAATATCCAGTGTAACTGCTAAATAATAATATACTATAATACCTGGAAAATAATTTTATAGTGATTGATAAGACTTCCAATTTTAAATTACATTTGCCGCATTAGTTTCTGAAAAATTTGATTTTTAAATTAATGACTTGTTTATATTCATTTCAATTGTCCCCCATTTAATATATTATATGGATACGTGAAAACTTGCATAAATAAACCAATCTAAAAGACATTCTTGTCTATCGCGTTTCTGCCTTCCATAGAAAATATACGACATTGTAAGCAGTGTCATAAATTAGTAGTAAGTGCACTTCTGCCTACGTATAAAAGATTGGAACTGCATGTTTATGTACTGCGCTGTCATTCGCAATTTTAGAGAAAAGTCGTAACAAACCTAGCTCATAAAGCGACTGAACCGACAGTATATGGCAAGAAAGACTTATTGGACCAAGAAAGTAATCCCAAAGAGTAATAAAAAGCAGACAACGGTATCAGGCGAGGCTTGAATTCAGTGGCTTTCAAAGATTTATAAAATCCCTTAAACATAACAATAGCGCGGCAGTTGGCATCGCATAAAACAAAAGCTAACCGCTATTTCTTACTCCAATTTTCCGTGTTGCTCATTTGTTTCCGCGCCATGTTTGAAAAATTGATGTGACGTCGACAAAGACGAAAGACTAACAATCAGATCGAGCAGGCGATTAGGGATTTACCTTGAGTAAAACAAAGACTGCACCGGTCCTTTTTCAGTGAGCTATAGCTCGCCGACCAACCGCATGAAGAAACGGAAAGAAAATAAAACAGGGAACGGATACACAAAACAAGTGCGGAATACGAAATCAGTTGAATGGCATAGAGGCTCACGGGGGTGTCTATAAAATATTATTGATCTAATCTTGAAATTACGAGCACTTTCTGGTAAGATTTAAGGCTCTTTGTTTTACTACGAAAGCAGCCAGCAAATTAGGTTTGTTAAAAACATACAAGGTAACATTTTGTTCAAACCTATTATTCAAAATTAGATTATAATATTTTTGTAATATTTGTATGCCACTCTAAATTTCATGATTTTTAGTGTTCCGTACGGAACACTTATAAGATCACTTCGGTGTCTGCCCGTCTGTCTGTCCGTCTGTCTGTCCGTCTGTCTGTCCGTCTGTCTGTCCGTCTGTCACACCCGATTTTCTCCGAAACTATTTGTCATAGAAAGTTGAAATTTGGCAGTAATATAGGAATTGATGGCCTCATCAGAACCATGTGGTTCTGAAAGTTAAATTTTGACTTTGGGGGGTGAAATCGGAAGTGAAAAACTAGGTAATCGAGTGTGGTGTCAAATGAAAGCTTGTGAAAACACGAGTAAAATATATATATATATATATATATATATATATATATATATATATATATATATATATATATATATATATATATATATATATAATATAATACTTGCGCGCACTTTTCTTTGTATTATTTTTAAAAAAAACGCGAAAAAAAACGCTGTCCACCCGCCTTATCTCGGAAAGTACTCATCGAAAAATTTTGAAAAATTCTGGAATATTCTCCACGGGGTATAGATTGAACGAAAATTATCACGAGTGCATTACCTGTAATAATTTATCTAGTATATAAAAAAAAACAGAAATTTCAAGGTCATCAATTTTCAGTAAAGATTGGAAATAAACTTTGTTGAAAACTTACTTGGGGTGTGTTTTGTGAAGTCACTGATCATTTTATATCACCGTAACATAAATTTTGACTTAAGGGATTCGTTTTGAGGGGTGAAATCGGAAGTGAAAAAAAAATTTTTTTACTAAGTCATCGAGGGTGGTGTCAAATGAAAGCTTGTGAAAACACGAGTAAAATATATGTATACGAGGCTGGTTTGAAAAGTCCGTGCAAAAATAAAAACTACTTATGTGTTTGGGGTAAACCTTTTTTATTTTTCGACATAGTCTCCTTTTAGGCTTATACACTTCGTCCAACGATGTTCTAGTTTGTTGATCCCTTCCGAATAATAGGATTTGTCCAAGTCTGCAAAATATCCATTAGTGTCTGCAATCACCTCCTCGTTTGAATAAAATCTTTGTCCCGCCAGCCATTTCTTCAAATTGGGAAACAAATAGTAGTCCGAGGGAGCCAAGTCTGGAGAATAGGGGGGATGTGAAACGAGTTGGAATCCTATTTCCATTAATTTTGCGACCACAACTGCTGAGGTGTGTGCTGGTGCGTTGTCGTGATAGAAAAGGACTTTCTTGTGGGCCAATCGCGGGCGTTTTTCTTGCAGCTCGGTTTTCAAACGGTCCAATAACGATGAATAATAATCACCTATAATAGTTTTACCCTTTTCCAGATAGTCGATGAGGATTATCCCTTGCGAACCCCAAAAGACAGTCGCCATAACCTTCCCGGCCGAAGGAACGGTCTTCGCCTTTTTTGGTGCAGATTCCCCCTTGGTAACCCATTGTTTAGATTGTTGTTTGGTCTCAGGAGTATAGTAATGTATCCATGTTTCATCCACAGTGACGAAACGACGCTTAAAGTCCTCCGGATTCTTCTGGAACAGCTGCAAACCATCCTTGCAACACTTCACACGATTCCGTTTTTGGTCAAGCGTGAGCAATCGCGGCACCCATCTTGCGGATAGCTTTCTCATGTCCAAATGTTTATGCAAAATATTATGTACCCGTTCAGTCGAGATGCCCACAGCACTAGCAATCTCACGCACCTTAACTCTTCTGTCATCCATCACCATATCATGGACTTGATCAATGATTTCTGGAGTCGTAACCTCCACAGGCCGTCCAGAACGTTCAGCGTCACTTGTGCCCATATGGCCAGTCCGAAAATTTTGAAACCACTTATAAACTGTTCTAATCGAAGGTGCAGAGTCACCATAATGTTTATCAAGCTTCTCTTTAGTCTCCTGAGGTGTTTTGCCTTTCATAAAGTAATGTTTAATCACCACACGAAATTCTTTTTCGTCCATTTCTTGAAAATCACTCGACTTCCTTGATTCACACGAATGCCAAACACAAAGAAATAGACCAATATGGCTGAAACTTGGTGTGCGTTCATTCAAGAGATGCTACTAACTAAACATGATCTCGATACGCGCCGGTGCTGCCATCTCTCGGACTTTGCACGGACTTTTCAAACCAGCCTCGTATATATATATATATATATATATATATATATATATATATATATATATATATATATATATATATATATATATATAAATGTAATACTTGCGCACACTTTTCTTCGTATTACTTTTAAAAAATCGTGAAAAATCGCTGTCCCCTACCTTATCTCGAAAAGTACTGATCAAAAAATTTTGAAAAAACCCTGGAATATTCTCCACGGGGTATAGATTGAACGAAAATTATCATTACCTTTAATAATTTATCTGGTATAGAAAAAAAAAACAAAATTTCAAGGTCACCAGTTTTCAGTAAAGATTGGAAATAAACTTTGTTGAAAACTCATTTGGGGTGTGTTTTGTGAAGTCACTGATCATTTTATATCACCCTAACAAAAATTTTTATTTTAAAACCAATCAACGTACGGAACACTAATTGTGCAAGTTCAACTTGCACTTGACCGGTTTTTTTAAAATAACATGCGTACATATGTATTAGTCACGGATGAAAATGAAACGAATTTCTTTCGATTTAATGCAGCGTTTCTCAACCTTTCAGTATTTGCGACTCAATTTTCAAACATAATTTTCATCGCGCCTCCCCCCTCTCATACAATAACAATGCATGCAGTAATAATGTATTTTCAGTATTTTGATGCTAAAGCTTAATTACAAACTACCAAGAATAAGTAAATTTATTCATATTTGGCAACACATATTTGCTGCGTTGACAAAACTAGAATCGATGCTTTTCTATTGCTCTCTGTTACGTCCACCATATCGGTAGCGGCTTCGCGAGAATTTCCGAGTTGTCTCGAACATTCGGAAAGTCTGCCCAAAACTGTATAAATGCTGCACCTCGTTCAATTACAGCCGGTCTCAGTCGAGTTGATCCTTCTACTTCTGTCGGATTTATCGTGAATGTGTATGTAGTAATTTACGCGTTAATTGAAATTCAAGGCATTAAGTATTCACGGCAGTAAATTTATACAGAATCATGGATAAATTTTTAAGTGGGCGTAAGCGAGCATTAGACGATAGTGAAGCATCAACAAGTGCACAGACGAGCGTAGTTCCGAAAATAAAATCAAGAAATATTCTCAAGAATACTTAAATTTAGGGTTTACCAGTACTGAAGTAAATGAAGAAGAAAGGCCCCTGTGTGTTATTTGCCCAAAAATCTTGGCAGCAGACAGCATGAAACCAAATAAACTTAAACGACATTTGGAAACGCTTCATAGTGAGTACCTTAACAACCCCGAGAATTTTTCGAATTAAAATTAAAATGTAAAGCAGAAATCATTTTTTAAAAAAACTTTGTCTGTGAATGAAAAAGCTTTACTTGCCTCTTACAAAGTTTCATATAAAATAGCCAGATGTAAAAAGCCTCACACCATTGGTGAAGAGCTTGTTTTGCCAGCAGCAATTCAGATTGTAGAAACTATATGTTTTTTTAATTTTTTGAGAGCTTCTTCCATCTGTTTATCATCTATTTCTGATGTTTCGTTGATTACCATTTCTGATGTTTCAGGTGGCAAATTTTCCATTGTATTTTACAATTGCTTTATATAATTTATCCATGTATCTTTTTCAATTTTTCTTACTTCTATAAATTCTTTCATTTCCTTTCGCTGTCCACGTATCATTCTCCAAATCTCCTTTTGCATACCATAAAAGTCATGTTCCATTTCTTCGGAAAATTTGTTCCAGTGTTCCATTTTCTTTTTTCTCATTAGTGCCTTTTTTTCATTGTGGACTTTCTTATATTCTTCATAGGTTTCTCTGGTTTTTCTTGATCTATATTTAAGATAGGCTTTTGTTTTTTTCTTGGCATTTTAATTTCACTTCCTCGCAGAACCAAAGTGTATTATTCGATCCTCTTGATGTTCTGTTTATTTTTACGTTCCTCGAGTGCTTCCTTTGCTGCGTTCATAATGTTATCCTTGATCTTTCTCCAACCGTCTTCTGTGACTTCTTCCTCTACCAGTGGGTTTTTATTTATTTCGTTTTCCAATTTTATCTGGTAGAGATTTTTTATTGAATCGTCTTGCAGGCTTTCTACCCTTGCCTTTGTTTCATAAACCCTCAGGCTTGTTTTTTGAGGTTTCTTTATTGTCATTCTGATTTTTCCCAATACAAGACTGTACTCACTTCCTACATCTGCTGAACATAAGCATCTTATGTCTAATATTTGTGTATAATGTATTTCTCTATTTGTTAGAATGTAATCTATGATTGATCTATCTCCTCTCGTATTTTAAAATCTATATTTATGTTGTTCTTTATGTTTAAAAAAAAACGGTCAAGTGCAAGTTGAACTTGCGCAATTAGTGTTCCGTACGTTGATTGCTTCTAAATTAAAAAAAATTTGTTACAGAGGTATAAAATGATCAGTGACTTCACAAAATACACCCTAAATGAGTTTTCAACAAAGTTTGTTTCCAATCTTTACTGAAATCTGATGACCTTGAAATTTTTGTTTTTTTATATACCATATAAATTATTAAAGGTAATGCACTCGTGATAATTTTCGTTCAATCTACACTCCGTGGAGAATATTCCAGAATTTTTTCGAAATTTTTTGATAAGTACTTTTCGAGATAAGGCCCGGGACAGCGATTTTTCGCGAATTTTTAAAAATAATACAAAGAAAAGTGCGCGCAAGTATAATATTATATATATATTTTTTACTCGTGTTTTCACAAACTTTCATTTGACACCACATTCGATGACCTAGTAAAAAAAATTTTTTTTCACTTTCGACTTCACTCCCCAAAACTAACCCCTTAAGTCAAAATTTAATTTTCAAAACTACATGGCTCTGATGAGGCCATCAATTCCTATATTATTACCAAATTTCACCTTTCTATGTCAAATAGTTTCGGAGAAAATCGGGTGTGACAGACAGACAGACAGACAGACAGACAGACAGACACCGAAGTGACCTTATAAGTGTTCCGTACGGAACACTAAAAAGGTGTTATTTATTTGGAATTCATTTTGTGCCGAGAAGTTTATTAAAAATTCGCCATTCTCATTCGTCACATTTTCATTAAACCTCTGTTTCACTCTCGGTACTATCATGTTACCCACTCGGCAATTAAAGTCCCCCATTATGATAATTGCTTGCCTTTTTGGGACTGCATCAATTGTCTCTTGTAGTTTTTGGTAGACTTTTGTTCTCTCGTTTTCCGGTTTGCAGATATCTGGACTGTAAAATGTAACATTCATTTTTCCTCGATTTTAAGATCATGTTACGACACTGTTTCCATTTATAATTTATATTTTTTTGCTTTACTTATTTACTAACTTTTAAGCAGTGTAGTTTAAAACACTGTTTTGAATTTTTGAGCCGTTTATTTTACAGTGTGCATTGCAGGTTATCTACTGGACCTATTTAATTTGTATTGAATGCGTCCGATTTGCTAAAGATTTGTATCCGGGAAGTAGCCATCTTGAAGACGTGATTTTAAGGAAGGGAGAAAAATATTTAAGGGTCCGGATGGCACGAATATAGGCTTTTTCCAGCCGAGATGTAGTAAAGGCTTTTTTCCCATTATAGAGCCGCAGTGAGCTCTCCTTTTAATCATGTAGCCAGAGAGGGCTTTTCCTTCAATAAGCCGCCCAGTAGGCTTTTTTATCACGTTGCCGTGCTCGTTTAGTAGTGATGTGGAAGTGCAGAAAAGACGGTTATAGTTTTCAAGTTCAAGGCCTTTTCCTTGAAATATCCTGCTTATTCCAGACCTTTAGGGGTCAAGAAATGTTTAGCAGCCCAAAGGGAACTGAGGTAGCCAAGGTGGAGACATCAGTGTTATGAATATCTCACCAGGACAGGCCAAAAAACTCATAGAAAAACCGTAAGTGATCAGTATATCAATCCATAGACCTAGCTTCCTGCTGACAAGTGCGTTTTACATCGTCTATTCAAAACGGGTAACTCGTGAAGTTAATCCCACGAACTTTTAACATCGTGTTTAGCTAAGCCTTTATTAGAATCCTGATTTAAAGAATCTATATAATCGTACCATCTACTAGACTAAGGGATTTTATTTAGTAGTAATAGTAATTTTAAGTGTAGCGAAGTTAGAACTTTTAATTTTTGTCATTAATAAACCCTTTTCTTTATTTAAATCTAGCGTTTCACTGAATCACCCGTTTTATCTTTCAGGACACAACGGTTGTACCATACTAAAAATAACCCCCAGTATTTTTTCATTTTTTTTTTGAGCTGAAGTTAGATTCTTTTTATTTTAAAATGAATGGTGCCGAATGTACAATCAAAATTTTAAACAACTATAGAGACTATTTTCAAAAGACGTACCAAAATTATCTCTTATCCATATTTCTCTACCAAAAACTGAGCTAGTTTATGTGTAATTTCTTTAGTTCTTTCAGTATTAATAATACATTCTCAGAAATTATGATATACATAAGGGGCGATACGAAGAGGATACAAAATTGCGCCTCAACGTGCGGGCGTTATTAAAAGGTTACAAAATGCGCCCAATCGAGAGGACATTTTTTTTAACACGCCACAATATTCCAATGATGTTAATTTTTTGATTCTCTGATTTTATTTTTGTTTGTCTTTCTCATATATATATATATATATATATATATATATATATATATATATATATATATATATATATATATACATATATATATATATATATATATATATATATATATATATATATATATATATATCTTATATATATATACATATATATCTCCTCAGCCTATAGTCATCCACTCCTGAATGAAGGCCTCTTCCAATCTTTTCCACGTCGTTCTGTTTAGGGCTGTTTGGATCCAATTTCCCCCCCGCAATTTTCTAGATGTCGTCGCGCCACCTTTTTGGAGGTCTTCCAACACTCCTTTTGGTTTGTCTTGGACGCCAGTTTATCATTTTGCTGGTCCATCTTTCTGAGCTTTGACGAGCTATATGGCCAGCCCATTGCCATTTGAGTTGAGCTACTCTTCTGAGGACATCTGTCACACACGTTCTTCTTCTAATCTCCTAGTTCTCTATCCTGTCTCTCAGGCTAATTCCGAACATAGATCTCTCCATTGCTCGTTGTGTCACTTGAAGCTTGTCAGCGGTTTTTTTTTCGGGTGAGTGCCATCGTCTCGAGACCATACGTAAGGACCGGCAGAATACATGAGTCGTATATTTTACGTTTATGATTTATTGGGATTTCTCTAGATTTAAGTACATACCCCAACTTATATAAATATATATATATATATATATATATATATATATATATATATATATATATAAAGAAAGAAAGCAAAAGTTGCCGTATCTAACCAAATTCTTAAATATAAAATTTATTGGGGAACTCGGCAAAGGGCGTGAAAAAAGTTCACACAATGTTCAATCCCCAACAAATTTTATATTTAAGTATATATATATATATATATATATATATATATATATATATATATATATATATAAATATATATATATATATATATATATATATATATATATATATAAATATATATATATATATATATATATATATATATATATATATATATATATATATATATATATATATATATATACTAGCCGGGCCCGCGGCTCCGCTCGCGTGGACTCCCATTATTTCTCCTTATCTCCCAATATTTCTCCTTATTTCCCATTATCTCTACATAATTTCCATTATCTAGGCTTATCTCTGCTCATCTCCCATTATTTCTCCTTATCTCCCATTATTTCTCCTTATCCTCCATTATCTCACCTTATTTCCCATTATCTAGGCTTATCTCGACTTATCTCCTATTATTTCTCCTTATCTCCCATTATCTCACCATAATTCCCATTATCTAGACTTATCTCTGCTTATCTCCCATTATCTCTCCTTATCTCCCATTATTTATACTTATCTCCCATTATCTCACCTTATCTCCCATTATGGAGGCTTATCTCGGCTTATCTCCCCATTATTTCTCCTTATCTCCCATTATCTCACCTTATCTCCCATTATCTAGGCTTATATCGAATTATATAGAACATACGTATAAATTTATAAAAATACGTAAATCGGATAAGTGGTTTTCGAGTGATAAGCGCACTAACGGACAGACAGACAGACAGAGAGACGTTGCATTTTATATATATTGTATTCTTTGCTACATGATATTGTTCCATATTTAATGCTTTAGGGAGTCTATTGCAAGAGAACGCGCTAGCGGCAAACTTTTCTCCGACTTAATTCACTATTATCGTCACTGCTTATTCCTTATGTCACCTAATAAAATATATCCTATAACCTGGCCAGAGAACATACGTATGGTTAAAAAAAAGCACGTAAATCGGATAAGTAGTTCTCCAGTGATAAGCACACTAACGGACGGACAGACAGACAGCCAGACAGACGGACAGAGAGACATTGCATTTTATATATATTATAGATATTCTCTGCTACATAATATTGTTATACATTTAATGGTTTGGACTGTGTATTGCAAGAGAACGCGCTAGCGGCAAACTTTGTCCGACTTCATGTACTATTATTGTCACTGCTCATTCCTTATGCTACCTATCGTAATAAAATATAGCCTATAACCTGGCCGGAGAACATATGTATGTTTAAAAAAAAAAAGTACGAAAATCGGATAAGTGGTTCTCCAGTGATAAGCGCACTAACGGACAGACAGACAGACAGAATACGTTGCATTTTATATATATTATAGATGTAATAAAATATATACCTATAACCTGGTCAGAGAACATAAGTATGAATTTAAAAAATCGCGTAAATCGGATAAGTGGTTCTCGAGGGATAAGCGCATTAACGGACAGACAGACAGACAAACATTGCATTTTATATATATTATAGATATAGATTATTATTATTATTATATAACCTGGCCAAAGAATATATGCATGAATTTAAAAAAAGACAGGTAAATCTGATAAGTGGTTCCCGCGTGATAAACGCACTAATGGACAGACAGACAGACAGAGAGACAGTGCGTTTTATATATATTATAGAATATACATTACAGATATTCTTTGCTACATAATATTGTTCCATATTTAATGGTTTAGGCTGTGTATTGCAAAGGCACGCGCTAGCGGCAAACTTATTTCCGACATCATTCAATATTTTACGTCACTGCTCATTCCTTATGCTACCTATTGTAATAAAATATAGCCTATAACCTGGCCAGAGAACATATGTATGTTTTAAAAAAAAAAGTACGTAAATCGGATAAGTGGTTTTTCAGTGATAGGCGCACTAACGGACAGACAGACAGACAGAGAGACGTTACATTTTATATATATATTATAGATATATATATATATATATATATATATATAAATATATATATATATATATATATATATATATATATATATGGATGTTCTGAGTTAGCTTTCTGTGAATCATCAGTGCTACACCCTCTTTTGCTTTGTTATAAATTAAAAATGCTTCTTCAAATATTTTCGGGTATACATCGACACATGAGATTACAATGGAATTCTAGACAGCTGGAACTCAAGGTCGTTACCATCATTATTATGAAGAAGGGTCCACTTCAAGGACACCTCAGAGAGGAAAAATTATGGATGTGTGTGTATTAAACGGCTTTTCTACGAATAAATGCGTCATATTGTCAGTATACACCACTGTACGTAAACGAATAATGAAGTATGCGCTCCAAAATTTTTCAGCCTCATATCTTGAGAACTATTAGTTCCACGTAAATTTTGTATAGAACCTTTTTTATGCAAATTTTAATGGTGAATAAATTCTATTATAATCACAATTCACGTAAAACCAATAGTTCAGGTTAGTTCAACTTTTTTTTGCCGAGACGATTTCGCAACGGACTTTTGACACAATATTTCTGATACCGAAGCAAAGAAAATTCTAAAGGAAAATCTTCACTTTAATTTTTTCAGAAGATGGATGACTGGATAATATGTTATGTGCTTTATCCAGAATAAGTTTGTTAAAACATTGTTAATTTTTAAAATATTGCGAATATTTAAAAGCACACATAAGTTGTTTTGTTTTTAGATCAATATTAACTCTTTTTCAGTATTGTGAAAAAAATTAGATAAATTTTAATGAGCCATCCATTTTAAACGTTTTTCATAGGTTTCTTTGTCGGTTGTACCTTAAAAAACCCACTAACAAGGCCAAACCTGTCATTTGGGCGACATCAATTTTACAGGTCGTTAGCATTTTTATTCAAACTATTATAATTTTACGGCATCGTAAAATGTCATATGTCTTAAAAACGATAAACGGAAATATGCTCAGTCCTCACAATAAATTAACTTAATTACATATACGTTAATTAATTCGCGGTAAAGCAGTTAATTTATATGAGATGAAAGTCACTGCTAATGTATCTTTTTATATCGATTCTGCGATGAATCTACAGAATTCCAAGTAATTCGGTAGCGAAAAGATAAGATTTGGCATTAAACTGGTCCATTTTGTAAAATCATGAACGGCGATTTTTATATAAAGGAAAATTTAACTACTTAATACAGTAGGTACAATATTAATTGTGTGACTCATGAAGCTAATTAAAATTTAAACGTTACAATGTATAGTGTGATCATTTTTAGACGTCTGGCCCCGATTTATGGAAAATTGTTGGATATTTATTAGTGTTCCGAACGGAACACTTGTAAGATGATTTCAGTGTCTGTCTGTCTGTCCGTCTGTTTGTCTGTCTGTTACATACTGGTAATAATACAGGAATTGATAGCCTCATCAGAGCCGTGTAGTTTTGAAAGTTAAATTTTGACTTAAGGGGTTTGTTTTAGGGGGTGAAAACGGAAGTGAAAAAAAAATTTTTTTACTAGGTCATCGAGTGTGGTGTCAAATGAAAGCTTGTGAAAACACGAGTAAAATATATATATATATATATATATATATATATATATTATATATATATATATATATATATATATGTATATATATATATATATATATATATAAATATATATATATATATATGCAATACTTGCGTACACGTTTCTTTGTTTTATTTTTAAAAAATAGCGAAAAATTGCTGTCCCCCCCCATCTTATCTCGAAAAGTACTGATCAAAAAATTTTGAAAAAATTCTGGAATATTCTCCACGGGGTGGTAGAATGAACGAAAATTATCACGAGTGCATTACCTTTAATAACACTGGTCAACAAAAAAAAAGAAAATTGCTTGTTTCCTGTGATTTTTTTTTTGTTTCTATCTCAAATTGACGCGTATTTTTTAAATATGGCAACAATTTTTCTCTAACAGCTTTTGTTTTTGAGTTATAGCTAACTACCCTCATTTATTATTTTTACTTAGATTTTCGTTTTTTATTGGACACTAAAATATATTTTGTTGTTGTTTTAGATATGGCTTCGTCAAGAAGATGTTGTGTGCTTAATCCCGATTGTTTTTGCTATATTTGTGGTGAATATATATTTGCAAAATATCGAAAACCTATATCGGACTGGGTTCGTCATATTGTATGCCAGAAATGTGTGGTATGTCTACGGTTATGGTCCAGTGGAAAAAGAGATGCAATAATGTTCGTAACACCCATGATTTGACGAGAACGATGTTGGTGATATTTTGCAGCAGATAGGATTAAAACAGTACCAACCTAGTGATTGACGTCTTTTTCATAGACAGCAGCAAAAGAAGTTTAAAGTGTGTTTTTCTTCGTAACGGTAACAAGTACGGATCTATACCTATTGCACATTCGACGACTTTAAAAGAAGAATACGTAAATGTTTCTAAGGTTATGAAAAAAATTAAGTATCAAGACCACAAATGGGTCATTTGTGTTGATCTGAAAATGGTTAACTTTCTTTTAGGTCAACAAGGGGGGTACACAAAGTTCCCTTGTTTCATGTGTCTCTGGGATAGTCGTGACAAACAACACCATTGGTCACAAAAAGTTTGGCCAGTGCGGGAAGAGCTAAAAGTTGGTACAAAAAATGTTATAAACGTGCCTTTAGTTAACCGAGACCGCATCATACTTCCACCACTTCATATTAAACTCGGCATAATGAAACAGTTTGTGAAGGCGCTTGACAAAAGTGGCGAATGTTTTAATTTTCTTTCACGCAAGTTTCCAGGATTAAATTCAGAAAAATTGAAAGCTGGTATTTTTGATGGGCCATAGATTAGGCAACTCGTGAAAGATCCTAATTTTGTCAAATCAATGACTGAAGTCGAATCCAAAGATTGGAATTCATTTGTTTTGGTTAGGAGTAGCTTCCTAGGCAAAAAGAAATCTGACGACCATGTCGAGCTTGTTGAGTGCATGCTCGCATTTAGACCGATTTCCACAAAATCTGGATGATTTTAGTGAGGAGCAGGGTGAAAGATTTCATCAGGATCTTCGGACAATGGAAGAGCGTTATCAGGGGCGGTTGGACTCACATATGATGGCAGACTACTCCTGGAGTTTGCAACGAGATCTACCTAAAGTCGTTCATTCAAGGAAATCTTATAAAAGATTATTTGCTAGTGTTCAATAGAAATTTTGTTAACATAATGTATTATTTTTTTGTATTTTTTTGGCAAAATAATAAAACTGTATATTTCAAAAGGTAAAGCTGTTAGCAATCTCCCAGTATTTTTTTCATAGTCAGGGCCATAGAAATACCCAATAACAGAAAAAAAAATAAAGGAAACAAGACTTGTGTTGACCAGTGTAATTTATCTGGTATATAAATAAAACAAACATTTCAAGGTCATCAGTTTTCAGTAAAGATTGGAAGCAAACTTTGTTGAAAACTCATTTGGGGTGTGTTTTTGTGAAGTCACTGATCATTTTATACCACCGTAACAAATTTTTTTATTTTAAAGGCAATCAACTTGGTTATTTTTTCTTTAAATGTATGCATGCCAAGGAATATACTAACGTATTTGACATATCGTAGTAAAAACGACGCTGGCCGCCGCGAAGCCAAATAACTTTTTTTTCCGATTGACATACCTGTAAAACGGCATTGGAAAGACCTAATGTTTTTCAGTATTTCTTCCTTAAACTTTTTTTTTCTAATTTGTTTTGCAAAAAAGTTTTACAGCCAAAACCCTCTAAAATATAATTTTTCGGTCGTCGTGGTTGACATGGATCGTATGTCACGTTTGGCGATTTTCAAACAATTTATCTAGTAGACGGTCGTACTTTAGTCTGACAGCTATTCGATTCACTAGAATTAAACTAATTAAACAGTATGTTAATACCTTCTGGTTGAAGTGGTTTCACACGCTGAAAAGTAGGTATACTTCTTATTTATCTTCTTCTTCTTCTTCAAGTGCCTATCCTCTGTGCATGTTGGCTATCACATTGGTCCATCTCACTTTGTTTATCGCCGATCTTCACCGGCGACATTCCAGTCCATGTTCGCAGGTTCCTGAGCCAGGATATTCGTCGGCGTCCTGCTGCTCTTCGACCTTCTATTTTCCCTTGCAAGATAAGCTGGAGAAGGTAGTACTTGTCATTTGATGTGTGTGTTTGACGCATGTTAAAAATTGCAGTTCACCTCCGATGCGTTGCATTACCATCTCGTTTGTCACTTGGTGAACCCACGAAATCCTCAGCATACGTCGGTAGCACCACATCTCAAAAGCATTTATGGGCTTCCATGATGCGTCATGGGTCCACGCTTCAAACGCTATACAGAAGTGTCGAAAGTATATAACATTGTAGTAGCCTTATTCTTTTGTTCGTGGCACCATACACGAGCATTAACCCGGTCCAAGGAGAACCAGAGACACCTTCTCTGAACCCACTTGGACAATTCTCAGCCGGCGCGTCCACGTCGCGGGGGTGGGCCCGACTATCAAGTCGGTGGCTAAGTTCGGCTAAGGACCCAGTATAGCGGGGTATAACGCTTTAAAACCCTTGCCCAGGGATACGGGTGAAGACCACACCGGCGATAAAGGCACAGAAGGGTATTTTCAACGTGGCGGACTCGGCGTAAGTGGCAATCCAGCTTTTAGGAGATAAGTAAAAGCAAGGGCACCCTTTTGTCCTTAAGGCGGATGAACTAAAGTTAGTCAACGGCATAGGATGAGGAAAGCAATGGAAAACTACCTCATTATTTTTCCACGAGAATCTTATGGAATGGACGATATATATTTGGATTTAGAGCCAGGCGACCCGACTAGCGATCGGCGCCGTGAGGTTTCCGGGCCTCATGGTGTGAAATGTGCTACCGGCCATATGTCCGTAGGAGACCAGGCGGTATATGGAAAAAAGGCGACTGGAATATCTAAAGATCCATACTTTAAACTTAGAACGAAACATCGAATAGCCACATGGAATGTGACAGGGTTACTAGAACCGGGAAAACTGGCCGTGGTGGAAAAAGAAATGGAAGAACACAATATAGATATCTTGGAACTGAGTGAAACACACTGGAAAGGTGAAGATGGAGGTCATTTCACCACGTCACATGGTAACACAGTATACTTTGCTGGGCAGAAAGAACAAAATTATAGTGGTGTTGCTTTTATTGTACCTTCGAGACTTGATAACTTTAGTTTTGTCTTACTCAGGTGCTACAGAGAGAATAATCACCATAAAACTTGACACTAAACCGGTTAGACTCAATATAATTCAAGTGCATGCCCCTACAGCAGCAGCAGATGATAATGTGATAGATGAATTTTATCTAAAACTGCAAGAAACAATGCGAAAAATACCATCAAGAGAAATTACCTTGCTTGTAGGAAATCTAAATGTGAAAATTGGGGAAACAAGGAATGATGACCATCTAAGACATATTATTGGGCTGTATGGAATGGGGAAGAGAAATGTTAGAGGTGAGAAATTGATCAACTTTTGTATACAAAATAAACTGGCTATCACCAATACCCTGTTCAAACATCATATCCGCCGTCTTTATACTTGGAAATCTCCAGGAGATCGATACAGAAATCAAATAGATTATATAATGATAAGCCAAAGGTGGAAATCATCTATACTGGACACGAGAACTTACCCAGGAGCAGACTGTAATTCCAACCATCAACTTCTAGTTACAGTTCTTCGTATTAAAACTCAAAGCTTCTCAAAAAAATATAAAAGGTGCAACGAATGAGGATATATCCTCCAGAAAAACAACAATTTACGTAACTAGTAAATAAAAATATCCGAAATATCCAATATAATGAAGATCCTGGAAATAATGAAGAGATGTGGAACAAAGTGAAAACATCGATAAAAGATGCCCACGAAGAAATAGCATCCCGAAGAGTAAGAAAATCTATTAAAAAATCTTGGATGTCTGCAGAAACATGGCAACTTATAGAGCATAGGAAACACGTAAAGAAAACTGGACTAAACGATGATCAGCAGATAAAAGAGTACCAAGATTTAAACCGACTTATACAGAAGAACTGCAGACAAGATAAGAATACATATCTCAATAACCAATGTAAAGAAGTACAAGCATATGCAGAGAAAAATCAAGTTAAAGACCTCTTTAAAAAAATTAAAGAGATAGATAAGGATTTCAAACCTAAAACTTGGGCAATCGAGGATAAAAATGGAACACTGCTTACAGAGAAAGAAATAATAATAGACAGATGGAGAGAATATTGTGAAGATCTTTATTATGATGCACAAGATCAATACCACGCAGCAAGAACCTGAAATAATGAGGAGTGAAGTAGAGGATGCTGTTAAGAAACTGAAAAGCAATAAGGCACCTGGCTACGATGACATCACGGGAGATATTCTTAAGGAACTAGATCATGACACAGTGGGGATGATCTATAAAATATGTAATAACATCTGGAAAATTGGAATATGGCCGAAAGATTGGACGACTTCTATAATAATACCACTACATAAGAAAGGCTCTACCCGTAAATGTAGTAATTATCGTACATTATCTCTATTATCACATCCAAGTAAGGTAATGCTACATATCATAAATAATCGTTTAAGATATTATGTTGACCAACAAATCTCTAGAGAACAAGCGGGATTCGTTAAAGGACGAGGCACAAGAAATCAGATTGTTAACATAAGACAATTGATAGAGAAATGTAGAGAGTATAATGTGTCTATGGTAATGTGCTTCATAGACTATAATAAGGCTTTTGATTTTGTCAACTGGAAAAAGCTTTGGGAGGTACTAGAGCAAATGGGTGTTCCTTATCATCTGATTAAACTGATTAAAAACCTCTACTTGGACTGCACTGCAGTGGTGAGAATACACAATACAATATCCGATCAGTTTCATCCTCGCCGAGGTGTAAGACAGGGCTGTGTTCTGTCACCTACATTATTTAATGTTTATGGTGAATTTATAATGAGAAATGCGTTGAATGAATGGGATGGTGAGCGAATAAACAACTTGCGTTACGCTGATGATACCACCATATTTGCAGCGACTGAGGAAGATATGCTACACTTTTAAATCGGATAGAGCAAGAAAGTGAGAAACTAGGTCTGACCATAAATAGGGACAAAACGAAGCTGATGATAGTCGATAAGTCTGACCAAATAGTAAGATCCGACTTACTCAATGGCATTGAGAGAGTAACAACCTTTGTATATCTAGGATCATCCGTAAGTAGTATGGGAGGATGCGAGAATGAAATAAAAAGAAGAATATCCCTAGCAAGAAATGCTATGACGAGACTTACTAAGATATGGAAAAGTCCGTACATAACTAAAGGAACGAAATTAAATCTCGTACAGACCTTAGTATTTCCAATATTTTCATATGATGTAGAATCCTGGACACTTAGAGTAAAGGAACGTAAATCTATTGATTCCTTTGAAATGTGGTGCTATAGGAGGATGTTGAGAATATTCTGGACCGCCAGAAGAACTAATCAATCTATACTGAATGAACTAAATGTAACTGTAAGGTTATCATCACTATGCATGAAAAGAATTCTTCAGTATTTTGGACATGTAGCTAAAAGGCCAGGCAATAATGTAGACCGGCTAATAATAATGGGAGAGGTCCAGGATAAAAGGAGTAGAGGCCGTTCGCCAACAAGATGGTCAGATCAAATAAAACAAGTTTATGGATCAACCACTCCATGTATCGTTGCACTTGGCAGAAGATCGAGAGAAATGGAGAGAAATAGTGAACAGAACAGTGAAGTCATTCCAGAGAGATCACGACCCTCAAGACTGAGGAAACGAATAGAGAGAGAGAGAGACCCTTATTCTGCTACGTATACTGAGGGATAGGTTGCACAGTATATTTCGCATCTTATTAAATGTAGCTGATAAACTGTATGATCACATAACTCTAGTCATGGAGGAAAGACCAAAACCGCCAAAAAAGAATACAGGCATAACCTGGAGTCCAGAACTAGAATATCAAAAAACCACAAAACAAGAAGCCTACACACGCTGGCTGACAACAAAAAACATAAATGACAAGATCGTCTATAAACACGAACAAGCCAGGTTTAAACAGATGATATGGGAGAATAAAAATGCAATCTGGGAGAAGAAATGTAGCGAAGTTAATACATACATTGCAGGAGCAAAACCACGGGCGGCATGGCAATTTATTAAGACACTAAGGTCAAATATATCAGATCGAACTAATATTCATCCCATACAACTGGAAAGGTTTAAGGAACATTTTAAGAATGAGCTCACTGAAACCAGAACATCATATATGGAACAACCCTCAGCGGCCCTAGAGCTACAGGAGAATACAGTGAAGTAACAGAAGACAGGGTATGGAAAGCCGTAAAGACAATGAAGACTGGAAAGGCAAGCGGACCAGAAGGCCTCCCTGCAGAAATGTTCAAACATTGCGCTACTAAGCTAATATCATTTCTAACTGAGTTGATTGCTAGATTAGTGAACGGAGAAGACATCCCACAAGCATGGAGAGAGACCTGGATAACGCCCATATACAAAAAAGGGAAGAAAGACGAATGCACCAACTACCGATGTATAGCCGTAACTAACACTACGAGTCGAATTTACGGGAAAGTCCTCAAACAACTAATAGAGGAAGAATATGCGCCATATGAACTAGAACAGCAAGCAGGTTTTAGGACGGGCAGATCGTGTGTAGACCATATTTTCACAATTACTCAGCTGCACGAAAAAAGGGTAGCAACAAACAGGGAATCACACCTTCTCTTTGTTGATCTATCCAAAGCATATGATACGATCCCTCTAAATAGACTATGGCAAGTACTAGAAGGTACTAGAATCAATATTACAATAATAAAAGCCATCCAGCAGCTATACAGAGATCAAAGAGCAAAAATAAAACTAAAAGACCAGTTGTCAGAAAGCTTTCCAGTTAACAAAGGACTACGACAAGGATGTTGTCTCTCGCCTACATTAGTTAATATCTACATAGACAAAGCATTGAAAGAATGGAGGAGATCATGCAAAGGAATGGATATCGAGCTTAATGACGACATCACGCTGTATACGCTACACTTCGCAGACAATCAAGTGGTGCTGGCACAAGATAAAGAGGACCTGGAATTAAAGACAAGGAAACTGCTAAAAGAATACGAAACATGGGGCCTGATAGTAAACCAGGAAAAGACAAAGTACCTGTGTGTAGGAAAGGAGGAAACATCGGTTCTCCAGATAGAAGACCACATTCAAATCGGACCATGCACAGAATATACATATCTGGGTACAAAAATTACAAGCCACGGACGGACTGAACCAGAAATTGAACACCATATTGTACAAGGAAAGAAGGTCATTGGGTGACTAAACTCGATTCTGTGGGGAAAACATATATCAAAACAAAACAAAAAACTCTTGTATAACACTATTCTACGGAGTATAGTACTCTACGGCAGTGAAGCATGGCAAATGAGTCAAACTACACAGCGGAAACTACGAGTACTGGCGCAGATCGGTAGGAAACTCACGCCGTGTCAAAGTCCCAAACAAAACGATTCTAGAAATAATGGAAGTGGAGGAGGATATAATACAAGGAATTGAAAGGAAACAACTAGAATGGTATGGTCACGAGGAGAGGATGAGCGACGAAAGACTCCCGAAGCTGATCAAAAACTGGTTAGCACGCGAAAAGAGAAAAAGAGGGCGCCCAAAAACAATATGGATAGAAGGAATAGAAAGAAGGATGTCAGCGAGGAATCTAAGCCACGGAGACTGGGAAAATAGAGAGGACTGGAGAAAAGGGACCAAAAGGCGTACAAGGCTATAAAGAATGGATGATGATGATGACTAAATGTAGCTCTTGCTTTTTCGATCCGACATTTTATCTCCTTAGAGTGATCCTAATCTCTATTCAAAGAGCAACCTAGATATGTTATTGTCTCGGCTATTTTGAGGGCGATGTTGTTTGCGGTAAACTATTGCTTACCGATGTGATTTTTACTGACAATTATTATTTGCGTTTTCTTACAGTTTATCTTCATGCCATATCTTTCGCATGCATTCACCACTCGATCTATCAGCCTCTGCGGCAGTATCGCCTACGAGAACGGTGTCATCTCCGTATCTCAGATTATTTATTACTTCTCCGTTTATTACCAGACCATCGTCAGAATTGTCTAGTGCCTCTTTAAATAGGTGTTCTGAATACACATTAAACAGTAAGGGTTACATTATGCATCCTTGGCGAACCCCTTTCCTCACACTGAATTCCTCAGACACTTCGTTGCCCACGAGACCCTGACTTTTTGTTGCAAGTATAATTTATATATTACGTCAATGTCCTTATCATCAATTTCAAAATCACATAAAATTGACATGAGTTTATTGTGGTGAACTTTGTCAAAAGCTTTTTCGAAATCAACAAGCATGCGAATACGATTGCGTTGACATCACATGCTGGCTGTATCAAAACTCGTATGGAGAATAAGGCCTCTCTGGTGCCAAGTCCCTTTCTGAAGCCGAAGCCTTATTTATGGAGAAGTAAAAAGAAATTCTCGGGAAGCCGTTAGACTGTATTGAGAACGTTACCCCGACAGGTATATCCCGGATCACACTATGTTTTATCGATTAGAATGAAATTTGAGAAGTCACATGGATGCATTTTCTGAGCAGAAAGGTATTTCTAAACGAAAAACTGTTTTAAACAGATGAACAAGTAGCCGAAATTATGTAATATTTTCAAAATGATCCATATAATTCAGAGAAGCAAGCAGGCAAATGAATGTATGTTATGGGGCTATTCAGAAGTCTCTTAAAGCTAACAAATACTATGACTTTAAAATGCATAATCTTCAGTTATTAATACAATTTGATTCAGAACGACGACGAGTTTTGTAGCAGAAATGATGATTAAATATGACGAAGAACATTATTTTCTGAATCATATATTACTGACAGATGAAAGTCATTTTGTCAGCAACGGCAAACCTGGTCAACAAAAAAAAGAAAATTGCTTATTTCCTGTGATTTTTTTTTTTGTTTCTATCTCAAATTGACGTGTATTTTTTAAATATGGCAACAATTTTTCTCTAACAGCTTTTGTTTTTGAGTTATAGCTAACTACCCTCATTTACCATTTTTACTTAGACTTTCGTTTTTTATTGGGTACTAAAATATATTTTGTTGTTGTTTTAGATATGGCTTCGTCAAGAAGATGTTGTATGCTTAATCCCGATTGTTTTTGCTATATTTGTGGTGAATATATATTTGCAAAATATCGAAAACCTATATCGGACTTTGTGAAAACTGCGTATCATCAATACTTTAAAATAAAATTGTGTAATCAGGACAAGCCATGGGTTCCTCATATTGTATGCCAGAAATGTGTGGTATGTCTACGGTTATGGTCCAGTGGAAAAAGAGATGCAATAATGTTCGTAACACCCATGATTTGGGGAGAGCCTCGAAACCATCATGACGATTGCTACTTCTGCGTTGTGAAAATAAACGGAATTAACCCTGGCCTCAATTAAAATCACAAGAGGTACAACCCAGCACATCTAAATCTTCTGATGATCCAAATCTCTGTGAACCCGAACGAAATACATCAAGTGAAGACTCTGATTCAGACTACAAATGTAGCCTTTCAGAACCTCAACCATTTAATCAGAAAGAACTAAATGACTTAGTAAGAGATCTGAACTTACCAAAAGAAGCTTCTGAAATTTTAGCATCTCGTTTAAAAGAAAAAAATTTGCTTACTCCGGAAACCAACATTACATTTTATCGTACCCGAGAAAAAAATCTGTTACCGTATTTTTCTCAAGAGAACGATTTAGTTTTTTGTAACGATGTTTGTGGTATTTTGCAGCAGATGGGATTAAAACAGTACCAACCTAGTGATTGGCGTCTTTTCATAGACAGCAGCAAAAGAAGTTTAAAGTGTGTTTTGCTTCATAACGGTAACAAGTATGGATCTATACCTATTGCACATTCGACGACTTTAAAAGAAGAATACGTAAATGTTTCTAAGGTTATGGAAAAAATTAAGTATCAAGACCACAAATGGGTCATTTGTGTTGATCTGAAAATGGTTAACTTTCTTTTAGGTCAACAAGGGGGGTACACAAAGTTCCCTTGTTTCATGTGTCTGTGGGATAGTCGTGACAAACAACACCATTGGTCACAAAAAGTTTGGCTAGTGCGGGAAGAGCTAAAAGTTGGCACAAAAAATGTTATAAACGTGCCTTTAGTTAGCCGAGACCGCATCATACTTCCACCACTTCATATTAAACTCGGCATAAGGAAACAGTTTGTGAAGGCGCTTGACAAAAGTGGCGAATGTTTTAATTTTCTTTCACGCAAGTTTCCAGGATTAAGTTCAGCAAAATTGAAAGCTGGTATTTTTGATGGGCCACAGATTAGGCAACTCGTGAAAGATCCTAATTTTATCAAATCAATGACTGAAGTCGAAGCCAAAGCTTGGAATTCATTTGTTTTGGTTATGAGTAGCTTCCTAGGCAAAAAGAAATCTGACGACCATGTCGAGCTTGTTGAGTGCATGCTATCGAACTGGCAAGAGCTAGGGTGCAACATGAGCATAAAAATCCACTTCCTGCACTCGCATTTAGACCGATTTCCACAAAATCTGGGTGATTATAGTGAGGAGCAGGGTGAAAGATTTCATCAGGATCTTCGGACAATGGAAGAGCGTTATCAGGGGCGGTGGGACTCACATATGATGGCAGACTACTGCTGGAGTTTGCAACGAGATCTTCCTAAAGTCGTTCATTCAAGGAAATCTTATAAAAGATCATTTGCTAGTGTTCAATAGAAATTTTGTTAACATAATGTATTATTTTTCTGTATTTTTTTGGCAAAATAATAAAACTGTATATTTCAAAAGGTAAAGCTGTTAGCAATCTCCCAGTATTTTTTTCATAGTCAGAGCCATAGAAATACGCAATAACAGAAAAAAAAATAAAGAAAACAAGACTTGTGTTGACCAGTGTTATCATTACTAGGCTGACAAGAAACCATAAAACGTTAATCAAATTCAGAATCAAAGCCATTATGGCGTTAATGTATGGTGGTGTGAGATAATTGGGAGACATTTTATTGGACCATACTTTTTTGAGGGAACACTGACTAGAAATAGATACCTTAATTTCTTGGTTAATACTCTACCAGTTTTTTTTAGAAAATATTCCCCTTATTTTAAGAAGGCATATGTGGTATCAACACGACAGGGAAGCACCTTATACAACTTTTAATGTTTCGTATGAAACACTTATAAGATCACTTCTGTGTCTGTCCGTCTGTCTGTCATCCCGATTTTCTCCCAAATCATTTGCCAGAGAAAGTTGAAATTTGGCAGTAATATAGGAATTGATGACCTCGTGAGAGCCGTGTAGTTTTCAAAGTTAAATTTTGTTTTAACGGGTTAGTTTTGGGAGAGTGAAACCGAAAGTAAAAAAAAAATACTGGGTCATCGAGTGGGCTGTCAAATAAAAGCTTGGAAAGACCCGAGTTAAAAAATATATAATGTAATAGTTGCGCACACTTTTCTTTGTATTATTTTTAAAAAATTGCAAAAAATTGCTGCACCCCTTACTTCGAAAAGTACTGATCAAAAAATTCTGGAATATTCTCTGTCTTTTAAGGGAGTCACGTGTTTTCTTCAGTATTTTTTTATGCTGAATCCTAAAAAATCATATAAAAAGACATCCACCGTGAGGCTTCTTCAGGAAACACACTTAGAGTTGACAGAAAACTATTAAATTGAAAAAAATACATTTTAATAAATAGAAATTCATTTAGCGGTTGCACATTTTTATTTTAAAAAGCATTTTACTACATAGCTTCAGGGTCGGCCCTAGCTTTTTTGCCGCTGTAGGCAAATTGAAAAAATGCCGCCGTACCCAAGCTTAAAGAAAACTATGTTAACTAGGAAAATGACATATAATTGAATTAAAACAATAATACTAATACAGATTTACAAATATTGTTTTATTTAAAAACAAAGATTACCTGTTTAACGAGCTAACGACAACAAACTTATAAACTAAAACTAGTACCTACTATTTTCAGAGGTAATTTAAATATGCTTTTAAAACAATGAACAAAACGAGTACAATAATATACAAAGTCTAAACCTAAATTAAAACAATTTTTTTCGAAGTTTCATTTCTGCAAAATCGCGAATAATTTCTCTCAGATCTATTTTACTACTCAATTCGTGGTCAATGGCCAACATTGCTAACCCATTAAGATGATTTTGTGTAGACATAGTTCTTAAATAATTTTTAATTATTTTTTAATTTAGAAAAAGTTTCCAACCTTCGTTTTAGCTCTATCCATGATTTCAAATTATCTACATGAGTTTTTGAGTCTTCATACTTTCCTAATATCTCACCAATATTTTTCCAGTTTCTAGAACCCTCATTTGAAAAGGAACTTAACTTAACTTGAATAACACAGCCCCACAAAAAAAAAAAAGTGGGGTATACTTTTGATGCGATATATCAGATCCGTAGTATTTTTGCCCGCTGATCACGAATCTGACGTCAGAATATCGCCATCACATTTTTTTCTAACCTCAAAAAATAGGTAAAAATTAGTAAAAATTAAGAAAAATATACTCCTAAAAAATTGATTCAAGCTTTTTCATGAATCCGAAGATGTATTATTATGTATTCGGACACGCTAAGCTAATATTCATCGGTTGGATTAAGCCATACAGTTCTGTTTTCTTTCTAACCTCAATAAATCAGACAGATATAGTGCTTCTCGAATGCAAAAACGAATTCAAATTAAAATTCAACCGATTCTTACCAAATTTGGTACACGGGGGTTTTTTGGGTTGCTGATCATGAATCTGAGGTCGGATTTGCAAAATTCAAAATGGCGGATCCAAGATGGCGGACAAAATTTTTGAAAACCAACCGATTCCTACCAAATTTGGTATACAGTTGGGGAATCCTCAAACCTGATACTCTTAAACCCTAAACCCTGAAACCTTAGACTCCCACACCCTGTAACCTCAAAAAATAAACCTTAAAAAATAGTCTCCATTCTTCAGGATCGTACGAGTTATTTTGAAATTCATCCATTAGACCTTTTACATCGGTACAATATGAAAGTGACAATTCCTCGTCCATTGTGAAATATTTTCGAAATTCTTCATCTCTGTTTCTATAATAATAAATCGTAGCTTCTGGCTTAAGTAAATGTCTTTTCTTTAAAAAGGAAGCAAGATGCTCTGAACCATCTTTGGATAAGCCTAAATCTCTGACTAGATCACTAAGTTCTGACTGTGATACGAGTATTGGTTCTGGTTTACGGTTGTATGGTAGAAATTCTTTATCTGTGTCACTAGTATATGATAGGTTGTCACTAGAACATTCATTAGTAACAGTGTTTAAATCTTTTTCGATAGTCTCAATGTTTTCGGCATGAACTGATAAGGTGAAATCATTTGTTTCCATAACATCAGCATCAAGTGGTTCAGGAGACGGAATTAGTTTAGTTGGTCTTGTTTCTGTCGAAACATCGTTATAAGTAATAGTGCTTTTATTTTTTCGGTTATGCCTAGATACAACATTCATACAAAAGTAGCAATCATTTTCACTGTATAGTCAATTCCATATTGCTGGTCTGGAATATTTAATCGTCTTCTTATTGATGTACAACATTATTTTGCAAGAACTGCAAATGATGTGGGGAACCCAATCTGTATCCTGGTGCTGTATTTCAATGTTAAAACAATCCTTATATAAGGTTTGAATCTTATCCGTTATCGGTGACCCCATTTTACTCAATACGTGTTGACAGCAAATATAACAAAATGAATCACTGTTTTTATCGCTCTTACGAAAAGTCCTTGTACCGTGAGACCGTTTTCTTGTAGCATTATACTCTACTTGAGCCAAGTCACCCACACATGAAGAGCTACGGTCGCTGGATGACGACGGCTGCGGGCCCGCTTTCCCACCCTGACCAACCGCCGATACTGGGTTTCCGAGTCCCTGCATCGTAATTCTCTTTCTTCTACCTGCCATGACGGCATCTAAGCCGTTATCCAGGGACTCGGCCGGCTAGTGGAGTAACACCGTTGCCCACCGTCACCACGTGGAGGTGCCTTGGATGCAGGTAGAAGAATAAAAATCGACCGATGAATTTTCTCGGCGTTCAAAATGGCGCGAAAACATCTGCCATCTTGAATTTTGCAAATCCAACCTCAGATTCGTGATCAGCGACCCAAAAAATCCCCGTGTACCAAATTTGGTAAGGATCGGTTGAATTTTAATTTGAATTCGTTTTTGCATTCGAGAAGCACTATATCTGTCTGATTTATTGAGGTTAGAAAGAAAACAGAACTGTATGGCTCAATCCAACCGATGAATATTAGCTTAGCGTGTCCGAATACATATTAATACATCTTTGGATTCATGCAAAAGCTTGAATCAATTTTTTAGGAGTATATTTTTCTTAATTTTTACTAATTTTTACCTATTTTTTGAGGTTAGAAAAAAAATTGAGATGTGATGGCGATATTCTGACGTCAGATTCGTGATCAGCGGGCAAAAATACTACGGATCTGATATATCGCATCAAAAGTATACCCCACTTTTTTTTGTGGGGCTGTGTAATCAAAAAGTGTGCAACAGAAACAGAACAAGGAATCTTTAAATACAGAATACCAGGTGTACAAGTATGAAATGTGGATTTCAGACAACAGATGATGCACGAATGCAATTTATGCTATAAAGATTTGACACTGCGCCATTTCGTTGCGTCATTAACAAGTGTCAGACGCGCACGAGTGATAAATTGGAAAAGTGTGTGCATAGAGTTGTGTTGTTGTGTTCAATATGTCGAAATTTATACCGAACAGAGAGCATTCGCGGACAGCATTAATTTTTTGTTTTCATTTGAACAAAACTACTGTTGAATCATACCGATTACTTCGAGAAGTTTATGGTGAACATGCTCCATCGCAAAATACGTGTGAACGATGGTTTCGGCGTTTCAAAAGTGATGACTTCGATGTTGCAGACAAGGAACGTGGAAAACCGCCAAAAAAATACGAAGAAGTGGAATTGCAAGCATTGTTGGACGAAGATGATCCGCAAACACAAAAACAACTCGCCGAGCAATTGGGCGTTAGTCAACAAGCCAATCGGCTACGAGAGATGGGAAAGATTCAGAAGACCGGTAGATGGGTACCACATGAGTTGAAGGACAGCCAAATGGAAAAGCGCAAAAACACGTGTACAGAATACCAGGTGTACAAGTATGAAATGCTGATTTCAGACAACAGATGATGCACCAATGCAGTTTATGCTATAAAGATTTGACACTGCGCCATTTTGTTGTGTCATTAACAAGTGTCAGACGCGCACGAGTGATAAATTGGAAAAGTGTGTGCATAGTGTTGTGTTGTTGTGTTCAATATATCGAAATTTATACCGAACAAAGAGCTCGCTCGGTACAAAAGAAAGTCGTTTTTGCATCGTATAGTTACCGGGGATGAAAAGTGGATTTATTTTGAGAATCCCAAGCGCAAAAAATCATGGGTAGACCCAGGCGCACCATCCACATCGACCGCAAGACCGAATCGCTTTGGCAGAAAGACGATGCTCTGTGTTTGGTGGGACCAGAGGGGCATGGTCTATTATGAGCTATTAAAACCTGGGAAACGGTTAATACTAAACGTTACCAACAACAATTGACCGATTTAAACCGTTCGCTGCTTGAAAAAAGGCCAGAATACCGAAAGAGGCAACACAAAGTCATTTTTCCTCATGATAATGTTCCATCACATACGGCAAAACCAGTTCGCGACACGTTGGAAGCAATCAGCTGGGAAGTTCTACCCTATGCGGCTTACTCGCCAGACTTGGCTCCTCCGATTACCACTTGTCTGCATCGATGTTTAACGCACTTGCTGAGTAGCGCTTTGGTTCGTACGAAGACGTGAAAAAATTTCTGGATGAGTGGTTCACAGCAAAAGGAGAAGTTTTTTACTGGCGTGGTATTCACAAATTGCCCGAAAGATGGGAAAAATGTATAACAAGCGATGTAGCATACTTTGAATAAAGCACTTTTTATCATTCTTCCGAATTTAACATGTTTTTTTAGAAAAAAAATCCGCATTTCATACTTATACACCTGGTATATCAACCAATCTCTCACGACTTGTTCTTCATTTTTTAAAATCTTATGATAGTGTTTTTCACTAAATCTTCGATTTGGATTTTGATTGTAAACGGGAAATCGTAATGGAATAAAGGATATATTGGTCCTTTTCTAAATAAAAATATTCAATCTGAGTCGCTTATACGATCGGGCTATAATCCTGGGTCTGATGATAAAGTTAAGTTGAGGCTTCCTTCATTTCCCTTGGTAATATCCACTGTCTCAAAACTTGATGAATTCTGTTCCTGGCTAGGCTAACTCGCGATTTCATCTTTATTATTGGTGTCGTCTTGATAATTCAAATCCAAATCAGAATTGACGGTAGTGTCCAGATCCCGGCAACCGCTTGGCTCTTTGTTTTGTCTGAAACTACTTGCATCTTTTAAGAAGTTGCCTGCTTTTGAAGCTGAGTTTGCTTCTCCAGTCTCTTTTTAGTGTTCCGTACGGAACACTTATAAGATCACTTCGGTGTCTGTCCGTCTGTCTGTCCGTCTGTCCGTCTGTCCGTCTGTCACACCCGATTTTCTCCGAAACTATTTGTCATAGAAAGTTGAAATTTGGTAGTAATATAGGAATTGATGGCCTCATCAGAGCCATGTAGTTTTGAAAGTTAAATTTTGACTTAAGGGGTTAGTTTTGGGGGGTGAAATCGGAAGTTAAAAAAAAAATTTTTTTTACTAGATAATCAAGTGTGGTGTCAAATGAAAGCTTGTGAAAACACGAGTAAAAAATATATATATAAATGTAATACTTGCGCGCATTTTTCTTTGTATTATTTTTAAAAAATCGCGAAAAATCGCTGTCCACCCGCCTTATCTCGGAAAGTACTTATCAAAAAATTTTGAAAAAATTCTGGAATATTCTCCACGGGGTGTAGATTGAACGAAAATTATCACGAGTGTATTACCTGTAATAATTTATCTGGTATATAAAAAAAACAGAAATTTCAAGGTCATCAATTTTCAGTAAAGATTGGAAATAAACTTTGTTGAAACTTATTTGGGGTGTATTTTGTGAAGTCACTGATCAGTTTATAACACCGTAACATAAAGTTTGACTTAAGGGATTCGTTTTGAGGGGTGAAATCGGAAGTGAAAAAAACATTTTTTTACTAGATCATCGAGTGTGGTGTCAAATGAAAGCTTGTGAAAACACGAGTAAAAATATATATATAATGTAATACTTGCGCACACTTTTCTTCGTATTACTTTTAAAAAATCGTGAAAAATCGCTGTCCCCTACCTTATCTCAAAAAGTACCGATCAAAAAATTTTGAAAAAATCCTGGAATATTCTCCACGGGGTATAGATTGAACGAAAATTATCATTACCTTTAATAATTTATCTGGTATAGAAAAAAAACAAAATTTCATGGTCACCAGTTTTCAGTAAAGATTGGAAATAAACTTTGTTGAAAACTTATTTGGGGTGTGTTTTGTGAAGTCACTGATCATTTTATATTACTGTAACATAAATTTTGACTTAAGGGATTCGTTTTGAGGGGTGAAATCGGAAGTGAAAAAAAAATGTTTTTACTAGGTCATCGAGTGTGGTGTCAAATGAAAGCTTGTGAAAACACGAGTAAAAAATATATATATAATGTAATACTTGCGCACACTTTTCTTCGTATTACTTTTAAAAAATCGTGAAAAATCGCTGTCCCCTATCTTATCTCGAAAAGTACTGACCAAAAAATTTTGAAAAAAGCCTGGAATATTCTCCACGGGGTATAGATTGAACGAAAATTATCATTACCTTTAATAATTTATCTGGTATAGAAAAAAAAACAAAATTTCATGGTCACCAGTTTTCAGTAAAGATTGGAAATAAACTTTGTTGAAAACTTATTTGGGGTGTGTTTTGTGAAGTCACTGATCATTTTATATTACTGTAACATAAATTTTGACTTAAGGGATTCGTTTTGAGGGGTGAAATCGGAAGTGAAAAAAAAATGTTTTTACTAGGTCATCGAGTGTGGTGTCAAATGAAAGCTTGTGAAAACACGAGTAAAAAATATATATATAATGTAATACTTGCGCACACTTTTCTTCGTATTACTTTTAAAAAATCGTGAAAAATCGCTGTCCCCTATCTTATCTCGAAAAGTACTGACCAAAAAATTTTGAAAAAAAGCCTGGAATATTCTCCACGGGGTATAGATTGAACGAAAATTATCATTACCTTTAATAATTTATCTGGTATAGAAAAAAAACAAAATTTCATGGTCACCAGTTTTCAGTAAAGATTGGAAATAAACTTTGTTGAAAACTTATTTGGGGTGTGTTTTGTGAAGTCACTGATCATTTTATATTACTATAACATAAATTTTGACTTAAGGGATTCGTTTTGAGGGGTGAAATCGGAAGTGAAAAAAAAATTTTTTTACTAGGTCATCGAGTGTGGTGTCAAATGAAAGCTTGTGAAAACACGAGTAAAAAATATATATATAATGTAATACTTGCGCACACTTTTCTTCGTATTACTTTTAAAAAATCGTGAAAAATCGCTGTCCCCTATCTTATCTCGAAAAGTACTGACCAAAAAATTTTGAAAAAAGCCTGGAATATTCTCCACGGGGTATAGATTGAACGAAAATTATCATTACCTTTAATAATTTATCTGGTATAGAAAAAAAACAAAATTTCATGGTCACCAGTTTTCAGTAAAGATTGGAAATAAACTTTGTTGAAAACTTATTTGGGTGTGTTTTGTGAAGTCACTGATCATTTTATATTACTATAACATAAATTTTGACTTAAGGGATTCGTTTTGAGGGGTGAAATCGGAAGTGAAAAAAAAATTTTTTTACTAGGTCATCGAGTGTGGTGTCAAATGAAAGCTTGTGAAAACACGAGTAAAAAATATATATATAATGTAATACTTGCGCACACTTTTCTTCGTATTACTTTTAAAAAATCGTGAAAAATCGTTGTCCCCTATCTTATCTCGAAAAGTACTGACCAAAAAATTTTGAAAAAATCCTGGAATATTCTCCACGGGGTATAGATTGAGCGAAAATTATCATTACCTTTAATAATTTATCTGGTATAGAAAAAAAAACAAAATTTCAAGGTCACCAGTTTTCAGTAAAGATTGGAAACAAACTTTGTTGAAAATTCATTTGGGGTGTGTTTTGTGAAGTTACTGATCATTTTATACCACCCTAACAAAATTTTTTATTTTAAAAACAATCCACGTACGGAACACTAATTGTGCAAGTTCAACTTGCACTTGACCGGTTTTTTTATATTGACTACCAGATAGCCTTTTTTCTCCATCAGACATTCTAAAACAAAACAATTTATTTAAGTATTTGATACCGTAATACGACAAAAGCATGATTCAAAGCTTAAAAATCGTCCCAACAGAGGGCGAAATCTAACTATAAAATTTATATGTACAAGGTATTATTAGCGTAGAAAAATCTCAAGTACAAAGATTACAATACGAATCTAAAGCCCCTTTTACCTTTTAGCAAAATGAAATCGCTACTTTCGACATCTACTACACTTGTAACTAACTAACTCAAACTTTACCGCTACCACAACCGGCCGTTGATGTATAAATAAAGCATTGTTTTAAATGTAACTCTCTCTTATACATGAGTGGAAAAAGCTTGTTAAATCCTGTCTGCGGTGATGGCGCGGGTGCATCTCACAATTTACGTACCGTACCGTATACACAAAACTTCTGGGTATTTCTATAGACAAGAATAGAAAGGCTTCTGGCAGAAGCCTGTCCATTCCTATTATATTTGATTTTAGTACTCATTTATTTTCTAGATTCGAGTAATCGAAATATATTTTCGTAGGTTGTGTTTATTTTCTTTTGCGCTCTTGTAGTTCGGGCGGTTTTAAATCGCCGTCAGCAATTGCCTACCTTGCCTACCGCCTAGAGCCGGCCCAGGTAACTTAGTTAAAGGTGGTGTATGCGTGTTTATTGTTAAACATAAACAGTAAAGACCTAACATTTTTAAGTTTTTATGATAAATGTAGATTCAGAACATTTAAAGATGGCTGAAATAATAATTTTATTCCATAATTTCAATGATACAGTTTTACATAATTAAAATGTATTTTTTTTCAATTTAATAGTTTTCTGCCAAATTTAAGTGTGTTTTCTGAAAAAAACCTCACAGTAGATGTCTTTTTTTTTACAATTTTTTTGGATTCAGTATAAAAAAAAAATAATTAAGAAAATGCGTATCTCACTTAAAAGGCAGAGAATTTTTTTTTCGTATATATTTGGTATATAAAAAACAAAAATTTCAGTTTCCAGTAAAGATGGGAAAAAACTTTGTTAAAAACTCATTTGGGGTGTATTTTGAAAAGTCAGTGATCATTTTATACCTCCGTAACAAACATTTTTATTTTAAAAACAATCAACGCACGGAACACTAATTGCCCAAGTCCCATTTACACTTCACCGATTTTTAAAAGTTGATATAAATTTAATAATATCCATAAACTACTTTCTCAAAAAATATTCAATGTACAGTTACATCGTCTGTTACGAATTAATTATCTGTATGGATGAATATTCTTCATTATCTTCTTGTACAGGGTGAGTCAACGATAGAGTAAATGTTAAGTACAATAGTTTTAGAGAATATTAAGGTACACAGTTTAAAATTACTTTTGAGTATACAGGATACTTCAAAAAAGTGTGGCCGATATAACATGTTTTTTTAAACGGAACATCCTATTTTCTAATTTATTTTTATATATACCTAAACCTAGTAGTTTTTCTAATATTTCAATTTTATTAAAAAAATACTAGTTTTCAGTTTTGTAAAACATTGCTAGTAGCGCCATTGTTTCTGAAGGTGAAATACTCATGATTGGTACGAGCGTTCTATAGAGATGAAAAAAAGATATATGTAAAGAAATTTGAGTTAGTTGCTAGAGGGTGTTCAAAATAAATTTATACATTTCGAATATTTTAAATTGAAAAATCTCACCCTGTATATTATTATTATTTCTGATAGATTATACAAAACCCTTCAATTTCAACGCTGATGTGAAAACATACACAAATAGTTAATAATAATTTTAATATAGTTTAACTTATCTAATGATTAATTATTATGACGTAATAAATGTTCAAAAATATGCCCGGCTACTTGAACATACATGTTTTCGTTTTACTCTATTTTCCCTCACTTTTCCTAGCATAAAGGGCATTATTGTCCTGCACACATCCCGTATCCTATTTTCCATATCTACTGGTGTTGTAGGGGGATTCACATAAACACGATCTTTAGTGTAGCCCCATAATAATAAGTTATTAGGTCACATAATCGAGGGGGCCACTGAATGAATCCATTCCTACCTATCCATTTTTGTGGGTAACGATCGTTTAAAAATTCCCGAACTTCCCGGTGGTAATGAGCAGAAGCTCCGTTTTGTTGAATCCACATTTCTTCCCTTTCAAAGTTATCAACTTCTTCAAGAAACTGGAGTAATTCGTTTTGCAAAAAATTTAGATATTTAGGCCCGTTAAGCGGTTCGCGGAAAAAATATGTACCAATAATTCGAAAATTTAATATTCCACACCATACATTAAGTGACTAATGGTTTTGGTTTTGAACTTCCCGGACCCAAAATGGATTAACTGTTGAATAATAATGCATGTTGTGGCTGTTAACTGCTCCATTACTGCGAAAAGTAGCTTCATCAGAAAACATTATTTTGGATAACGAATTTGGATTGGCCTCTATTGCTCCATTTATGGTGGTACAAAAGTTTACTCGTCGTTCAAAATCACGGTCTTGAAGTTCTTACTGTAGTTCCATATGAAAGGGGTGATACTTGTATTTTCTCGTGGTGCAATTAACCGTAGATTGAGATGTGTCAGATAAGTCAGCTAGTTGACGGTTGCTGACCTGGGGATGATCTTGAACATGAAGTAAAATCTCCATTTCTTTTTCCTCATTGGTAGCATTCTGGTTTATTACTTTCCGCTTCGTATACTCAACGCTACCACTACCATCAAACCGTTCCATTAAGCATTGAAAAGATTTTCTAGATGGTATACGTCTATTAGGGGACTTCGCTCCGTAAAGCCTTACTGCCAAAAGACAATTTTTCCCGCCTCGCCCAGTATATAACTCATTAATTCATTATTAGGAAAATCCATAACTAATATCTTTATACGTAACTTACTACAATAAATTAAACTATTTTTACATGCTTAATAGACATGTCAAAATTTTACAATCCCTATATTTTTATTTTGTCTTGGCATGTTATAGCGTAAGTGTATTAAAATCGAAAACTATTAGAAATAGGTATATGACATACTTAATAAAAGTTCGAGGATTTTGTAAAATCTATCATAAAAAATAATAATATACAGGGTGTGGGATTTAAAAAATTTGAGATTTTTCAATTTAACATAAAATAGTCAAAATGCATAAATTTATCTTGAAAACCCTGTAGCATCTAACTCAAATTTCTTTACAAATATCTTTTTTTCATCTCCATAGAACGCGCGTACCAATTATGAGTATTCCACCTTTAGAAACAATGGCGCTACTGGCAATTTTTTTACAAAACTGCAAACTAGTATTTAAAAAAAAAATTGAAATATTAGAAAAACTACTAGGTTTAGGTATATAATATTATTAATAAAAAAGTTATAAAATTTTAGGCAGAATTTAAAAATAAATTAGAAAATAGGTTGTTCCGTTTAAAAAAAACATATTTTATATCGAAGTATCCTGTATACTCAAAAATAATTTTAAACTGTTCACCTTAACCCTAAAACTATTGTATTTAACATTTTTTCGTCATTCCCGAAACAAATGAGATACTGAACTTTGCTCTATCGTTGACTCACCCTCTACAGTCACATTGTCTGTTATTATCCGTATGGATGAATATTATTCATTATCTTCTTGTATTTTGTATTTTTCGTGAAACAGAAAACACAAAGAAATAATACAACTAACTATACCTCTATTCTTAGACAATTTATGTCCTAATAACACTCATTTTGTGACACGATTTAACCCTCTACAAAACTGGTATAATTGAACACGATACATTATTTTAGTATGTAATCAAATCGTAATCGTCGAAACACATTTCGTTTAGTAAAAAGTCCGGACAGATTAAAAAAACTATTGTCTCTACACTTTAAAATATCATTAGAAACGTTTACCTGACCACATTTAGAGGTTATAAGCTTGTTATTTTCAAGATACATCAAAATTACTAAGCCATTACTAAATGCGATAGGATCGACTGTTATTTGGCTTTAATAAACCCTAGTCTATCATTATGTTCGTATTTTGTTCAACTGATGCCGCAATAAAAAACTCGAATGGTATTTCATTTCTTTTATCGATTTGATGATGAAATAATAAGATTGTTCTTTGTCCATGAGCGTTGTGGTTTAGATGTAATGGAGATTTAAAATTGAAGATCTTGGGCAATAGAAATAACGAGACAACTTATTCTACAACAAGTAATTAATAGAAATATTGAAGATGATTAAAATGATAAATATATTGCATATAAAATATTTTACACACGACATGTTTATGTTATCTTGCGTTTTGGCTAGATGGCCGGCCCAATTCTATTTTAAAACAAGAACTTTCTCAGCTGCACCTATCACTCTCGTTCGGTTCCTAATTTTTTTATTTGGGACTTCAGCTCGAAGAAACAAACCCAACATCGACCGCTCCATTGCCGCTTAAGTTACCCTTATCCTAACACGTAGGCTGAAAAGTTTTTGGTCTGACACATAGATGTCGCCCTTTTCAAAAAGTCCGAATGATTTTTAGGAAGTACCAACCTTTAAACCAGTGATTCCCAAAGTGGTTCAGGTGGACCCCCAGGGGTCCACGGGAGACTCGACGGGGTCTACGCTGGCGTGAAAAAAAAAATGGGGGTTCACAAGTTGTAAGTGGGGGTCCACGAAAATGTATCTGGTTTCGATAGTAAAGAACAAAAATGTTGGCTTGGCTTTACCTATCAATGTAGGCAGATAATACACTACTCAAAGAAATTAAGGGAGCAAAAAAAAAATTCCAAATTTTTCGGTGATTTTTGACAGGCTGTATTTCGGTGAAAAATGGTCGTATTGAGACTTTCAAAAAAAGCATTTTGAAGCTTTAAGATTCTAATTTTCAGATTTTTTGGCTAAAATTTTTTAGAAGTTACGGTTCTCATGCAATCCTAAGAGAAAAAATAATATTACAAATATTTTGCTTTTTTTTTGGTCCATGGGCTTGAAAAAATTTTTTTCAGTTAGGCCGGCATATGGATCAGATAACCTATTTATTTAACATTAATTTCCTTGTTTTAAAACCTCCCTTAATTTTTTTGAATAGTGTATTTTAAGAAGGCCAGCGGCTGTTACATGTAAAAACTTGCATATTCGATATTCAGTACAACGCGCGTTGAGACTTGCAAAGCGCCACCCGCCTGCCCACAACGCAACCCGTTCAGACGAGCAAAGGGATGAAATACGACTTGTGCTGTGCTTGCAATCTTGCATGAACTTGTTTGATTCTTCACCAATATAAATACGAATGCCAAGAACAAACGTTACTCATTTGTTTCTGGAATTTTGAAAAGAAAAGTGTGAGTGAATCGATGTCAGTGTTTGCCAGTGCCGGAAAAAGTAAGTACCTGCCTATTTGTTATTCATACTTTTATTTTATATTGTAATAATATTATATTTGTTATGTTTGCGTGTAGTAGGTACGTAATAAAAATTAAATACTGAACAGGGCCATTATTCGATACTTTTATAAAAGAACAGAAAGCCGAGAAAGATTGAACTTTTAGTACTTTTTATTATAAAATTATTTATTTACCCGACTGTGGTGATTCACTAAAGGAGAGATATATGATTGACCTGCATGTTTGTACATATTTCAGTGCCCTCGTAGTTGCTAATGCTAAATGACTAAAAATATTTTCATAAATTGTACGTGTCTTTATGTACCACTCGTAACGTACATCAAAGTAATAAATAAATCATTAAAATCGCGGAGTTTTGATGTTAAAATATTCTTTAAAAGTATTTTCTCTCGAATTTAAAGAAATGTATCAAAATATAATTAATCAAAAAATATTTTATATTACATTAAAATAGGTTCAGCCGTTTTGTGAAAACCTCTATATGGGTCTTAGCAGTTTATTGCTTTTAATAATTAAAATCAGTTTTGCCGCCGGCATTTTGGTTTTTTCATTGCAATAATTAATTAATTCTATTTTATTCTGTTAAAATAGCCATATCCTGTTAAAGTCGCCTTATGATTACTAAAACAAACATTTTTTTCTTTACAGATAGGTAACTGATACGAAACATGGCTGAATCTAAGAAGAAATGCCGACAGTACAGTGTTGATTATTTGAAATTTGGTTTTCTTCCATCAAAGGCAGACAAACGATTGCCCATATGCCTTTTATGCAACCAAGTTTTGAGCAATGACTCTATGAAACCATCGAAGCTCGAAGATCATCTAAGAGGGTGTCATCCTGATAAAATAGGTAAAGAATTAAAATATTTTCAAACATTGAAGGAAAAATATGAAAAGAGACCCACGGTGCACAGTATGTTCGCTTCAACGTGTCAAAGTAACGATGATGGCTTGCGGGCATCTTACAATATCTCATTGCTTATAGCGAAATCTGGAAAACCGCACACCATCGGAGAACAGTTAATTTTACCCGCTATTGAAGAGGTTTTAAAAACTGTTCTGCACCTTCATTTGACGTACTCAAAAGAATTCATTTGAGTAACAACACTGTGCAAAGACGTATTGATGAAATGAGCTCTGATATTGAAAACTTCTTGTGTAATTATCTACAAACAACTCATTTTTCTATTCAACTGGACGAGTCAACTTTACCTGGTAATGAAGCTTTATTATTGGCATATGTTTGATTTGTTATGGACGAAGAAATCCATGAAGAGCTGCTATTCGCGAAAAACTTTGGAGACGGACACTAAAGGCGAATCAATATTTAATGACCTGAGTGATTTTTTTAAGGAAAAATCGATTACATTTACAAACAATATTTCGGTGGCAGCAGATGGAGCTCCTGCTATCTTCGGGCGATATCGTGGGTTTATAAGCCATCTTAAAAGAATTATACCAGGAGTAACTGCAATTCACTGTGTCATCCACCGACAACACCTGGTAGCGAAAAATTTGAGTGATAGATTGCACCAATCGCTTCAATTTGTGATTAAAGCAGTTAACAAAATAAGAAGCAATGCGTTGAATACCCTTTTATTTGCACAATTGTGCGACGAAAATGATGAAGACTTCCAACGATTGCTCTTACATACTGAAGTACGCTGGTTGTCGAAAGGTGCACAAGATTTTACTCACTTTTTGAATCAGTTTTAGAGTTTCTGGAAAGTAAAGATCCAGATTTAAAAGAAAACCTGATCAAATTGAAAGCAGACATCGCGTATTTGACAGATTTGTTCAAAAAATTTAATGAAATTAACTTGCAGTTACAAGGGGACAGCCTAAATTTAATAAAAACAAAGGGTGTAATTTCGGCATTTCTTGGAAAATGAAATTTATGAAGCAAAATATTAGTCGGCGCGAATTCTCCCAGTTTCCAAACTTGTCACAGGCAGAATGTCTTGATGAGGATATTCAGACATACGTTCAACATTTAAATGCCCTGCATGATGACTTCAAAAATAGATTTGAAGATATTCTGACGACGGAAATACCACCATGGATCATAAATCCATTTGATGAAACGGAAGTGGCGAATGTGGTATTACAAGAGGAGCTACTCGAGCTTAGTACCAATGAGGAGCTGAAGGGAAATTTAAAAAAGGCTATCAAACATCTTGGCGGCAGGAAGAAATACCCGAAAAATATCCTGGGCTGTGGGAAATTGCGAGAAAACTTTTGATAGCGTTTCCCTCGTCATACCTTGTCGAAAACAGTTTTAGTGTCGTTACAAACCTATTAACAAAAAAAAGGAGCAGATTGAACATCACAGAACGGGGAGATTTGCGGTTATTCCTTACAAAACTGAAGCCAAATATTGATAATTTGCTGTCAATCCATCAAGTACATCACTCCCATTAAAATTATGACTATTTTTTTTTAATTGTTGATTTGCATTGTTGAAGTTACGGTACGTTATTAATGTTTAATTTTAATTCTATTAAGTCTGTAATCATATCATTTTAATAAATAGAACACAAGAAAATATACTATTTTTCTTTTTATTTTTACCACTCCGAATTTAGGGTTGGAACTCAGCCACGACGCAATTTCCATCGTTAGATCTAATCTTCACATTTTTTGACGAGTTTTGGGAATATAGTAGAAATGTAGAAACCAGTAAAATTTTGAAAGTGGTCTACGAGAAAAAAACTTTGGGAACCTCTGCTTTAAACGATACATGTCAAAATTTTATGATATTTCGACGATTAGTTTACAAGTTACAGTGATTTTAGTGACGCTACTTTTGATGTTTTCAAAACACTGGAAAAAATCGAATTTCATGTGTTGATTAAACACTGTTTTTTGATGGGAAAAAAATTCCGTTCAAGCAAAACAATGGCTTGATAGGTGTTACGAGGGCTCTGCCTCTGGAAAATGACTCATCATTTACTGGTATGCTGAATCTAAATGGGATCGTACAGACACTAATGATTCTGAACGTCCAGGACGCCCGAAAAATAACAAAAAAATCCACAAAACTGTTTTGGATGACCGTAAAGTGGAATTGCGTGAGATAGCTGTACACATAGTTTGTACATTACTGGTAGGGTCTTTAAATAGTGATGTGTATGTAGTCTCGTCTTGTAATAACGTTTAAATCTTATTAAAACACTCATTTTTATCCACTGCAATTGTGCACCCCTATTTGTTTGATTGACGAATGTAAATCTCCGGATGAGACCTTAGGAAATCGTTTAATTTTTTAAAAATACGAACCAACCAATGGTATTTCTTAAATTTTGATTTACAAAAGAAGTTAATTACTAAGTTAGTTACTCTCGCTCTGAGAAACTCCTTAGAATTGTCTGTGATGTCATCAATTATATTTTCAATCTCCGCCAATAGACTGCCAATGTTATATATCTTTGTAGGTACCCAGTACGCCAAATTTGGGACCCAGTGAAAGTCAGATACATCTTTAGGGATTTCAGTCTTGGCTGAACTCTTTGCTTCACATTCTACCGTCGATTTCCAAGGAAAAACACCACCTACTATTCCCATATTGCAGTCAAGGATGCCCGATGTTGTCTTCAGACAGCGCATCATAAAGCGTATTTTAATGAAGCTAGACACCAAGAAGGCTTCTGGCGCTGACGGAACCTGCCATAGTTCTCAAAAACTGTGCAAGGGAACTAACACCAGTTTTCTGTAGACTTTTTAACCTATCCTACAGAAAGGGAATAGTTCCGTCCTGCTGGAAATGTGCCACGGTTCAGCCGATACCTAAAAAAGGTAAGAAGACCTTGCCAAATAACTACCGACCAGTTGCACTGCTTTCAATAATATCGAAAGTCATGGAAAAGGTTATCAATGAGCATCTTCTAAAATATCTTGAACGATTCAATATTATTAGCGATCACCAATATGGTTTTCGTAAACATAGATCAACAGGAGATCTTCTGACTTATATAACACATGTTTGGAACAACGCAATTGAACACTTTGGAGAGTCTCGAGCGGTTGCTCTTGACATATCCAAGGCATTCGACCGTGTTTGGCACGATGGACTGTTGGCTAAGTTACGCTCTTATGGTATATCTGAAAGGTTCTGTTTGTGGCTCTCATGTTTCCTCAGAGAGCGTTCTTTATGAGTGGCGGTCGACGGATTTCTTTCTAACACCCTTACTATCAACGCCGGTGTGCCCCAGGGCTCCATACTGTCTCCTACTCTCTTTCTCATTTACATTAACGATCTGCTGGAAAAGACCGGGAATCCAATCTATAGCTTTGCAGATGACAGTACGCTTGTCTCTTCATTCACCTTGAACGCTCGGACATCGGCTGCTCAGGCGAATATCCGCAGACAGCAGGAGGTCGTTCAACTTAACAAAGACCTGGAAGAAATTCTATCTTGGGGTGACAGTAACCAAGTGGAATTTAACGCTACAAAAAACCCAAGCGGCAGTTTTTTTTCTAAAAAAGTTAACGTTGCTGAACCCGACATAGTTATGTCGGGGCACTCCATTCCCCTAGCATCGTCGCTCAATTTGTTGGACGTTAGTTTGGGAGCAAATATGTCTTGGCATGAACATGTTGCAGGCATAGCAAGGAGAGCTTCTCAAAAGTTGGGAATATTATTTAGAACCAGAAAGCTTTACACCCCACAACAACTGTTAATTCTTTACAAAGCCCAAATTCGACCAACTATGGAATACTGCTCCCACGTTTGGGGCTCCGCTCCCAAACATACACTGCATTTGTCGGATTCTGTTCAGAGAAGAGCGGTCCGTCTGATTGGGGACCCGGAATTGACCGGCGGCCTTGATTCACTGGAACATCGAAGAACGGTTGGCGACTTGAGTCTGTTCTACAAGTATTTTCATGGAAAGTGTTCGAAGGATGTAGCCCGCTTAATTCCTCCCAAAGCGGTGCATGTTAGAAATACACGTCGCGCTGGTGCTTCGCATCCGTATGAGGTTCAGCTTGTTACTCCGCGTACAACGCTTTTCAAGGAATCTTTTATATGGAGAACGTCATCCCTTTGGAATAATTTGCCCAGCGCTGTGTTTCCCACCGAGTACAATTTACAGCGATTCAAGAACAACGTGAATCGCTTTTTCCGCACTCGTGCCGCTCCTGGAGCGCTTCAGGGACTTCCCTGCAGCACGTGTGCTAGACCAATAAAAAAAAAAAAAGTCAAGTTATCAAAAGAACGTGTTGGTCATATTTTGCATGAACATTCGGGTATGGCAAAACTGCATAAATTGAAGTTCGAATTACTTCCTCATCCATCGTATTCTTCAGATTTAGCTCCTAGCGACTATTATCTATTTGCAAACCTCAAAAAAATGCTCGCGGGAAAGAGATCTGAAGAAGTTATCGCCGAAACTGAGGCCTATTTTTAAGGCAAAGACAAATCCTTTTACAAGAAAGGTATAGAAATGTTAGAAAAGTGTTGGACTAATTGTATTGCTCTTAAAGGAGACTATTTTGATGAGTAAAGTCGAGTTTCGCAAAAAAATGTGTTTTAAGTAGCTAGACTAGAAACTTATATGGAATAATGATTCCACAGCATTTATTAATCAGTGTATCAAAAAAATGTTTAAATAAAAGTTATAGGGTGTTATACGGCGCACATGCTGACGTTAACAATAAAATGTTTTGAACTGTCAGTTCGAAGAAATTATGCCATCTTAATTTTTTCAAAATGAATAGCCCTGTATATTATTTTATTTTTGAGTCCTACTAAAAATTCTAGATATTATTTGTCTAACATACCATTTGAAAGTTAAAATAAAAAGACAAAAAAAACTAATAATAAATAGGTAATACTAGGTTTATTTTTAAGGAAACAGTTGCTCAAAAGGCCTACCGTTAACAGCGAGACAATGACCCAATCTATCATAAACACCCTGAACAGAGTTTTTCAGGGAATCCGGGGTGATCTGTGCTACTTCATATTAAATTCCTTGTTGTAAATCTTTTACAGTTTCAGGTCGACTTAGGTAAATTTTGGTTTTCAAATGACCCCATTATCAAAAATCGAGTTGCGTAAGATCGTGACTCTTTGAATTTTTAGTAGGATGGCGTAATTTCTTCGAACTGACAAATCAAAACATTTTATTGTCAACGTCAGCATGTGCGTCGTATAACACCCTATAACTTTTATTTAAATATTAATAAATGCTGTGGAATCATTATTCCATACATATGGGGCACCCTGTATATATATATATATATATATATATATATATATATATATATATATATATATATATATATATATAGTAAAGAGTCTTCTAAAAAAGTATGAATTACTTTTTGTCTTAAATATGCCTTACTTAATTAACAATAAATAATTAATCAAATCATATGCAATTTTAACGTCACAGCTTAAGGGGTCACTACCGAGAAAAATGAAAAAAAAATACGTTTTCGTTTTTTTTTTTCCATTTTTATAATCTACAATCATTTCTGCACAAAACAATCCAACCCCCACAATTATACGATGAGTATAAGTGCCTGAAATTTTTATATAAAGTAGTCAAGGTATGAGCCATCAGTCAGTATCGCCAAGATATGAGTCCTGCTCAGCCTTCGCCTAGCTTCGCACTACGCACCTTTCAATATACCACCCCATTCCACACATTATGATGTTATTATTATTTTCACTATTATTATTATTAGCCCACTTTTTATTAACAATGCTTAGGAATAATTATATAACACTATTTACTATATAGAAATAAAAAACTTTATTTTTACAAAAATATTTTGAAATTTCTCAAACAAACACTTAGGGTGATTTCACCACCACATTTTTTGCAGTCCACTGTTGAGTTCAGTGCTTTACTCAGCTCTCCAACATCCACCAAATCATACGCATGGTTGCTCATGAATAACTCAAATTTATTTTGATTACCTAGTTTTTTTTTTGAAGAAGAAGGTGTACGATTTTCAGATGAGGTTGATGGTGTTGATTCAACAGATGGTAAGGACATGACCAATTTACGAGCAACAGAAATATGTGTCCCACTAAAAGGTTTATTCCTTTTCTTGCTCTTGAAGCTAGTCTTTGGCTTAGTCATTTTTCTTCACAAAACAATAATAAAAAACTATAATAAAATAACAATATAATAAAATTTAAAACAGCAATAGTAACAGAAAACAGGAAAAAAAATTGTAAATATGTAAACAAAAACAATCTTTCACGTAAAATATAACCAAACAAAACAAAACTAAAAAAAAAAAAATTTGGAAAAAAACATATTTTGTTGTAAACAATCAGTGTTGCCAAACTTGTTTTTGCAAAAAAAAAGAAGACAAACACTCTAGAAATAAATTAAAAAAGTTGATTATAACAAAAAAAGCAGTCAAAACTACAACTTTTTAGTTTTTTCGGCTCTCCTGAAAAATTGACTTTTTTGCACATTTGCCCCATTATCTTCAAAACTATAAAAGTTATTGAGCTATTTTTTTTTTTTAAATATCCATGGCAACACTGTCTACAGTTCGGACTAAGGAAATGTCAAACGAAACAGCTGGTAATTTACCGCGTCAATTCAAACATACAAATAAAATTCATGAACTTTCAAAATTTCTAGAAAATGTAATTTAAATTATTTCTTTAAACCCTTAGTCCCATTAAATTATATAATAATAAATAATAAGTATGCAAAGTTCGTTGAAATAGGATGAACGGTTGCTGAGAAAATGGGTTTTACTTTTCAATGTAAATTGACCTCGGTAGTGACCCCCTTAAATGATGCAAAATAACAACAGGGGTCAAAACTTATCGCATTTTGAAATTTACGGAGGCAGCGTTGCTTTGATTTCTTAGTGCAATTGTTTTTTGTTTAGTTTGACATTTTTTCATTCAATAAAACGAAATTGTTTAAGAATGGGTAGTCGAACTATAATTTCTGAGAGAAGTTTAATTATTACTCATTACAAGAATGGATACAGCCAAAGAGACTTAGCCAAAATGGTAAATAAATGTCCGTCAACTGTTCAGCATATCATTGAACGTTACCGGAATGAAAATAGAGTCGAGAATAAGTCAAAGTTGGCTCCAAATAAGATGTTCAATGAACGTGAAGAAAGATGGATTTTAAGAGAGGTATCAAATAATCCAAAAAAAAGTGCGTCAAAGTTATGCGCCGAGGTGGAAAGACAGTTTGGAAAAAGGTGTAACCCCGAAACAGTTCGACGGATATTGCGAAATAATAATTTACATGGTCGAACTGCTAGAAATAAGCCTTTCATTAGCCAAAGAAATAGACGCGTGAGATTGGAATTTGCCAGAGAGCATATCAATAAAGACTTGAACTTCTGGAATTCAGTAATATTTGCTGATGAGACCAAAATAAACTTATTTGGGTCCGATGGAAAAATATCAGTGTGGAGAAAGCCTAACGAAGAATTAAAATTGAAAAATATGAAAGCTACGGTAAAGCACGGGGGAGGTGGAGTGATGTTATGGGGCTGTATGTCATCTGCAGGAGTAGGTAACATGCATTTCGTCGAAGGCAATATGAACCAATATGGGTACTTGAATATACTAAGGCAGTATCTCGTTGCTAGTGCCCAAAAATTATATTGAAAACAATTATCGGTTCTATCACTACAATGATCCAAAGCACACGTCATTTCGAGTCCGCAGTTGGTTGCTTTATAACTGTCCAAATGTTATTAAAACACCAGCCCAGTCACCACACTTAAATGTAATTGAAAATTTGTGGCTGACATTAAAAAATAAAGTAAACAGTGCCCCAATATCAAATAAAACTGAATTAAAAGTTTAAATTACTGAAGCATGGAACACTATTTCCCCGGAGTATACTAGAAAGTTAGTTGAATCAGTGTCCAGAAGATTACAAGCCGTTATTGATAATGAGGGAGGCCCGACGAAATATTAGCAGGCTTATTTCAAATTCTACAGTTTGTTTTCTCTAATAATTTTGGTATATTGAATTTTGCATCATTTAAGCTGTGACGTTAAAATCGCATATAATTTAATTAATTATTTATTGTTAATTAAGTAAGGCATATTTAAGACAAAAAGTAATTCATACTTTTTTAGAAGACTCTTTACTAATTTAATTTCAATAAATTGTTTTTTTCCAAATAAATAAAGAGGCACTGAGACCAGTTAGTCTTTTTTTATAGCGACTGCATCATTTAAGCTGTGAGTCACTGTATATATATATATATATATATATATATATATATATATATATATATATATATATATATATATATATATATATATATATATATATATATATATATATATATATATATATATATATATATATATATATATATATATATATATATATATATATATATATATATATATATATATATATATATATATATATATATATATATATATATGTATGTATATATTTATTTACTTCTTTTTCTTTATAACAACACAATAGTTAAAAGCATTGTAACATATGGTAGTGAGGTATGGCAGTTAAAAGAAAAATCCGTTAAATCCCTAGAGGCCACAGAAATGGACTACTGGAGACGGGCAGCCGGAAGATCTAAGCTGGAAAGAATAAGGAACGAGAGAATTCGTGAAGTTATGGGTGTAAAAAAGACCATAGTCGAAGAAATAAGGGTGAAACAACTTAAATGGTATGGACACGTCCAAAGAATGACACCAGAGAGGCTCCCAAAACAAATATTAGATTGGACACCTACAGGAAGAAGAAGAAGAGGTAGACCAAGAATGAGCTGGAGAGAGGGCATTGACAAAGAAATGCAAGAAAGAGGACTGGAGGAAGGCCAGTGGAATGACCGCACCGAATGGCGACTGGGTATCGGAAGACGTCGAAGAACGTTGTGAAACCGATATAATATATATATAAAGAGTTGTAGTTGTCGTATCATGTCCGAACATGGGGAATATTTTACCAAGGCTTTTGAGCTTTTAAGACTACGACATCAATAGAAACTTGTTTACACATCCTATATAATGCCATTGGAAGCACCACACGAATTGGGCTCATAAACCTATTAAAATCTTATTTCATCCGAATTATCTTTCTCTCTCTTTAAAATCTGCTGATTCTTAGTTTATTTCCTGTAGGAACTTGTTACGTTCGATCTAGTGGTCTAATACCAAGTACACCGAAAGTTGGAATTATTATGTAGTCTGAGGGTTTTTCGTAAAAATTTCATCCAGTTTTTTATTGAATTTGTGCATCACATTTGCTCATGAGTATATAATAGGTGAAATGTACAATAAGGACTTAATTTCACTACTGTGAGTTGTGTTCCTTTCCTTCAGTAATAGACTAATGCAAAAATAAAGTAAATACTGTTTCATTAATTGAAAGACCTGTAAACAAGTGCAGACTTTTTACTCGTGTCAATTTAAAACTCTGGAGCATCGGAGCTATAGAGTGGCTTTAAATAATTGATGAAGCGCATTTTATACAAATGGTAGTATAAAGTTAACGCCGTTAAACTGGGGGGTGAGCAAATATCAAAATGCGTCCCTAGAGTAACATCATTTTATGCATACACAGTTTCAAAATAGAGTGTATTTTTCCACGAAGCACAATTTTTAATAAAGCCGGTGAAATGACGAACGAAAATAAATTGACAGTTTTATTCTGATGCCAGTTGATCGAATGATAGAAATTGTATATTGAGATTCGTTTTTTCAGTTTATATAATGATTTATTATAGTTAACAAATCCACACTTTAAATAATGGTTAAAGGTAAAAATGATAGTTTTAATTATACAGGCCCACAAAAAAAAGGTGACATACCATATCATGTTTTTGGTGTGCTGAAAACAAATCCAAGGGCAGAATTGACTCATCACCAAAGAATAACCTCAAGAAACACCGCGAAAATGAGCAAAAATACTTTTACAAGAAAATTAAATATATTAACAAGCAACATTTTGGGGTGCTGAAATCGAATCTAAGGTTAGAATTCACCCATCATGTCAGTATTTTGACATAACCTCAAAAACACCTAAAAAATGGTCAGAAATACGTCTATAAGTAACTTAAAAAAATTAAATGAACAGACTACCATATCTATACGTATTTTGGGGTGCTTAAACCGATTATGCCAAAAGAATTGATCTATCAAGTCTTGAAATAACCTCAAAAAGTCCAGTCCTTTCATTCACAGGTTGCAGGATTAAGGTTAGTTCAGCGCTTCTCGCCCACTTGATGCTTTATTAAAGTGTTTCCCCTCGCACATCACCCTGTCGATGCTGGATAACAGTAAGTCCCCTCACCTCTCACTCCAATGGAAGAACTTTACAACCAGAATTCTAAACCTAACATAACATAATGCACGAACTGTACACCAAAAACTCTAAATCTAACATAGCCTAATGCAAAAAGTTTACACCAAGAGCTTTATACCAAGAAATCTAAACCTAACATAGCCTAATGCAAGAACGCTAATCTTAAAATACAACCTAATACAAGCAGCTTACACCAAAATTTTCACACCAAGAACTCTACACCTAACATAACCTAATAGAAGAAACTTACATCTGGAACGTTAAAATCTAACCATAACATACCCTAATACAAAAAAAAACAGCAGACCACCATTTCTATACGTATTTTGGGCAAATAGTTCAACAGAATTGACCTGTTACGCCAGGATATGGAAATATCCTCAATTGGTCCAGCCCTTTCATTCACAGTATGCTGGATTATTGTGAGTTCCATCGCTTTTCACCCTAGGCGTGCTTTATTTAAGTGAGTCCCCTCACCTTTCATCATCGGGGTGCTTTATTCAAGAGAGTCTTCTCGCCTCTCACTAGCGGGAAATCACTTTAATAAAGCATCCAGTGAGCGAGAAACCAGGGGACTCACCTTAATCCAACAACCTGTAAATGAAAGGACTGGACTTTTTAAGGTTATTTCAAGATCTTGATTTAATAGGTCAATTCTTTTGGCATATTCGGTTTAAGCATATCAAAATACGTATAGCTACGGTGGTCTGTTCCTTTAGTTTTTTAATTTACTTACAGACGTAATTCTGACCATTTTTGAGTCAAAATGCTGACATGATAGGTGAATTCTGATCTGGGTTTCGATTTCAGCATCCCATACATATAGTTTTCTCTTTACAGTTTTAATCTTTTTATAAAAGTATTTTAGTCATTTTCGAGGCGTTCTTTGAGGTTATGTCAAAATCCCTGTATGATGAGTCAATTCTGACCTCGCATTCGTTTTTTGCACACCAAAAAATATTTGTTATGGTATCTCACTCTACTACAAAACTTTTTTTTTGTAGTCCTGTGTTATCAAAATTATCAATAGCCTTTTTTTATAAAAGTGTATAGTTGTAACGATCCTTCGGATTACCGAGACAACAAATAATTTCGAGACTGTCGATACAGAATGTTACGTCACAGTGTAAGGGTAAAAACTGTGAAAAGTTTGTTTTTGCAAGTTGTCATATTATTGTTACTTTAATGTCAATGAGTGGCAATTATTACTATACATAATTAAGTCTTTAACACATGTCGGTGCACAAAACATTGGCCTGTAGCTACCAAAATAATATTATTATAAATATTTTACCTTGACTAATACAATTTTGGCAGAATTTCAATTCAATTACATTAGATTCCATTCAAAATTAATAGTTACTGTGCGGCCCCGGTCCTTCTCAAAGGTGTACTCAATGTTCAAAATCACGGAATTTCCTATACTTGGGTCGCGCACAGATTGGTAAAGTTGACAATAGTATTTCAAATTTAAAGAATGAACCTACAAAACAATGTTACACTACACATTTATGTCACCATTTACTACATTTTGGGTTGCCTACCCATATATACAGTAAAAATGCATTAAGGTGATTCTAACCGTTTTCGCTTGGCGCCCCGTCCTGAACTGCCCGACTTCTTTCTCAACTCGATCGTCTAAAAACTACTCCATAGATTCTAGCAATTTTTTTTGGTTTGAATCATTCTATTTTAAGCTTTGATTTAACTCTGGTCTAATCAAGAAATTTCAATTCTCAAGCTCGTGGTAACCGAGGAAACATGACTGTAAGAGGGATGTGAAAATATGTGTTTTTTTGTACATAATGTTCCTTTTCTATCATTCTACTGCCCTTCTTTCTCGATTATTAGAAAACAACTTAACCGTAATAGATTTTTCAAATTTTAATTTGTCTAGTTACAGCTCCAAAAAAACTAAAATATCAAAATGTATCTCAAGTTTTTTCCTTCCGATAATTTTTTTTCGGATTTTTTTTACTATGTCGTTCAAAATGTTCAGAGACATGTCCTTAAATACTAAAAAAGACTGGTAACTATATTTAGCTGAGAAAAAGAATATTGTGTCGAAAAAAAAAAAAACGAACGAATAAAATAACATATAAAAATAAATCGGAAACTATTAGAAATAGGTATATGACATACTTCATAAAAGTTGAAGGGTTTTGTAAAATCTAGCAGAAAAAATAATAATATACAGGATGTGCCATTTAAAAATTTGAGATTTTTCAATCCAAAGTAGTCGAAATGTATGAATTTATTTTGAACACTCTGTAGCATCTAACTCAAATTTCTTTGCAATTATCTTTTTTTTTATCATCTCTATAGAACGCTCGTTCCACTTATGAGTATTTCACCTTCAGAAAAAATGGCGTTACTGGCATTTTTTTACAAAAATGAAAACTAGTATTTAAAAAAAAAATTCAAATATTAGAAAAACTACTAGGTTTAGGCATATACCATTATTAATAAAAAAGTTATAAAATTTTGCGCTGAATTTAAAAATAAATTAGAAAATAGAATGTTCCATTTAAAAAAAACATATGTTATATCGGCCACACTTTTTTAAAGAACCCTATATACTCAAAAATAATTTTAAAACCGTGCACCTTAACATTCCCTAAAACTATTGTATTTAACATTTTTTCGTCATTCCCGAAACAAATGAGATAATGAACTTTACTCTATCGTTGATTCACCCTGTACAGTTTTTCGGATCTAACTAACAACGAACTATTCATATACAAACTACAAAAAGAACACTGTAACGATTTAACACTAGGTAACAAGTTTACTGAGCGCGACAATTTATCTGTACACTTATATTTATATTCCAAAGTTTAAACACTCGGCTGAATAAATGAAGATTGGAGAGGTGCGTGCGCCAGCCGTCTACTGATATTTCGAGTGTTGCCAAGCATAAATAAATTATTAACATTTTAACACCTACCTTTAAATTTTAAAATTAAATTTTGGTTTTGAAAATTGATAACCGGCGACCCCCAAAAAAGCCAAGGTGACCCCCTTGTGGGTCGCGACCCACCGGTTGAGAACCAGTGGCCTAAAGCGACCTGTGAGAAAGCTGCTAGAGAGATTAAACTTGCCGAATTATACATGCGACTATAAAAGAGTAGCTTCTTTCTCAAGCGCCTAATCTAACAAGATAATTCTTCATTCAAATATGAAATTTCTGTAGATCCACCACTCCGTTATATTAATTTTTGGTTGATTTTCGAAAAATATATAATTATTTCTCTTTTAAGCAAAAAATAAGAATAAACTTGCACAGCTTCAGGCAAGAACATATTTCGTGGTCAGTCATCAGTTATTTTGGATGTACTTTTAATATTTACCAATAATTTGTAACGGTATTTGCCTCATTGTAAATTATAATGTCGCCTTTGAATCTTTTTAGCCAAGTAAAAAACGCGATTTAACAATTTATTTTATTTCTCATTTTAAATAAGAATAAAACAATTCCAGTTTGACCCACAATTAAGTTGATTTCAAGACAAATTACAATCACGAAATCACAATCTAGTTTATATTGGCCTAATGATCAGTTTCAAAAGAGCTAAAATTTACTAAAACAAGGTAAAATTAAATTTAATAATAATCACTGAGTTTTGAAAAAAACATAAAAGTGATTCACGGAAGACATAAAAAGTGGACCTTTCTTTGTGAATTAGTATTTTAGAATCAGGGCCGTAGTAGAATTATGAGGAAATAGCTGAATGCTTTTAAGCCTTCTAATTAAACTATAAATGCACACCCGATATACATCTTATTCTTCTTACAATCCAGTTGTACGTCAAGCGATTTTGTGCTGTTTCTTTATTTCCCTATGGTTGGCCTTGTGTTTTAATTATGATGATGGAATTGGCACTGGGGTAACAAGTTCTTTTCTAGAGTACCAAATAATTGGTGCGTGAAATATTCTTTATAGGTGATGCCTTGAGGTAGACGTAATTGCTAGGTGCCGCACAGGTCACTGGTCAGCCGAATTGATAAAACAGCTAAGCCAGCCAGATAAGCGGAAATTTACTTAAATAAATAAACTTTAATTGCATATATATACATATATACATATATATATATATATATATATATATATATATATATATATATATATATATATAGAGTGTTATGAAAAATCGTTTAATGTGCTGTAACTGGTAAATCCTTATAGAAAAAGATATTTGCATAAAAATAGTAATAAAAAGCAATTCTATTTTATACCGGAAAAATTCGACCCTAAAGAAACGATGAAATGAAAAGATCGTTTTCACTTTGCCAGTGGTTAACAAAACAAATGGGATATACAGTATCGCCTTGGTTTAACTAGAAACTTCATAACAAATTTCATAAAAAAAATAATTAATTTTTACCTTTGCCCAAATAAAAGGGGATCCAACTATTTTTACTATTTGAAAAAGTTTTCAATTGTTCTCATGGCCGTTGTCGGAGCCGATTATAGCTTTATATGTGTCGATATTGGTGCATATGAGAAAAATAGCGATACTGGTATCTTTGAGGGTTCTGGTATGGGCAAAAGATTTGAAGCTGGCACCATGAATATTTCAGAGGGAAAGAATATCCCTGAACAATAAGATATATGCCCCTACGTACTAATTGGCGATGAAGGGTTTTCGTTAAAGACTTAATGAGGCCGTTTTCTTACAGACAATCGCGGAGAGACATTTAAAAAGGAAAGATATAATACTAGATTATGCAAAGCTAGAAGAATAGGGGAAAATACATTTGGCATATTGGCGTAAAAATGGAGGAAATTTTATAGACCAATAGAGCTATCTATCGATCACACCATATTAATCGTTCATACAGCATGTATTTTCCATAATTTTCTGCGAATGAAAACATGTGACAATGTGTACTTTGAAATACTAGAACTGCCGAATGCTACATTAGAGGCATTTCCAAATATAAATCGTGACATGAGACGTGTAGCTAATTCAGCATTTGAAATACGGGAAAAGTTCGTGCAGTAATTTAATACCAACATGTAAACATAACCTATATTTATTAAAATTACTTACTGTCCTTATTTGGTTCAGTTTCAATCTGGTACCACACTTTATCTTTCTTCCGGCAATTTTTACAGTCCTCATCACTCAAATCGTACAATATCGCATATTATTTTGCAGCTTTAATTAATTTTTCAGTCATAATTTGCCTCGGACAATCGAAAACAACATGGCGGTTGGCGATAAAAAATCGTGCCGACAGCTTTGCCTCCGTAAAACACAGTCAAGGCGATATAACGCGCGATACGACATCGCATCGGTGTGAGCATCGTCATATACCGCTGCAAAACTTTGTACCGCAACTCTGTCGCTATCGCAATCGCAACCGGTTTATCGCGCTGGTGTGGGGAAACCTTTATCGCGCCGGTGCGCCTTTATTTTGAGTGAAAACAATATGCTCATAATAAAAACAATCACATTTTTATTTTTGGCTGCTAAAAACATGTTAATTATATTCAAAACCACTAGTTTTAATTAAAAATTATCATATATGATTTTTTAAAAGAAAATTAAGAGAAGAAAAGTCTTCAGTAAAAGTGCAAATACTTTTTGCTAGTTATACAAGGACATGTGAATTTAAGTGATCACAGACTTTGTTGGGACAACAATGCGGGAGTGGTGTCACAAAACAAACGATATAAAATTTATAGACTAAATAATATAAGCAAATATGTTACAGCTTATCAATTACTAGCTAATACCAGTGAAGTAGCGGGGGGATGGCAGGGTTAGAAAGGTTTTCTTTTATTGGGCGAAGTTCAATTGTACAGAAGAGCTCTTTTCATGAAATATGGCCACCTCCGGTCATCGATTTTTAAACTGAGTTTAAATTCCACTTTTTTTTTATGGGTCTAGCACACGTGCTGCAGGGAAGTCCCTAAAGCGCTACGTTGTTCTTGAATCTCTGTAAATTGTACTCGGTCCCATCGTCGACAATCGATTTATACATTGGATTTAGGCTTTAAAAGTTTCAATGGATGAAAAGATTTTTTTTAAAGTTCCATTGTTTAATAGGGTTCTTTTTTGTGAAAAATCTTCCCTCCCCTCTAGGTCATAATTTTTGAATTTATAGTGTTGAAATGAGTGCAAAGAGATTTTTTTCATTAACGCCACGGCCTTAGCAAATCCAATCTGGCCCTTCCCTCCTGGCTTTGCCACATTACATACTGATATTATATTTTGTGACTATTTTTAAAATTCCCAAATAAATATTTTTTTATAATATTATATCTATACTTTTAATCTTTCTAAATTCTAAATCTCATTTATATATATATATATATATATATATATATATATATATATATATATATATATATATATATATATAAATATATATACAGGGTGAGTCAACGATAGAGTAAAGTTCATTATCTCATTTGTTTCGGGAATGACGAAAAAATGTTAAATACAATAGTTTTAGGAAACGTTAAGGTACACAGTTTAAAATTATTTTTGAGTATACAGGGTACTTCAAAAAAGGGTGGCCGATATAACATATGTTTTTCTAAATGGAACATCCTATTTTCTAATTTAATTTTAAATTCTGCGCAAAATTTTATAATTTTTTTTATCAATAATGTTATATACCTAAACCTAGTAGTTTTTTTCTAATATTTCAATTTTTTTAAAAAAAATACTAGTTTTGAGTTTTGTAAAAAAAAGCCAGTTGTGCCGTTGTTTCTGAGGGTGGAATACTCATAATTGGTACGAGCGTTCTATAGAGATAAAAGAAAATACATATGTAAAGAAATTTAAGTTAGATGCTACAGGGTGTTCAAAATAAATTTATGCATTTCGACTAGTTTAAATTGAAAAATCTCAAATTTTCTAAATGGCACCCCCTATATGTTATTATTTTTTCTGATAGATTTTAAAAAACCCTCCAACTTTTATTAAGTATGTCATATACCTATTTCTAATAGTTTTCGATTTGTTCTAAATTTTTCAATTTTTACCTTTCTTTTTGATACGCTATAACATCCTAGTTGTCAAGACAAAACAAAAATGTAGGCATTGTCAAATTTTAACATGTCTATTAAGCAAGTAAAAATAGTTTAATTTGTTGTAGTAAGTGACGTATAAAGGTAATAGTTATGGATTTTCGTAAAGATGAATTAATTGATATGGTTTATATATTGGGCGAGGCGGGAAAAAATTGTCTTTGGCAGTAAGGCTTTACGGAGAGAATAGACGTATACCATCTAGAAAATCTTTTCAGTGCTTAATGGAACGGTTTGATGGTAGTGGTAGCGTTAAGTATACGAAACGGAAAGTAGTAAACCAGAATGCTACCAATGAGGAAAAAGAAATGGAGATTTTATTTCATGTTGAAGATAATCCCCAGGTCAGCAGCCGTCAACTAGCTGACATATCTGACACATCCCAATCTACGGCTAATCGCACCACGAGAAAACACAACTATCATCCCTTTCATATGGAACTACACCAGGAACTTCAAGACCATGATTTTGAACGACGAGTAAATGTTCAAAACCAAAACCATTGGTCGCTTAATGTATGGTGTGGAATATTAAATTTTCGAATTATTGGTCCATATTTTTTCCGCGAACCGGTTAACGACCTAGATATCTAAATTTTTTGCAAAGCTAATTACCCCAGCTTCTTGAAGAAGTTGATAACTTTGAAAGGGAACAAATGTGGATTCAACAAGACGGAGCTCTTGCGTATTACCACCGGGAAGTTCAGGAATTTTTAAACGATCATTACCCCCAAAAATGGGTCAGTAGAGATGGATTCATTCAATGGCCCTCTCGATCATGTGACTTAACACCTTTAGACTTCTTTTTGTGGGGCTACATTAAAGATCGTGTTTATGTGAATCCCCCTACAACATCAGCAAATATGGGAAATAGGATACGGGATGCGTGCAGGACAATAACGCCATTTATGCTAAGGAAAGTGAAGGAAAATGTAGTAAAACGACTAAACATGTGTATTCAAGTATACGGGCATATCTTTGAACATTTATTACGTCATAATAATTGATCATTAGATAAGTTAAACTATATTAAAATCATTAATAACTATTTGTTTGTGTTTTCACAATAGCGTAAGTGTATTTAAAACAAGGGTAAAAATTGAAAAATTAAAAATAAATCGAAAACTATTAGAAATAGGTATATCACATACTTAATAAAAGTTAGAGGGTTTTGTAAAATCTATCAGAAAAAATAATAATATACAGGATGTGCCATTTAAAAAATTTGGGACTCTTCAGTTTAAAATAGTCGAAATGCATAAATTTAATTTGAACACCCTGTAGCTTTTAACTCAAATTTCTTTATTTATATCTTTTTTTCGTCTCTATAGAACACTCGTACCAATTATGAGTATTCCACCTTTAGAAAATATGGCGCTACTGGCAACTTTTTACAAAACTGAAAACTAGTATTTTTTTAAAAAAAAATTGAAATATTAGAGAAACTACTAGGTTTAGGTATATAACATTATTAATAAAAAAATTATAAAATTTTACGCAGAATTTACAAATAAATTAGAAAATAGGATGTTCCATTTAAAAAACTTATGTTATATCGGCCACACTTTTTTCAAGTACCCTGTATACTCAAAAATAATGTTAAATTGTGCACCTTAACATCCCCTAAAACTATTGTATTCATAACACATTTAAATGGCATTAGATTTATATAAATATTTCATAGTACCCTTGCTTTTTAACCTAATGAAATTTTAATAAAACAACGGCCGCATTTTTGGCTAGTAAAAACCACCTAAGGCTTTACTTATCAGATTTCTTTTTATGTTCCATATAAGAAGCATAATATGTCTCTATAAAAAACAGAATATAAAAGAACAACACTGCTTATATATTACTTCATAAAAATTTTGTGAGGCAGAATTTTGTAAAGTCGCTTCTCACGTAAAGAGAATTTCCATACTATAAATAAAATCATACAATATATCGACACCTCCCTCCCTTTTACCCTATTTCCTTAAGATGATATCGCTAACTTTTTTTTTTTTTTTTATGGGTCTAGCACACGTGCTACAGGGAAGTCCCTAAAGCGCTACAGGAGCGACACGTGTGCGGAGAAAGCGATTCACGTTGTTCTTGAATCGCTGTAGATTGTACTCGATGGGAAACACAGTCCTGGGTAAACCATTCCAAAGGTATGATGTTCTCCATATAAAAGACTGCTTGAAAAGCGTTGTACGAGGAGTAACAAGCTGAACCTCATACGGATGTGAAGCATTAGCGCGACGCGTACCTCTAATATGCACCGCTCTGGGAGGAATTAAACGGGCCACATCCTTCGAACACTTTCCATGAAAGTACTTGTAGAATAGGCTCAAGTCGCCAACCGTTTCTTCGATGTTCCAGCGAATCAAGGCCGTCGGTCAGTTCCGGGTGTCCAATCAGACGAACAGCTCTTCTCTGGATAGAATCCAACAAATGCAGTGTATGTTTGGGAGCGGAGCTCCAAACATGGGAGCAGTATTCCATAGTTGGTCGAATTTGAGCTTTGTAAAGAATTAACAGTTGTTGTGGAGTGTAAAGCTTTCTGGTTCGAAACAATATTCCCAACTTTTGAGAAGCTCTTCTTGCTATGCCTGCAACATGTTCATGCCAGGACATATTTGCTCCCAAATTAACGCCTAACAGATTGAGTGACGATGTTAGAGAGATGGAGCGCCCCGACATAACTATGTCGGGTTCTGCAACGTTAACTTTTTTAGAAAAAACTGCCGCCTGGGTTTTTGTAGCGTTAAATTCCACTTGGTTACTGTCACCCCAAGATAGAATTTCTTCCAGGTCTTTGTTAAGTTGAATGACTTCCTGCTGTCTGCGAATATTCGTCTGAGTAGTCGATGTCCGAGCGTTCAAAGTGAATGAAGAGATAAGTGTACTGTCATCTGCAAAGCTGTAGATTGGATTCTCGGTCTTTTCCAGCAGATCGTTAATATAAATCAGGAAGAGAGTAGGAGACAGTATGGAACCTTGGGGCACACCGGCGTTGATAGTGAAGGTGTTAGAAAGAAATCCGTCAACTGCCACTCGTAAAGAACGCTCTCTGAGGAAACATGAGAGCCACAAACAGAACTTTTCAGACATATCATAAGAACGTAGCTTAGCCAACAGCCCATCGTGCCAAACACGGTCAAATGCCTTGGATATGTCAAGAGCAACCGCTCGAGATTCTCCAAAGTGTTCAATTGCGTTGTTCCAAACATGTGTTACATAAGTCAGAAGATCTCCTGTTGATCTATTTTTACGAAAGCCATATTGGTGATCACTAATAATGTTGAATCCTTCAAGATATTTTAGAAGATGCTGATTGATAGCCTTTTCCATGACTTTCGATATTATTGAGAGTAGTGCGATTGGTCGGTAGTTATTTGGCAAGGTCTTCTTGCCTTTTTTAGGTATCGGCTGAACTGTGGCACATTTCCAGCAGGAAGGAAATATTCCCTTTCTGTAGGATAGGTTGAAAAGTCTACAGAAAACTGGTGTTAGTTCCCTCGCACAGTTCTTGAGAACTATGGCAGGTATTCCGTCAGCGCCTGAAGCCTTTTTGGTGTCTAGCTTCATCAAAATACGTTTTATGATACGCTGTCTGAAGACAATATCGGGCATCTTTGACTGCACTATGGGAATAGTAGGTGGTGTTTTTCCTTGGAAATCGACAGTAGAATGTGAAGCAAAGAGTTCAGCCAACAAGTTCGCTTTCTCAACAGGTGTCGTTGCAATAGAATTATCTGGCCGTGTGAGTGGTGGTATGGTGGATTTGGTGAAATTTTGACTAACTGCCTTAGCGACTGACCAAAAGGACCTGGAATTGCCGGGACAAGCGAGAAGTTTGTTTCTAATCCGTTGATTGTGTACCTCCTTGGTTTCGTCGATAATTTCTTTGCATCTGTTCCTGGCACGAACAAAGATGTTACGATTTATGGTGTTAGGATCTTCACGCCACTGTCGGTATGCAAGATGTTTAGAAGCAACAGCTTCTTTGCATTTTAGGTCAAACCAAGGCTTGCCGTTGGAAGGGCATTTCTTCGAAAAAGGGATGTAAGCCTCCATACCGGCCAAAATAACATCGGAAACCTCCCTGGCGCAGTCAGATGGGTCGTCGGATCGAAAACAAACGTCCAACCAAGGGAAAGTTCGAAAATATTCCATGAGATCTTCCCATTTAGCAGATTTGTAGTGCCAAATCTTGCGCGGTTTGGGCGCCTCTCCGTCACTGATTGGTAGAATACTCGATGTCGAAAGTAGTTTATGGTCGGAAGAACCTAACGGTGGATTTACGCTGACCGTGTAAATCTCCGGATTGGTGGTTAAAAACAGATCAAGAAGACTGGCGAACTCTCCGTCTCGATCAGGGATCCGTGTTGGTTCATCAATAAGCTGAGTCAAGCCACAACTGATTGAAAATGATTCGGCTTCACGACCTTGTTCGTCGGTAGTATTTGAATATTTAAGCCAGTTGATGTTGTGGACATTAAAGTCGCCCAGGATGGCAATTTCGGCATTTGGATAGTTAATTTGTAAATGATCTATGGTGTCTGCAACTATAGGTTTCATCCCTATTTCAAATATTATTATATCATTTCGTTCTAGTATTATGATGCCATCATACCGACGGCCTGAGAGTGGGATAGACATACCGATGGAAATAGGAATATGGGAACAATAAAACGTATAGAAAAGCAAAAATTGTACGAGTAATTCTTTCTGTTTAGCAAGGTACGTAAAAACAATAATTTTCCTTCTCTGCCGGAGAGAAGTAAGTTTCGGCCAATTTAACTGTTTGTATTTTTAAAGCTTCTACTTAGCATTTCTTAGATTCTTCTGTAACTAGATATCAATCCCTTCTGCATACTATTTCTGTTAAAGTTGGGAATAACGAAAAAGCGAGAACACTGAAATAGACCTATATTATGATATATGCGTAACGACCCCTCTAACCCTCTACCCCATTCCTTTCACCTTATATATCTTTTACTATAAAGCATTAACTAAAATTCTTTCTAACCAAAAACCAGGCAGAATTATTATAATAATATTGAAATTATACAATATTTAATGATTCCCACCCCATTCAACCTCAACCCAGTTAATATTACAAATAGCAAAAAAATAATGTAACGTTTCGTTCTCTTGACCAAAAGAACTTCGAATAATACTTATAGCACAATAAATACAACATCACCCTTCTAACTTCCTTCCTTATGTCTTACACTTGCACAATTATATACAGCAAATAATAATTATGCTTAAAATTTATTCATTATCGCAATCAAGGACATGGAAAAATTCCAATAATACTATTGAAACCATACAATTGCCCACCCATTCATCATCATCATCATCAATTTATATTGTCCATTGCTGGACAAAAGCTTTGCTCAAGTCTTGCCACTTTTTTCTGTTCTGGGCCGCTTGTACCCAATTTCCAGCCACTCTTTTCAAATCATCAGTCCCCCGACTTGATGGTCTACCTGCCACGTGATGAAATTTTTACGTTATCGGACGTGCTTGACCCGAAAAAGAAATTTAGATGCTCTAATAATAAAATCAGCGTAAAAAATATTAATGACATTATTTCTTTAGGGCCGATTTTTCCTTTATTATTGAGATCCGCTCTTTAAGATGAATTTTCTACAATCGGTCTTGCTACAAGGATACACCAATTCCAATATATGCAGCGAACATACGGTATATATATATATATATATATATATATATATATATATATATATATATATATATATATATATATATATATATACCAAGATCAAAGAACCTTACAGTGAACAAAATATATATACAGTGACTCACAGCTTAAATGATGCAGTCGCTATAAGAAAAGACTAACTGGTCTCAGTGCCTCTTTATTTATTTGGAAAAAACAACTTATTGAAATTAAATTAGTAAAGAGTCTTCTAAAAAAGTATGAATTACTTTTTGTCTTAAATATGCCTTACTTAATTAACAAAAAATAAATTAATTATATTATATGCGATTTTAACGTCATAGCTTAAATGATGCAAAATTCAATATACCAAAATTATTAGAGAAAACAAACCGTAGAATTTGAAATAAACCTGCTAATATTTGGTCGAGCCTCCCTCATTATCAATAACGGCTTGTAATCTTCTGGACATTGATTCAACTAACTTTCTAGTATACTCCGGGGAAATAGTGTTCCATGCTTCAGTAATTGTGACTTTTAATTTAGTTTTATTTGATATTGGGGCACTATTTACTTTATTTTTTAATGTCAGCCACAAATTTTCAATTACATTTAAGTCTAGTGACTGGGCTGGTGTTTTAATAACATTTGGACAGTTATAAAGCAACCAACTGCGAACTCGAAATGACGTGTGCTTTGGATCATTGTCGTGATAGAACCGATAATTGTTTTCAATATCTAATTTTTGGGCACTAGCGACGAGATGCTGCCTTAGTATATCCAAGTACACATATTGGTTCATATTCCCTTCGACGAAATGCATGTTACCTACTCTTGCAGATGACATACAGCCCCATAACATCACTCCACCTCCACCGTGCTTTACCGTAGCTTTCATATTTTTCAATTTTAATTCTTCGTTAGGCTTTCTCCACACTGATATTTTTCCATCGGACCCAAATAAGTTTATTTTGGGCTCATCAGCAAATATTACTGAATTCCAGAAGTTCAAGTCTTTATTGATATGCTCTCTGGCAAATTCCAATCTCACGCGTCTATTTCTTTGGCTAATGAAAGGCTTATTTCTAGCAGTTCGACCATGTAAATTATTATTTCGCAAGATCCGTCGAACTGTTTCGGGGTTACACCGTCTGTCCACCTCGGCGCACAACTTTGGCGTATTTTTTTGGATTATTTGATACCTCTCTAAAAATCCATTTTTCTTCACGTTCATTGAAGATCTTATTTGGAGCCAACCTTGACTTATTCTCGACTCTATTTTCATTCCGGTAACGTTCAATGATATGCTGAACAGTTGACGGACATTTATTTACCATTTTGGCTATGTCTCTTTGGCTGTATCCATTCCTATAATGCGTAATAATTAAATTTCTCTCAGAAATTGTAGTTCGACGACCCATTCTTAAACAATTTCGTTTTATTAAATGAAAAAATGTCAAACTAAACAAAAAACAACTGCACTAAGAAATCAAAGCAACGCAACGCCGCCTTCGTAAATTTTAAAATGCGATAAGTTTTGACCTCTGTTGTTATTTTGCATCATTTAAGCTGTGACGTTAAAATTGCGTATGATTTGATTAATTATTTATTGTTAATTAAGTAAGGCATATTTAAGAGAAATAGTAAGTAAGAAGACTCTTTACTAATTTAATTTCAATAAGTTGTTTTTTTTCAAATAAATAAAGAAGCACTGAGACCAGTTAGTCTTTTCTTATAGCGACTGCATCATTTATATATATATATATATATATATATATATATATATATATATATATATATATATATATATATATATATATATATATATATTATAATTTACGTGTTCTTGGAATTAGATCATTAAAACTAATCTTGGATCTGTTATATATATATATTGACGTTTCGACCTTCGGAAGACGTCTTCTTCAAAATTTGCTCTAAAAGATGACATTAAAAGAATTAAATATAGATAAGTAATTAATCAGTTTGTCGTGTATTTCGGGGTTAAATTACGAGTATATGATTTGTGACAACCGAATTTTGCAGTTTTCAAAAAGTTTTTTGAGTGGTTGGAATAGGTCATTTATAAATGGTAAAGCAATATATGTTTTATGGTTGTTGTTAGTTGGTTTTTTACTTATTATGTATTGTAAAAGCTATGTGTTCGTTGTTTGAATATTTTGTTTATAAGGTACATCGGATATTTATTAAGTGTTAATGCTTCTTTAGCTTTGGTTATTGCACTCTCTCTGTATTCTGTGTCAGAAAGCTTGATTGCTCTATCTGCTAGACCTATGTTTACAGATTTTTTTTGGGAATTCGGGTAGTGTAGTATTTTTAATATACCATTCAGTTTTTATATTTCCATTATTGTGGTGTAAAGTTACATCTAAGAAATTTATCTTATTGTTGTCTTCTGTTTCGAATGTGCATTGAATATTTTTGTGGTATCCGTTGAATTTTTTAGGATATAATTAATTTGGTTTTTAGGTATAGCGGTCAAACAACCATCAACGTATCTGTAAAAAAATGGAATGTTGAAGTTAAATTTTTGTATGACATCAGTTTCTAAGTCTTCCATTACTAATTGTGCAATCACTTTAGAAATAGATGCTTTCATTGCACACCCATCTATTTGTTCGTAAATTTTATTTTCTTATTGGAAATACATCTATTTTAGGATTAGTTCTGTTGCGTTAATACGAGGCATGTTTTTTTAAGTAAGTACCGTTTTGCGATTCCGCCGCCGCAGCGATACGGTCGGCGTTCCGCGCATGCGCGCTGGTAACCTACATCTCATGTCTACGCACTGACGCCATTACAGTCTGATTCTTCATTGTATACGTTGTTTACTGAGTGTTTAAGATGCCTCCGACAATCGTGAGTCCCGCCGATTGTGAAGTACGGGCTGTTATACGATTTCTTAGTGCTAAAGGCGCAAAACCGATCGATATTCATCGTGAGATCTGTGAAGTTTACGGACAAAACATTATGAGTGATGGAATGGTAAGGAAATGGGTGAGAGCATTTAAAGATGGCCGCACAAATGTGCATGATGAAGAACGGAGTGGGCGTCCTTCGGTCGTTAATGAAGATTTGGTGCAGAAAGTGGACGAAAAGGTGAGAGAAAACAGACGCTTTACAATTTCATCATTGTGCGACTGCTTTCCTCAATATTCTCGTAGTGTTTTGTATCGCATTGTGACCGAGAACTTGAATTACCGGAAATTGTGTTCACGTTGGGTTCCAAAAATGTTGACGGATTTGCACAAAACCCAACGTTTAGGCAGTGCATTGACTTTCCTTGAGCGGTACCACAATGAAGGTGAACATTTTTAGACCAAATTGTTACTGGTGACGAAACATGGGTGGCCTACGTCACACCAGAATCGAAACAACAATCCATGGAATGGCGACATTCATCATCACCCAAAAAAGTGAAGTTTAAGCAAACAATTTCTGCCCGCAAAATCATGTGCACAGTTTTTTGGGACAGAAAAGGAGTATTGCTAGTGGAGTTTCTGCCTCGTAATGAGACAATCAATGCAGCGTCTTATTGTGAGACATTGAACAATCTGCGTCGTGCAATCCAGAACAAAAGACGTGGCAAGTTGAGTAAGGGTATCGTTTTGCTGCATGACAATGCCCGTCCACATGTGGCTAATCGGACCAAAGATCTCATCAAATCTTTTAAATGAGAAACTCTAGATCATCCTCCATACAGCCCTGATCTGGCGCCCAGCGACTACCATTTGTTCCTGCACTTGAAGAAGCACCTGGGTGGTCAGCGTCTTCAAGACGATAACGAAGTCAAAACATTTGTGATACAGTGGTTAACAAGTCAGGCGGCAAAATTTTATGAGGAGGGTATTCAAAAACTGGTGCCACGTTATGACAAGTGCCTCAATATTCACGGAAATTATGTAGAAAAGTAGATTAAGGTACAGGCTTCCATGTAAAAATAAAATTATAGCGATATCTTTGCACGTCTTTTTTTAATTCCAAAACGGTACTTACTTAAAAAACATGCCTCGTAAATTCACTCATAGGGATGTCGGTGAATTGTTTAATTTTGTCCCAGTTTTTCTTAATGGAAATGGAAACGTTAAGAAATATATAACAGATCCAAGAATAGTTTTAATGATCTAATTCCAAGAACACGAAAATTATATATATATATATATATATATATATATATATATACATATATATATATATATATATATATATATATATATATATATATATATATATAAATATACATATATATATATATATATATATATATATATATATATATATATATATATATATATATATATATATATATATTAGGGTGGTCCTTATTTTTTGACTTTCGAATTATCCCCGGGGCACTTTGTCATTTGATTATATACATCTAAATATGAAATAAGTTTTTTTTTTTCTTTTTAAGATTTAGAGGTCGCTACCAGCTGTGAAAGTTTTTACAAAAAGCGTTGAAGGACAGCTTAAATGATGGTTTCACTAATGTTTCATTTAAGTGTTTATATTACATTTTACGTGCAAGTGAAACTCGCATAGACAATCGCTCCTTATCCCCTCCTCCCCTCGACCCCTCTTCGGTACCGACGCGTCAAGATTTAGCCCGCCTCGCACTTCAGTTCTAATAAGTCATTAACGAGAGCGCACGCGTTTCATTTGTAAAAGTCATAGTAACGTGTTTCAACTTGCAATGGCGTCTACAAGTAGCGGACTCAGTAAAGCTACTAGAAATCAAAGAAAGGTTTGGGTTATCGGTCAATTATTATCCGAATTAAACCAATCAACGTTGCCATCCATCGGTGAAGTATTGCGTTTGTTTTTTTACTACAAAAATGAAGAAAAGAAAAGCATTCGCGAATCTGCGACTTTGGCGGCTTGCGAAGTTATAAATTTGTGGGAAAAAGCTAGAGTACCAATTCAATTAAAAAAAATATATCATCAGTAAAATTGAAAAACTATTCAAAGACTGGCAGAATCTAAAAAAAAATAAAGAAAACAAGAAAAAACGTTCAGAAGCATTAAAGAAAAAAGAACAAAACTGGCAACAAAAATTAGAAGATTTATTTGATATTGCTCATCGTGATGCTTTAAATATTATGACTGTAGAAGAAGACAAGCAGTTTTTATTAGCAATGCGACAAAATCGACGCCAATTTTTAATTGGTTCAGTGGACAGAAAAAGTTTAAACAAATGTAAGAAAATAAAAGAGAAAGGAGAACGCCTTGAAAAATTGCGCGAACGTGAAAACAAAGATATCTCGGCTTTAACAGAAAAGTGCTCTTTTTCTTCATTGTCGTTTCTTTCGTCGTCGTCTGCCACCACCAGTAAAGAAGCGACTTCATCTGATTCCGAATACATATCAGGATTGTCCGAAATGCAACCACCTCAGAAACGAGCTCGAAAAGACATTATTAACAGTCTCTCAAAAGCGAGTTTAAACCTAATTCGTCATTAACAATCCATTGGGACGGTAAACTTATAGAAGATATTACTGGACACGAAACTGTAGGTCGGCTGCCAATTTTGGTATCAGGACATGAAGTTGTTCAACTTCTAACAGTTCCAAAATTGGAACGTGGAACGAGCGAAGCATGTGCGTCAGCTGTCTACGAAACTATAAATTCATGGAATTTGAGCGATAGGGTAAAATGTTTGTGTTTTGACACTACTGCTGTAAATACCGGCTTAAGAAGTGGAGTATGCGTTCTTTTGGAGCGAAAAATGGATAAAAATATGCTTTGGCTTGCTTGTCGTCACCACATAATGGAAACTATGTTGTCAGCTGTAGTGGATCAATCGCTTGCCCCATCTAGTGGTCCTGATATACAATTATTTAAAAGATTTAAGAACAATTGGTACACTATTGATCAAAGCGACTACAAAACAATAACAGATGATGCTGAGGCAAATATTCTTGCAGAAGTGGCCGCAGACAGGATTTCTTTTGCCGAAAAACAACTACAAGTACATCAACCTCGAGATGACTACAGAGAACTGTTGAATCTCACAACCATTTTCTTAGGAGGTGTTCCTGAAAAAGGCGTTTTATTTAGGAGACCTGCTGGTCTACATCGAGCTAGATGGATGGCAAGAGCCTTGTACTGTTTGAAAATTTATTTATTTAAACATCAGTTTAAGCTAACGAAGAAGGACGAAAAGGCTGTGAGAGGAATATGCATTTTCACGGTGATGATTTATGTTAAATATTGGTTTCAAGCCTCTACCGGATGGTCAGCACCAAGAAACGACTTACAATTATTGAAAGACCTTAAAGCCTTTGAAAGCTTTAACAAAAATATAGCTACTGTTGCGCTGAAAAACATTCTAAATCATTTGTGGTATTTGTCGGAAGGGCTAGTTTCGTTTGCCTTTTTCGATGACAAACTTTCAGTTCAAGAGGAGAAAAAAATGGTAGAAGCACTGAAAATTGAAGGCACGGAAGATTGCTTAAAAAGAATAAACCTTGATATCACACATATCCACGAAAAAAATATAGAAAACTTCGTGAGTAGTAATTCCTTAAGATTCTTCCAGATCCTAGGTATCTCATCAAATGTTTTGAATAAAGACGTGGAAACTTGGAACGAAGACACTGATTATGTAGCTGCCAAAAATATCGTTCATTCTTTGCGAGTAGTGAACGACATAGCTGAGCGCGGTGTTGCTTTAATGGAAGAATATAATAAATTACAACCAATAAAGAACAAAAGCAATATTTGTATCTTGTATCTTGTATCTTAAAAATAAATGATTCAAATATCTACATAATATCTTAATTCATAACAACAACAATAATTTTGTAATATTTTTTATGTCCTGGCTTTATGAATAAAAGAATCCAACAAATACAGATTTTGAGTTTTTATTTAAAATTCAAACCTTGGTAAATGTCATTTAAAAAATTCAAAAAAATTATTGAAATAGTTTCTCATGGTATATGATCAAATTACGTGGTGCCCCGCGAAATTAAAGAAAAAAAATTTTTTTCTTGGGAATAAGGACCACCCCTATATATATATATATATATATATATATATATATATATATATATATATATATATATATATATATATATACATATATATATATATATATATATATATATATATATATATATATATATATATATATATATATATATATATGTATATATATATATATATATATATATATATATATATATATATGTATATATATATATATATATATATATATATATATATATATATATATATATATATATATATATATATATATATATATATATATATATATATATATATATATATATATACATACATATATATATATATATATATATATATATATATATATATATATATATATATATATATATATAGAATAAAAGAAAGAAAGCAAAAAATTTGCCGAATCTACCAAAATTATTAAAAATACAATCTTAATTGGGCGTGATAGATCCCACAATTTTCATTAAGCCGCCAATATTTCGGTCCTAGATTGGGACCAGGGCAGAACTGAAAAGAAGAACAGAGCGTATTCACTGATAGTGTCTGGGACAACTTTAAATTAATGATGTTATCATTAGGTTGTTATAATAAATAAAATTAGTGTGGAACAAGAATAAGATATTAGTCATAATAAGTTAAAAAAACTCACATGAGAAGTGCAAAGATTGCGTTAGCCTGAATGGCCGTAGGTTATACACAAAAAAGTCGTTACATATAAAAGTTGGTTAATCCATAAAATATACAAAATACACATTAAAACACTGTAGACAAAATTCTAAAAAATAAATTTAACATATGGATGTAATTGGGAACCTTGGATGTTGAGAACATCGTTAGTTATTTCACTTGTGACCACCACATATGGCCACTGCCATTTAGGAACAAATGACAAGAACGACAGGAGACAGCTACCCGACAGAGATAAGGGGTTTAGTCAAGAAAACTCAATTAACCAGAATGCGGGGTCGACACCTGGAAGGAACCGATAGAGAAGGAAGTACAAATATTGGACCCTAAGTGAGAGAGAGGTAGCCAATTGAGCGACCAAAACCACCCGGTATGTAGTAGCGGAAGGATAAAACACACCCTAATTATATAGTAAATGGTGAGCGAGGGAGCGAGAGAGAGAGTGACAATAATGGGAGCAACGAAGAAGAAAATTATCTAGTGAATTAATTATTAATTTATTAATTTATTAATTTCTTATTGGAATCTGATTGGAGGAAGAGATTGTTGGCAAAAAACCAATGAAGACTCGAGGCACTAGGAAGTGTTAGAGAGGTGACGCAAGGTACTGTCAATGGAAGGAAGACAGTAATCGCTAGGTGCAAAAGATGGCCCAGATAAAATGGAAGGAATCTGTGAAGCTCAGAATCAAAGAGAACCGTAAATAGAGAGAGGAAGGAGGAGAGAAACCCTGGAAATTACGGAGCTAAAAAAGAGACGACCAACGCGGTTCAGATGGATCATAAAACACTTGAAGACAGGGAATGATTGTGAGAAGTTGATTTATCACAGGAGAGGAGGAAACTATTTATGTGACCATCCAGGTCGGTTCTTTTATTGATATTAAGGTGATTCTCCTGGATGTAACACATCTCAAGGAATTCTCTCTTGGAAAGATTATTGGAGAAATGAAGAATTTTGGGTTCCCTGAAATTAAAAGAATGACCATTGTCAACAGAATGGGTCGCCAAGGCACATCGGTGTGGATGGCATCTAGTGTCACTTTTATGGAGTGCAATACGACGATTCAAGGATTGAGAAGTTTGGCCAATGTAGATTGATGGACAATTGATTGAAGCGAGAACTTTAGTTCTTCTTACATGCGTCCGGTAGATTTTGAGGTTTAGCTAAAGCTTGACGTAAATTTAAATTATATATATATATATATATATATATATATATATATATATATATGTATGAATATATATATATATATATATATATATATATATATATATATATATATATATACATATATATATATACATACATATATATATATATATATATATATATATATATATATATATATATATGTATATATATATATATATATATATATATATATATATATATATATATATATATATATAATTTAAATTTACGTCAAGCTTTAGCTAAACTCAAAATCTACCGGACGCATGTAAGAAGAATTAAAGTTCTCGCTTCAATCTTCGATTCTAGGAATGCAAGGCAAGAGATTAATCTAAACACTCCATCAACAGAGCAGAAATATGGTTTACAGTCAGTATTCCACTTGGAAACCGATTATGATGCTTTTAGAGAAAGTCATGAAATACTGTCCCTAATACGCCCCCGCATCGGTCACTCAACTGCTTATTTTTGTTGAGATAACTAGACAGGAATGTTTATGTAACCTTAAAGGGCTCTAACAAGGATGGATAATAACTTTCAAAACACCGAGTATACATAAAATATGTCAAGTAGTCTTTTTAAAGACATTTTATTGTTCTTCATATAAAATTGAAAAAGCTTCCTTTCCCATAAAAATCAAACAATAAAAAAGTTCTACTAAAAACTTTAATACAATCCCACCGCTTTTCTAAAAAATCTCAGCGGGCT
>CM032456.1:198649516-198844907 GCA_019049505.1 Pachyrhynchus sulphureomaculatus | reverse complement strand
GAATCTAAAATTTTAATTATTGTAGTCATTACATTGTTTAGAGCTGGCTGTTTTTGGCAGGGTACATTTATTACCCTGCCAAAAACAGCCAGCTCTAAATACTATCGCTTAATTAGTCTCATGAGCCCATTTCTCAAACTCTTTTTGCGCATCATTTATACGAGACTATACAAGAAATACGAAGAAGTTAGTGACGATAGTCAGTTTGGATTTAAAGGAGGTTTTGAGACGAGAGAAGCCATCTTCAGTTTCCAAATGCTCGTCCAGAATTGTCTGGATTAGAGACAGGATGTATTTATGTGCTTCATTGACTATGAGAAGGCATTCGACAACTTTAAACATAACCGCTTCATGAAATATCTACAAGAACTAGGGCTAGATTCTAAAGATATGCAAAATAATTGCCAACTTATATTGGAATCAATCAGCAGACGTAAGACTTCAGAATGGTTAAACAACGGAAGATTTTGAAATAAGAAAGGAAGTTAGACAGGGTTCTGTTTTGTCAGCCATGTTGTTTAATTTATATGTCGAAAGAGCCTTCGTTGAGGTAATGTCGGAGAGTAATCTGGCTATCAAAGTAAACGGTGTTCCGATAAACAACATCAGATATACAAATGACACCGCCATTCTGGGAGATAGCGCAGATGCTCTTCAAGCATTATTGAAGGCTATACACAAGGCAGGAGAAAAGATTAGATTAAGCATCACCATTAACAAGACAAAATTCATGATCATCAGTAGAAATCCAATTCAAGACGCAAGAGCAACATTTATCAAATTCCTTTGTAATAAACACCTTAACCTACAACTCAGGTACCGGATGGTTAAGTGCTATGTTTGGTACATTTTGCTTTATGGTGATATATATATATACAAAGAAAACTTGAAAACGGATTTATTTTATTAGCTTGGTAGGCATTTGACAGATTGCAGAACATCTTCCTTTCCAATATCCGAAATACACTTAAAGCGAACACATTTGATCAATGCGTGTTGACAGTATTGACACACAGAACGAAAGCGTGGGCTTTAAATCAAGAAATTATAAATTGCCTACAAGTAGCCCAACGAGCGATGAAAAGGACGATATTGGGAATATCGTTCAGCGATAGGCTGACTAATGAAGAAATTCTAGGAAGGTCCAAGATAACTGACGTAGCTGAGAGGATAAGCAGGTTGAAGTTAAGCTGGGCGGGTCATGTCGCTCATATCTAATAATCGATGGACCCATGAAATAATCAACTGAAGGCCCTGGAATGAAAAAAGAAGTAGGGGACGCCCGCAAACCCGAGAGTCTGACGACATCAAAATACTAGTGAGATACAGCTGGATAAACAAGGCCCAAAACCAAAGATGGACGTACGTGGGGGTGACTTATGTCCGACGATGGACTACATAGCTGATAATGATGAAAAACAGTCAGTCATAACCTGCTACTAACTTCCAATACTAAATTTAAATGCCAATATATTACAACGTTTACTAACCTTTGTAGTAAATTTGTAATAGGGTAATGCTTATTAAGGTAAAAAGCAATATGTTAAGATTACTTAATTACTATTTCTACATTTCCGAGGGTATTTTTGTGTAGTCTCGCTGCTCTAAGTACTTTGACGAAGTTTGTTAAATTTTACAGTTTTTTACGATTTCGAAAGTAGCAAGCGATGTACAGCGACGACGACCCATCTCACTTTAAAGTAAAACATTTAAAGTGTCATCTATTAACAAACTGGAGGCATTTGAAATGTGGATACTCAGAAGAATGCTGAGAGTATCTTGGGTTGATAGAGTGAGGAATGTGGAGGTGATCGTGAGAGCCAACCTGGAAGATCGCGAATTATTCGAAAACATAAACAGGACAAAGGTTTCATACTTGGGTCTTATTATTATTATAGCTTTCAACGCATGATGCTGCAGGGTAAAATTCAAGGCAAAAGGGAAATGGGACGAAAAAGACTATCACAACTGTGCAATATTTGTCACTGGACAGGTATAAGTGATTTTAGGTCTCTCCAAAATGCGGCTGTGATGAGAGAAGTTTTGTACAGACGCATACGCAGGAATCTGTACGGTACCTTAAGAAGAAGAAGAAGCGCGTCATTTGTAGAGACTTGTGCGAAGAGTTATTACTAAATGAGTTACTAGTTTGCACCAGGACTGCTAGGTGTCATGTGCTATCAAATTAAATTGACAATAGAAATAAAATTATGAAAATTTTGCGGCCCTAATTTGAGGAAGTCATAAATCCTCAAGTGTTGCCCATACTTTGGGAATGTGGCCTGAACTGACTACATATATAGATAACGGAAATAATTTAATAAATTGGCTATCGCAAATATTATTAAGACGATGTTAAAAGGATGTAGCTATGTAGTTAACTTTAACACTTTTCGAATTTATAATCGCCAAACAAGTAAAATGCATTAGTCTGCGTTGACCATGTAGGCCTTTCTTACTCAGATTTGACTTAAGGTATTAGTGTCCGATTGCTTACGGGGTCATTGGTAAATTAAAAAGATATGTGCAAAATTAAATACCTGAACATCAGAGTCAGAGGTAATGTGATCATTCAAGATTCTTTTAGAATCCCTTAGCAAAAATGGAAAAATTGATTAAATGCTTTATCCAGTACTTCCCTCCCAGAATTAAACATTGAAAATTTAAAAAATTATTGCATTTTACCTTTACTACTTATCATGGTTTTTTAAGAAACACAATAGTTTTTTTGTTCTTATAGTTTCAGTTGAACAATTGTTAGAAAACCAAACAGTATATCAAGTAAAAAAACGGGCCAAGTGCAAGTCGGACTTGCGCAATTAGTGTTCCGTATCCTCGTGTTCTTAAAATACTTACTTAATTCTTATGCTTTTCTACCCCTTTTGTTAGGAGTGTAAGGCCCGTGGAGTTGAGTTATTCTATATTTGTCTTTTCCATATTTCCTTCTATATCCTTGTTTAAATTGCCGATTGCCTCTTTTGTAAGTAAGAGCAAATGGCCATATGTCGGATTCTCACAATCTTCTCGTTGGAGTTCCTCAAGGGTCGGTTCTTACCCTAATGCTCTTTAATATTGCCATTAAACCCATGACAAACCTAATATCACAACAAGTAAAATTCAAACTATTCGCAGACGACATAATTGTATATTACTCCTCACAATCAGCTTCTGAAGTTACCACAGTTCTGCAACAAACACTTATTGCACTTGACGATTGGGCCAAAAATAATGGGTATTCCTTTTCTCCGTCAAAATCATATGTCATTCACTTCTGTACGATCAGACATTGTCCCAGAATCAACCCAATAAAAATCAATGGGTCATCAATCCCCCTCACTGTCTCTCACATCATTTGGGGATTGACTTTTGATAACAAACTAAAGTGGCAGCCTCACATAAAGCGACTCCAGCTAGTCCAACCATCAAGAGACACCTTGACCCAATTCAAAATCAGGCCACGGGAACCTATAGAACCACTCCTGTATCTAGCCTGCAGTGCATTTCATCCACGCCTCCTCTATATTTAAACAGACGATTCTCGCTAATGAAACATTATATTTCTACTCTATATCGTCCACACACCAGATTATCATTAAATTTTACTAATATACATCGCTCAAACATTAAATCCTACTCTCCAAACTCTATCTGTTGCAGAATTAAACAAATTCTCCACGCCTCCCCTATATTTAAACAGTTCTCGATAATGAAACATTATATTTCTACTCTATATCGTCCACACACCAGATTATCATTAAATGTTACTAATATACATAGATCAAACACTAAATCCTACCCTCCAAACTCTATCCCTTGCAGAACTAAACAAATTCTTTCTACCCATAACCTCTCCCCCTATCCTTTGAGTATCCCATGTTCACCACTTTCCCTCTTTGGCGCTCCCCCAAACCAACTGTTGACCTCTCACTGAATAAACACAACAACTCAACTACATTAAACTTCATTGTAAATGCGGTTTTTCAGGAAAGAATAAGCAAAACCTACTCAGGCTCTAAATTGCAATTGGGAGTGGGAGCTACCATTATTTCAAACAACACAATTAGAACCTTTAAGCTGCCTCAATACGCTTCAGTACATCACAAATGCAGGAATTAATGACAAATATCTTATCGCTTCCGATTCACTGAGTGCCCTGGAATCGCTCAAGACCTAAAATTTGAAATATGCATACGCTAGACAAATCTCTGACCTCTTATACATCCTTAACCAAAGAAATATTTCCATCGCATTTCTCTGGATACTTGGCCATATTGGAATCAAAGGCAACGAAAAGGCTGACCAACATGCCAAGGAGGCTGCTGAAACTAGAATACCTCTACACGGAGAAAACCATCCAAATGATTACATTAACCACCTAAAATTGATATACAGGAAATTATTCCAACTAGAGTGGGACCTTCAGGAATCTTCAAATAAGCTTTGGGAAGTTAAACCTCTAGTAGATCCTTTTCACCATCAATCATTGAATAAAAGACAAAATACAATATGGAAAAGACTGGCAGTGGACCACACTCACTTGACTCATTCATATCTGCTTAAAAGTGAAACTATCCCTAATTGTTCCTCATGTCATACAATTAAACACATATTTGAAGCTCCTCATCAACTGCAATCCAGAAAAAAATTTCATTTAAAACAAAATCTGAAACAAATACTGAACCCAAGCCTAATACAAACAATATTGAAACAAATTGTAAAATATCTAAAAGAAAATGGATACTATAACTTAATATAGAATAAACTCATCAAATATATTAAATTTTAAATTCAACATTCAAGTTGGGCGCTAAATAACATCCATCTATCCATCCTCTTACAATACTTCATTCTCCCTTCTTAGTTCCTTCAACTCTTGTTCTGTGTCTTCTGATCTTGTTTTATTTCCTTTATATCTGACCTTAGCTCTCTGATCATGTCTATCAAATTGTCTATATTATCTACTCTTTCGTTTTTCTGTTTCTGTGGTGTTCTTATCAGCTTTTTACTCTACTTAAATAGTCCCATTGGCTCTTCTTTTTCTTCAACTCTTCCTCTTTTCGAGTCTCCTGATGTATAATCATCGCTATCAATTGTTCTTTCTGTTATAAAAACTTTACGTGTGCTCCTCGTATATTCCATTTTCAAACACGGGAGAAAAAGAAAAAATCTGTTGTTTATACTTCTTATCACCGTTCTCCGATGGTTCGCTCACCTTATACGCAGTAAAACGATCAAGGTCGTCGTTTATAGTTTCGTTGGCTCTAATTCTAAAACTACACTCTGCTTTATTTCTAGTCCCTCTCGTTTACAATCAACAAAACTAATTAAATAGACTACTCAGTATATATCACCACTACACCAAACACTTTATTTTTGCACTCGACGCGCGTTTCGCTAACCATGTTAGCTTCATCAGGAGCGATGATGACAATCATCGCTCCTGATGAAGCTAACATGGTTAGTGAAAAGCGCGTCGAGTGCAAAAATAAAGTGTTTGGTGTAGTGGTGATATATACTGAGTAGTATCATTGTGCCAAGATTCCACATTCCCAACTTAGTAATTAAATAGATCGAAACACTACCGTAATAATGCTGGTTGAACGAGTTGACATTGTCAGGCGTTCGATTCATACGCACACACTTCGCGATCCGAAACTCATGAATTAAAATAATTACAAATAAATCCTGACATGTATATGTCTTCATATCCAATATGTATTTTCACGGTTTTTTTCTTAGTCAATAGCATTAGTTATAGCATCTTAACCTGAACTAATAGCCAATAAATCAATCCAGCTCAATCTAGAATCTAGTAATAAAAGTGTAAAACAAATACTTACTACTTAAATATTTATTTAATTATACACAAATAAAATTATTTTGTCGCCAGAAGAACGACATGCGGTACTGAAAATATATGTATCTCTTCCATACTGTCGTGAAATCTCCTCGATGTTCTCAATGCACACTGTTTTTTTTATAGCAGAAAAATTATTATCAAACGTAATGCACTCGTGATAATTTTCGATCACCCTACACTGTTTGAAAAATATTCCAGAATTTTTTCAAAAATTTTGATCAACATGTTTTTAGAGAGGGTGGGGAGAAAAAAGATTTTTTAAAAATAATACAAAGAAAAGTATGCATAAATACGAGAAAATATACAAAATGTCAAACTAGCATGAAAAACATTCATAACTACCAATAGCAACCCTTTCAAAGTTTGTAGAATCTGACCCTTGAGAGGTCAGCTTCTACAAACGTCTTAAGGAGACAGTATGAAATAATAAGAAATAGTAACAAGAAGTATTGTCCGAGTTACATTGTGTTACAGCAAGCAAAAAGGACTTGTTATCCGGTGAAAGAGGCTTATGGGGTAACTGAATTATGTGCTGAAATTAAATTACAACGTTTATTGGATCACACGGCTTTGGCGACATATAGAGTGCTGCGCCAAAATCTGGACAGATTAAACATTTTTGAAACATAATTTTTATTGCAAAAATGGAGAAAATTATTTTTTTTACTAAATTGTTTGTTAGGTCATAAAGGACACATTTACTCAATATAAACCTCTTCTGCTTGAATGATCGTCTCCATTCTCGGTCTGAAGCGATCGCAGGCCCGTTTTAATGAGTCACGGTCCATATCGGCGGATGCCGCTTCAATAACGGCTCTCAATGATGCGACGTTTGGATGTCTGAACTTGTTAGTGACCCTTTCAACCATGCTCCATAAATAAAAGCCCAAAGGATTTAAATCTGGGCTGCGTTTTTTCGTAAAGAACACAAAAGCAGGTTACAACTTTCAACTCGCTTTATCCTGGCAGCCTCGGAAAGCATCTGTATCACTTTAATTGTATAAGACTTGTAGCGGAGGTCCTCCTCGACGATTCGACTCATAATTTTTTCACTTACACCGACAACCGACGACAATTTTCGGATCGGCTGCCTGGATCCTCAAAAATCAGCTCCTGAGCCCGCCGAATGATTTCGGGCATTCTGACAACGCGCTACTTCGAGTGAGTTTCCCTTGCCGGTGTTGCAAAACCTTCGTTGGACTTTTCCGACTCGTTATACTTCGCGACAACATCATACACAGTCGATCTTGGGTACCCGAAGAATCGAATGATTTCTGTCGCTGAGCGCCCAGCGCGAACACTTTCGATAATCGCGGCTCTTCGATTATACTCCGTTCTTGGTTTCAACATTGCGACTGTCTCGAGGTTATGAACGTTTAGTACATGCGTCAAGCTATTTGGATGCCAATCGCGACCTCTCGAAGTGGTATAGAATGGCGGGAAATTCAAATTGAATTTTTGTGCGGATTTTGACGCCGCACCCTGTATATTGTACTAAAAGAATTAAATCCAGAAGAGCGACAATTATTCGTATTCATTTCGAAATGGGGATGTGACGGATCGTAACAAGCACAATTTAAGCAAAAAATACAAAAAGAAGATTCAACTAACAGCAACATTTTTAAAGTTACTTTGTTCTACTACAATGGATTTGTGTTACAAACAAGAAAGTTATTTGGCAGAATCCGACTCCCTCTTCGCCACGATGCTGTCTGCTAATGAGGATTAGATTTGTTAAGGAAACAGTAGATATTACAAATTCTGAAATTACTTACATAGAAAATGCAATAAACGCTTTGGTAAACAGTGAATCCGTACAAGGCGACATCTCTTTTTTCATGAGACATATAATAACGCTAACTATGGTCGATGCAAAAGTATGCAGTACTGGTACTTCAACTACTTCAACAATGAGATGCTACATTTGTGGTGCTAGTTCAAAGCAGTTTAATGCGCTCAATATAAAAAAATCACGCCGGCACAGATATATTACAGTTTGGCCTATCTGTATTGCAGGCTAGAATCCGATTATTCGAAACTATTTTGCATTTGTCGTATAAACTTCTTCTGTAAAAGTGGCAGCTAAGGTCAAAGAATGATAAACAGATTGTCAAGCAAAAATAGGCAGAAATGCAGGCAAAATTCAGAGAGCAAACGAGCTTAATCATAGATGTGCCAAAAGCTGGATTTGATAACAAAAATGATGGCAATACAGGTAAGAGATTTTTTGCAAATCCAAAGGTGGCCGCTGAAATTACTGGTGTCGTCTTTAACCTCATAAATCGCTTGAAAGTGATTTTGGAAGTAATTTCCGCGTGACTTGTGACACGGTGCACTGCCTTGATGGAAAAGCACTTTTTTTGTTCATTTGGGGCCGTTTCTTTGCAATTTCTGCCTTCAAACGCACCAATAACTTTATATAATGTTCGCTATTAATGGTTTTTCCCTTCTCAGCATAGTCGATGAAAATTATTCCATGCGCATCCCAAAATACAGAGGCCAAAACCTTCCCAGCCGACTGTTGTGTCTTTGGACGCTTCGGGCGGCTTTCACCGGCTGCTGTCTACCCAGCTGACTGCCAATTTGATTCCGGTGTGTAGCGGTGGATCGATGTTTCATCCATTGTCACATATCGCATGAAAAAATCCTTTTTATTGCGATTAAACAGGTCCAAACAGCGCTTAGAATCATCAACACGTTGTTGTTTTTAGTTCACTGTGAGCAAACGCGATATCTTTCTAACAGAGCTTTGGTCATAAAGTCAACTTGAACAAATTTGCAGACTATGGCTATGGGACCACCAAAATGTTTGGAGTTACATCCCTGGCGTCTCATGACTCCTACGATGCACAAAATATTAATTCACGGTGCAACAGTAATGGAAAAGGCACTTTCCAGAGGAATGTAATTCACATGTCCTCAACAGATTATTGCTCCGCTCAGATCCCTTAATATCTACTATAGGGCCCAAACCAAAAAAAAAGATCTATGTCATTTAGTAAAGAAGCAATATAAATACTTGTTTCTGCTGAACCCAATATTAACGAGGAAACTTCCGAAGAAGAAGAGAAATCCGTGGAGCAATCTGCAGAGGAAGCCGAGAAATTTAGCTCAGGCGCGGACGAAAAGACGGGGGATTCTTCATCGTGAATAATTATTTTTGTAATTTTTGTTTAAGTCAACAGTTTTTTTTCTCAATATACTGTTTTTTAGAGTTCCGTACGGAACCCTTATAACATCACTTCGGTGTCCGTCCGTCCGTCTGTCACACCTGATTTTCTCCGAAACTATTCGACATAGAAAGTTGAAATTTGGTACTAATATAGGAACTGATGGCCTTATCAGAGCTGTGTACTTTTGAAAGTTAAATTTTGACTTAAGGGGTTAGATTTGTGGGATGAAATCGGAGGTGAAAAAAATCTTTTTTACTAGGTCATCGAGTGTGGTGTCAAATGAAAGCTTGTAAAAATATGAGTTCAAAAATATATATAATGTAATAGTTGCGCACACTTTTCTTTGTATTATTTTTAAAAAAGCGCGAAAAACCGTTGTCACCCACCTTTATCTCGAAAAGCGAAAAATCGCTGGCCACCCCTATCTCGAAAAGTACTGATCAAAAAATTTTGAAAAAAATTCTGAAATATTCTTTACAGCAGGGGTGCTCAAACTTGAACTGCTGGCGATCTACCTCAATATTGTTAGACTACGATCGATCGACTCTGAGAGGCTGCAAGTAAGTGTGATGCAGGATTGCCGTCTAGGTAGGATGTATCGTGGCATAGATATTAGTTTTCCGCACAATATGCATTTTTTTAGTCAAGGTAAGTGTAGGTCTGCTCTAAAATGTCAATGAAAAAACTCATAATTATTCAAAATTGCGAGTTTATTGGTTCTTACAAAACAAACGAGTTCTAGTGTCTAAACTTAACTAAAGAGTGACTTTGGATGTTGAAGCGTGGCACTGCATGTCCTCAGCATACTTTTCATAAGATGGTACGTAGTTACCGAGTGCTAATCGCAAGCATGATGACATATGTTCGTCAGTTAGTCGATTGCGATATTTTGACTTAATTATCTTCATTTCAGAAATGCAGACTCGCACAGGTAAGTTGACACAAACATTGCCGTCAGTTGAAGGGCGATTTGCCTTAGATTCCGATATTTATCTTCAGATATAAAACACCAGAATTTTGTATCAGATGATGTGGCTTTGAGATGTATATCTGATATAATGTGCACTAACTTATTTTCAACAGAACATGAGTCCATGTTAAACTGACTTGCTATTTCAGTAGCTAATTCGTCAATGTTTTTACACGAAAAAGGATAACTCATAAATGATGCGATATTTGCCAATTTATTGAAATCATAAAAACGTATTTCGAATTGGCCCAAAATATTTGATAATTCTGCCTCATAAATATCATAATTCAACTGAGAATTCCTTGCTTTCAAAGACGGACAATTTTTCAGATCCTTTCTTTTCAGTTGATCTATCATAAGTTGCAATTTACTTTTGAATGCGTTTATTGCGCTAATCATCTCAATAATAGTTTTTCCTTTACCTTGAAGCTCCAAATTAATGGTGTTTAAATGCATTGTGATGTCTGTCAAAAATGCCAAATCAGTCAGCCATTTTCTGTTTTTCAGCATCTGAGTGTCATCACCTCTTTCGTCCAGAAAAGCTGTTATTTCGGGCAATAATTCTTGAAACCTTTCTAGGAATTTTCCGCGACTCAACCACCTGACGTCCGTGTGAAGAACTATATCAGTGTGTTCAGCTGACTCACTATCTTCCAACTGCAATTTAAAGAGCCGTCGTTGCAAGCTACGTGCACGGATAGAATTCACAATTTTTATTGCAATGCCCATAATCTCCTCCATGTTTAGAACTTTTGAACACAAAACTTGTTGATGTATAATGCAATGGAAGGAGAAAAATCATTAGCTCGACACAATGTCACAAAACCGTTTTTGTTTCCAGTCATTGCTGGTGCTCCATCGGTTGTAATGCACACTAGTTTATATATTGGTAGCTTGTAGTTTATTACAAAATTGAAGGAAACGTCATATATATATATATATATATATATATATATATATATATATATATATATATATATATATATATCTTCGCCACGGGTCTTTCCTTTCAGATGAATCATTGTCAAAAACTCTTCCTTAGCCGACATGTCATTGAATACCATTCGAATAAAAATACACAGCTGGGCAGTGTCTGTCATATCGGTGGATTCGTCGAACTGTAAAGAAAAGTATGTATATTCATGATATCATGTTTTAGTTTATCTGCCATGTCCTGACTCATAACTTCAACACGCCTTGTGACAGTCGGACGAGATAACTGAAGTTCTCTAATAGCAGACATAATCTCTGTTTTATTTTAAAAAACTCCAAATAAAGTCTCACCCGCTTCAATAAATGCTTCCTTCACAATCAATCCATCATCAAATGGTTTCTTGTGTTTCGCCAATATATGAGATATTTTAAATGGCGCTATCGTTGCAGCTTTTGATTGTTTGGCAGGTCTTGTGAACATGGTTTGTTCTTTTTTCAAAACAAGTTATCAAATCACGTACTTTTCGTTTTCTTAATTCACTCTGTGACGGAAAATCCTTTTCATAGTTTTTATGAACCGTTTTATGATGCCTCTCCCAGTTCCCACGCTTAGGTATTGCAACTGACGCACGGCAAATCAGACAAATGCACTTATCCTTTACCATACAAAAGAAAAATTCTACCTCCCAATCGTTATTAAAATGATAAGTTTTACTTTTCTTCGCCGCACTCATTTTGGACTATTTATTAATAAACTTTGTATCGATGTATCGTCTTCAAGTTACAACTCAGACTGACTCCTATTCCTGCAGGCGCAACATTTATATCGGCGCAAACGAAGTCTCGAATGTTCCCGTCAAACACGTCGCCCGAAGTTTCTAGAAAAATCGGCGGGAATCAAAAACGCGGCTTTTCTTTGACAAGTACCGCGCGTTCCTTTGATAAAGCCGCCTTTTGCCGCTAGCAGGGGTTATTACGATAAAGGAAAGTGATGAGGGGGTTATTCTGGCCTAATTGTGGATCGAATAAATTTTAGTAGTTTGTTCATTACATTTTGTTTTAGTTACCTAAAACAAAATCTGTGAATAGTTCTATATCGGAATTTTTTTCTCGAGATCGACTCAAAAAGCACTCGCCATCCACTTGTCGATCGCGATCGACCGTTTGAGCACCCCTGCTCTACAGTGTTGATTGAACGAAAATTATTACGAGTACATTAGCTTTAATAATTTATCTGGTATATAAAAAAAAAAACAGAAATTTCAAGGTCATCAATTTTCAGTAAAGATCGGAAAAAAAAACTTTGTTGAAAACTCATTTGGGATGTGTTTTGTGAAGTCACCGATCATTTTATACTTCCGTAACAAAATTTTTTATGCTAAAAGCAATCAACGTACGAAACACTAACTGCGCAAGTCCAACTTGCACTTTAGCAGTTATTTTTTTTTTAAATGTAGATTAGTATAGTGCACGTTTCGGAGTATACTGAGTATATTAGAGAAAACGACGCTGGGCGCCGCGACGCCAAACAACTTTCTTTTTACTTTTGTAAAATGGCATTGGGAAATTTGGTACTAATATAGTAATCGATTGCGGGGATGAAATCGGAAGTGAAAAAATTTTTTTTTACTAGGTCATTGAGTGGGGTGTCAAATGAAAGCTTGTAAAAATACGAGTACAAAAATATATATAATGTAATACTTGCGCCCACTTTTCTTTGTATTATTTTTAAAAATTCGCGAAAAATAGCTGTCCCCCACCTTTATCTCGAAAAGTACTGATCAAAAAATTTTGAAAAAATTCTGGAATATTCTCCACAGGGTGTAGATTGAACGAAAATTATCACGAGAACATTGCCTTTAATATTTGATCTGGTATATAGTCCCTCCTCTTTTCTCAAGAATTACTCATCAAAAAATTTTGAACAAATTCTGGAAGATTCTCCACAGGGTGTAGCTTGAACGAAAATTTTCCCGAGTACATTACCTTTATAATTCATCTGGTATTTAAAAAAATAAAAATAAAAATTTCAAGGTCATCAGTTTTCAGTAAAGTTCGGAAACAAACTTTGATAAAAATTCATTTGGGGTGTGTTTTGTGAAGTCACTGATCATTTTATACCTCGATAACAAAAATTTTTGATTCAAAATCAGTCAACGTACGGAACACTAATTGCGCAAGTCCAACTTCGACTTGACCGGTTATTTATAAATTAAAATGTATTTTTCTTTAACAGGTTGACTGCCGACCACTCCGATCGGAGTGCGTCGGGTCTCTTCGCCAACGCCGTCTACTCCGATCGGAGTTCGACATGCGTTCTTACGAAACGTTTTAGTATTCCATCGGCGCTGTATATGAAACGTGTTTCTAGTGGTGGCGTTGCTTAAAAACGCAAGTTCTAACAGGTGCTTAAGTGGTTCCGCGGATTTGCTTTTGGTTTGGTTGTAATCTGCCAATATGGACAATCAACCTGGGCCTTCTGGTATTAAAAAAAGACATTGTAGTGATGTAAAAAAAAAAAGGTATATGATAAGAAAAAGAAGCTAACTGACACTGAATTATTGCAGCTATTGGAAGAAAGCGGAGGTAGTAGTGACGAACATTACGTACCAGACACAGACGATAGTGATGTAAATTCCAGCTCCGAGTCCGAAGAAGAGAATTTTATAGACCCTATTCGGCCACATCAAACACTTCCTAGCCTTGATGAGAAAAAATGGAACGACAGAGGTGCGTTAAAACCAATTTTGTTCCAGAAAACCCAGGAATTATTGGTGCAAATTCCAGGACAGGGTGCACCTATCGATTTTTTCGAAATGATCATTGATGATGATTTTTTACAAACTATTGTAGAACGAACGAACTCTTACGCAGTCGAGGTTTTGCTGCGCCCAGAAACAAGTACAAAATCACGTATTACTAATTTTAAAGATCTTACTCTTGACGAACTAAAAATTTTTTTGGCCCTGTTACTTCACACTGGCACAATATCCTTGAGCCGTCTTAACGATTATTGGAAAACTGATCCGCTATTTAATCTACCTGTTTTTAGAAAATATATGTCAAGGAACAGATTTTTGCTTATCTTGAGGTGTTTGCATTTTACATCTCCAGATATGGATCCGGCAGATCGGCTAGGAAAGATTAGATTTGTGGCAGATTTTTTTAACAACAAGATGGGGAGAAATTTACTATCCTGGACGAGAGTTGTCTTTGGATGAAGCTATGGTACTTTATCGGGGTCGTCTCCAGTTTAAACAGTATATGAAGAATAAGCGTCATAAGTATGGTATGAAGTTATACATGCTGACAGAGCCTAATGGACTTATTTTGAAATTTCGTGTCTACGAAGGTGCGACAGATGTTTATGGTGGAAGCGGACATACTGAAAAGATTGTTTCGGGAGTGTTCGGCATCTAGTGAATTTTTTTTTTTCTAATATTTTGAATGGCACATAAAAAAAACACATCCAAGACTCATTTTAATTCATATTTACCACAATAAAATAAAAATATTTGGAAAAATCTTACCGGCGTCAACCACAAACTCAAAAATATAGATCGGCAGTCAACCTGTTAAAATATGCACTCCAAAAAGCTTTCACTGCTATATTTAGAAATAAAGCCTGTTTTAAAATATCTAAAAACTAAAAAAGTAATTTTGGCCGCACAAAACGCTGAAAAAATGTCCAGTATAACTCCTAAATAATAATATACTATAATACCTGGAAAATAATTTTATAGTGATTGATAAGACTTCCAATTTTAAATTACATTTGGTGCATTAGTTTCTGAAAAATTTGATTTTTAAATTAATGACTTGTTTATATTCATTTCAATTGTCCCCCATTTAATATATTATATGGATACCGGAAAAATGTATGTACGTGAAAACTTGCATAAATAAACCAATCTAAAAGACATTCTTGTCTATCGCGTTTCTGCCTTCCATAGAAAATATACGACATTGTAAGCAGTGTCATAAATTAGTAGTAAGTGCACTTCTGCCTACGTATAAAGATTGGAACTGCATGTTTATGTACTACGCTGTCATTCGCAATTTTAGAGAAAAGTCGTAACAAACCTAGCTCATAAAGCGACTGAACCGACAGTATATGGCAAGAAAGACTTATTGGACCAAGAAAGTAATCCCAAAGAGTAATAAAAAGCAGACAACGGTATCAGGCGAGGCTTGAATTCAGTGGCTTTCAAAGATTTATAAAATCCCTTAAACATAACAATAGCGCGGCAGTTGGCATCGCATAAAACAAAAGCTAACCGCTATTTCTTACTCCAATTTTCCGTGTTGCTCATTTGTTTCCGCGCCATGTTTGAAAAATTGATGTGACGTCGACAAAGACGAAAGACTAACAATCAGATCGAGCAGGCGATTAGGGATTTACCTTGAGTAAAACAAAGACTGCACCGGTCCTTTTTCAGTGAGCTATAGCTCGCCGACCAACCGCATGAAGAAACGGAAAGAAAATAAAACAGGGAACGGATACACAAAACAAGTGCGGAATACGAAATCAGTTGAATGGCATAGAGGCTCACGGGGGTGTCTATAAAATATTATTGATCTAATCTTGGAATTACGAGCACTTTCTGGTAAGATTTAAGGCTCTTTGTTTTACTACGAAAGCAGCCAGCAAATTAGGTTTGTTAAAAACATACAAGGTAACATTTTGTTCAAACCTATTATTCAAAATTAGATTATAATATTTTTGTAATATTCGTATGCCACTCTAAATTTCATGATTTTTAGTGTTCCGTACGGAACACTTATAAGATCACTTCGGTGTCTGTCCGTCTGTCTGTCCGTCTGTCCGTCTGTCACACCCGATTTTCTCCGAAACTATTTGTCATAGAAAGTTGAAATTTGGCAGTAATATAGGAATTGATGGCCTCATCAGAACCATGTAGTTCTGAAAGTTAAATTTTGACTTTGGGGGGTGAAATCGGAAGTGAAAAACTAGGTAATCGAGTGTGGTGTCAAATGAAAGCTTGTGAAAACACGAGTAAAATATATATATATATATATATATATATATATATATATATATATATATATATATATATATATATAATATAATACTTGCGCGCACTTTTCTTTGTATTATTTTTAAAAAATCGCGAAAAAAAACGCTGTCCCACCCGCCTTATCTCGAAAAGTACTCATCAAAAAATTTTGAAAAAATTCTGGAATATTCTCCACGGGGGTGTAGATTGAACGAAAATTATCACGAGTGCATTACCTGTAATAATTTATCTGGTATATAAAAAAACAGAAATTTCAAAGTCATCAATTTTCAGTAAAGATTGGAAATAAACTTTGTTGAAAACTTACTTGGGGTGTGTTTTGTGAAGTCACTGATCATTTTATATCACCGTAACATAAATTTTGACTTAAGGGATTCGTTTTGAGGGGCGAAACCGAAAGTGAAAAAAAAAAATAATTTTACTAGGTCATCGAGGGTGGTGTCAAATGAAAGCTTGTGAAAACACGAGTAAAATATATATATACGAGGCTGGTTTGAAAAGTCCGTGCAAAAATAAAAACTACTTATGTGTTTGGGGTAAACCTTTTTTATTTTTCGACATAGTCTCCTTTTAGGCTTATACACTTCGTCCAACGATGTTCTAGTTTGTTGATCCCTTCCGAATAATAGGATTTGTCCAAGTCTGCAAAATATCCATTAGTGTCTGCAATCACCTCCTCGTTTGAATAAAATCTTTGTCCCGCCAGCCATTTCTTCAAATTGGGGAACAAATAGTAGTCCGAGGGAGCTAAGTCTGGAAAATAGGGGGGATGTGAAACGAGTTGGAATCCTATTTCCATTAATTTTGCGACCACAACTGCTGAGGTGTGTGCTGGTGCGTTGTCGTGATGGAAAAGGACTTTCTTGTGGGCCAATCGCGGGCGTTTTTCTTGCAGCTCGGTTTTCAAACGGTCCAATAACGATGAATAATAATCACCTATAATAGTTTTTACCCTTTTCCAGATAGTCGATGAGGATTATCCCTTGCGAACCCCAAAAGACAGTCGCCATAACCTTCCCGGCCGAAGGAACGGTCTTCGCCTTTTTTGGTGCAGATTCCCCCTTGGTAACCCATTGTTTAGATTGTTGTTTGGTCTCAGGAGTATAGTAATGTATCCATGTTTCATCCACAGTGACGAAACGACGCTTAAAGTCCTCCGGATTCTTCTGGAACAGCTGCAAACCATCCTTGCAACACTTCACACGATTCCGTTTTTGGTCAAGCGTGAGCAATCGCGGCACCCATCTTGCGGATAGCTTTCTCATGTCCAAATGTTTATGCAAAATATTATGTACCCGTTCAGTTGAGATGCCCACAGCACTAGCAATCTCACGCACCTTAACTCTTCTGTCATCCATCACCATATCATGGACTTGATCAATGATTTCTGGAGTCGTAACCTCCACAGGCCGTCCAGAACGTTCAGCGTCACTTGTGCCCATATGGCCAGTCCGAAAATTTTGAAACCACTTATAAACTGTTCTAATCGAAGGTGCAGAGTCGCCATAATGTTTATCAAGCTTCTCTTTAGTCTCCTGAGGCGTTTTGCCTTTCATAAAGTAATGTTTAATCACCACACGAAATTCTTTTTCGTCCATTTCTTGAAAATCACTCGACTTCCTTGATTCACACGAATGCCCAAACACAAAGAAATAGACCAATATGGCTGAAACTTGGTGTGCGTTCATTCAAGAGATGCTACTAACTAAACATGATCTCGATACGCGCCGGTGGTGCCATCTCTCGGACTTTGCACGGACTTTTCAAACCAGCCTCGTGTATATATATATATATATATATATATATATATATATATATATATATATATATATATATATATATATAATGTAATACTTGCGCACACTTTTCTTCGTATTACTTTTAAAAAATCGTGAAAAATCGCTGTCCCCTACCTTATCTCGAAAAGTACTGATCAAAAGATTTTGAAAAAAACCCTGGAATATTCTCCACGGGGTATAGATTGAACGAAAATTATCATTACCTTTAATAATTTATCTGGTATAGAAAAAAAACAAAATTTCAAGGTCACCAGTTTTCAGTAAAAATTGGAAATAAACTTTGTTGAAAACTCATTTGGGGTGTGTTTTGTAAAGTCACTGATCATTTTATATCACCCTAACAAAATTTTTTATTTTAAAACCAATCAACGTACGGAACACTAATTGTGCAAGTTCAACTTGCACTTGACCGGTTTTTTTTTAAAATAACATGCGTACATATGTATTAGTCACGGATGAAAATGAAATGAATTTCTTTCGATTTAATGCAGCGTTTCTCAACCTTTCAGTATTTGCGACTCAATTTTCAAACATAATTTTCATCGCGCCTCCCCCCTCTCATACAATAACAATGCATGCAGTAATAATGTATTTTCAGTATTTTGATGCTAAAGCTTAATTACAAACTACCAAGAATAAGTAAATTTATTCATATTTGGCAACACATATTTGCTGCGTTGACAAAACTAGAATCGATGCTTTCCTATTGCTCTCTGTTACGTCCACCATATCGGTAGCGGCTTCGCGAGAATTTCCGAGTTGTCTCGAACATTCGGAAAGTCTGCCCAAAACTGTATAAATGCTGCACCTCGTTCAATTACAGCCGGTCTCAGTCGAGTTGATCCTTCTACTTCTGTCGGATTTATCGTGAATGTGTATGTAGTAATTTACGCGTTAATTGAAATTCAAGGCATTAAGTATTCACGGCAGTAAATTTATACAGAATCATGGATAAATTTTTAATTTGGCGTAAGCGAGCATTAGACGATAGTGAAGCATCAACAAGTGCACAGACGAGCGTAGTTCCGAAAATAAAATCAAGAAAATATTCTCAAGAATACTTAAATTTAGGGTTTACCAGTACTGAAGTAAATGAAGAAGAAAGGCCCCTGTGTGTTATTTGCCCAAAAATCTTGGCAGCAGACAGCATGAAACCAAATAAACTTAAACGACATTTGGAAACGCTTCATAGTGAGTACCTTAACAAACCCCGAGAATTTTTCGAATTAAAATTAAAATGTAAAGCAGAAATCATTTTTTAAAAAAAAAACTTTGTCTGTGAATGAAAAAGCTTTACTTGCCTCTTACAAAGTTTCATATAAAATAGCCAGATGTAAAAAGCCTCACACCATTGGTGAAGAGCTTGTTTTGCCAGCAGCAATTCAGATTGTAGAAACTATGTTTTTTTAATTTTTTGAGAGCTTCTTCCATCTGTTTATCATCTATTTCTGATGTTTCGTTGATTACCATTTCTGATGTTTCAGGTGCCAAATTTTCCATTGTATTTTACAATTGCTTTATATAATTTATCCATGTATCTTTTTCAATTTTTCTTACTTCTATAAATTCTTTCATTCCCTTTCGCTGTCCACGTATCATTCTCCAAATCTCCTTTTGCATACCATAAAAGTCATGTTCCATTTCTTCGGAAAATTTGTTCCAGTGTTCCATTTTCTTTTTTCTCATTAGTGCCTTTTTTTCATTGTGGACTTTCTTATATTCTTCATAGGTTTCTCTGGTTTTTCTTGATCTATATTTAAGATAGGCTTTTGTTTTTTCTTGGCATTTTAATTTCACTTCCTGGCAGAACCAAAGTGTATTATTCGATCCTCTTGATGTTCTGTTTATTTTACGTTCTCGAGTGCTTCCTTTGCTGCGTTCATAATGTTATCCTTGATCTTTCTCCAACCGTCTTCTGTGACTTCTTCCTCTACCAGTGGGTTTTTTTATTTATTTCGTTTTCCAATTTTATCTGGTAGAGATTTTTTATTGATTCGTCTTGCAGGCTTTCTACCCTTGCCTTTGTTTCATAAACCCTCAGGCTTGTTTTTTGAGGTTTCTTTATTGTCATTCTGATTTTTCCCAATACAAGACTGTACTCACTTCCTACATCTGCTGAACATAAGCATCTTATGTCTAATATTTGTGTATAATGTATTTCTCTATTTGTTAGAATGTAATCTATGATTGATCTATCTCCTCTCGTATTTTAAAATCCATATTTATGTTGTTCTTTATGTCTAAAAAAAACCGGTCAAGTGCAAGTTGAACTTGCGCAATTAGTGTTCCGTACGTTGATTGCTTTTAAAATAAAAAAAATTTGTTACAGAGGTATAAAATGATCAGTGACTTCACAAAATACACCCTAAATGAGTTTTCAACAAAGTTTGTTTCCAATCTTTACTGAAATCTGATGACCTTGAAATTTTTGTTTTTTTTTTTATATACCATATAAATTATTAAAGGTAATGCACTCGTGATAATTTTCGTTCAATCTACACCCCGTGGAGAATATTCCAGAATTTTTTCGAAATTTTTTGATAAGTACTTTTCGAGATAAGGCCCGGGACAGCGATTTTTCGCGAATTTTTAAAAATAATACAAAGAAAAGTGCGCGCAAGTATAATATTATATATATATTTTTTACTCGTGTTTTCACAAACTTTCATTTGACACCACACTTGATGACCTAGTAAAAAAAATTTTTTTTTCGCTTTCGACTTCACTCCCCAAAACTAACCCCTTAAGTCAAAATTTAATTCTCAAAACTACATGGCTCTGATGAGGCCATCAATTCCTATATTATTACCAAATTTCACCTTTCTATGTCAAATAGTTTCGGAGAAAATCGGGTGTGACAGACAGACAGACCGACAGACAGACAGACAGACACCGAAGTGACCTTATAAGTGTTCCGTACGGAACACTAAAAAGGTGTTATTTATTTGGAATTTATTTTGTGCCGAGAAGTTTATTAAAAATTCGCCATTCTCATTCGTCACATTTTCATTAAACCTCTGTTTCACTCTCGGTACCATCATGTTACCCACTCGGCAATTAAAGTCCCCCATTATGATAATTGCTTGCCTTTTTGGGACTGCATCAATTGTCTCTTGTAGTTTTTGGTAGACTTTTGTTCTCTCGTTTTCCGGTTTGCAGATATCTGGACTGTAAAATGTAACATTCATTTTTCCTCGATTTTAAGATCATGTTACGACACTGTTTCCATTTATAATTTATATTTTTTTACTTTACTTATTTACTAACTTTTAAGCAGTGTAGTTTAAAACACTGTTTTGAATTTTTGAGCCGTTTATTTTACAATGTGCATTGCAGGTTATCTACTGGACCTATTTAATTTGTATTGAATGCGTCCGATTTGCTAAAGATTTGTATCCGGGAAGTAGCCATCTTGAAGACGTGATTTTAAGGAAGGGAGAAAAATATTTAAGGGTCCGGATGGCACGAATATAGGCTTTTTCCAGCCGAGATGTAGTAAAGGCTTTTTTCCCATTATAGAGCCGCAGTGAGCTCTCCTTTTAATCATGTAGCCAGAGAGGGCTTTTCCTTCAATAAGCCGCCCAGTAGGCTTTTTTATCACGTTGCCGTGCTCGTTTAGTAGTGATGTGGAAGTGCAGAAACGGTTATAGTTTTCAAGTTCAAGGCCTTTTTCTTGAAATATCCTGCTTATTCCCAGACCTTTAGGGGTCAAGAAATGTTTAGCAGCCCAAAGGGAACTGAGGTAGCCAAGGTAGAGACATCAGTGTTATGAATATCTCACCAGGACAGGCCAAAAAACTCATAGAAAAACCGTAAGTGATCAGTATATCAATCCATAGACCTAGCTTCCTGCTGACAAGTGCGTTTTACATCGTTTATTCAAAACGGGTAACTCGTGAAGTTAATCCCACGAACTTTAAACATCGTGTTTAGCTAAGCCTTTATTAGAATCCTGATTTAAAGAATCTATATAATCGTACCATCTACTAGACTAAGGGATTTTATTTAGTAGTAATAGTAATTTTAAGTGTAGCGAAGTTAGAACTTTTAATTTTGTCATTAATAAACCCTTTTCTTTATTTAAATCTAGCGTTTCACTGAATCACCCATTTTATCTTTCAGGACACAACGGTTGTACCATACTAAAAATAACCCTTCAGTATTTTTTCATTTTTTTTTTGAGCTGAAGTTAGATTCTTTTTATTTTAAAATGAATGGTGCCGAATGTACAATCAAAATTTTAAACAACTATAGAGACTATTTTCAAAAGACGTACCAAAATTATCTCTTATCCATATTTCTCTACCAAAAACTGAGCTAGTTTATGTCTAATTTCTTTAGTTCTTTCAGTATTAATAATACATTCTCAGAAATTATGATATACATAAGGGGCGATACGAAGAGGATACAAAATTGCGCGTCAACGTGCGGGCGTTATTAAAAGGTTACAAAATGCGCCCAATCGAGAGGACATTTTTTTAACACGCCACAATATTCCAATGATGTTAATTTTTTGATTCTCTGATTTTATTTTTGTTTGTCTTTCTCATATATATATATATATATATATATATATATATATATATATATATATATATATATATATATATATATATATATATACATATATACATATATATATATATATATATATATATATATATATATATATATATATATATATATATATATATATATATATATATATATATATATACATATACATATACATATATATATATATATATATATATATATATATATATATATATATATACATATATATCTCCTCAGCCTATAGTCATCCACTCCTGAATGAAGGCCTCTTCCAATCTTTTCCACGTCGTTCTGTTTAGGGCTGTTTGGATCCAATTTCCCCCCGCAATTTTCTAGATGTCGTCGCGCCACCTTTTTGGAGGTCTTCCGACACTCCTTTTGGTTTGTCTTGGACGCCAGTTTATCATTTTGCTGGTCCATCTTTCTGAGCTTTGACGAGCTATATGGCCAGCCCATTGCCATTTGAGTTGAGCTACTCTTCTGAGGACATCTGTCACACACGTTCTTCTTCTAATCTCCTAGTTCTCTATCCTGTCTCTCAGGCTAATTCCGAACATAGATCTCTCCATTGCTCGTTGTGTCACTTGAAGCTTGTCAGCGGTTTTTCGGGTGAGTGCCATCGTCTCGAGACCATACGTAAGGACCGGCAGAATACATGAGTCGTATATTTTACGTTTATGATTTATTGGGATTTCTCTAGATTTAAGTACATACCCCAACTTATATAAATATATATATATATATATATATATATATATATATATATATATATATATATATATATATATATATATATATATATATTTATATAAGTTGCCGTATCTAACCAAATTCTTAAATATAAAATTTATTGGAGAACTCGGCAAAGGGCGTGAAAAAAGTTCACACAATGTTCATTCCCCAACAAATTTTATATTTAAGTATATATATATATATATATATATATATATATATATATATATACTAGCCGGGCCCGCGGCTCCGCTCGCGTGGACTCCCATTATTTCTCCTTATCTCCCAATATTTCTCCTTATTTCCCATTATCTCTACATAATTTCCATTATCTAGGCTTATCTCTGCTCATCTCCCATTATTTCTCCTTATCTCCCATTATTTCTCCTTATCCTCCATTATCTCACCTTATTTCCCATTATCTAGGCTTATCTCGACTTATCTCCTATTATTTCTCCTTATCTCACCATAATTCCCATTATCTAGACTTATCTCTGCTTATCTCCCATTATCTCTCCTTATCTCCCATTATTTATACTTATCTCCCATTATCTCACCTTATCTCCCATTATGGAGGCTTATCTCGGCTTATCTCCCATTATTTCTCCTTATCTCCCATTATCTCACCTTATCTCCCATTATCTAGGCTTATATCGAATTATATAGAACATATGTATAAATTTATAAAAATACGTAAATCGGATAAGTGGTTTTCGAGTGATAAGCGCACTAACGGACAGACAGACAGACAGAGAGACGTTGCATTTTATATATATTGTATTCTTTGCTACATGATATTGTTCCATATTTAATGCTTTAGGGAGTCTATTGCAAGAGAACGCGCTAGCGGCAAACTTTTCTCCGACTTAATTCACTATTATCGTTACTGCTTATTCCTTATGTCACCTAATAAAATATATCCTATAACCTGGCCAGAGAACATACGTATGGTTAAAAAAAAGCACGTAAATCGGATAAGTAGTTCTCCAGTGATAAGCACACTAACGGACGGACAGACAGACAGCCAGACAGACGGACAGAGAGACATTGCATTTTATATATATTATAGATATTCTCTGCTACATAATATTGTTATACATTTAATGGTTTGGACTGTGTATTGCAAGAGAACGCGCTAGCGGCAAACTTTGTCCGACTTCATGTACTATTATTGTCACTGCTCATTCCTTATGCTACCTATCGTAATAAAATATAGCCTATAACCTGGCCGGAGAACATATGTATGTTTAAAAAAAAAAAGTACGAAAATCGGATAAGTGGTTCTCCAGTGATAAGCGCACTAACGGACAGACAGACAGACAGAATACGTTGCATTTTATATATATTATAGATGTAATAAAATATATACCTATAACCTGGTCAGAGAACATATGTATGAATTTAAAAAATCACGTAAATCGGATAAGTGGTTCTCGAGGGATTATTTCCGACATCATTCAATATTTTACGTCACTGCTCATTCCTTATGCTACCTATTGTAATAAAATATAGCCTATAACCTGGCCAGAGAACACATGTATGTTTTAAAAAAAAAAGTACGTAAATCGTGGTTTTTCAGTGATAGGCGCACTAACGGACAGACAGACAGACAGAGAGACGTTACATTTTATATTTATATATTATAGATATATATATATATATATATATATATATATATATATATATATATATATGGATGTTCTGAGTTAGCTTTCTGTGACTCATCAGTGCTACACCCTCTTTTGCTTTGTTATAAATTAAAAATGCTTCTTCAAATATTTTCGGGTATACATCGACACATGAGATTACAATGGAATTCTAGACAGCTGGAACTCAAGGTCGTTACCATCATTATTATGAAGAAGGGTCCACTTCAAGGACACCTCAGAGAGGAAAAATTATGGATGTGTGTGTATTAAACGGCTTTTCTACGAATAAATGCGTCATATTGTCAGTATACACCACTGTACGTAAACGAATAGTGAAGTATGCGCTCCAAAATTTTTCAGCCTCATATCTTGAGAACTATTAGTTCCACGTAAATTTTGTATAGAACCTTTTTTATGCAAATTTTAATGGTGAATAAATTCTATTATAATCACAATTCACGTAAAACCAATAGTTCAGGTTAGTTCAACTTTTTTTTGCCGAGACGATTTCGCAATGGACTTTTGACACAATATTTCTGATACCGAAGCAAAGAAAATTCTAAAGGAAAATCTTCACTTTAATTTTTTCAGAAGATGGATGACTGGATAATATGTGCTTTATCCAGAATAAGTTTGTTAAAACATTGTTAATTTTTAAAATATTGCGAATATTTAAAAGCACACATAAGTTGTTATGTTTTTAGATCAATATTAACTCTTTTTCAGTATTGTGAAAAAAATTAGATAAATTTTAATGAGCCATCCATTTTAAACGTTTTTCATAGGTTTCTTTGTCGGTTGTACCTTAAAAACCCACTAACAAGGCCAAACCTGTCATTTGGGCGACATCAATTTTACAGGTCGTTAGCATTTTTATTCAAACTATTATAATTTTACGGCATCGTAAAATGTCATATGTCTTAAAAACGATAAACGGAAATATGCTCAGTCCTCACAATAAATTAACTTAATTACATATACGTTAATTAATTCGCGGTAAAGCAGTTAATTTATATGAGATGAAAGTCACTGCTAATGTATCTTTTTATATCGATTCTGCGATGAATCTACAGAATTCCAAGTAATTCGGTAGCGAAAAGATAAGATTTGGCATTAAACTGGTCCATTTTGTAAAATCATGAACGGCGATTTTTACATAAAGGAAAATTTTACTACTTAATACAGTAGGTACAATATTAATTGTGTGACTCATGAAGCTAATTAAAATTTAAACGTTACAATGTATAGTGTGATCATTTTTAGACGTCTGGCCCCGATTTATGGAAAATTGTTGGATATTTATTAGTGTTCCGAACGGAACACTTGTAAGATGATTTCAGTGTCTGTCTGTCTGTCCGTCTGTTTGTCTGTCTGTTACATACTGGTAATAATACAGGAATTGATAGCCTCATCAGAGCCGTGTAGTTTTGAAAGTTAAATTTTGACTTAAGGGGTTTGTTTTAGGGGGTGAAAACGGAAGTGAAAAAAAAATTTTTTCACTGGGTCATCGAGTGTGGTGTCAAATGAAAGCTTGTGAAAACACGAGTAAAATATATATATATATATATATATATATATATATATATATATATATATATATATATATATATATATATGTATATATATATATATATATATATATATATATATATATATGTATATATATATATATATATATATATATATATATATATATATATATATATATATATATATATAATGCAATACTTGCGTACACGTTTCTTTGTTTTATTTTTAAAAAATAGCGAAAAATTGCTGTCCCCCCACCTTATCTCGAAAAGTACTGATCAAAAAATTTTGAAAAAATTCTGGAATATTCTCCACGGGGTGTAGAATGAACGAAAATTATCACGAGTGCATTACCTTTAATAACACTGGTCAACAAAAAAAAAATAAAATTGCTTGTTTCCTGTGATTTTTTTTTTGTTTCTATCTCAAATTGACGCGTATTTTTTAAATATGGCAACAATTTTTCTCTAACAGCTTTTGTTTTTGAGTTATAGCTAACTACCCTCATTTATTATTTTTACTTAGATTTTCGTTTTTTATTGGACACTAAAATATATTTTGTTGTTGTTTTAGATATGGCTTCGTCAAGAAGATGTTGTGTGCTTAATCCCGATTGTTTTTGCTATATTTGTGGTGAATATATATTTGCAAAATATCGAAAACTTATATCGGACTTTGTGAAAACTGCGTATCATCAATACTTTAAAATAAAATTGTGTAATCAGGAAAAGCCATGGGTTCCTCATATTGTATGCCAGAAATGTGTGGTATGTCTACGGTTATGGTCCAGTGGAAAAAGAGATGCAATAATGTTCGTAACACCCATGATTTGACGAGAACGATGTTGGTGGTATTTTGCAGCAGATAGGATTTAAAACAGTACCAACCTAGTGATTGGCGTCTTTTCATAGACAACAGCAAAAGAAGTTTAAAGTGTGTTTTTCTTCGTAACGGTAACAAGTACGGATCTATACCTATTGCACATTCGACGACTTTAAAAGAAGAATACGTAAATGTTTCTAAGGTTATGAAAAAAATTAAGTATCAAGACCACAAATGGGTCATTTATGTTGATCTGAAAATGGTTAACTTTCTTTTAGGTCAACAAGGGGGGTACACAAAGTTCCCTTGTTTCATGTGTCTCTGGGATAGTCGTGACAAACAACACTATTGGCCACAAAAAGTTTGGCCAGTGCGGGAAGAGCTAAAAGTTGGTACAAAAAATGTTATAAACGTGCCTTTAGTTAGCCGAGACCGCATCATACTTCCACCACTTCATATTAAACTCGGCATAATAAAACAGTTTGTGAAAGCGCTTGACAAAAGTGGCGAATGTTTTAATTTTCTTTCACGCAAGTTTCCAGGATTAAGTTCAGAAAAAATTGAAAGCTGGTATTTTTGATGGGCCACAGATTAGGCAACTCGTGAAAGATCCTAATTTTTGTCAAATCAATGACTGAAGTCGAATCCAAAGCTTGGAATTCATTTGTTTTGGTTATGAGTAGCTTCCTAGGCAAGAAGAAATCTGACGACCATGTCGAGCTTGTTGAGTGCATGCTATCGAACTTGCAAGAGCTAGGGTGCAACATGAGCATAAAAATCCACTTCCTGCACTCGCATTTAGACCGATTTCCACAAAATCTGGGTGATTTTAGTGAGGAGCAGGGTGAAAGATTTCATCAGGATCTTCGGTCAATGGAAGAGCGTTATCAGGGGCGGTGGGACTCACATATGATGGCAGACTACTGCTGGAGTTTGCAACGAGATCTTCCTAAAGTCGTTCATTCAAGGAAATCTTAGAAAAGATCATTTGCTAGTGTTCAATAGAAATTTTGTTAACATAATGTATTATTTTTTGTATTTTTTTGGCAAAATAATAAAACTTTATATTTCAAAAGGTAAAGCTGTTAGCAATCTCCCAGTATTTTTTTCATAGTCAGGGCCATAGAAATACCCAATAACAGAAAAAAAAATAAAGGAAACAAGACTTGTGTTGACCAGTGTTATCATTACTAGGCTGACAAGAAACCATAAAACGTTAATCAAATTCAGAATCAAAGCCATTATGGCGTTAATGTATGGCGGTGTGAGATAATTGGGAGACATTTTATTGGACCATACTTTTTTGAGGGAACACTAACTAGAAATAGATACCTTAATTTCTTGGTTAATACTCTACCAGTTTTTTTAGAAAATGTTCCTCTTATTTTAAGAAGGCATATGTGGTATCAACACGACACGGAAGCACCTTATACAACTTTTAATGTTTCGTATGAAACACTTATAAGATCACTTCTGTGTCTGTCCGTCTGTCTGTCATCCCGATTTTCTCCCAAACCATTTGCCAGAAAAAGTTGAAATTTGGCAGTAATATAGGAATTGACGACCTCGTGAGAGCCGTGTAGTTTTCAAAGTTAAATTTTGTTTTAACGGGTTAATTTTGGGAGGGTGAAACCGAAAGTAAAAAAAAATTATCGGGTCATTGAGTGGGCTGTCAAATGAAAGCTTGGAAAGACACGAGTTAAAAAATATATAATGTAATAGTTGCGCACACTTTTCTTTGTATTATTTTTTAAAAATTGCCAAAAATTGCTGCCCCCCTTACTTCGAAAAGTACTGATCAAAAAATTCTGGAATATTCTCTGTATTTTAAGGGAGTCACGTGTTTTCTTCAGTATTTTTTTTATGCTGAATCCTAAAAAATCATATAAAAAGACATCCACCGTGAGGCTTCTTCAGGAAACACACTTAAAGTTGACAGAAATCTATTAAATTGAAAAAAATACATTTTAATAAATAGAAATTCATTTAGCGGTTGCACATTTTTATTTTAAACAGCATTTTACTACATAGTTTCGGGGCCGGCACTAGCTATTTTGCCGCTGTGGGCAAACTCAAAAAATGCCGCCTCACCAAGTTTTAAAAAAAGTATGTTAACCAAGAAAATGACATATAATTGAATTAAGACAATAATACTAATACAGATTTACAAATATTGTTTTATTTAAAAACAAAGTTTACCTTTTTTAACGAGCTAACGACAACGAACTTACAAACTAAAACTAGTACCTACAACTAGTACCTACTATTTTCAGGGGTAATTTAAATATGCTTTTAAAACAATGAGCAAAACAAGTACAATAATATACAAAGTGTAAAGCTAAATTAATTTTTTTTCGAAGTTCCATTTCTGCAATATCGCGAATAATTTCTCTCAGATCTGTTTTAATACTCAATTCATGTTCAATGGCCAACATTGTTAACCCATTAAGACGATTTTGTGTATACATAGTTCTTAAATAATTTTTTATTATTTTTAATTTAGAAAAAGTTTCCAAACTTCGTTTTAGCTTTACCCATGATTTTATATTACACTGGTCAACAAAAAAAAGAAAATTGCTTGTTTCCTGTGATTTTTTTTTGTTTCTATCTCAAATAGACGCGTATTTTTTAAATATGGCAACAATTTTTCTCTAACAGCTTTTGTTTTTGAGTTATAGCTAACTACCCTCATTTACTATTTTTACTTAGATTTTCGTTTTTTATTGGACACTCAAATATATTTTGTTGTTGTTTTAGATATGGCTTCGCCAAGACGATGTTGTGTGCTTAATCCCGATTGTTTTTGCTATATTTGTGGTGAATATATATTTGCAAAATATCGAAAACCTATATCGGACTTTGTGAAAACTGCGTATCATCAATAATTTCAAATAAAATTGTGTAATCAGGACAAGCCATGGGTTCCTCATATTGTATGCCAGAAATATGTGGTATGTCTACGGTTATGGTCCAGTGGAAAAAGAGATACAATAATGTTCGTAACACCCATGATTTGGCGAGAACCTCGAAACCATCATGACGATTGCTATTTCTGCGTTGTGAAAATAAACGGAATTAACCCTGGAAATCGAAGTAAGTGGTCATATCCTAACTTATCTTCTACTCAACGACCTCAATTAAAATCACAAGAGGTACAACCCAGCACATCTAAATCTTCTGATGATCCAAATCTCTGTGAACCTGAACGAAATACATTAAGTGAAGACTCTGATTCAGACTACAAATGTAGCCTTTCAGAACCTCAACCATTTAATCAGAAAGAACTAAATGACTTAGTAAGAGATCTGAACTTACTAAAAGAAGCTTCTGAAAGTTTAGCATCTCGTTTAAAAGAAAAAAATTTGCTTACTCCGGAAACCAACATTACATTTTATCGTACCCGAGAAAAAAATCTGTTACCGTATTTTTCTCAAGAGAACGATTTAGTTTTTTGTAACGATGTTGGTGGTATTTTGCAGCAGATGGGATTAAAACAGTACCAACCTAGTGATTGGCGTCTTTTCATAGACAGCAGCAAAAGAAGTTTAAAGTGTGTTTTGCTTCATAACGGTAACAAGTATGGATCTATATCTATTGCACATTCGACGACTTTAAAAGAAGAATACGTAAATGTTTCTAAGGTTATGGAAAAAATTAAGTATCAAGACCACAAATGGGTCATTTGTGTTGATCTGAAAATGGTTAACTTTCTTTTAGGTCAACAAGGGGGGTACACAAAGTTCCCTTGTTTCATGTGTCTCTGGGATAGTCGTGACAAACAACACCATTGGTCACAAAAAGTTTGGCTAGTGCGGGAAGAGCTAAAAGTTGGTACAAAAAATGTTATAAACGTGCCTTTAGTTAGCCGAGACCGCATCATACTTCTACCACTTCATATTAAACTCGGCATAATGAAACAGTTTGTGAAGGCGCTTGACAAAAGTGGCGAATGTTTTAATTTTCTTTCACGCAAGTTTCCAGGATTAAGTTCAGAAAAATTGAAAGCTGGTATTTTTGATGGGCCACAGATTAGGCAACTCGTGAAAGATCCTAATTTTATCAAATCAATGACTGAAGTCGAAGCCAAAGCTTGGAATTCATTTGTTTTGGTCATGAGTAGCTTCCTAGGCAAAAAGAAATCTGACGACCATGTCGAGCTTGTTGAGTGCATGCTATCGAACTTGCAAGAGCTAGGGTGCAACATGAGCATAAAAATCCACTTCCTGCACTCGCATTTAGACCGATTTCCACAAAATCTGGGTGATTTTAGTGAGGAGCAGGGGGTGAAAGATTTCATCAGGATCTTCTGACAATGGAAGAGCGTTATCAGGGGCGGTGGGACTCATATATGATGGCAGACTACTGCTGGAGTTTGCAACGAGATCTTCCTAAAGTCGTTCATTCAAGGAAATCTTATAAAAGATCATTTGCTAGTGTTCAATAGAAATTTTGTTAACATAATGTATTATTTTTCTGTATTTTTTTGGCAAAATAATAAAACTTTATATTTCAAAAGGTAAAGCTGTTAGCAATCTCCCAGTATTTTTTTTCATAGTCAGAGCCATAGAAATACGCAATAACAGAAAAAAAATAAAGAAAATAAGACTTGTGTTGACCAGTGTTATCATTACTAGGCTGACAAGAAACCATAAAACGTTAATCAAATTCAGAATCAAAGCCATTATGGCGTTAATGTATGGTGGTGTGAGATAATTGGGAGACATTTTATTGGACCATACTTTTTTGAGGGAACACTGACTAGAAATAGATACCTTAATTTCTTGGTTAATACTCTACCAGTTTTTTTAGAAAATATTCCCCTTATTTTAAGAAGGCATATGTGGTATCAACACGACAGGGAAGCACCTTATACAACTTTTAATGTTTCGTATGAAACACTTATAAGATCACTTCTGTGTCTGTCCGTCTGTCTGTCATCCCGATTTTCTCCCAAACCATTTGCCAGAGAAAGTTGAAATTTGGCAGTAATATAGGAATTGATGACCTCGTAAGAGCCGTGTAGTTTTCAAAGTTAAATTTTGTTTTAATGGGTTAGTTTTAGGAGGGTGAAACCGAAAGTAAAAAAAAAATTACTGGGTCATCGAGTGGGCTGTCAAATAAAAGCTTGGAAAGATACGAGTTAAAAAATATATAATGTAATAGTTGCGCACACTTTTCTTTGTATTATTTTAAAAAAATTGCGAAAAATTGCTGCCCCCCTTACTTCGAAAATTACTGATCAAAAAATTCTGGAATATTCTCTGCCTTTTAAGGAAGTCACGTGTTTTCTTCAGTATTTTTTTATGCTGAATCCTAAAAAATCATATAAAAGGACATCCACCGTGAGGTTTCTTCAGGAAAACACACTTAAAGTTGACAGAAAACTATTAAATTGAAAAAAATACATTTTAATAAATAGAAATTCATTTAGCGGTTGCACATTTTTATTTTAAAAAGCATTTTACTACATAGCTTCAGGGTCGGCCCTAGCTTTTTTGCCGCTGTAGGCAAATTCAAAAAATACCGCCGTACCCAAGCTTAAAGAAAACTATGTTAACTAGGAAAATGACATATAATTGAATTAAAACAATAATACTAATACCGATTTACAAATATTGTTTTATTTAAATACAAAGTTTACCTTTTTAACGAGCTAACGACAACGAACTTATAAACTAAAACTAGTACCTACTATTTTCAGAGGTAATTTAAATATGCTTTTAAAACAATGAACAAAACGAGTACAATAATATACAAAGTCTAAACCTAAATTAAAACAATTTTTTTCGAAGGTTCATTTCTGCAAAATCGCGAATAATTTCTCTCAGATCTATATTACTACTCAATTCGTGGTCAATGGCCAACATTGCTAACCCATTAAGATGATTTTGTGTAGACATAGTTCTTAAATAATTTTTTATTATTTTTAATTTAGAAAAAGTTTCCAACCTTCGTTTTAGCTCTATCCATGATTTCAAATTATCTACATGAGTTTTTGAGTCTTCATACTTTCCTAATACCTCACCAATATTTTTCCAGTTTCTAGAACCCTCATTTGAAAAGGAACTTAACTTAACTTGAATAATCAAAAAGTGTGCAACAGAAACAGAACAAGGAATCTTTAAATACAGAATACCAGGTGTACAAGTATGAAATGTGGATTTCAGACAACAGATGATGCACGAATGCAATTTATGCTATAAAGATTTGCGCCATTTTGTTGTGTCATTAACAAGTGTCAGACGCGCACGAGTGATAAATTGGAAAAGTGTGTGCATAGAGTTGTGTTGTTGTGTTCAATATGTCGAAATTTATACCGAACAAAGAGCATTCGCGGACAACATTAATTTTTTGTTTTCATTTGAAGAAAACTGCTGTTGAATCATACCGATTACTTCGAGAAGTTTATGGTGAACATGCTCCATCGCAAAATACGTGTGAACGATGGTTTCGGCGTTTCAAAAGTGGTGACTTCGATGTTCCAGACAAGGAACGTGGAAAACCGCCAAAAAAATACGAAGAAGTGGAATTGCAAGCATTGTTGGACGAAGATGATTCGCAAACACAAAAACAACTCGTCCAGCAATTGGGCGTTAGTCAACAAGCTATTTCCAATCGGCTACGAGAGATGGGAAAGATTCTGAAGACCGGTAGATGGGTACCACATGAGTTGAAGGACAGCCAAATGGAAAAGCGCAAAAACACGTCTACAGAATACCAGGTGTACAAGTATGAAATGCTGATTTCAGACAACAGATGATGCACCAATGCAGTTTATGCTATAAAGATTTGACACTGCGCCATTTTGTTGTGTCATTAACAAGTGTCAGACGCGCACGAGTGATAAATTGGAAAAGTGTGTGCATAGTATTGTGTTGTTGTGTTCAATTGTCGAAATTTATACCGAACAAAGAGCTCGCTCGGTACAAAAGAAAGTCGTTTTTGCATCGTATAGTTACCGGGGATGAAAAGTGGATTTATTTTGAGAATCCCAAGCTCAAAAAATCATGGATAGACCTAGGCGCACCATCCACATCGACCGCAAGACCGAATCGCTTTGGCAGAAAAACGATGCTCTGTGTTTGGTGGGACCAGAGGGGCGTGGTCTATTATGAGCTATTAAAACCTGGGGAAACGGTTAATACTAAACGTTACCAACAACAATTGACCGATTTAAACCGTTCGCTGCTTGAAAAAAGGCCAGAATACCGAAAGAGGCAACACAAAGTCATTTTTCTTCATGATAATGTTCCATCACATACGGCAAAACCAGTTCGCGACACGTTGGAAGCAATCAGCTGGGAAGTTCTACCCTATGCGGCTTACTCGCCAGACTTGGCTCCTCCGATTACCACTTGTCTGCATCGATGTTTAACGCACTTGCTGAGCAGCGCTTTGGTTCGTACGAAGACGTGAAAAAATGGCTGGATGAGTGGTTCGCAGCAAAAGGGGAAGATTTGTACTGGCGTGGTATTCACAAATTGCCCGAAAGATGGGAAAAATGTATAACAAGCGATGTAGCATACTTTGAATAAAGCACTTTTTATTATTCTTCCGAATTTAACATGTTTTTTTAGAAAAAAAATCCGCATTTCATACTTATACACCTGGTATATCGACCAATCTCTCAGACTTGTTCTCCATTTTTTAAAATCTTATGATAGTGTTTTTCACTAAAATCTTCGATTTGGATTTGATTGTAAACGGGAAATCGTAATGGAATAAAGGATATATTGGTCCTTTTCTAAATAAAAATATTCGATCTGAGTCGCTTATACGATCGGGCTATAATCCTGGGTCTGATGATAGAGTTAAGTTGAGGCTTCCTTCATTTCCCTTGGTAATATCCACTGTCTCAAAACTTGATGAATTCTGTTCCTGGCTAGGCTAACTCGCAATTTCATCTTTATTATTGGTGTCGTCTTGATAATTCAAATCCAAATCAGAATTGACGGTATGTTCAGATCCCGGCAACCACTTGGCTCTTTGTTTTGTCTGAAACTACTTGCATCTTTTAAGAAGTTGCCTGCTTTTTAAGCTGAGTTTGCTTCTCCAATCTCTTTTTTTTATAGTGACTACCAGATAGCCTTTTTTCTCCATCAGACATTCTAAAACAAAACAATTTATTTAAGTATTTGATACTGTAATACGACAAAAGCATGATTCAAAGCTTAAAAATCGTCCCAACAGAGGGCGAAACCTAACTATAAAATTTACATGTACAAGGTATTATTAGCGTAGAAAAATCTCAAGTACAAAGATTACAATACGAATCTCTTTTACCTTTTAGCAAAATGAAATCGCTACTTTCCACATCTACTACACTTGTAACTAACTAACTCAAACCTTGCCACTACCACAACCGGACGTTGATGTATAAATAAACCATTGTTTTAAATCTAACTCTCTCTTATACATGAGTGGAAAAAGCTTGTTAAATCCTGTCTGCGATGCTGGCGCGGGCGCATCTCACAATTTACGTATAGAAATACACAGAACTTCTGGGTATTTCTATAAACAAGAATAGAAAGGCTTCTGGCAGAAGCCTGTCTATTCCTGTTGTATTTAATTTTACTACTCATTTTTGTACGTTGTGTTTATTTTGTTTGCGCTCTAGTAGCTCAGGCGGTTTTGTCGTCCCTAAATGTTGTCGTCGTAAGTAGCTACCTACCTTGCCTACCGCCTAGAGTCGGCCCCGGTAGCTTAGTTAAAGGTGGTGTATGCGTGTTTATTGTTAAACATGAACACTAAAACTTAACATTTTTAAGTTTTTATGGTAAATGTAGATTCAGAACATTTAAATATGTCTGAAATAATAATTTTATTCCATAATTTTAATGATACAGTTTTACATAATTAAAATGTATTTTTTTTCAATTTAATAGTTTTCTGGAAAATTTAAGTGTTTTTCTGAAAAAACCTCACAGTGGATGTCTTTCTTATAATTTTTTGGATTCAGTATAAAAAAAATAGTTAAGAAAATGGGTATCTCACTTAAAAGGCAGAGATTTTTTTTTCGTATATATTTGGTATATAAAAAACAAAAATTTCAGTTTTCAGTAAAGATGGGGAAAAAGCTTTGCTGAAAAACTCATTTGGGGTGTATTTTAAAAAAAAAGTCATTGCTCATTTTATACCTCCGTAACGAAAATTTTTATTTTAAAAACAATCAACGTACGGAAGAGTAATTGCCCAAGTCCGATTTACACTTGACCGATTTTTAAAAGTTGATATAAATTAAATAATATCCATAAACTACTTTCTTAAAAAATATTCAATGTACAGTCACATCGTCTGTTACGAATTAATTATCTGTAGGAATAAATATTATTCATCACTCATTATCTTCTTGTACAGGGTGAGTCAACGATAGAGTAAAATTCATTATCTCATTTGTTTCAGGAATGACGATAACATATGTTTTATTTAAAAGGAACATCCTATTTTCTAATTTATTTTTAAATTCTGCGTAAAATTTTATAACTTTTTTATTAACAATGTTATATACCTAAACCTAGCAGTTTTTCTAATATTTCAATTTTTTTTTAAAATACTGGTTTTCAGTTTTGTAAGAAATTGCCAGTAACGCCATTGTTTCTAAAGGTGGAATACTCATAATTGGTACGAACGTTCTACAGAGATGAAAAAAAATATATATGTTGAGTTAGATGCTACAGGGTGTTCAAAATAAATTTATACATTTCGACTATTTTAAATTGAAAAATCTCAAATTTTTTATATTGCATACTCTGTATATTATTATTTTTTCTGATAGATTTTACAAAACCCTCCAACTTTTATTAAGTATGTCATATACCTATTTCTAATAGTTTTCGATTTATTTTGAATTTTTCAATTTTTACACTTGTTTTTACTCGTAATACACTTATGGTACGCTATTGTGAAAACATACACAAATAGTTAATAATAATTTTAATATAGTTTAACTTATCTAATGATTAATTATTATGACGTATTAAATGTTCAAAAATATGTCCGACTTCTTGAATACACATGTTTTCGTTTTACTATATTTTCCTTCACTTTTCCTAGCATAACGGCGCTATTGTCCTGCACGCATCCCGTATCCTATTTTCCATATCTACTGGTGTTGTAGGAGGATTCACATAAACACGATCTTTAGTGTAGCCCCACAAAAATAAGTCTAAAGTTGTTAAGTCAGATGATCGAGGGGGCCATTGAATGAATCCATTCCTAACGATCCATTTTTGTGGGTAACGATCGTTTAAAAATTCCCGAACTTCCCGGTGGTAATGAGCAGGAGCTCCGTTTCGTTGAATCCACATTTGTTCCCTTTCAAAGTTATCAACTTCTTCAAGAAGCTGGAGTAATTCGTAAGTAAAAATTTAGATATCTACGCCCCTTAAGCGGTTCGCGGAAAGAATATGAACGAATAATTCGAAAATTTAGTATTCCACACCATACATTAAGTGACCAATGGTTTTGGTTTTGAACTTCCCGGACCCAAAATGGATTAACTGTTGAATAATAATGCATGTTGTGGCTGTTAACTGCTCCATTACTGCGAAAAGTAGCTTCATCAGAAAACATTATTTTGGATAACAAATTTGGATTGGCCTCTATTGCTCCATTTATGGTGGTACAAAAGTTTACTCGTCGTTCAAAATCACTGTCTTGAAGTTCTTACTGTAGTTCCATAGGAAAGGGGTGATACTTGTATTTTCTCGTGGTGCAATTAACCGTAGATTGAGATGTGTCAGATAAATCAGCTAGTTGACGGTTGCTGACCTGGGGATGATCTTTAACATGAAGTAAAATCTCCATTTTTTTTCCTCATTGGTGGCATTCTGGTTTATTACTTTCCGTTTCGTATACTCAACGCTACCACTACCATCAAACCGTTCCATTAAGCACTGAAAAGATTTTCTAGATGGTATACGTCTATTAGGGGACTTCGCTCCGTAAAGCCTTACTGCCAAAAGACAATTTTTCCCGCCTCGCCCAGTAATTAAACCATTAATTCATTTTTAGGAAAATCCATAACTATTACCTTTATACGTAACTTACTACAACAAATTAAACTATTTTTACTTGCTTAATAGACATGTCAAAATTTGACAATGCCTACATTTTTATTTTGTCTTGGCAACTATGATGTTATAGCGTAAGTGTATTAAAAACAAGGGTAGAAATTGAAAAATTCAAAATAAATCGAAAACTATTAGAAATAGGTATATGACATACTTAATAAAAGTTGGAGGATTTTGTAAAATCTATCAGAAAAAATAATAATATAGATAAAAATTGAAAAATTTAGAACAAATCGAAAACTATTAGAAATAGGTATATGACATACTTAATAAAAGTTGGAGGGTTTTTAAAATCTATCAGAAAAAATAATAACATATAGGGTGTGCCATTTAAAAAATTTAAGATTTTTCAATTTAAAATAGTCAAAATGCATAAATTTATCTTGAACACCCCTGTAGCATCTAACTCAAATTTCTTTACATATATATTTTTTTCATCTCCATATAACGCTCGTACCAATTATGAGTATTCCACCTTTAGAAACAATGGCGCTACTGGCAATTTTTTACAAAACTGCAAACTAGTATTTAAAAAAAAAAAATTGAAATATTAGAAAAACTACTAGGTTTAGGTATATAATATTATTAATAAAAAATTTATAAAATTTTAAGCAGAATTTAAAAATATATTAGAAAATACGATGTTCCGTTTAAAAAAAAACATATTTTATATCGGCCACACTTTTTTGAAGTATCCTGTATACTCAAAAATAACTTTAGACTGTGCACCTTAACCCTAAAACTATTGTATTTAACATTTTTCGTCATTCCCGAAACAAATGAGATAATGAACCTTGCTCTATCGTTGACTCACCCTGTATAGTAACATTGTCTGTTATTATCTGTATGTATGAATATTATTCATTATCTTCTTGTATTTTGTATTTTTCGTGAAACAGAAAACACAAAGAAATAATACCACTAACTATACCTCTATTCTTAGACAATTTATGTCCTAATAACACTCATTTTGTGACACGATTTAACCCTCTACAAAACTGGTATAATTGAACACGATACATTATTTTAGTATGTAATCAAATCGTAATCGTCGAAAACACATTTCGTTTAGTAAAAAGTCCGGACAGATTAAAAAAAAACTATTGTCTCTACACTTTAAAATATCATTAGAAACGTTTACCTGACCACATTTAGAGGTTATAAGCTTGTTATTTTCAAGATACATCAAAATTACTAAGCCATTACTAAATGCGATAGGATCGACTGTTATTTGGCTTTAATAAACCCTAGTCTATCATTATGTTCGTATTTTGTTCAAACAACTGATGCCGCAATAAAAAACTCGAATGGTATTTCATTTCTTTTATCGATTTGATGATGAAATAATAAGATTGTTCTTTGTCCATGAGCGTTGTGGTTTAGATGTAATGGAGATTTAAAATTGAAGATAGATAGATAGGGCAATAGAAATAACGAGACAACTTATTCTACAACAAGTAATTAATAGAAATATTGAAGATGATTAAAATGATAAATATATTGCATATAAAATATTTTACACACGGCATGTTTTGGCTAGATGGCCGGCCCCAATTCTATTTCAAAAAAAGAAACTTTCTCAGCTGCACCTATCACTCTCGTTCGGTTCCTGATTTCTTTATTTGGGACTTCATCTCGAAGAAACAAACCCAACATCGGCTGCTCCATTGCCGCTTAAGTTACCCTTATCCTAACACGTAGGCTGAAAAGTTTTTGGTCTGACACATAGATGTCGCCCTTTTCAAAAAATCCGAATTATTTTTAGGAAGTACCAACCTTTAAACGATACATGCCAAAATTTTATGATATTTCGTTACAGTGATTTTAGTGACGCTACTTTTAAAATTTTCAAAACAATGGAAAAAATCGAATTTCATGTGTTGATTAAACACTGTTTTTTGATGGGAAAAAAATTCCGTTCAAGCAAAACAATGGCTTGATAGTTGTTACGAGGACTCTGCCTCTGGAAAATCACTCATCATTTACTGGTATGCTGAATCTAAACGCGATCGTACAGACACTAATGATTCTGAACGTCCTGGACGCCCCGAAAAATAACAAAAAAAAATCCACAAAACTGTTTTGGATGACCGTAAAGTGAAATTGCGTGAGATAGCTGACAGTTTCGTTCTTTCATCAAATCATTGAAGCTTGTTTGTACAGTACTGGTAGGGTCTTTAAATAGTGATGTGTATGTAGTCTCGTCTTGTAATAACGTTTTAAATCTTATTAAAACACTCATTTTTATCCACTGTAATTGTGCACACCCAATTTTTGTTTGACGAATGTAAATCTCCGGATGAGACCTTAGGAAATCTTTTAATTTTTTAAAAATACGAACAAACCAATGGGATTTCTCAAATTTTGATTTACAAAAGAAGTTAGTTACTAAGTTAGTTACTCTCACTCTGAGAAACTCCTTAGAATTGTCTGTGATGTCATCAATTATATTTTCAATCCCCGCCAATAGACTGCCAATGTTATATATCTTTGTAGGTACCCAGTTCGCCAAATTTGGGACCCAGTGAAAGTCAGATACATCGTTAGGGATTTCAGTCTAAGATATCAAAAGAACGTGTTGGTCATATTTTTGCATGAACATTCGGTATAGCAAAACTGCATAAATTGAAGTTCGAATTACTTCCTCATCCATTGTATTCCCCAGATTTAGCTCCTAGCGACTATTATCTATTTGCAAACCTCAAAAAAAAATGCTCGTGGGAAAGAGATTTGCCTCTAATGAAGAAGTTATCGCCGAAACTGAGGCCTATCTGTTCAAATGTTATTAAAACACCAGCCCAGTCACCAGACTTAAATGTAATTGAAAATTTAAGACTGACATTAAAAAATAAAGTAAATAGTGCCCCAATATCAAATAAAACTGAATTAAAAGTAAAAATTACTGAAGCATGGAACACTATTTCCCCGGAGTATACTAGAAAGTTAGTTGAATCAGTGTCCAGAAGATTACAAGCCGTTATTGATAATGAGAGAGGCTCGACCAAATATTAGCAGGCTTATTTCAAATTCTACAGTTTGTTTTCTCTAATAATTTTGGTATATTGAATTTTGCATCATTTAAGCTGTGACGTTAAAATCGCATATAATTTAATTAATTATTTATTGTTAATTAAGTAAGGCATATTTAAGATAAAAAGTAATTCATACTTTTATAGAAGATTCTTTACTAATTTAATTTCAATAAATTGTTTTTTTCCAAATAAATAAAGAGGCACTGAGACCAGTTAGTCTTTTCTTATAGCGACTTCATCATTTAAGCTATGAGTCACTGTATATATATATATATATATATATATATATATATATATATATATATATATATATATATATATATAAGACTTTTTGATGTATCTTGGGTTTTGGTTCATCAAATGAAAATCTTGGAGTTCTTTTGAATTTTTTTTTTATATTATTTTGACGTTTCGCCCCTAGTTTTGGGCATTTTCAAAAAACTGTTTTTTGAAAATGCCCAAAACTAGGGGCGAAACGTCAAAATATTATAAAAAAAAAATTCAAAAGAACTCCAAGATTTTCATTTGATGAACCAAAACCCAAGATACATCAAAAAGACTTATTTACATAAAGATTCAAGAAATCAAATATATATATATATATATATATATATATATATATATATATATATATATATATATATATATGTATATATGTATATATGTATATATTTATTTACTTCTTCTTCTTTATAATAAAGAGTTGTATTTGTCGTATCATGTCTGAACATTGGGAATATTTTACCAAGGCTTGTGAGCTTTTAAGACTACGACATCAATAGAAACTTGTTTACACACCCTATATAATGCCACTTGAAGCACCACACGAATTGGGCCCATAAACCTATTAAAATCTTATTTCATCCGAATTATCTATCTCTCTCTTTAAAATCTGCTGATTCTTAATTTATTTCCTGTAGGAACTTGTTACATTCGATCTAGTGGTCTAATACCAAGTACACCAAAAGTTGGAATTATTATGTAGTCTGAGGGTTTTTCGTAAAAATTTTCATCCAGTTTTTTATGGAATTTGTGCATTACATTTGCTCATGAGTATATAATAGGTGAAATGTACAATAAGGACTTAATTTCACTACTGTGAGTTGTGTTCCTTTCCTTCAGTAATAGACTAATGCAAAAATAAAGTAAATACTGTTTCATTAATTGAAAGACCTGTAAACAAGTGTAGACTTTTTACTCGTGTCAATTTAAAACTCTGGAGCATCGGAGCTATAGAGTGGCTTTAAATAATTGATGAAGCGCATTTTATACAAATGGTAGTATAAAGTTAACGCCGTTAAACTGGGGGGTGAGCAAATATCAAAATGCGTCCCTAGAGTAACATCATTTTATGCATACACAGTTTCAAAATAGAGTGTATTTTTCCACGAAGCACAATTTTTAATAAAGCCGGTGAAATGACGAACGAAAATAAATTGACAGTTTTATTCTGATGCCAGTTGATCGAATGATAGAAATTGTATATTGAGATTCGTTTTTTTCAGTTTATATAATGATTTATTATAGTTAACAAATCCACACTTTAAATAATGGTTAAGGGTAAAAATGATAATTTTAATTATACAGGCCCACAAAAAAAAAGGTGACATACCATATCATGTTTTTGGTGTGCTGAAAACAAATCCAAGGGCAGAATTGACTCATCACCAAAGAATAACCTCAAGAAACACCGCGAAAATGAGCAAAAATACTTTTACAAGAAAATTAAATATATTAACAAGCAACATTTTGGGGTGCTGAAATCGAATCTAAGGTTAGAATTCACCCATCATGTCAGTATTTTGACATAACCTCAAAAACACCTCAAAAATGGTCAGAAATACGTCTATAAGTAACTTAAAAAATTAAATGAACAGACTACCATATCTATACGTATTTTGGGGTGCTTAAACCGATTATGCCAAAAGAATTGATCTATCAAGTCTTGAAATAACCTCAAAAAGTCCAGTCCTTTCATTCACAGGTTGCAGGATTAAGGTTACTCCCCTCGCTTCTCGCCCACTTGATGCTTTATTAAAGTGTTTCCCCTCGCACATCACCCTGTCGATGCTGGATAACAGTAAGTCCCCTCACCTCTCACTCCAATGGAAGAACTTTACAACCAGAATTCTAAACCTAACATAACATAATGCACGAACTGTACACCAAAAACTCTAAATCTAACATAGCCTAATGCAAAAAGTTTACACCAAGAGCTTTATACCAAGAAATCTAAACCTAACATAGCCTAATGCAAGAACGCTAATCTTAAAATACAACCTAATACAAGCAGCTTACACCAAAATTTTCACACCAAGAACTCTACACCTAACATAACCTAATAGAAGAAACTTACATCTGGAACGTTAAAATCTAACCATAACATACTCTAATACAAAAAAAAAACAGCAGACCACCATTTCTATACGTATTTTGGGCAAATAGTTCAACAGAATTGACCTGTTACGCTAGGATATGGAAATATCCTCAATTGGTCCAGCCCTTTCATTCACAGTATGCTGGATTATGATGAGTTCCATAGCTTTTCACCCTCGGGGTGCTTTATTTAAGTGAGTCCCCTCGCCTTTCATCATCGGGGTGCTTTATTTAAGTGAGTCTCCTCGCCTCTCACTAGCGGGAAATCACTTTAATAAAGCATCCAGTGGGCGAGAAGCGAGGGGACTCACCTTAATGCAGCAACCTGTAAATGAAAGGACTGGACTTTTTAAGGTTATTTCAAGATCTTGATTTAATTCTTTTGGCATATTCGGTTTAAGCATACCAAAATACGTATAGCTACGGTGGTCTGTTCCTTTAGTTTTTTAATTTACTTACAGACGTAATTCTGACCATTTTTGAGCCAAATGCTGACATGATAGGTGAATTCTGATCTTGGTTTCGATTTCAGCACCCCATACATATAGTTTTCCTCCTTTAAAGTTTTAATCTATTTATAAAAGTATTTTAGTCATTTTCGAGGCGTTTTTTTGAGGTTATGTTAAAATCCTTGGATGATGAGTGAATTCTGACCTCGGATTCGTTTTTTGCACACCAAAAAATGTATGGTATGGTATCTCACTCCCCTACAAAATTTTTTTTGTGGTCCTGTGTTATCAAAATTATCAATAGCCTTATTTTATAAAAATGTATAGTTGTAACGATTCTTCGGATTACCGAGACAACAAATAACTTCGAGACTGTCGATACAGAATGTTACGTCACAGTGTAAGGGTAAAAACTGTGAAAAAGTCTGTTTTTGCAAGTTGTGATATTATTGTTACTTCAGTGTCAATGAGTGGCAATTATTACTATACATAATTAAGTTTCAACTTTAACACATGTCGGTGCACAAAACATTGGCCCTGTAGGTACCAGAATAATATTGTTATAAATATTTTACCTTTGGCAGAATTTCAACGATAATTACATTAAATTTCATTCAAAATTAATAGTTACTGTGCGGCCCCTGTCCTTCTCAAAGGTCTACTCAATGTTCCAAATCACGTAATTCCCTATACTCGGGTCGCGCACAGATTGGTAAAGTTGACAATGGTATTTCAAATTTAAAGAATGAGGTACAAAACAATGTTACTACGAAACTACACTACACATTCCTGTCACCATTTAGTACATTTTGGGTTGCCTCCCCATATATACAGTAAAACTGCATTGTGATTCTAACCGCCCGACTTCTTTCTCAACTCGATTGTTTAAAAACTATTCCATAGATTCTAGCATTTTTTTTTTGTTTAAATCATTATATTTTAAGCTTTAATTTAACTCTGGTCTAATCAAAAAATTTGAATTCTCAAGCTCGTGGTAACCTAGGAAACATGACTGGAAGAGGGATGTAAAAATATGTGTTTTTTTGTACAAAATGTTCCTTTTCTATCATTCTACTGCCCTTCTTTCTCGATTATTTGGAAACAACTTAACCGTGGTAGATTTTTCAAATTTTTGCTTTGTCTAGGTACAGCTCCAAAAAAAAACTAAAATATCAAAATGTATCTCAAGTTTTTTCTTTCCGATAATTTTTTTTTCGGATTTTTTTTTTTACTATGTCGTTCAAAATGTTCAAAGACATGTCCTTAAATACTAAAAAAAAGACTGGTAACTATATTTAGCTGAGAAAAAGAACATTGTGTCGAAAAAAAAAACGAATAAAATAACGTATAAAAATAAATCGAAAACTATTAGAAATAGGTATATGACATACTTCATAAAAGTTGGAGGGTTTTGTAAAATCTAGCAGAAAAAATAATAATATACAGGATGTGCCATTTAAAAATTTGAGATTTTTCAATTCAAAGTAGTCGAAATGTATGAATTTATTTTGAACACTCTGTAGCATCTAACTCAAATTTCTTTGCAATTATCTTTTTTTTCATCTCTATAGATCGCTCGTTCCACTTATGAGTATTCCACCTTCAGAAACAATGGCGTTACTGGCATTTTTTTACAAAACTGAAAACTAGTATTTAAAAAAAAAAATTCAAATATTAGAAAAACTACTAGGTTTAGGTATATACCATTATTAATAAAAAAGTTATAAAATTTTGCGCCGAATTTAAAAATAAATTAGAAAATAGAATGTTCCATTTAAAAAAACATATGTTATATCGGCCACACTTTTTTAAAGAACCCTATATACTCAAAAATAATTTTAAACCGTGCACCTTAACATTCCCTAAAACTATTGTATTTAACATTTTTTCGTCATTCCCGAAACAAAAAACTTTACTCTATCGTTGATTCACCCTGTACAGTTTTTCGGATCTAACTAACAACGAACTATTCATATACAAACTACAAAAAGAACACTGTAACGATTTAACACTAGGTAACAAGTTTACTGAGCGCGACAATTTATCTGTACACTTATATTTATATTCCAAAGTTTAAACACTCGGCTGAATAAATGAAGATTGGAGAGGTGCGTGCGCCAGCCGTCTACTGATATTTCGAGTGTTGCCAAGCATAAATAAATTATTAACATTTTAACACCTACCTTTTAAATTTTAAAATTAAATTTTGGTTTTGAAAATTGATAACCGGCGACCCCCAAAAAAGCCAAGGTGACCCCCTTATGGGTCCCGACCCACCGGTTGAGAACCAGTGGCCTAAAGCGACCTGTGAGAAAGCTGCTAGAGAGATTAAACTTGCCGAATTATACATGCGACTATAAAAGAGTAGCTTCTTTCTCAAGCGCCTAATCTAACAAGATAATTCTTCATTCAAATATGAAATTTCTGTAGATCCACCACTCCGTTATATTAATTTTTGGTTGATTTTCGAAAAATATTAATTATTTCTCTTTTAAGCAAAAAATAAGAATAAACTTGCACAGCTTCAGGCAAGAACATATTTCGTGGTCAGTCATCAGTTATTTTGGATGTACTTTTAATATTTACCAATAATTTTTAACGGTATTTGCCTCATTGTAAATTATGATGTCGCCTTTGAATCTTTTTAGCCAAGTAAAAAACGCGATTTAACAATTTATTTTATTTCTCATTTTAAATAAGAATAAAACAATTCCAGTTTGACCCACAATTAAGTTGATTTCAAGACAAATTACAATCACGAAATCACAATCTAGTTTATATTGACCTAATGATCGGTTTCAAAAGAGCTAAAATTTACTAAAACAAGGTAAAATTAAATTTAATAATAATCACTGAGTTTTTGAAAAAAACATAAAAGTGATTCACGGAAGACATAAAAAGTGGACCTTTCTTTGTGAATTAGTATTTTAGAATCAGGGCCGTAGTAGAATTATGAGGAAATAGCTGAATGCTTTTAAGACTTCCGATAAAACTATAAATGCACACCCAATATATATCTTATTCTTCTTACAATCCAGTTGTACGTCAAGCGATTTTGTGCTGTTCTTTATTTCCCTATGGTTGGCCTTGTGTTTTAATTATGATGATGGAATTGGCACTGGGGTACCAAGTTCTTTTCTAGAGTACCAAATAATTGGTGCGTGAAGTATTCTTTATAGGTGATGCCTTGAGGTAGACGTAATTGCTAGGTGCCGCACAGGTCACTGGTCAGCCGAATTGATAAAACAGCTAAGCCAGCCAGATAAGCGGAAATTTACTTATAAACTTTAATTGCATATATATACATATATATATATATATATATATATATATATATATATATATATATATATATATATAGGGTGTTATGAAAATCGTTTAATATGCTGTAAACTGGTAAATCCTTATAGAAAAAGATATTTGCATAAAAATAGTAATAAAAAGCAATTCTATTTTATACCGGAAAAATTCGACCCTAAAGAAACGATGAAATGAAAAGATCGTTTTCACTTTGCCAGTGGTTAACAAAACAAATGGAATATACAGTATCGCCTTGGTTTTAACTAGAAACTTCATAACAAATTTCATAAAAAAAAATAATTAATTTTTACCTTTGCCCAAATAAAAGGGGATCCAACTATTTTTACTATTTGAAAAAGTTTTCAATTGTTCTTATGGCCGTGTCGGAGCCGATTATAGCTTTATATGTGTCGATATTGGTGCATATGAGAAAAATAGCGATACTGGTATTCTTTGAGGGTTCTGGTATGGGCAAAAGATTTGAAGCTGGCACCATGAATATTTCAGAGGGAAAGAATATCCCTGAACAATAAGATATATGCCCCTACGTACTAATTGGCGATGAAGGGTTTTCGTTAAAGACTTAATGAGGCCGTTTTCTTACATGCAATCGCGGAGAGACATTTAAAAAGGAAAGATATAATACTAGATTATGCAAAGCTAGAAGAATAGGGGAAAATACATTTGGCATATTGGCGTAAAAATGGAGGAAATTTTATAGACCAATAGAGCTATCTATCGATCACACCATATTAATCGTTCATACAGCATGTATTTTCCATAATTTTCTGCGAATGAAAACATGTGACAATGTGTACTTTGAAATACTAGAACTGCCGAATGCTACATTAGAGGCATTTCCAAATATAAATCGTGACATGAGACGTGTAGCTAATTCAGCATTTGAAATACGGGAAAAGTTCGTGCAGTAATTTAATACCAACATGTAAACATAACCTATATTTATTAAAATTACTTACTGTCCTTATTTGGTTCAGTTTTCAATCTGGTACCACACTTTATCTTTCTTCCGGCGATTTTTACAGTCCTCATCACTCAAATCGTACAATATCGCATATTATTTTGCAGCTTTAATTAATTTTTCAGTCATAATTTGCCTCGGACAATCGAAAACAACATGGCGGTTGGCGATAAAAATCGTGCCGACAGCTTTGCCTCCGTAAAACATAGTCAAGGCGATATAACGCGCGATACGACATCGCATCGTCATATACCGCTGCAAAACTTTGTACCGCAACTCTGTCGCTATCGCAATCGCAACCGGTTTATCGCGCTGGTGTGGGGAAACCTTTATCGCGCCGGTGCGCCTTTATTTTGAGTGAAAACAATATGCTCATAATAAAAACAATCACATTTTTATTTTTGGCTGCTAAAAACATGTTAATTATATTCAAAACCACTAGTTTTAATTAAAAATTATCATATATGATTTTTTAAAAGAAAATTAAGAGAAGAAAAGTCTTCAGTAAAAGTGCAAATACTTTTTGCTAGTTATACAAGGACATGTGAATTTAAGTGATCACAGACTTTGTTGGGACAACAATGCGGGAGTGGTGTCACAAAACAAACGGTATAAAATTTATAGACTAAATAATATAAGCAAATATGTTACAGCTTATCAATTACTAGCTAATACCAGTGAAGTAGCGGGGGGATGGCAGGGTTAGAAAGGTTTTCTTTTATTGGGCGAAGTTCAATTGTACAGAAGAGCTCTTTTCATGAAATATGGCCACCTCCGGTCATCGATTTTTTAAACTGAGTTTAAATTCCACTTTTTTTTTATGGGTCTAGCACACGTGCTGCAGGGAAGTCCCTAAAGCGCTACGTTCTTGAATCTCTGTAAATTGTACTCGGTGTGAAACACAGTCCTGGGTAAGCCATTCCAAAGGGATGATGTTCTCCATATAAAAGACTGCTTGAAAAGATTCTTTTTTCTGAAAAATCTCCACCCCATCGTCGACAATGGATTTATACATTGGATTTAGGCTTTAAAAGTTTCAATGGATGAAAATATTTTTTTTTAAAGTTCCATTGTTTAATAGGGTTCTTTTTTGTGAAAAAATCTTCCCTCCCCCTCTAGGTCATAATTTTCGAATTTATAGTGTTGAAATGAGTGCAAAAAAGATTTTTTTCATTAACGCCACGGCCTTAACAAATCCAATCTGGCCCTTCCCTCCTGGCTTTGCCACATTACATACTGATATTATATTTTGTGACTATTTTTAAAATTCCCAAATAAATATTTTTTATAATATTATATCTATACTTTTAATCTTTCTCAATTCTAAATCTCATTTATATATATATATATATATATATATATATATATATATATATATATATGTATATATTATATATATATATATATATATATATATATATATATATATATATATATATATATATATGTATATATATTATATATATATATATATATATATATATATATATATATATATATATATATATATATATATATATGTATATATTATATATATATATATATATATATATATATATATATATATATATATATATATATAAATATATATACAGGGTGAGTCAACGATAGAGTAAAGTTCATTATCTCATTTGTTTCGGGAATGACGAAAAAATGTTAAATACAATAGTTTTAGGAAACGTTAAGGTACACAGTTTAAAATTTATTTTTGAGTATACAGGGTACTTCAAAAAAGGGTGGCCGATATAACATATGTTTTTCTAAATGGAACATCCTATTTTCTAATTTAATTTTAAATTCTGCGCAAAATTTTATAATTTTTTTTATCAATAATATACCTAAACCTAGTAGTTTTTCTAATATTTCAATTTTTTAAAAAAAATACTAGTTTTGAGTTTTGTAAAAAAAAGCCAGTTGTGCCGTTGTTTCTGAGGGTGGAATACTCATAATTGGTACGAGCGTTCTATAGAGATAAAAGAAAATACATATGTAAAGAAATTTAAGTCAGATGCTACAGGGTGTTCAAAATAAATTTATGCATTTCGACTAGTTTAAATTGAAAAATCTCAAATTTTCTAAATGGCACCCCCTATATGTTATTATTTTTTTCTGATAGATTTTAAAAAACCCTCCAACTTTTATTAAGTATGTCATATACCTATTTCTAATAGTTTTCGATTTGTTCTAAAATTTTTCCATTTTTACCTTTCTTTTTGATATGCTATAACATCCTAGTTGTCAAGACAAAACAAAAATGTAGGCATTGTCAAATTTTGACATGTCTATTAAGCAAGTAAAAATAGTTTAATTTGTTGTAGTAAGTGACGTATAAAGGTAATAGTTATGGATTTTCGTAAAGATGAATTAATTGATATGGTTTATATATTGGGCGAGGCGGGAAAAAATTGTCTTTTGGCAGTAAGGCTTTACGGAGAGAATAGACGTATACCATCTAGAAAATCTTTTCAGTGCTTAATGGAACGGTTTGATGATAGTGGTAGCGTTAAGTATACGAAACGGAAAGTAGTAAACCAGAATGCTACCAATGAGGAAAAAGAAATGGAGATTTTACTTCATGTTGAAGATAATCCCCAGGTCAGCAGCCGTCAACTAGCTGACATATCTGACACATCCCAATCTACGGCTAATCGCACCACGAGAAAACACAACTATCATCCCTTTCATATGGAACTACACCAGGAACTTCAAAACCAAAACCATTGGTCGCTTAATGTATGGTGTGGAATATTAAATTTTCGAATTATTGGTCCATATTTTTTCCGCGAACCGGTTAACGACCTAGATATCTAAATTTTTTGCAAAGCTAATTACCCCAGCTTCTTGAAGAAGTTGATAACTTTGAAAGGGAACAAATGTGGATTCAACAAGACGGAGCTCCTGCGTATTACCACCGGGAAGTTCAGGAATTTTTAAACGATCATTACCCCCAAAAATTGGTCAGTAGAGATGGATTCATTCAATGGCCCTCTCGATCATGTGACTTAACACCTTTAGACTTCTTTTTGTGGGGCTACATAAAAGATCGTGTTTATGTGAATCCCCCTACAACATCAGCAAATATGGGAAATAGGATACGGGATGCGTGCAGGACAATAACGCCATTTATGCTAAGGAAAGTGAAGGAAAATGTAGTAAAACGACTAAACATGTGTATTCAAGTATACGGGCATATCTTTGAACATTTATTACGTCATAATAATTGATCATTAGATAAGTTAAACTATATTAAAATCATTAATAACTATTTGTTTGTGTTTTCACAATAGCGTAAGTGTATTTAAAACAAGGGTAAAAATTGAAAAATTAAAAATAAATCGAAAACTATTAGAAATAGGTATATCACATACTTAATAAAAGTTAAAGGGTTTTGTAAAATCTATCAGAAAAAATAATAATATACAGGATGTGCCATTTAAAAAATTTGGGACTCTTCAGTTTAAAATAGTCGAAATGCATAAATTTAATTTGAACACCCTGTAGCTTTTAACTCAAATTTCTTTATTTATATCTTTTTTTCGTCTCTATAGAACACTCGTACCAATTATGAGTATTCCACCTTTAGAAAATATGGCGCTACTGGCAACTTTTTACAAAACTGAAAACTAGTATTTTTTAAAAAAAAAATTGAAATATTAGAGAAACTACTAGGTTTAGGTATATAACATTATTAATAAAAAAATTATAAAATTTTACGCAGAATTTACAAATAAATTAGAAAATAGGATGTTCCATTTAAAAAACTTATGTTATATCGGCCACACTTTTTTCAAGTACCCTGTATACTCAAAAATAATGTTAAATTGTGCACCTTAACATTCCCTAAAACTATTGTATTCATAACACATTTAAATGGCATTAGATTTATATAAATATTTCATAGTACCCTTGCTTTTTAACCTAATGAAATTTTAATAAAACAACGGCCGCATTTTTGGCTAGTAAAAACCACCTAAGGCTTCACTTATCAGATTTCTTTTTATGTTCCATATAAGAAGCATAATATGTCTCTATAAAAAACAGAATATAAAAGAACAACACTGCTTATATATTACTTCATAAAAATTTTGTGAGGCAGAATTTTGTAAAGTCGCTTCTCACGTAAAGAGAATTTCCATACTATAAATAAAATCATACAATATATCGACACCTCCCTCCCTTTTACCCTATTTCCTTAAGATGATATCGCTAACTATAGGTTTCATCCCTATTTCAAATATTATTATATCATTTCGTTCTAGTATTATGATGCCATCAGACCGACGCGACGGCCTGAGAGTGGGATAGACATACCGATGGAAATAGGAATATGGGAACAATAAAACGTATAGAAAAGCAAAAAATCGTAAGAGTAGCAAGGTACGTAAAAACAATAATTTTCCTTCTCTGCCGGAGAGAAGTAAGTTTCGGCCAATTTAACTATTTGTATTTTTAAAGCTTCTACGAGGCTGGTTTGAAAAGTCCGTGCAAAGTCCGAGAGATGGCACCACCGGCGCGTATCGAGGTCATGGTTAGTTAGTAGCATCTCTTGAATGAACGCACACCAAGTTTCAGCCATATTGGTCTATTTCTTTGTGTTTGGCATTCGTCTGAATCAAGGAAGTCGAGTGATTTTCAAGAAATGGACGAAAAAGAATTTCGTGTGGTGATTAAAACATTACTTTATGAAAGGCAAAACGCCTCAGGAGACTAAAGAGAAGCTTGATAAACATTATGGTGACTCTGCACCTTCGATTAGAACAGTTTATAAGTGGTTTCAAAATTTTCGGACTGGCCATATGGGCACAAGTAATGCTGAACGTTCTGGACGGCCTGTGGACGTTACGACTCCAGAAATCATTGATCAAATCCATGATATGGTGATGGATGACAGAAGAGTTAAGGTGCGTGAGATTGCTAGTGCTGTGCGCATCTCAACTGAACGGGTACATAATATTTTGCATAAACATTTGGACATGAGAAAGCTTCCGCAAGATGGGTGCCGCGATTGCTCACGCTTGACCAAAAACGGAATCGTGTGAAGTGTTGCAAGGATGGTTTGCAGCTGTTCCAGAAGAATCCGGAGGACTTTAAGCGTCGTTTCGTCACTGTGGATGAAACATGAATACATTACTATACTCCTGAGACCAAACAACAATCTAAACAATGGGTTACCAAGGTGGAATCTGCACCAAAAAAGGCGAAGACCGTTCCTTCGGCCGGAAAGGTTATGGCGACTGTCTTTTGGGATTCGCAAGGGATAATCCTCATCGACTATCTGGAAAAGGATAAAACTATTACAGGTGAATATTATTCATCGTTATTGGACCGTTTTGAAAACCGAGCTGCAAGAAAAACGCCCGCGATTCGCCCACAAGAAAGTCCTTTTCCATCACGACAACGCACCAGCACACACCTCAGCAGTTGTGGTCGCAAAATTAATGGAAATACGATTTCAACTCGTTTCACATCCCCCCTATTCTCCAGACTTGGCTTCCCTCGGACTACTATTTGTTCCCCAATTTGAAGAAATGGCTGGCGGGACAAAGATTTTATTCAAACGAGGAGGTGATTGCAGACACTAATGGATATTTTGCAGACTTGGACAAATCCTTTTATTCGGAAGGGATCAACAAACTAGAACATCGTTGGTCGAAGTGTATAAGCCTAAAAGGAGACTATGTCGAAAAAATAAAAAAGGTTTACCCCAAACACATAAGTAGTTTTTATTTTTGCACGGACTTTTCAAACCAGCCTCGTACTTAGCATTTCTTAGATTCTTCTGTAACTAGATTCAATCCCTTCTGCATACTATTTCTGTTAAAATTGAGAATAACGAAAAAGCGAGAACAATGAAATAGACCTATATTATGTTATATGCGTAACGACCCCTCTAACCCTCTACCCCATTCCTTTCACCTTATATATCTTTTACTATAAAGCATTAACTAAAATTCTTTCTAACCAAAAACCAGGCAGAATTATTATAATAATATTGAAATTATACAATATTTAATGATTCCCACCCCATTCAACCTCAACCCAGTTAATATTACAAATAGCAAAAAAATAATGTAACGTTTCGTTCTCTTGACCAAAAGAACTTCGAATAATACTTATAGCACAATAAATACAACATCACCCTTCTAACTTCCTTCCTTATGTCTTACACTTGCACAATTATATGCAGCAAATAATAATTATGCTTAAAATTTATTCATTATCGCAATCAAGGACATGGAAAAATTCCAATAATACTATTGAAACCATACAATTGCCCACCCATTCATCATCATCATCATCAATTTATATTGTCCATTGCTGGACGAAAGCTTTGCTCAAGTCTTGCCACTTTTTTCTGTTCTGGGCCGCTTGTACCCAATTTCCAGCCACTCTTAACAAATCATCAGTCCCCCAACTTGATGGTCTACCTGCCACGTGACGAAATTTTTACGTTATCGGACGTGCTTGACCCGAAAAAGAAATTTAGATGCTCTAATAATAAAATCAGCGTAAAAAATATTAATGACATTATTTCTTTAGGGCCGATTTTTCCTTTATTATTGAGATCCGCTCTTTAAGATGAATTTTCTACAATCGGTCTTGCTACAAGGATACACCAATTCCAATATATGCAGCGAACATCCGGTATATATATATATATATATATATATATATATATATATATATATATATATATATATATATATATATATATACAGGGTTACATGGAAAGTCGTCCTAGATAATTAAGGACGTTATAGTTTAGGTCGTTTCTGACCGATTTGACTCTATGACATGATGTCCTAAACTTAACCGTTTTCGAGATATTGAAGTTTAAAGATTTTCTAAAAAAAACATGTTTTTTTTTGCTTTTATATCGATTTTTTTTTATTAGAGGTTCTCGAGTGCGATTTTTTGGTTATTTTTAGTTAGTCTGTATGTCAAGTATTAAAAATCATCAAAAAAATTCGAACTAGTTACTAACAGTTTCAAATGGCGGCTTGTTAATGTTTCTAAATTACGAATTTTTTACCAAGTGTTTCCTACTTTAAATCAATAAAGAGAAAAAAAAAAGTATGGAAGTTATTCTGCAAATTATTTTAAAAACTTTTACGTCTTTTAGCTATCTAAAACGGTATAATATCTATTGGATCTATTGAAAATTCTAAGAAAATGAGATTTCAATAGGCCCAAATGTAGAGTAACATAATAATAGAATTTAGATACTACCAATTACCGGTTTACTACCTGCACCTTCAAACAATAAAAAGGGTTGGGTAAGCATTTTTTCCGGTCGGGGTACTCTCTGTGCGAGTGACATTTTCTGTTCACTAAACATTATTGAATGATTTTTAGTCTGCTCATGCGATTCGTCCGTGGTAGATGTGCTATACCGTGCTTTTCAAAAATATCTGTGTTTCATCTTCTGACTGTGTGAATTGGCTCGTAACTGGATTTTGCTCTCTGCTTGTGAATATGGCAACGTATACCAACGAGGAATATGCTGACATCCTAATGTGTTACGGATTTTGCGAAGGAGTGTCGTCGCGTGCACGTGATGAATACATACTGCGATATCCTACTCGTCGTGTACCTGATGTTAGCGTATTTGATGGAACTTATCGAAGACTACGAGAAACTGGTTCCGTACAAAGACGGCGGACTGACATGGGACGACCACGTATCTTTGACGAAGACGAAGAAAACGAAATACGACGTCTCTTTGAGGTGGACCCAACCACATCTACAAATGTTGTCGCACAACAGCTTGGTATTTCGCAGTGGAAGGTATGGTTTGTAATGCATTTTTTTGGGGAATTCGGGTGGTGTGATTCATAATTAAGGTTTCTAGAAGACCATGTATTTTTAGTATACCATTCAGTTTTTATATTTTCATTATTGTGGTGTAAAGTTTCATCTAAGAAATTTGTCTTATTGTCTTCTGTTTCGAATGTGCATTGAATATTTTTGTGGTATCCGTTGAATCCGTTGAATTTTTGTAGGATATAATTAATTTAATTTAGGTTTAGCGGTCAAACAATCATCAACGTATCTGTAAAAAATGGAATGTTGAAGTTTAATTTTGGTCTGCCATCAGTTTCTAAGTCTTCCATTACTAATTGTGTAATTACGCTAGAAATAGATGCTCCCATTGCACACCCATCTATTTGTTCGTAAATTTTATTTTCGTATTGGAAATACATCGATTTTTGGATTAGTTCTGTTGCGTTAATAAATTCAGTCATAGGGATATAGGTGAATTGTTTAATTTTATCCCAGTTTTTCTTAATGGAAATGGAAACGTCAATAAATATATAACAGATCCAAGAATAGTTTTAATGATCTAATTCCAAGAACACGTAAATTATATTATATATATATATATATATATATATATATATATATATATATATATATATATATATATATGTATATATATATATATATATATATATATATATATATATATATATATATATATGTATATATATATATATATATATATATATATATATATACATATATATACATATATATATATATATATATATATATATATATATATATATATATATATATATATAATTTAAATGTACGTCAAGCTTTAGATGAACTTCAAAAATCTACAGGAAGTATGTAAGAAGAACTAAAATTCTCGCTTCAGTCTTCGATTCTATGGGCGCAAGGTTAGAGATTAATCAAAACACTCCATCAACAGAGCAGAAATACGGTTTACAGTCAGTATTCCACGTGGAAACCGATGATGATGCTTTTAGAGAAAAATCATGACATACTGTCCCTGATACGCACCCGCACCGGTGACTCAACTGCATATTTTTGTTGAGATAACTAGATAGGAATGTTTATGTAACCTTAAAGGGCTCTAACAAGGATGGATAATAACTTTCAAAACACCGAGTATACATAAAATATGTCAAGTAGTCTTTTTAACGACATTTTATTGTTCTTCATATAAAATTGAAAAAGCTTCCTTTCCCATAAAAATCAAACAATAAAAAAGTTCTACTAAAAACTTGAATACAATCCCACCGCTTTTCTAAAAAATCTCAGCGGGCTTAGATAAATAAAAGTTTTAGTGGGTAGCGGACCTTCAGAGTCCAGTACTAAACTTTAATATTGTTTTATTTGCCGGCCTCTCACGGGTCAAGTGCTAACTAAATTAGTTTCTAGATCCGATTTGTATTCTGGTATTGCCTACGTTTTGCTATTACCTGGGGAATTGCTACTTTTCAGTAAGAAATTGCCAGTCAAACCATTTTCTGTGTGTTTCTTTTGTTTTTTGTGTGGGGATAAAGGATCGCTTTATACAATTTTAATTTAAATGCAAGGCATTTGGTCGATTACGTCCAATTTTGTATGAAAGAGGGTTGAGGTTAAGATTTAATAAGATATTTTTAGAAAAATATTAAGTATCTAATACCGAATTTAAAAGAAATAATAATAGATTTTATTCATACACTAAATGCCGGTACGAAGGTAGAAAGTACAGGATGTCCCATAATTAAATTCAAATATGATTAATTTAGTAGATAGGGATGTGATAAATACGTTTAAATTGGTTTGGTTTATGAAGTGAGAGCATAATGCGTAAACCCTTGGAAATTTAATTGCATTAATGCAGGCCCGTTAAGCGGTTGATATAAATTTAATAATATCCATAAACTATTTTCTCAAAAAATATTCAATGTACAATCACATCGTCTGTTACAAATTAATTATCTGTAGGGATGAATATTATTCATCATTCACTATCTTCTTGTACAGGGTGAGTCAACGATAGAGTAAAGTTCATTATCTCATTTGTTTCGGGAATGACGAAAAAATGTTAAATACAATAGTTTTAGGGAATGTTAAGGTACACAGTTTAAAATTATTTTTGAGTATGCAGGGTACTTCAAAAAAGTGTGGCCGATATAACATATATTTTTTTAAAAGGAACATCCTATTTTCTAATTTATTTTTAAATTCTGCGTAAATTTTTATAACTTTTTTATTAATAATGTTATATACCTAAACCTAGTAGTTTTTCTAATATTTCAATTTTTTTTTTTTAAAATACTAGTTTTCAGTTTTGTAAGAAATTGCCAGTAGCACCATTGTTTCTGAAGATGGAATATTCATAATTGGTACGAGCGTTCTACAGAGATGAGAAAAATATGTATGTAAAGAAATTTGATTTAGATGCTACAGGGTGCTCAAAATAAACTTATACATTTCGTCTATTTTAAATTGAAAATTTTTTTATATTGCATACCCTGTACATTATTATTTTTTCTGATGGATTTTACAAAATCCTCCAACTTTTATTAAATATATCATATACCTATTTCTAATAGTTTTCAAATTATTTTGAATTTTTCAATTTTTACCCTTGTTTTTAATACACTTACACTATTGTGAAAACATACACAAATAGTTAATAATAATTTTAATATAGATTAACTTATCTAATGATTAATTATTGTGACGTAATAAATGTTCAAAAATATGCCCATCTTCTTGAATACACATGTTTTCGTTTTAGTATATTTTCCTTCACTTTCCCTAGCATAAAGGGCGTTATTGTCCTGCACGCATTCCGTATCCTATTTTCCATATCTACTGGTGTTGTAGGGAGATTCACATAAACACGATCTTTAATGTAGCACCACAAAAAGAAGTCTAAAGTTGTTAAGTCATATGATTGAGGGGGCCACTGAATGAATCCATTCCTACCGATCCATTTTTGTGGGTAACGATCGTTTAAAAATTCTCGAACTTCCTGGTGGTAATGAGCAGGAGCTTCGTTTTGTTGAATCCACATTTGTTCCCTTTCAAAGTTATCGACTTCTTCAAGAAGCTGGAGTAAATCGTTTTGCAAAAAATTTAGATATCTAGGCCCGTTAAGCGGTACGCGGAAAAAATATGAACCAATAATTCGAAAATTTAATATTCCACACCATACATTAAGCGACCAATGGTTTTGGTTTTGAACTTCCCGAGCCCAAAACGGATTAACTGTTGAATAATAAAGCATGTTATGGCTGTTAACTGCTCCATTACTGCGAAAAGTAGCTTCATCAGAAAACTTTATTTTGGATAAAAAATTTGGATCGGCCTCTGTTTCTCCATTCATGGTGGTACAAAAGTTTACTCGTCGTTCAAAATCACGATCTTGAAGTTCTTGCTGTAGTTCCATATGAAAGGGATGATACTTATATTTTCTCGTGGTGTGATTAACCGTAGATTGGGATGTGTCAGATAAGTCAGTAGTGGACGGCTGCTGACCTGGGAATTATCTTTAACATGGAGTAAAATCTCCATTTCTTTTTCCTTATTGGTAGCATTCTGGTTTACTACTTTCCGTTTCGTATACTCAACGCTACTACTACCATCAAACCGTTCCCTTAAGCACTTAAAAGATTTTCTAAATAGTATACGCCAGTCTTATTGATCTGTTTTTAACCACCAATCCGGAGATTTACACGGTCAGCGTAAATCCGCCGTTAGGTTCTTCCGACCATAAACTACTTTCGACATCGAGTATTCTACCAATCAGTGACAGAGAGATGCCTAAACCGCGCAAGATTTGGCACTACAAGTCTGTTAAATGGGAAGATCTCATGGAATATTTTCGAACTTTCTCTTGGTTAGACGTTTGTTTTCGATCCGACGACCCATCTGACTGCGCCATGGAGGTTTCCGATGTTATTTTGGCCGGTATGGAGGCTTACATCCCTTTTTCGAAGAAATGCCCTCCCAACGGCAAGCCTTGGTTTGACCGAAAATGCAAAGAAGCTGTTGCTTCTAAACACCTTGCATGCCGACAATGGCATGAAAATCCTAACACCATAAATCGTAACACATTTGTTCGTGCCAGGAACAGATGCAAAGAAATTATCGACGAAACCAAGGAGGTACACAATCAACGGATTAGAAACAAACTTCTCGCCTGTCCCGGCAATTCAAGGTCCTTTTGGTCGGTCGCTAAGACAGTTAGTCAAAATTTCACCAAATCCACCCTACCACCACTCACACGGCCAGATAATTCTATTGCAACGATACCTGTTGAGAAAGCGAACTTGTTGGCTGAACTCTTTGCTTCACATTCTACTGTCGATTTCCAAGGAAAAGCACCACCTACTATTCCCATAGTGCAGACAAGGATGCCCGATATTGTCTTCAGACAGCGTATCATAAAGCGTATACTGATGAAGCTAGAGACCAAAAAGGCTTCTGGCCCTGACGAAATACCTGCCATAGTTCTTAAAAACTGTGCGAGGGAACTAACACCAGTTTTCTGTAGACTTTTCAACCTATCCTACAAAAGGGGAATAGTTCCTTCCTGCTGGAAATATGCTACAGTTCAGCCGATACCTAAAAAAGGCAAGAAGACCTTGCCAAATAACTACCGACCAATCGCACTGCTTTCAATAATATCGAAAGTCATGGAAAAGGCACCAATATGGCTTTCGTAAAAATAGATCAACAGGAGATATTCTGACTTATGTAACACATGTTTCGAACAACGCAATTGAACACTTTGGAGAATCTCGAGCGGTTGCTCTTGACATATCCGAGGCATTCGACCGTGTTTGGCACGATGGGTTGTTGGCTAAGCTACGTTCTTATGGTATGTCCGAAAGGTTCTGTTTGTGGCTCTCATGTTTCCTCAAAGAGCGTTATTTACGAGTGGCAGTCGACGGATTTCTTTCTAACACCTTCACTATCAACGTCGGTGTACCCCAACGCTCCATACTGTCTCCTACTCTCTTTCTCATTTACATTAACGATCTGCTGGAAAAGACCGAGAATCCAATCTACAGCTTTGCAGATGACAATACCCTTATCTCTTCATTCACTTTGAACGCTCGGACATCGGCTACTCAGACGAATATCCGCAGACAGCAGGAAGTCATTCAACTTAACAAAGACCTGGAAGAAATTCTATCTTGGGGTGACAGTAACCAAGTGGAATTTAACGCCACAAAAACCCAGGCGGCAGTTTAACGTTGCTGAACCCGACATAGTTATGTCGGGGCACTCCATCCCTCTAACATCGTCACTCAATTTGTTGGGCATTAATTTGGGAGCAAACATGTCCTGGCATGAACATGTTGCAGGCATAGCAAGGAGAGCTTCTCAAAAGTTGGGAATATTATTTCGAACCAGAAAGCTTTTACACTCCACAACAACTGTTAATTCTTTACAAAGCTCAAATTCGACCATCTATGGAATACTGCTCCCATGTTTGGGGCTCCACTCCCAAACATACACTGCATTTGTTGGATTCTATTCAGAGAAGAGCTGTTCGTCTGATTGGAGACCCGGAACTGACCGACGGCCTTGATTCGCTGGAACAACGAAGAACGGTTGGCGACTTGAGCCTATTCTACAAGTACTTTCATGGGATATGTTCTAAGGATGTGGCCCGCTTAATTCCTCCCAGAGCGGTGCATGTTAGAAGTACACGTCGCGCTAATTCTTTACATCCGTGTGAGGTCTAGCTTGTTACTCCTCGTACAACGCTCTTCAAGCAGTCTTTTATATGGAGAACATCATCCCTTTGGAATAATTACCCAGGACTGTTTCCCACCGAGTACAATCTACAGCGATTCAAGAACAACGTGAATCGCTCTTTCTCCGCACACGTGTCGCTCCTGTAGCGCTTTAGGGACTTCCCTGTAGCACGTGTGCTAGACCCATAAAAAAAAACGTCTATTAGGGTACTTCGCTTAGTAAATTAACAAACTGATAGACAGAAATGGAAACCTTATAGAAGAAAAACCACAATTCTATGCAGATTTATATGGGTCGAAGGCTGATGAGAAAACTCTGAGAAGATCAAGAGAGGACAATCGAAGGATACTTATTATCGGTTCCGAAGATCTACCAGACATCGAAGTTGAAGAAATTCAAAAGGCCATTAACCAAATTAAAAATGGAAAAGCAGCAGGAGAAGACGGCATATTGATATACAAAAAAGGATATCCTAGCAATTTGGAGAACTATAAGCCAATAATTCTCTATCGCAACTATCACAAACTATTGATGAGAATAACTACAAATCGATTAGTGATGGGAGTTTGAAAATTATTAACTCAAAGAACAAGCAAACTTTCGAAAAATATTTAGCACATTCGTACATCTGCACACGGTCGGACAACTTATAGGAAAGGTAACTGAATACAAGAGCACTGCCTGGATGGCACTTGTCGACTTCCGAAAAGCTTTTGACACAATGGAATGCTGGGCAATTGAGAAAGCGATGAGAAACGCAAGAGTCGGTCAAAGATATATTGACATACTGACAAGAATCAATGAACAATCAAAACTGAAAGTGAGATTACACAAGAATACCAAGGAAGTAAAAATAAAGGGAGGTGTTAGACAAGGACACCCAAAATATTCACCCTGGTATTAGAAGATATCTTCAAGAGCCTTCACTGGGAAAATAGGGAACTTAACATATCCGTAGAGAGACTCAGCAACTTAAGATTTGCTGAGGACATAGGACTTTTTGCCGAAAATGAAATCGAATTGAAGGAAATGCTCCAAGAATTACAAACTGAAGCAAAAAAGGTCGGTTTAGAGATGAACATTACAAAAACCAAATTCATGACGAACGAAAACACTACCATTAATGACGTAATATCCAAACACGGACAACAAGTGCAAAGGATGGATTCATATGTATATTTGGAACAGGGAGTTACACTCGGAAAAGTGAATCAAGAACTGGAAGTCAATCGAAGGATACGCCTGGGATAAGCGGCTTACGGTAAAATGAAGCAAGTCTTTCAGTCCAAACTGCCTTTAAAATTTAAAAGTAAAGTATATAACGAATGCATTCTACCAGTAACAACATATGGTTGCGAAACTTGGGTTCTGACACGGAAAATTATTAAAAAATTGCAAGTTCATCAGAGAGCAATTGAAAGGAAAATTCTAGGTATATCACTTAGGAACTGCAAACCAAACGATTGGATCAGAAAAAAAAACAGGGGTCCACGACATATCTGAGAGGATCTTCCCTGAAGTGGAACTGGGCTGGCCATGTAGACAGAAATACTGATAACAGGAGCAGAAAAGTGACCAGATGGAGATCATGGGGGGAGAAAAGAAGTACTGGCAGACCTCAACAACGTTGGTATTACGATATTAAAAGATCAGCGGGGGCTCAATTGGTATCAAATTACTGAAAACAGAGACATATGGAAGCACACGAGAGAGGCCTATATCCAAAAGATAGAGAATGGCTAGAAGAAGAAGACCTAATGCTTAAAGCAGAAACTATCACTCCCGGTTCCATTCACAACTTTGGACGAAATAAACTTTGATCATTTTTTCGGGCAACTAGTTTCTTTTTCATACCAGATAAATTATCAAACGTAATACGTTCGTGATAATTTTCTCTCAACCTACACTTTATGGAAACTGTTCAAAAATTTTTTCAAAATTTTTTGATTAGTACTTTTCGGGATAGGGTCGGTGGATAGAGGTCTTTGGCCATTCTTTGAAAGATAATATAAAGAAAAGTGTGCGCAAGTATTATATCGTATATATTTTTGAACTCTCTAAGAACAAGACAAGACAGATCTGATATATTTGAAACAACTATGGGCCTTAGACAAGGATGCATCCTGAGCCCCATGCTTTTCTCAATAGTTCTCGATGAAGCAATAAAAGAAGCAAATAAGAAAGTGGTAAGGCCATACCAGATAGGCTACTGGAAAATGAAAAAGATATCAGAACTATGCTATGCAGATAATATGGTTATTATAGCAAAAGACGAGGAAACGCTTAATAAGAACATACGGATATATAAAGAAGCATTGGAAAAAATAAACATGAAAATTAATAAAGAAAAAACAAAGATAAAGACTATTATAATAGGAAAACGAAAACGGTAACATAAAGATAGGAGAGGAAAGAATGGACTAAGTGGAGAAGGTTAAATATCTGGGATCAACAATATCGGAGGATGGAAGGATGGAAGAGGAGATCAAGGAGAGAATAATAACAGGAGGAAGATTATTTAATAGTATAAAGAATACATTCCTAGGAAAGAAAGAGATACCAAAAAATATTAAAGCCCAAGTATTCGAGAAGGTTGCAACACCAATACTTTTTATATGGAGAAGAAACATGGACAATGACAGAAAGACAGAAGAGAAAGATAACGGCTACAGAAATGAGATCCATAAAGAAAATAGAGGACAAAACAAGGATGGATAGGGTTAGGAATATACAACTCAGAAAGAATTTGAACTTGAAACCGATGATGGAAAAGGTTGGGGAAGCAGAACTAAGATAGTATGGACACGTTGAAAGGATGCCTGAACGAAGAATAGTTAGACAAGAGTTTGAAGCCAAAGTGAGCAAGAAAAGAAAAAGAGGTCGACCTAGAAGGGCATGGTTGGGGGATGTTAGAGAGGCAGTGGCCAAAAGAGGAATACTATGGGAACACGCAAGACGAGGCACACAGAATAAAAATAGGTGGAAGGAAATATGGAAAGGACAAATATAGAATAACTCGACTCCACGGATCTTACACCCCTAAAGGGGTAGAAAGGCATAAGGATTAAGTAAGTAAGTAAGTATATTTTTGAACTCTTGTTTTCACACGCTTTCATTTGACACCTCACTGGATGATCTGATAATTTTTTTTTCACTTCCGATTATACCTCTCATAACTAATCCCTTTAAATCAAAATTTAACTTTCTAAACTACACGGCCCTCATTGGGCCATCAATTGCTATATTTGTGCCAACTTTCAACTTTCTATGTCTATGTCAGATAGTTTCAGAAAAAACCGGGTGTGACAGAGACCGCACGCATGCCACTCCTGGAGCGCTTTAGGGACTTCCCTGAAGCTCGTGTGCTAGACCCATAAAAAAAAGACAGACGGATAGACAGACACCGAAGTAATTCCATAAATGTTCCATACGGAACACTAAAAAAATCTCATATCAGTCCTCGTAATTAAAAGTCAATTAAATTTTCTTTATTAAAACACGACATGTTATTTTTTCAGCGTCTGAAAACTTATTTCACATTTTGTTCAAATCCCTTAGCAGTTATTTATTATTTACGGCCAGGGGAACTGAAATAAAGAGATATACATTTATTTCCGACTGTATTCAAAAGATGTCTGCTATTAAGTTAATTAGCAGTTTGACATGAAAGTCTTTTTGCATCGGCTCGGTTGAGGAGCTATCATTGGTCGGAGCTAACGGGAGGCCTGATCTCGCAAAGAAAATAATTATATTTAATGAACAGTTGAGAAACGACGAAGGTAACTTCTTAATGCTAAATTATTAAGTTTATGCACGGGCAATTGCCTGCTATTATCGATTTGTTCGTGTAGAAGACTGCCTCGCGATTTTTAATATGGCAATATGGTAAGACTCCCATTCGCTATTGTATCCTGGCTCGACGTTTATAGACTTTTAAGGGAATAACGGCTTTTTAGCTATAAATTATTAGTTGTGACAGGTATATATTTGTTAAGAAGGTAACAGTATATAGGTTTCTTGCTAAAGTATTGTTATAAAGATCTATAAATAATTATTTTTTACATGTTATTTTTAATTATTTATTACTCAGATTTTTTAATCAATTAATAATAAACTGGGATCAACAAAGCCACAGGAGAGTAAAAATTGGTGAGGTTTCATGTAGCTGTAGTTGACATTATATAAATCAATTAGATTGCTACGAAAAATATGATAATTTATTTTCCTAAATCAACAGAAACAAGAAACTGTTTCAGTTATTTACCTAGTACTTCTTCACTGGCAAATAGAAGATGTTTCTTTTTTATGGGTCTAACAACCTGCTGCAGGGAAATTCCTAAAGCGCTACAAGATATCTGCCACGGAGATCGGTTCCTGCGGGAGTAAACTTTTTTTTTTTTGAAAAAAATAGGCTCAAAAAATTACCTCATCGCTTAGTGGCAAATATTCGAGATAGTTAGTTTGGGACTACAAAAAATAAGTGAAAAAATATTAGTTGCTATAGATCCTTTTTCTTTGAATTTCTACAAATTTTTGAACCTGTAGAGTTTTTGGACCCACCTGAACTCATTCGAGAGCAGCAGATAAATGAACCATTGTTCGAATACTATAATACAAGGTGAAATCCCGAACATGTGCCATGAAGTCCAGCCCCTGCTTTTATCAGCAGAATTTCTGTATTTTTAATGCAAAGCTTAAGTTATAAACAAATTGATTTTCTCTATTCGCATTATTACTTAACTGTGATGCATGAGTTTAGGTATATGTTTTTTGACACGTTAAAGTCGAATTTCTAATCCATTTTTTGCTAAAAATTTATTAATTTTTGTTACAAATCAATAATTTTTTCTATAATAACTTATAATATTATTTAACTCGCTAAATTTAAATTCCCTGTTCATTTTTTTCAAAAACTAAATTATTTTATTATTAATGACAATTTATTAGAATTATATTAGAAGTTTTGCAAGAAATAAAACACTACTTAAATTTCCACTAAATTTTTTATTTTTAACACCATGACAACTTCTTCAGACGGTTTGTTATAAAATGAGGGTAAAATTACTATAATAATGGTTGGTCCACAATTTATGGCAGATTTTAGAATTCTCACTCTTATGAACCCACAAACACCTAAACTATATTCACTAATAAAACTTCATAAAACGGGTTACTCTATAAGGCCAGTAGTATCTGTCGTGTCAGCCCCATCTTATAAACTATGAAGTCTTGTTCAAATACTCATAGAAAACACTAAATTTAAAGCTCAATTTGCAATAAAAAATTCACAACTAGTTCAAAACATCGAACATTTAAAGTTACCTGATAATTCAAAATTAATCTCTTTCGATGTTCAAAATCTTTTTCCAAGCATATCAAATTATTTTGACTTTAATAACGAGCTATACAGGAGCCTAGACGGTCTCATAATGGGCAATCCACTTAGTCCTCTTTTGGCGGAAATATTTATGAATAACATAGAAAATCAAATAAGTAAACACCCACTGTTTAAAAAAATTTGTATACTGGCATAGATATGTTGATGATATCTTATGTTGTTTTACAGGAAGTCACAGACAATTTGCCACATTTCGAAATTTTTTGAATAATATACACAAAAATATAAAATTCACCAGTGAAGTTAAAATCGACTATAGCTTAAACTTCCTTGACCTAACAATAGAAAGACATAATAGCAAACACATTTTTTCTATTTACCATAAACCGTCACATAATTATCCATAATACCTCATGTCATCCACCAAGTCACAAACTTGCAGTTTTCCATAATATGATTCATAGACTAATAAATATTCCTTTGAACCAAGACGATTTTCAAAAAGAACTTAATATTATAAAACAATTAGCAGTAAATAATGACTATTCACCATCCATAATAGACAATATTCTCAAGAAAAAACTTTACAAAAAAGTACAGTTTTTCCGAGTAATAAAGAACCTTATAAAAACGTAAAGTCAATAATGTACTATGGTAGATGCAGCACTAAATTAAATAGATTCTTGAGAAAATTAAATATTAACACAGCATTTAAAACATCCAACACACTTGGCAAATTTATAAAAAATAAGAAAACTAAAACAGATAGAGACAATAGATCCGGAGTATACAAATTAAATTGTGGAAATTGCCCAAAAACATTTATAGGTCAAACAGGAAAAAGTTTTTTCAAAAAGAATAAAAGAACATGCTTCATCATACATCAATAGAAAAAATAACTCAAATTACGCCAATCATTTAATTGAAAATAACCACCAATTCAACCCAAACTTGAAATATTACATACTTGCACAAAGAGCCTGAAACTTAATTACCTAGAATCTTTAGAAATAAACAAATTCGTATTCCTTAATAAATGAACAATTAGACTTAAATAATTCACCATTACTAAGTCTGTTTTAATTAAATTATTTTATTACCTGCCATAAATTGTGAACCAACCATTTATTATAGTAATTTTACCCTCATTTTGTAACAAACCATCTGAAGAAGCTGTCGTACAGCGAAACATGTCGTGGTGTTAAAAATAAAAAATTTAGTGGAAATTTAAGTAGTGTTTTACTTCTTGCAAAACTTCTAGTTATGGATTTCGTATCGGCTGAATCAATCCAAGAATTATATTAATTTTTCTTTGGGAATTTAACACAAATATTTTATTTAATTGCATATAAATAAACTTATTAGCTCTTAATTTTTAATTAATTAAATTGGAAAAATGGATTAGAAATTCAGACAGCAGGACAAAATTCATCTAAAAAATTTGGGTAGAGCTCGTTAAAAGCTTAGATTTTGCTGTTATGGAGATAAATTCTATGAAATTCTGTTTATTAGCGTAATTGTTTATAATAAATTATTTATAACAATAAAAGGTTAAGTTTTTGCAAAAATAGATTCAGTGGATCAAAATATGTCTAAAAAAATTTGGGTGGGAGCGCTTATTAAACTTAGATTTCGTTATTATAAAAATAAATTATATCAAATTACTTTTTTTAGATAATTGCTTAAAAAATTATTAGGTCGTTTTTTCAACTAACTAATTGCAGATCGGATTCAGCGACCCAAAAACACATAACGTACAGTAGAGTGGTTAGTTTAAGTTTAAAAATAACACAGTGAAACCCCGGGTGGCTGATGGAGAATTCGGTCATTGTTGTATTGGCATTAACCAAATGCGGCAAAAATTATTGTACATTTTAAATGTTTAAATTTTTAATTCTTGAGGTTTTTTGGATCACTCTTATTGTCTGTCATGTTAAAAATCAAAAATTTCATCCAATATAGCTTACCAAAATTTTTTTTTTTTTAATTTTTTTAATTACCTATTAAAAGGGGTTTTGAGGCTATTGAATATAAATTTTAAAAAATAAATATAAACAAAATTTAAAGGTTAAATTAAAAAAAAAAAAATATAGAGCGAAATTGCACTAAAAATTATATTTATATTTAAATGCGCTACAGGCCATGAAGGCCTAGGGCTTAGTTAGCTTGTGTCCATTTCCCTCTTCCATCATCCGGCGTCCAAGTATTGTAGAATCGTATGTCTCCACTCTATTCTATTCTGTGCCTTCGTCCTCCAGTCTCTGACCCCTATGGCTCTTAAATCCTCCTCAACATGTTGCAACCATCTCCTCCTCGGCCGCCCCCTCCTTCTCGCACCCACAGGCTTCATCGCCAGCACCATTTTCGGCAGTCTCTCTCTTGTCAAAACGTTGTACGTGTCCTAACCATCTCATTCTCTGCGCTCTTATAAAAGATGTGATTCTAGGTCCTTTATATAAGTCTTCCAATTCCTGATTTGCCCGTCTAGTCCATCCTTCCGGTGTGTTTCTTCCTCCGTAGATCACTCTTAACATCCTTCTTTCCCACCTCTCTAGCCTCTCTTCCTCTAATTTATTCATTACCCATGTTTCACATCCATAGGTGACAGTAGGTCTTATGACCGATGTATAAATCCTCAGTTTTATCTTTCTAGAGACGTATTTTGATATCATTAAAGCATTCAGACTCCCACATTTACTTCAATTCACTCCCCTCACGCTCGTTTTCTTCCAGCAGTACCCCCAAATATACAAATCTATCCACTCTCTCAAATTTATATTCCCTTCCATCATAGGTCACTACATTAAGTTCTTTTTTTTTCTTAGTTTCTGTGCTTCCTGCTATTATATATTTCGTTTTCTCTCGGAGTTGATTTCTAATCCATACTTACCTGCCTCTCTTATTAGTTTTTTCGTTCTCTTTACCAGTTCTCTGCTAGACTTTGCTATCAACGTCAAATCATCCGCATATGCTATACACTGGTGCTTCTTATTAAAAATTGTACCGTTAGCCTCTAGACTACTCTCTCTTATTATCCTCTCCAACACTAAGTTAAATAACGTCGCAGACAGTGGGTCACCCTGTCGTAGTCCCCTTTCCACTATAAAATCCTTTGATTCCAGGCCATTCCACACTATTTTATTGGTCGTTTTTTGTAGAGTCATTTTAATTAATCTGATTAGTTTTGTTGGTGTTTCTAAATGGAACAACGCTTGATACATTCTGTCTCTTATAATTCTATCATAAGCCTGCCGGAAGTCTATAAACAGGATATGTAACGCTATTTTATGCTCATAGCACGTAGTTTGAATTTCTTTAACAGTAAATATCTGTTCTGTTGTCGATATGTTACTTCGGAACCCCGCTTGGTATTCCCCCATTCTTCCTTCTGCGTACCCGTTCAATCTCTTCCGCAATACCTTTGCCAGAATCTTAAAGCATGTATCCAGCAGAGCTATTCCTCTATAATTTTTGCATAGCATTTTATCACCTTTTTTTGTGTAGTGGACTTATAAGGGCCTTGGACCATTCCTTTGGCAGTACCTCCTGTTCCCACACTTGCTCTATTAGTAGAAATAGTTTCTCATGCAGTTGGTCGCCTCCTGCCTTTAACATTTCAGCACTTATTTCGCTTTCACCTGGCTTTTTGTTGTTGTTCATTTCGTTAATTATAGCTTTGATTTCTCCTTTTGTGGGCTTACCCACCATATTCCCATCATCGTCCATTGTTCGCTCTTCTACCTCATTCCGTGCTTCTCCCTCATTCGACAATACCTCGAAATACCCCTTCCACTCAATCTATTATTTTGTCTGGCTCACTTATTAGTAATCCTGTATTAGTTCTGAGGTAGCTGGTTCGGCTATGGTGTCCTTTGTTCATTCGTTTTACCTCCTGATAGAAGCTTCTTGATTCCTTATTAACAAATCTTTCCTCTATGTTTTCAATTTTTCTTCTTTGTATTGTCTATTCAGTCTTCCGCATGTTTGTTTGAACATTCCTCGAAATTCTCTATATTCCTGAATATTATCTTCATTTGGGTTCATAATCATCGTCTGCCGTGCTTTTTTTCCTGGCCTCTTCTAGTGCGCTGCACTCGCCGTCGAAAACCAGTCTTTGGTTTTTACTTGTCTCTCTTTCCTTTATAACGCTGCATCACCCGCTAGTTTCACTGCTGTTTTTGTTTGCTTCCATATTCGCTATACTTGCGTGCTTGTTTCCTGCTAATGTAAAACTTTACTTATTTCTTCCTTGTACATTTCCTTCTTTTTTTGATCTTGAAGACTACTCACACACAGACTAAAAATTAAATAAATATATTAATCTGGTTTTAACTGTGTTAATGGTGATCTGAGCGTCTCTCGAGACACTGGCGCATGTGTATAGTATTTGAGAGAAAACAAATTACAGGACGGACCCGTGCGTTGTATGAGAGGCGCTTGCATTTTAATAAAGAACCAGACTCTATGGCAGATAATGTTATTTTTAGTATCTACAAACCTCAACAAACATACTAAAACAAATTACATTTGCTCCTCTATGGGTTCAGGTGGGTCCATTTTTCTGCAACTTTGGACCGTTATAACTTTGGATTGACCCAATATCCATGACAGATATTCATTTTTCAGTCATATTTCACAGAAATGAAGCTATACCCAAAATATCTGCCACTCAGCGTTGGGTTTCGGCCACCAACTTTTTCTTGCAAGTTTAAAACCGTAACGAATTTCCAGGAACAGGAACCAGAGTTGAGGCTTTAAAACTACCTGGAGAGACTAAGGGGAGCATAATTAACAAAGTGATACTATTATCTGCCACTCTTCGATAAGCATTTTGGTACTGAGCTCCCGGACTAATATATGCAATCCAATAACACTTGATTGCGTGCGGCGCACTATGGGACAGAATCGTGCGTACCATCTCAAAAATCTGTAACTTTGTCGTTGATTGAAGTCAATAGCTGAAATTTGGTACGTAGTATCTCTAATGTATATACTATCAAATAATGGTGCATTCGTTGTTAATTTTTAACCGACTTCACGTGTGTATTTTTTTTTGTTCCTTTTTTTTTGTTTTTTTTTTAATGTTTGTTCCAATATTACTCCGCCATTTGTGAACCGATTTTAAAAATTCTTTTTTTGTTTGAAAGGTATTGCTTGCAGTTGGGTCCCATAAATTTTTTTTTGGTAATCGGACGGACAAAATGTCCGTCCGGAAAATTAATTTTTGAATATCTCGGCCATTTTATAAACTGATTTTCAAAATTCTTTTCTTATTTTTGAAAGAATTTGTCAACAGGCTGAACACATAAAAAAATTTCGGAAATCGGACGGATATTTTGTCCGTCCAAAATATTGATTTTTAGATAACTCTATTGAAAATTTATGAAAATCGGAGGGAGGAAGTCGGTTTTCTTTTTTCCGAGAGTTATTTTATTTATAATATATATATAAGAAAAAAAAAAAAATACAAAAATAAAAATGACACTTTTTCATACAAAAACATAGTTTACTTAACTTATTGAATGATAATTTATACAGTTTAATGATATACACTATTATTTCGTATTTTTGTTAATATTACATATGAAAATAGCATATAATAAATGACAAACATCTATTAATCCACTACATAAAATAGAAAAAAAAATAATAATTGATATACAAACAACAATTTAAATATCTAAGAGGTTCTTGGCTTCGTCTAACAGTTCCTTGGCAACAGTGACTGATGGTTTTCTGATACTTGATATGTATGGGTCTGATGTAAATCAAAGACCATGAAATACGTCATTCGTTGCGGACCTAGAGCACTTTCTAGCGTGACATAATCTGATATTTTTGTAATCTTTATTACAAGATTCTTGTGCATCCTCAGATAAATTACCAATAGGTAGAACAGCAAAATGTCTAATTATACTTTCCCATGTATTAAGATCTTATGTACTGAAGAAGGCATGTTATACCACATATATTGTTGTAACGTACAATTGTGCAGTAGCGCGAGTATATTCACCAAATTTTTCTGGATTTACAACAATACCGCATGCCAAAGTCTGAAGAATAACATAAAATCTTTTAATAAGATCCTCATTAACTCCTGTTATTTCTGAAGAGCAGTAGTAGTTCTCAAAAAAAAAAACGTCGAGCTGTATTGCCGTCATTGCTATTTCCACTTCCTTGCCGGGGTTTATCAACATGCAAATCCCATTCGGCTTCGAAATAGACTTTGTACAAGTTTTTTCTTGTCTCTCTACTTTTTTTATCTGCCGGAGTTCTCGCAGCCCATCTTTTAAACAAAAGATTATATGAAATATGTAAAACTAAACTCCATGCACCTAATCCATGCATGCAACGTCGACAAACCGTACTCGTAAGCATTCATATTATCTGGCTTTGATTCAATCTTCTCCAAATTAGTCATATCGTTTGGTTTAACCCCACACAACCGTGCACACAGCTCCAGAACTTGTGTCAGTTAGAACTTGTGTAACTTTTCCATCCACCATAGTTAAGAACAGCTCGTGACTTATTTCAATTAGCTGGTCCCCCATGTGTATCTCAGAAATTTTCAAATTATTAATTTGACCCCGAATATCACCGACCACCGAACGGATTTTCTCGGGCGTTTCTTTTGCAAATTCCATCAGAATTGGTCGGCAATATCGAATAGAAGAGCAAGCCGGATTTTGCCAAAGAACCTCTTTTGTTTCTGTATCAATCAGCTTTATTGGTACCAAAGACGCTATAAATAAGTTTGCATCTGAGACCAAGTTACTTTCATCTGTTAAAATTTGTTTATATTCACTTTGTCCCGATGAACCATCACATCCCCATTTGGTAAACAATTTAAGATTTCTTCTTGTTGGGTTGTAAATATTTTCAATTTTTAAAATACGGGCAGTAGTGTGATCCAGCAAATCTTGTAGATTTACTTTAGCGCCTGTATCGGTTATTTCAATGCTGGAGGGTGGAGATATCACAGTTTTTTTTGCGTTTGTTAATATATTATATGACGCAATATATCGAAGTTTTTGTTAATCAGACTTGCTCGAAGTAATCTGTATTGTGATTTCGAAAGATCTAAATCAGCAAAAAGACTTAAAGCTTCATCCGCCGTAAAATATGTTGCATTGCGAGTTTCATGCAACAATTTTTCCTTTATGATCTTTTTTTTTATCTCTATCACAATTCCACATCATTGCAACAACAAAAGCTTCTTCCAATTCTCCTTCAGACCGCAATCCTTGGACGTATGCGTTATGTATATTCTCGAGTCCATATTCTTGAATTAACTCCATATTCTTCCTTTTTTTTCGATTTCTCTGACAGATCTTCATAAGACTTTGATGGACATCCACGTTCTCCAGATGTTGTAGGTTTGATATCCATTGGTATTTCGTCGAACTGTACCTTAAATTCACCGTCTAACCACGTTGTATTTTTATTAAAGAAACGTTCTTTAGTTCGGTTAGATGTGGTCCAGCGATTGTTGAAAGCTGATATAAGCGATTTTTGAATACTTTTCACAACTAATTCACTTTTTGAAGACGACAAATGATGGTGTTCTTCTAAGTATTTTTGAATATCTTCTCTTTTTGTCCCATGGTCAATGAAAAATTCGCATAATACTCGTCGAGGCACAACAAATTCACTCATTTTGTTGTATAGGTACTTCGCAAATATTGTTTTTACCGAGGTTGGTGAAGACTCTATGTCGAAGCACAATAAAGTACTGGTAAATGACAATTAAATCAATAACTTTTATACTTCAATTCCGTGAGAAAAATATTATTATCTGCGGGTAGTCACATATTTATCGCGTTCTTATATGATATGATATGATTTCCAATAACAGTATTTCCAGCTTACCTAAACTTTAATTTAGGTAGTCACCTATCTTTATATATAAAACACAAAAAATGTTTTTCTACCTACCCAAGGCAGCTCTACCAGGTAGTAGCAGTTCAGCAATAGCAACAAAGCCTAAAAAATCACATGTATTTTGTTGGTAGAAAATTCACCACGTTGTCAAAAATCACGAGAGCTTCTCTCAAAAACAACAACTTTATGTAGGTATGTAGTTCATTCTCTCAAAAAACAGCCACTTTATGTATGTATGTACAGTCCCTGGCCAAATTATTAGACGCACTGTATTTTTTTTAGTAATTTTATGTTTCTTAAGAGTTTTTTATGCAATAATGGTATATTTAAACTACGATATTATTGATTTTTATTTAAAAGAATTGTTGTAGACTACATATTTGTATTTATTTTTAACATATGGTAACACTGTGTTGACAAAGTGATACATGAAACGTAAATAAGTACAAACCTGTATCAGTCGCGATCGGAATCGAGTCAGGTACGGACGTGTTTCTGTGGCTTTATGGACTGTGATTGTTTGTTTAACAGTTTTATACTACTCAGTTATTAGTTTAGTTTGTATGCAGTGTTTTAAAAAAGTAATTGGACTATTTTCATTATGGGTAGAAAAGGCGATCTTTCACCACGTAAAAAAGCTGAAGTGAAGGCCCTTGTGATTGCGAAAACATTTACAAACCGAGAAATATCACGAAGATTGGAGGTTTCTGAAGCTGGTGTACGACGCATAAAAAAGAAAATTGAGTCAGGGAAGAAATTAAGCCCGAAAAGAAAGAAAAGATGCGGTAGAAAACCAATTTTCACTCCACGGTCAGAGAGATGTTTGAAGAAAATTTGTGTAGAAAACAGATTTGCTACCACAAAGGTAATAAAATCACAACTCCAGGATGCTAGCGTAAATGCTTCTGAGCGTACTGTTCGAAGAAAATTAAAAGAATTAGATTTTAAGGCCTGTCGCCCCGCCAGGAAGCCCAAGTTAACAGCTGCAATGAAAGCAAAGCGCCTGAAGTGGGCCAAACAATGGCAAGACAAAGATGTGGACTTCTGGAGATCGGTAAGATACAGCAATTTAATCAATAATTGATACATTATTATTATTTTCAGTTAAATAAAGCAAATAACACATGGGCTGAAAAGTCCCGGGCCTAACACATAGATGGCGCTAGTTTTATTGCAGTCACCTTTTTTTCAGTTAATACTAACCTTTAAAAGACAGCTGTTAAAATTTCATGATATTCTATTCATTAGTTTGTGAGTTATTGTGCTAAGAGTGACGCTACTTTTGTTATTTTCAAAACAATGGATCAAAAACAATTTCGTGTTTTTAATTTTACACTGCTTCTTGATGGGAAAAAAACAACCGTTCAAGCGAAGCAATGGCTTGAAAAGTGTTATGGGGACTCCGCTCCATCAGAAACAACAATAAAACGTTGGTTTGCTGACTTCAAACGTGGTCGTAGAGACACCGATGATGCAGAACGCAGTGGACGTCCAAATGAGGCGGTAACACCAGAAAACATCAAAAAAATCCATAAAATCGTTTTGAATGATCGAAAAGTGAGAAGTTGCGTGAGTTAGCTGACATCGTAAAGATATCAAAAGAACGTGTTGGCTTTATATTGCATGAGCATTTGACTATGAGAAAGCTCTGTTCAAAAGTGGGTGCCGCGTTTGCTCACTGTTTATCAAAAACAAGAACGTGTTGATGATTCTGAGCAGTGTTTGGCCATTGTTAGAGCGGCGCTGGAATGATTGCGTTGCTCTTGATGGAGATTACGTTGATGAATAAAGCTAATTTTGAACCAAAAAAACCGTGTTTTTCTTTGTTAGGCCCGGGACTTTTCAGCCCATGTGTTAAACATGGAAGTTTATATATTTTTCCTATTTTGACAGGTTTGCTTCAGTGACGAAAGCACATTCGAAATTTTGCAGAATAAAGCTCAGTATGTTCGTCGTCGTCATGGAGAAAAGTTTTCATCCTGATTGTGTCGTCCCGACGGTTAAACATCCCACCAAAGTGATGATTTGGTCAGTCATCAGCGGCAAGGGCACTGGGACGTCTGTACGTCGTCAAAGGAATAATGAGGCAAGATCAGTACAAAGAAGTATTACAAAATCGGTTGATTCCGCAGCTCAGAGAATGGTTTCCAAATAGGGAACCATTCACTTTCATGCAAGATGGAGCTCCCTGCCACACTGCTCGGTCTGTTAAAGCTTTTTTGGCAGAAAAAAATATCCCTCTGTTGGATTTGGCCGGGTAATAGCCCTGATATGAACCCCGTGGGAGCTGATGAAAAGAAAAGTGGCTAAAGATGTGATTACCAACAAAACCCAGCTCCTAGAAAAGATTATTCATGTGTGGAATCATCATCCTCAAATGCAGGAGACAGTACAATCTTGCATTGATAGCATGCCGCGCAGAATAAAAGCTTTGATAGCGGCTAAAGGTGGCTCAACTAAATATTGACTTTTACTAACATTAATTTCACTTTTCTTTAAAACTTAATAAACTTATGCTTTTCTAAATTAATGCTGTTTTATTTATGTCAAATAAATAGGTAATTGATTGGATAATATAAAAATAAAAAACAAATCAATTTAAAATAACAAAACGGTACAATATCACTCGGTAATTAATATTTTACATGAAATCTTGCAGTGCGTCTAATAATTTGGCCAGGGACTGTAGTTCAATGCGGTAGTTTGTAAACAAAATTTTGACAACTTGCTGGGATGTAAACAATAGTCACCTGTTCTAGTGATTACCTGGTAAAGCTGCCTTGTACCTACCTACCTACCTAGACAATATTATTTAACAATAAAATGTCAGTCTATTTTTCGAAAAATCTCCTGAATCAAGTCTTAAATATTTTTTTTTTAAATATTTTGCATTTCCCTCCCCATCAGGTATTTTTCGTCTATTTAAAAGGGGGCAGATTCGGGCAAATTTTTTTTTTTTCCTTGACTTTTATATGAGCTGCTCTATGTGATGGTATCAAAATTACGAGATCGGCAGACATCGCTAACTGTCAAAAGTCTATTTAAAGTTTCTAATAAGGTTAGGATATTTGATACTGAAAAAATAATCGTATACCTCTCCAGTTTTTACCTAAATGTCTACTGAAATTCTTTTTAAATAAAGTACTTAATAACCATTCTAACCATATATCACACTTACATATTTGCATTGAAAATAATGAAAGTATAACCATGTAAACTGGTGCAATGCTGTTCTACATAATCGACATTATTTTGAGCGTCAACTTGCAAGTCAAGTTTTATTAAGAAAAAATGAGAAATAATCTATTTTAAATTCTATATAATAACACATGGGCTGAAAAGTCCCGGGCCTAACAAAGAAAACACGGTTTTTTTTTTGCTTCAAAATTAGCTTTATTCATCAACGTAATCTCCATCAAGAGCAAACGCAATCATTCCAGCGCCGCTCTAACATTTCAATACCACTTTTGTAGAACGATTTATCTTTTGCCTCAAAATAGGCCTCAGTTTCAGCGATAACCTCTTCATTCGTGCGAAATTTCTTACCGGCGAGCATTTTTTTTCAGGTCTGCGAACAGTCAGTAGTCGCTGGGAGCCAAATCTGGCGAATACGGTGGATGTGGGAGCAATTTCGAAGTTCAATTCATGTAGTTTTGCCATTGTTTTGATTGACTTGTGACACGGTGCGTTGTTTTGATGAAACAAAATTTTTTTCTTTGCCATATGCGGTCGTTTCTTTGCAATTTCGGCCTTCAAACGCTCCAATAACGCTATATAATATTGATGGTATTTCCTTTCTCAAGATAGTCGATGAATATTACACCACGCACATCCCAAAATACCGAGGCCATAACCTTTCCAGCCGATTGTTGTGCTTTCGGGCGCTTTGGACGAGGTTCACCAGTTGCTGTCCACTCAGATGACGATCGTTTTGATTCCGGAGTGAAGTGATGGATCCATGTTTCATCCATTGTCACATATCGACGCAAAAATTCCGGTTTGTTACGTTTAAACATGGCCAAACACTGCTCAGAATCATCAACACGTTCTTGTTTTTGATCAACAGTGAGCAAACGCGGCACCCACTTTGAACAGAGCTTTCTCATAGTCAAATGCTCATGCAATATAAAGCCAACACGTTCTTTTGATATCTTTACGATGTCAGCTAACTCACTCGACTTCACTTTTCGATCATTCAAAACGATTTTATGGATTTTTTTATGTTTTTTCTGGTGTTACCGCCTCATTTGGACGTCCACTGCGTTCTGCATCATCGGTGTCTCTACGACCACGTTTGAAGTCAGCAAACCAACGTTTTATTGTTGTTTCTGATGGAGCGGAGTCCCCATAACACTTTTCAAGCCATTGCTTCGCTTGAACGGTATTTTTTTTCCCATCAAGAAGCAGTGTAAAATTAAAACACGAAATTGTTTTTTGATCCATTGTTTTGAAAATAACAAAAGTAGCGTCACTCTTAGCACAATAACTCACAAAACCAATGAATAGAATATCATGAAATTTTAACAGCTGTCTTTTGAAGGTTAGTATTAACTGAAAAAAAGGTGACTGCAATAAAACTAGCGCCATCTATGTGTTAGGCCCGGGACTTTTCAGCCCATGTGTTATATATTAGACATTCAGTTAGATATGTGCATTAACAAAAATATTCAATATCGAACATTCGCAAAACATATTTTTGAGACGGTACGGCAGGAAGGAAGCGAGAAGCTACGTTGCCACACTGATTATACCCTGAAAACCAAATTATTTCGCGTCTTTCTCTAACATAATGCTCTCTCTATATTCTCGTAAGATATACCTTAAGTTTCTTTATCTGTAAAATATGTTACTCCAAGCCGAATAAACATTTTATATAACCACACGATAAACAAAATTAATCTCCCCCTTTGTATGTAAATAATAAATCATAATATTCACCAAGTCAACATTTAACCAGTACTATAAAATTATACTAAAGACAAATCCATTAACTCGACCAACTAAATTTTATCGCTCCAAGTTCGTATCTGGACAATATAAAGTCCCCAACTTAATTGAAGTTAAAAAGGTTTGCATAAATACTTAATAAGGATTTAAAAAGTTTCTGTTGACTTCGTACAGTTTCTAAACGTTATTGGAGTCTGGACCAACCCTACAGCTGGCTAATTATTAAAATGGAAACGACAATGAGTCTAAAAAGAGGGAATTAAAATTTAAAACGGTTTAGGGGGAGACTGATTAACTTTCCTGTTACTGGAATATACTATTGGCTTCTAACGGTATTCTTAAAGAAGCGATGGTTGCAAGAGGGTAAATTGAAATTATTTTATTTGCCAAATTTCGCCAACCAAATTCTAAATGTGGACATATACCAGGTATACAAGTATGAAATGCGGATTTCAGACAACAGATGGTGCACCAATGCAGTTTGTGCTATAAAGATTTAACACTGCGCCATTTTGTTGTGTCATCAACAAGTGTCAGACGCACACGAATGATAAATTGTAAAAGTGTGTGCATAGTGTTGTGTTGTGTTCAATATGTCGATATTTATACCGAACAAAGAGCATTCGCGGACAGCATTAATTTTTTGTTTTCATTTGAAGAAAACTGCAGTTGAATCATACCGATTACTTCGAGAAGCTTATGATGAACATGCTCCATCGCAAGATATGTGTGAACGATGGTTTCGGCATTTCAAAAATAGTGACTTCGATGTTGCAGACAAGGAACGTGGAAAACCGCCAAAAAAATACGAAGATCTGGAATTGCACGTTGGTGTTGGACGAAGATGATTCGCAAACACAAAAACAACCCGCCGAACAATTGGGCGTTAGTCAACAACCTGTTTCCAATCGGCTACAAGAGATGGGAAAGATTCAGAAGCCGATAGATGGGTACCACATGAGTTGAACGACAGGCAAATGGAAAAGCACAAAAACACGTGTGACATTTTGTTCGCTCGGTACAAAAGGAAGTCGTTTTTGCATCGTATAGTCACAGGGAATCAAAAGTGGATTTATTTTGAGAATCCCAAGCGCAAAATATCATGGGTAGACCCAGGCTCACCATCCACATCGACCGCAAGACCGAATCGCTTTGGCAGAAAGACGATGTCCTATGTTTGGTGGGACCAAAGGAGCGAGGTCTATTATGACCTGTTAAAACCTGGAGGAACGGTTAATACTAAACGTTACCAACAACAATTGACCGATTTGAACCGTTCGTTGCTTGAAAAAAAGCCAGAATACCGAAAGAGGCAACACAAAGTCATTTCTCTTCATGACAATGCTCCATCACAGACGACAAAACCAGTTCGCGACACGTTGGAAGCACACAGCTAGGAAGTTCTACCCCATGCTGCTTACTCACCAGACTTGGCTCCTTCCGATTACCACTTGTTTGCATAGATGGGTCACGCACTTGCTGAGCAGCGCTTTGGTTCGTACGAAGATGTGAAAAAATGCCTCGATGAATGGTTCGCAGCAAAAGGGGAAGATTTTTTACTGGCGTGGTATTCACAAATTGCCCGAAAGATGGGAAAAATGTATAGCAAGCGATGGAGCATACTTTGAATAAAGCACTTTTTATCGTTCTTCCGAATTTATCATGTTTTTTTAGAAAAAAAAAATCCGCATTTCATACTTGTACACCTGGTATAACGAGTGTGAACTAATTTTGAAGGATTTCTAAGAAAGGACGTAACGTGTATTATATCCCATCGGGGATAGTGTTGCTATATTCATGTTGAAGCACCATTATTAGACTTTAATTTTTATTATATGTTATTTTGCCGAAGTGTAAACAACATATTTTTTTCGAGCATTCAAATTGTCGAATTACGTGCCAACAAAACACCCTTTACGAGAAGTATTATTTTTCTTGTTTAATTCGAAGAAAAGCGCTACTGAAAGTCATCGATTGCTGTCGAAAATCTATGGTTACATTTCATCGATAAAAACATGTGGCTACTGGTTTCGACACTTTAAAAGTGATGATTTCGACACGGAAGACAAAGAACGACCAGGCCAGACGAAAAAGTTTAAAGCTGCATAATTGGAGGCATTACTCGATGAATACCAGTGCCGAATTGAAAAAGAACTTGCAGAATTATTAGAAGTTGATCGCACAACTACTTCTACGCGCTTACATGCACTGGGAATAATTCAAAAGCAAGGAAATTGGGGCCGTACGAATTGAAACCGAGTGACGTTGAATGGCGATTTTTCACCTGTGAACAACTATTTCAACGGCACAATTGGAAAGGTTTTTTTGCATTGTATCGTAACTGGTGATGAAAAATGAATACGCTATCATAATCCAAAGCACAAAAAATCATGGGTAAAGCCTGGTGAACCATTAATATCCTCGCCAAAGGTCATGGCTGCAAGCTTAACAGGTAGGCTAAAAAGTTTTCGGTCTAGCTACTTAAAAGACGTTTGCAAAATTCCACTTTACACATCAATAATCTCCTTCAAGAACGATACAATCGGTCTAACGCTTTTCTAACATTTTTATACCTTTCTTGTAGTAAGATTTGTCTTTGCCTTCAAAATAGGCCTCAGTTTCGGCGATAACTTCTTCATTGGAGCCAAATCTCTTTCCCGCGAGCATTTTTTTGAGGTTGGCGAATAGATAATAGTCGCTGGGGGCAAAATCTGGAAAATACGGTGGATGAGGAAGCAATTCGAACTTCAATTCATGTAATTTTGCCATCGTAACCATTGACTTGTGACACGGTGCATTGTCTTCATGAAAGAGTACTTTTTTCTTGTTTATTTGGAGCCGTTTCTTTGCGATTTCTGTCTTCAAAAGCACCAATAACTTTATATAATATTCGCTATTGATTGTTTTTCCCTTCAATAGTCGATGAAAATTATTCCATGCGCATCCCAAAATACAGAGACCAAAACCTTCCCACCCGACTGTTGTCTTTGGTCACTACGGGTGGCTTTCACCGGCTGCTGTCCATTTAGCTAACTTCCGATTTGATTCCGGTGTGTAGTGGTGGATCCATGTTTCATCCATTGTCACATATCGCATGAGAAAATTCTTTTCATTGCGCTTAAACAGGCTCAAACAGCACTCAGAATCACCAACACGTTGTTGTTTTTGGTCCACTGTAAGTAAACGCGGTACCCATTTCGAACAGAGTTTTCTCATGCCCAAATGTTCATGCAAAATATAACCAACAAGTTCTTTTAATATCTTTAGGGTGTCAGCTATCTCACGCAATTAAGAACTATAGAGGGATTTCGTTACTGCCCATATTATCTAAGATTTTTGAATCCCTAATAACGGATGAGCTGTTTGAAGCTTTCAAATCCCACATAGCGGTCGACCAACATGGTTTTTTTAAAGGAAGATCTACCGGTACTAATCTGGGAGTATTTCAGGACTACGTTGTGAACGCCGTCGAGAGTGGTTTTCAGGTCGATGCCATCTACACAGACCTGACCAAGGCCTTCAGTAGGGTATCCCACCGATTACTCATCGAAAGGCTGTCTAGACTGGGTGTGCGCGGACCGTATATTCAATGGATTAAGTCCTATTATGTGTGTGTGTGTTAAAGTTGGTAGTACCGTATCCCGTGAAATAAATGTGTTGTCGGATGTACCACAGGGATCTCACCTAGGTCCAGTCTTTATTTTTAATATTTATTAATGGTGTTACCTCTGTCTTTCGAAAATGTAAATGTTTACTGTACGCCGACGATCTTAAACTGTTCTGTGCGGTTGATTCTTCAAAAGACTGTGTAGACATACAAACTGATTTGAACAAGCTAGTCAAATGGTGTTCCTTAAATAACTTAGAAATTACTACCTCAAAATTCTTAATTTTTATAAACGCAAAGATCTTATTAATTTTAATTATTGTTTAGACAGCAAACTTTTACAAGCTGTTGATAGTTTTAATGTTTTGGGTGTGATTTTTAGCAATGACTTGAGTTTTAATAGTCACATTGATAATATATTACTGAAAGCATCTCGTATGTTAGGTTTTCTACGCCGAACCTGTTGTGATATCTGTGATACTGGAGCTATTAAGTCCATGTATAATTATCTTGTTAGTAGTGTTTTGGAGTATAATAGTGTCATATGGGGTCCGATTTATAACTCATATTAATCGTCTGGAGTCTATCCAAAATAAGTTTGTAAAATTCATTTTATACAAACTAAAGTTTCCCTACAGCAATGTACCATACTTGACTCGTACTCAATTAGTAGGTATAGAAACACTTGAAACACGAAGACGCAATGCTTTTGTTTTATTTTTGTACAAATTACTCAACGGTCGATAAACTGTCATACTTTGCTGTCCCATGTTGATTTTCGGATTCCAAACAGGATCACTAGATCTCAACAACTGTTTCATATCACTTTTCGTCGTACTACATACGGAACACAAAGTTTTTCTAATAGACTGTTAAGTAATTATAATGCAAATTTTAGTGATTATGACTAGATATAGTACGATAACATTTAAAAACAAAATAAAGTATAGACGTATTAATATAGCAACTCTAAGGCAACGACAGTAACAAATTATCTGTTATCTTTGTTATTACTTCTTTTTGTAAATTATTATATGTGTATTCTTTTTTTTTGTAACTATAATTACTGTTTTACTATTTGGAGTTATTGCTCTGTAAGTATTCATTGCATAAAAAAATTTCACTTTACAGTCATCCAATATAATTTTGTGAATTTTTTTATGTTTTTTTCTGTCTAACCGACCACCTCATTAGGGCCTCCAGGGCGTTCAGCATCTTTTGTATCTGTACGACCGAGTTTAAATTCGGCATACCAGTAAATGATGAGTGATTTTCTAGGGGCAGAGTCCCCGTAATACTTATCAAGCCATTGTTTTGCTCGAAATGTATTTTTTCCCATCAAAAAACAGTGTTTAATCAACGCACGAAATTCCATTTTTTTCATTGTTTTGAAAATATCAAAAGTAGCGTCACTAAAACCACCGTAACTTGTAAACTAATCGTTGAAATGTCATGAAATTTTGACACGTATCGTTTGAAGGTTGGTACTTTCCAAAAATCATATAGATTTTTTGAAAAGGGTGACTTCTATGTGTCCGACCAAAAACTTTTCAGCCTACGTGTTATGCTATCGTGGTATCGTACATATCTGGTAGGATCAGCTGGGGTGTAGTGAGGAACGTTACCGACAACAATTGATACAATTGGATCGAGCGTTGAAGAAAAAAAAAACACTATATGCCAAAACGTACTGCAAGGATACAAGCAGACCCATCAGTTCCTGGCACGTCGAAACAAGTAGACATATCAGTTCTTGGCACATCAAACTAAGTAGAACTCACTTCGCCAACACCTAGAGCCAAAAGTCGTCTGATAAAGTATCTACTATCCAAGACCTAATAAAATTGCCAGAGAAAACACCTGGCTTCACTACAAGACAGGGTCGAAAAAAGCAGCATGCCACAGTCTTAACTTCGATGCCAATCAAAAAAATTTAATAGAAAAAGAAAATAAGAAGATAAGAAAATCTCAACAAGACAAAGGAAAAAGAGAAGGAGAAATGGAAAGGTAAAGGCCAAGGAAAGAAGATTAAGGTGCATAAGGAGGGCCTCAAAAGGGCAAAAAGGTAAGTTCTCCAGGAGTCAAACGATAGTACTTCGGTATCAGACGTAAATACTAATGAGTTGTGCCAGGATGATAAAGAGGATGATACAGAAGACGCAGGAAACCTATGTCTTATATGCTGCGAATTCAGAAGAAACAACGAGATTTGGTACAGATGTACCGCATGTGGGTTGTGGGCTCACGCGGACTGCATTGGGTGGGATTTTGCTGAAGGTTATCTCTGCGATATGTGTTAAATTTTGTTTGACTCTGATTATCCACAGGGTAACCACAATTGCCCAGATCTCAATGCAATCGGAGTCAAATGTTTTTTTTTTAAACTCTTCTTATTTTCAAAGTTGATTGCCAAAGTGATTAAAACTGATCTCAAATGATAGTTAAATAAGTAAGTTTTGTTATAAGGCGGTTGCAATAAAGATTTTGAAATAAACTGTTATTTAAATTCTCGCTTAAGTGACTCCCATTACCCTTTTCTACCCTAATCATTGCACGATATTCAATTTTTTTTTGGTTTTAAAAAAATCAATGAGACGTTAATATCAAACAGCTGCTACTACTCGAATGGATTGACAGATCGAAATAAAATTTGACATGTGTTTGTATAAAGGATGGAACTTTACAATACAATTATGGTTTCACAGTTTCTAAAGCCATCTATGTGTCAGGCCCAGAACTTTTCAAGCGGCCTAGCTATCAGAATCCAATTTAGAATATTTGTAGGCCTTCGGTGCATGCTAAAACAAAATTATTGTCCAAACTTTCGAAGTACAAAATATTTTTAAATTGGAACATTTTTCAGCATAAAAGAATACATCAACTAGAAAAGGCTTTTATAGTTAATGCAAAACAACTGAAAATAGACGAAGTCCATATTTTAGCAGTTTACCCACTGTTTTTCTTATTCGTCACATCCAGCCTGAGACGCGTTTCGTCCTATCACGGCTCGCCAGTCAGGCTAGAATTGACAAAAACGAGAACAGCATTTACTGGTACTTATCCCCGAAATTACGGAATACGATGGTAGGATATAACGAATTGTATTAATTACGCATACCTATTACTCCATCGAAAGCTGACAAAGCAACTTTCGAGCCGACAGAGTGATTAACACAGTCAACGCTCTAAAGCAAGTAGTTCTTTTCGAGGGGTCCTCCTCAGGCGTATATAGTTAATGTAAAACAACTGCAGTTCACCTACTGTTTTATTATTCGTCAAATCCATCCTGAGACGCGTTTCGCCGTATCACGACTCATCAGTCAGGCTAAAATTGACAAACAAGAGAACATAATTTACTGGTACTTATCCCAGAAATTACGGAATAAGACGGTAGGATACAACGAATTGTACTAAGTAGGCATACCTATTAGTCAATCGAAAGTTGACGCAGCAGCTTTCGAGCCGACAGAGTAGTTGACATAGTCAACGCTTAAATGCAAGTAGCACTTTTCGAGGGATCCTTCTCAGGTATATATAGTTAATGTAAAACAGCTGAAAACGGACTCATTCCATGTTTTAGTAGTTTACCCACTGTTCTCTTATTCGTCAAATCCATCCTGAGACGCGTTTCGCCGTATCACGACTCGTCAATCAGGCTAAAATTGACAAACAAGGGAACGTAATTTACTGGTACTTATCCCAGAAATTACGGAATACGACGTTAGGATACAACGAATTGTACTAAATACGCATACCTATTAGTCAATCGAAAGTTGACGCAGCAGCTTTCGAGCCGGCAGAGTGATTGACATAGTCAACGCTTAAAAGCAAGTAGCACTTCTCAAGGGATCCTCCTCAGGTACATATATAGTTAATGTAAAACAGCTGAAAACGGACTCATTCCATGTTTCAGCAGTTTACCCACTGTTCTCTTATTCGTCAAATCCATCCTGATACGCGTTTCGTCGTATCACGGTCAATCACTCTGTCGGCTCGAAAGCTGCTGTGTTAGCTGTCAATGGAGTAATAGGTATGCCTACTTAGTACAATTCGTCGTAAAAATGTTCTCCATTAATACAATCGAATTGCTCCTAAAGGGCTCTTCCAGTATTATAGGTCAACTATGTTTTTGATAACAATCATAATATCATAAACAAAATTATAAAGAAAAAAAAAACCCAAAAATTAAAACCCCATTTTCAAATAATATAATACATTCATCTGGTACTTTTAAAGTTAATGGAATTACAAAAGAGTAATTCATTTATTAAACATTTGAGCAAGCATAATTGGACAGCGATTCTAGGAAAATCAAAATGGCTCCGACGAGAAACAAAAGCAAAGAGGTTTGCCTTAAAAAAATGACAATTAATTCTTGAAACAAAACACTTGACTTGCTTGCTTTTGCTTGAAATGAACAGTTCGGTTTAACTTACCCGTAAACTTTCAAAATAATGGGGTTTATTTGGCAATAAATATAGTATCACGAAACGTCCAGTTCGTGCGATAAATCCTGAAATAAACATGAGGAAACTTAAATTTTCGTACTAAAGGTATTTTGTTGTAGATAGAATTGAATAGAGAATGAAAATAATTGAACACAAATACAAAATAATATATTTTCACTATATTAAAGATTATATAGCCTGTCCCAAAATATTAGATCCTGATTTTTGCCGTTTTAAGTGGGCAATATAAAAATTCTGATCTTTTGTTTATGACAGGTTGCAGAGATAGACTTAAGAATTTTATTCATTAATGCAAATAAATAAAATTTTAAGTGTTTTTGGAGATGTTTATTTATAGATGCATGTAAAAACAAATGGATAAGAAGTACAAATATACAGTTTGAATGAATGGGGTTTACAAGATTGGACATATTGTATAAATAAAAATATATTTTAACTTAAGCCTAATTCGGTTTCACTATCACTGTCATCAGCTGAGGTAATTATCAGTGGTTTTATATTATTTACATAAATATATGAACCTTCAACTTTAACATCGTGCTGAATGGAATTCTTCCGGCTTTCACAAGGTATATCATTTATAACTTTTTTTACTAATTCAACCACTGACACGCTTAAAGTAGGAGAGACATTTTGTGCCCTTATTTTTGATTTAACTTGATGCCAAATATGTTAAATTGGATTAAACACCCAATAATACGGAGGGAGCCGCAAAACAGTGTGTCCCATTTTCCCAGCCATACTCTCACAAACATATTTCTTTTTCAATTTATAGTCTTTCAAATCTTAAAAAGATCACTTTTTTTTATGACTAAAGTTAAAATAAATGTAATTTTCTAACATATATTCCTGTATTTCCGATTTGGTGTTGGCTGCATTAGGAACCTTAATTTGTAAGCGACTATGGTAACTTGCATTGTTCATAATTATAACACTCTGTTTGGGAACATTTTGCAAAAGGGAATTTTGAAACCAATAGTAGACAATTTGAAACCCAGCCTTTTTCAGATCCATCATGCAAAATGGTTATTCGTTTACCTTTATTCGAAGGTGCGTTAGTCTGACATTTGGTACTGCTGTCAACCCACCCTTTTTACACAGTGTCATGGGTATCGAACCATGTTTCGTCAAGGCCGCTTTTGGAGCGCTTTAGGGACTTCCCTGCAGCACGTATGCTAGACCCATAAAAAAAAAACTAAATTACTGGCCAATTCTTTGATCGATACTTTTTAATTTCTTGTAAATAAGTATGTCGCAAGATTCATAATCTTTGTGACTCCATCACTACTTGCCTTTTGTTGATTTTTCGGAACGTGAATCCCATTCTTAAGAGAATCCTGTGAAGGGTTGATGTATATTGGTCGCGTCCTGCACCAGTTTTAATTTTATTTTGTCTAGTGTCTGCCCCAACTGCTCTTCATACATAGAATATATTTTTCTCCTGATGACGTCTTTTTCACAATCATCTACATTTGCATTTGAAAATATTTCTGTTTTTTCCTGTTCCTGAGTGATGGTTTTAATACAATACCCTTAATCGTAGAAACTGGGGTTTTTGGTTAGTTCACTGGTTTCTTGCAAAGCACTTTTTTTATTCGAATTTCTTTTTACCAAACTGTCGTAAACATTTTTCACTATTTGTTTAGTGTCAAGTGATAAATGTTTTCTCTTGCGATAGCTACTATTGCAATTTTCCCGCGGACGCCACATAATTAAAATAGAACCGTTACGTTGTAAGTTGTAAGTAAAACTAAAAATAAAAATAATAAAAAGTATCTTTCGAATCTTAATGGGGACCTGAGGTCATTAGGCCTATATTATCAAATACTTAAAGGGCTCTAAACCGGGTTGCCAGTTAGTAAATATATAGGTTAAAATAGATCCAATATGATTGCAGGTGCAAGTGAGGGCGGTATACAAAGCAGGTAAAATAAAAATACGTTTATCGTAATACCTGGCAACTATGGTTTATTGCCCCATTGAAAAAGTAGAAAGCCAGGATCTTATATCTTGGGATTTACTATAACAAGATAATATTTAAATTATAAATAATGTATACTAACACTTTTCACAACCCCTTATTAAAAATAATAATATTTAAATTATCATCTGAAAATTAAGTTCACAGAGAGTAAAAAAATATTATAACCTAATCACAGTCACAGACTAACAGATACGTATTTCAGTCCGTTATAGGAACATCTTTAGGGTTAATCGTAGGAATAAAAACGCTATGCACTTCAGGCAAATATTGTACCCATAATACCTGAACATAAAATTTACCGAACACAGTAAAATAGGCTTCACTTTCCTGTTCCAACAATTAACCCTGAAGATTCTTTAAAGGATCGAAACGTACGTGTGTCATTTTGTATCTAAATAAAAACAGTTGATAATACTTTTTTTTATTCGTCATTATATTGTCTCTTCTGGAGAACAGTAACTTAGTTAGGACTTTGCTATTCCATTTATTCTTTAATTTTTAAAATTTCTTTATTTTATAGGATTGGATTTTTCCTGGGTTCATTGAAAAACTGATGCTGACGATTCGCGGATCATAGTGCCGGCTTCTTCAAAGCATGCTCCGAGAAGTAAGTTCTTCGAAATTTAGTACAAAACTGATTTAATTCCACTAGCACATAACTTTTATATTAATGGACCGGGGTAGGAGCGGAGCTTCATGAATGACATGATCTCAGATTTGGGAGAGGTAAAATTTATTTTATTTTATAGATAAAGTTATTACAAATTTCAAACTAAAAATAACGTATTATATCCTATTTAATAAATTTAAGTAGTTTAAACTTTTTATTTTAAAAAAATCCTAATTATTTGTTTGTTGTACTTGCATTTATTAGGATATTTACATTATAACAATCATATAGCACATTTATGACAAACACCCCCACCAATGGATATGGTATCTTTTATTAATCATTTGGTTCTGGCCATTTTTTAATATTCCGTTTAACATAGCATTCATTTTTTTAAAATTTTAAGGTTACTCTCGTTTTACAATGTTTTAAAGTTGGTCAATCGTTTGGGTTTGGGGGGGTAAAAAACAAACGTCAGTAGCAGGATACAAATACAAAATAAGAAACTCACCTGCGGCTGTGTAATAAGCCGGTAAAAACAAATATTTAATAAGTCAATCAAAAAAAAAATTATGCTAATTTCTTTATAATAGCTACAGCCTTCTTCTTGCTAATAGAATAGTACGAATAATTATTAAATATAAATATACATCTATTAGCTTTAGGCTAACCTACAAACATATGAATCATATGAGTAACAATGTTCAGTTTTCGAATTGATAGATTGGTTAAAAGTATACATTTTAGGTTTAAAATTTTTGCCACTTCTCACCAGTATCAAGAACTATTAAAATTACTCGTAAAACTTGGATTTATTAATAAACTTGTGACTTTTGTGATTGTCTTGTATTTGGTACACACACCAAAATGTTTAATTCTGGGAAACATCTCAGGCGCCCAACGTAGGGCATAAGCATACCATGGAATGATCTTTTTTCGGTGTATATATTTTTTAAGCAGATTACGTCTAAATAGTAACAAATTTATTTATTTTATCCGTAGATACCGAGCGCGGTTGTAAATATTTTGACCTGCCTTCCATCCGAGTTGCGGTAATCGACAAATTGGCAGGTAGGTAGGGTTAAATTATTAAATATTATTACATTAAATTAGGGTTAACCTAAATTAGATAAAAGTATAGAACATGAGGGCATTTTTGAGATTTACTAGTTTACGTTTAAACTTTTTCAATTAAACATGGTCTTATTACAGAGGAGCGAGAAAGGCAAAACTTTGATCCTATTGGAAAATTACAAATTTCTACAAAATCGGCAGAAGAGATGTGCTGGGTTTGCACAAACAAGACCTGCACTGCCAAAGCTTATACCATTGGACCAGACGACATATTTTCACGACAAACTTGCAAACATCAACACGATAATGAACAAGTACTGAATCGCCAAAAAATTAATAACGCAGTGAAGAAGAGAGCCAACGAGGAACATTACAACGAAAGACCAAGAAAGATGATTCAGCGGGAGGCGGCTGCAGATCCGAATGTGCTGAACACTTTCACCGACCCCGACATGACAAGAATAGGGAAGAATTTGAACCGAGCCAGACTGCAGTGCTATCCAAAGGTGCCAAAGTCCCGAGAGGAAGTGAATATCTCAGTTCAATCTCGGTCGATACCGCCAGGCATGAAGATTTCCTGATGTTTAATGGTGTCCAGAATGGTGTGAAATTTTCTTGTAAAAGTAATTTAGAACTTTTGTGCGCGGCGGAAATTGTGATGGTGGACGGTACATTTGAATTTTGTACGAAGTTTTTTCCACAAATGTCTAGTCTTCTGGCATATATCAATGGCCGCTATATTCCCTTGGTGTTCAGTCTATTGCATGACAAGAAGGAAACTTCGTATTCTTTGGTATTCTCTGCGATAAAGTTCAAATGCCAGCAATTAGGATGTGTCCTTCTCAGCTACAAAGGTCGTGTCAGATTTTGAACGCGCTATTCACGGTGCGGTTTTAACCGAATTTCCATTGACAATGCTTGTGGGATACAGATTCTATTTAGGACAATCCTGGTGGAGAAAAATTCAGAATCTAGGATTATCTAAGAATACAAACACCACATGTTTGGGCTAACTTGTCTCCCTGCCGATTACGTAGGAGACTTTTCGTCCAATTATTAGAAAATCAGCCAGTCCACCCACAAGTAACATTTATTTGCTGACTACATAGTTGAAAACTACGTCGATGATAGTGTTCCTTTCCCTACAACCCTGTGGGCCGCGCTCGATGCCAGGGTTTGCAAATGATAGTCGTTCGCCTCATCCGAATCATGAATTTTTAGAGGTCATCAAGGGTTTCCAGACTGAAACATACGCGGTAATCAAGGCTGTACAAACCAGTGCACCAAAGTGTTCGACTAATAGGTACAACTCAGCATTTTTAGAAAATAAGATAATTCAATATGTACATAAAAAAATTGATGCTGTAAAGTTTGCCAAATGCATGTCTTATACATATACTAATTACCGAAATATATCTTTTGCTTTAATTTTCACACATAACTTGCATACTTATAGCTCTATACCTGTCTGAGACGGACCACAACTCGGCCGTCAATTTTGGGTTCGAAAAAGGTCTATACCTCCCAACTCGGAACTTTTTATTACCTTTCACCGACCCTTACCGCAACTCGGTATCAACCATTTTATCTCTTTATAAAATTATATTATCTTTTATTTAAATTTAATGTAGTAATAGAAGGAAAACAAAAAATATTTGTTAAACTTTTATTTTATTTTTTATGGGTCTAGCACACGTGCTTCAGAGAAGTCCCTAAAGCGCTACAGGAGGGGCACGTGTACGGAGAAAGCGATTTACGTTGTTCTTGAATCGCTGTAGATTGTACTCGGTGGGAAACACAGTCCTGGGCAAATTATTCCAAAGGGATGATGTTCTCCATATAAAAGACTGCTTGAAAAGCGTTGTACGAGGAGTAACAAGCTGAACCTCATACGGATGTGAAGAATTAGCGCGACGTGTACTTCTAACATGCACCGCTCTGGGAGGAATTAAGCGGGCCACATCCCTGGAACACTTTTCATGAAAGTACTTGTAGAATAGGCTCAAGTCGCCAACCGTTCTTCGATGTTCCAGCGAATCAAGGCCGACAGTCAGTTCCGGGTCTCCAATCAGACGAACAGCTCTTCTCTGAATAGAATCCAACAAATGCAGTGTATGTTTGGGAGCGGAGCTCCAAACCTGGGAGCAGTATTCCATAGTTGGTCGAATTTGAACTTTGTAAAGAATTAACAGTTGTTGTGGAGTGTAAAGCTTTCTGGTTCGAAATAATATTCCCAACTTTTGAGAAGCTCTCCTTGCTATGCTTGCAACATGTTCATGTCAGGACATATTCGCTCCCAAATTAACGCCCAACAAATTGAGTGACGATGTTAGAGGAATGGAGTGCTCCGACATAACTATGTCGGGTCCAGCAACGTTAACTTTTTTAGAAAAAAACCGCCTGGGTTTTTGTAGCGTTAAATTCCACTTGGTTACTGTCACCCCCAAGATAGAATTTCTTCTAGGTCTTTGTTAAGTCGAATGACTTCCTGCTGTCTGCGGATATTCGTCTGAGTAGCCGATGTCCGAGCGTTCAAAGTGAATGAAGAGATAAGTATACTGTCATCTGCAAAGCTGTAGATTGGATTCTCGGTCTTTTCCAGCAGATCGTTAATGTAAATGAGAAAGAGAGTAGGAGACAGTATGGAGCCTTGGGGTACACCGGCGTTGATAGTGAAGGTGTTAGAAAGAAATCCGTCGACTGCCACTCGTAAAGAACGCTCTCTGAGGAAACATGAGAGCCACAAACAGAACTTTTCCGACATACCATAAGAACGTAGCTTAGCCAACAGCCCATCGTGCCAAACACGGTCGAATGCCTTGGATATGTCAAGAGCAACCGCTCGAGATTCTCCAAAGTGTTCAATTGCATTGTTCCAAACATGTGTTACATAAGTCAGAAGATCTCCTGTTGATCTATTTTTACGAAAGCCATATTGGTGATCGCTAATAATGTTGAATTTTAGAAGATGCTGATTGATAGCCTTTTCCATGACTTTCGATATTATTGAAAGCAGTGCGATTGGTCGGTAGTTATTTGGCAAGGTCTTCTTGCCTTTTTTAGGTATCGGCTGAACCGTAGCACATTTCCAGCAGGAAGGAAATATTCCTAATAGCTGAATTTACATCAAAACAATACATAAAAAATTAAGCCTTCCATCAGTGGGTAATAATGTCAAATTTGATTGTTATTACTACTTCATGTATTTTTGATTGTCCATTCTTTAATAATAATTATCATAGATAAATAATAATGAACCATGAAATTTATTTTAAAAACCTGACCTTCTTCTTATATGGCGCCTAACAAAGGGTCTTTTTATTTGAATTCTCCGGCTATTTAAACCTATAGTTTAAATTGGGACATATGTACTATGGATTGATATGTATAGAGAATATGTTAAATTTCTCTCAATCGGGCAAGAAAGAACGAACGAACACAACAAACCGCTTACCTGATCCCCAAAAAAATTAACAGAAAGATATTCAATTTGGTTCGAATCAGTTTAATCCAATGGAGAATGGGATGGGTGGAGCTAAAACAAGCAATCTGGCCAATGATTGGATCCGTGTTAACTACGTTGTTGATGCCATGGCAACCGCTTAGTTGGTGGCTAGTGTTCAGCTGACATTCGTTCGAGTAGGCTGAAAGAAGCGCATCGCTCCCTCGCTTAAATGCTGTTTTGGTCCTTCGAGCTCGACCGGCACCGATAGTTAACAGAACAATCCTGTTGTAATAATACGCTATTAATTCTCTTTAAATACATAATTAACTTTAGTGTATAATGGTGCTTAGTAAGCGGCAATTACTTTAACTTGTTATTCGTTTATTTTATTAAATTATAGACTATTTAAGTAAACAATGTCGGACCACGAACTAACCGAGGAAGATCACGAAATTAACATTATGGACACTGACTCTCGGTTATCACATAGTGATAGTGATGCAAGGAGTTTGCGAAGTCACTGTAGTAGTCCGGACAATGATTCATCGTTACATACATCAACGAAATCTGCTTTACCGTTTAGTATTTCAAATTTATTAGGAAAGAACTTTGACCAAAAACAAGAATCGGACACTGGTGGGACCTTTTATCAAAATCCGTCAGGAATATTTCAACATAGAACTGTATTAAGTGGACTTGTTCCGTCAGGTTTTTATGGACAGGGTGTTCTACGGGTACCGGCACATCGTCCACTTGGAGGACCGGGCAGTCCACCTGGTTCGACCGTATTTAACCCTTGGACTCTTAGTTTAGATCCAGTGTTGCAAAGGTCAGCTGCGGGCCGCAGCTTTCGCTTCTCAAGTTGTAAAAGATAGACTTGCCGGTAAGTAATTTAATTTTTGATAATAAATTATTTTTATAAAATCGATAAATATTTTCATTTGTTTAGCGAAGCATGTTTTCGATATAAATATGACGTTTGTGTAGTATCTACCAGGTGTATTATAAAGCAATTCGAATTTTCAAAAATTCTATTTTTTTACGGATTTTTATTCTTTTTTCAAAAAAAATTTTTAATAAAATTCCATCCCATTACAAAGTTATAGCAATAAACGTGACCTCGCGTCGGATTTTGACCGCTAGATGTTTTCAGACACTGCCTGCAATATTACTCAGTCAATTTTTAACATTTTTTAGCTTTTTCCACAAAATGTCGAGAGGTGTTTTCAATTTTGCAAATACGCAATTTTTTAAAAAGTAATAAATAAACATACATTTTTTGGTCGAAAACTGCATACTAAAGTTTAAAACACCATAAATTTTTTGTTTTTGAAAAAATTCTGTAGGTAAGGAATTATTAACTAATTAAGTTATAGGTATAACATTCTATTTAAATCAATATTTTTAAAAAATGTCTATTACAGAAACCAATTATTTCGTTAATTAGTTAACGATGCCGGCCATAAATGCTTACAAAACCTATACTCTGACCATTCGTAGCTCAGCTATATTATCCATATTATTAAAAGTAAACTGAATTCAATACAAGTAACCTATACACTAAAATTACTACAAATTTTTGAGAGCTAGCTCATAGATCCCAGGAGAAATAAGTAATTCCACACGTACCAGCCTCTCGATAGCTGTAAAATAAAAAGTTGGTAGCTAAACAAATTGACTAGAGGAAACGAGGAACGAAAGGGGGAGCACCAGCAATAAGTCACATAAGGACTTCTAAGTGAAAAAAATTATCATTAACCGAACATTCTTCGTTGGAATTAATTTTAGAATTAATTGTTTTTTCCTGGTTACTACTATATATTCCAAGAAGTTTAAAACCTTCTAGAATATTTCGAATATTACTGTTACTTTTAATATGTGGTATAGTGTAAATATTATCAAAATCATTATGGGTGTTCTGTTTCAAGTACTTGCTTAGCAAAGAGAGATTTTGTACTATTACTGTACTACTGAAAATCTAAGCTTAGAAGTATCTTTTAGTTCTGTCTACATATGTATCACCACACCTACATTGTAACTGATTTAAAGGCAATATATGTATTGATTTTTCTGGATTACATATGTATATATATATATATATATATATATATATATATATATATATATATATATATATATACAGGGTGCCCCATATGTTTGGAATAATGATTCCACAACATTTATTAATCACTGTATCAAGAAAAGGTTTAAATAAAAGTTATATGGTGTTGTACGGCGCACATGCTGACGCTGATAATAAAATGTTTTGTCAGTTCGAAGAAATTACGCCATCTTGATTTTTTTTTAAAAAGAGAAAACCCTGTATATTATTTTATTTTTGGGTCCTACTAAAAATTCTAGATTATTTGTCTAACATAATATATGTCTAAAGTGAAATGTTTTGGAATTATTGTCACTTGAAATTTAAAATAAAAAAGAGACAAAAAAAGTATTAATAAATACTCTAAGTTTATTTTTAGGATAACAATTGCTCAAAATGTCTACCGTTAACAGCGAGACAATGACCCAATCTGTATTAAACCGGCTGAACACAGTTTTGCAGAGAATCCGGAGTGATCTGTGCTTGAATTCTTTGTAAATCTTCTACAGTTTCAGGTCGACTTCGGTAAACTTTGGTTTCCATAAAAAAAATCGAGTGGCGTAAGGTCCAGACTTCTTGCAGGCCATTCTACAGTACCTCTTCTACCTATTCATCGAGTAGGAAAAAACGCATCCAAATATCTACGAACATTGATTTTATAGTGAGGATGTGCTCCATCCTGTTTCTACCACAGATTCTTGTTAGGGGCATCCAAATTATTTTCATCGGGAAAAAAACCTGCATAAGTTGGAATAACTTGCTCTTGGAGTAACTGTAAATACCGCTGTCCTGTAACATTCCCATCGATAAAAAAGGACCAATGATATGACGTCCATAAATCCCTGCCCACACGTTTATCTTGTGTGATTCTCAGTAGACCAGTACCGGCAGTTATGCTTGTTAACTCTTCCATTAAGACAAAATGTGACCTCGTCAGAAAAAACAATATTATGAATTAGGTTAGGATCATTATTGATTTATTCCCTCATGACCTTGCAAAATTCAACCCGTCTATTGCAGATAATTCTTGCAATAGAATGGGTCTGTATGGATGCAATTTTTCTTCATTCAGTATACGACTTAAAGTACCTTTACTTATGTTGGGGCCTAGGCAAAGCTGACGAGTGGCTGTATGGGAATTTTCTGCAATTTCCAATAAAACATCTAACTTTCTATCATTGCTTGTTTTAACTTTTGGAGGTTCGGATTTAGAACGATCCTTAACATGACCTGATTGTCTAAATCGTTTTAATATTTTGCTAAGTACGGATTGGGTAATAGGTTCTCGATTCCGATATTCTGCGTTAAAAATATCACACACCTCCCATTGTGTTCTCTTACGGTTTGAGTAACCAACCATCATTAACAAAGTGATTCTTTCACTTTCTGGTAAATATACCATTATGATATTACGCTCAAATTGCAGTTTCACAAAATGCAACAATAAACGCTTTCGTCAATAAATCATTTTTTGACGCGTTAAGTCGTTACCTGACAGTAAATGTTTGACACAAGCCAGATTAAAAAACCTTTTTTAATTTGATATCTTTAATTTCAAATATCAATAATTCCAAAACATTTCAAGTTAGACATATGTTATGTTAGAAAAATAGTATCTAGAATTTTTAGTAGGACTAAAAAATAAATAACATATAGGGCTTTCTATTTAAAAAAAATGAAGATGGCATAATTTCTTTGAACTGACAGTTCAAAAAATTTTGTTAACGTCAGCATGTGCACTGTATAACACCCTATAACTTTTATTTAAAAATTTTTTTAATACACTGAGTAATAAAAGCTGTGCAATCACTATTCCATACATATGGAGCACCCTGTATATATATATATATATATATATATATATATATATATATATATATATATATATATATATATATATATAATTTTTAACTGCTACATTATTTTACAAGAATAATTTTTCTTTTTGAATATTGGATTATTTTTTGTGAAGTTATCCTGCAGACAAGAATGGGCCATACTTTACATAAGAAAATCAAAGAAACTACTGTACTAAGGTTACAAAAGTAACCATAAGTAATAGAGGATAAAGAGGGTAAACTATACACAAGAAAACATACAAGAAAAAATAGATAGATAGGAAGAATATATAAAGGAAATGTATAGTGATACACACACAGGGGTTCTTGAGGACGCATATTAGACTATGTAACGTAAAGTTCTTGTTCCTGTTTTATAAACTATAATGTGTCAGGTTAAGGTAGTTTAAGTTGCCTTTCTGTGGTGCGGACTAGGTCATACTCAGTTTTGTTAAGTTGCGTATCTGTAGTGTGGATAAAGGAATGTTAAGTCAGTATAGTTAATCAAGGTTAACTATACCTTTTTCACCATTTATAACTTCGATAGAAGATTGTTGATATAGAATACAAATAAGCAGCAGCAAATCAGCTTAAAAACAAAAAGGCAGTAGGAGAAGGTAATATACCTACAGAAATCATTAAAATATTTCTGCGAAAAATATATGAACATTATACAGGACCTCTTCAACAGCGTTTACAACACAGGTGATGTACCTCATGATTGGTTGGCATTAATTTTTATACCATTGCCAAAAAAGAATAACTCTAGAAAGTGCGAGGAATATAAGTCTAATGAACCACATCTTGAAACTCTTCCTTAAAATAATCCACCAAAAAGTATACAAAAGATTAGGTGAACGTACTGGACAAACACAGTTCGGGTTTAGGAACGGACTACGAACGAGGGATGCACTATTCTCCATCCGTGTTCGGATTGAAAGATGTACGGATATCAAGAATGATGTTTATTTATGCTTCATAGATTTCCAAAAAGCTTTTGACATGGTAAATCATGAGAAAATGTTGGAAATACTACAATTGTATAGCATTGATCACAAAGTCTTTCAAATAATATGAAGTTTACACTGCTAGCTTATCTTAATATATCATGGAATATTAACAGCGCATTTTCCATACCTGAGCCTTAAAGTTACTTCAAATGCGCGTCGGAGTTGTTAGACATTTTATGGCTTTCGCAAACACTCGTTTCAGAAAATAAACTGCAGATATCCTGAGAAGAGAGACAAGAAAATCGAAAATGATTGGCAGGTTCATTATAACAACCCCGATAAATTAAGTAATTACAGATACTTACCGAAATTGTGTCAAAACAAAGAAGATAATATCTTGAATTAGAAGTTTTCATACACTGTACGCAAGCATGTGAAACGAATGGGACTACTAAATTACGCCAATTGTTAATATGGGGTAAAAGGATATTTAAAACATATTATTCTAAGTTGTCCACTTTTAAAATATCGTAAATATAAATATAAAATAAATTTAAAGTGCATTATTTTCTCTATTTGTTCATAAACCAAGCGAAATTTAAACTTTAAACAAATTCTGCCTAGTCTTTTTGTTAAATAATTTGACTATTTATAAATTTATATGCCAAAAAAGAATAACTCTAGAATGTGCGAGGAATATAAGTCTAATGAACCACATCTTGAAACTCTTCCTTAAAATACTCCACCAAAAAGTATACAAAAGATTAGGTGAACGTACTGGACAAACACAGTTCGGGTTTAGGAACGGAGTAGGAACGAGAGATGCACTATTCTCCATCCGCGTTCTGATTGAAAGATGTAGGGATATCAACAATGATGTTTATTTATGCTTCATAGATTTCCAAAAAGCTTTTGACATGGTAAATCATGAGAAAATGTTGGAAATACTACAATCGTATAGCATTGATCACAAAGACTTTCAAATAATAGGAAGTTTATACTGGAACCAGACTGCCAAAATAAACTGACTGCAAAAATAAAATCTAATTTAATTTAGAAGTCAGCGCTGCCCTTATTAATTCAAGTTAATCTTTTCTATCCTTTTTTTAAATTAGGGAAATATGCTAGATAGGAGGTAGTCTTAAATTTTTTTTATATAGATACAAATTTTGAACTTGAACTCATAATTCTAAAGTCACCTTTGACCATTCAAAAACTCGAATGAAAAAAAAAATAACATAACACCACCTCTATTCAGGATTTGTATAGGGTGGGCCATTTAAAAGTTTAAATTTAAAAATGCAATAAAACAAAAAACGGTTTGAAATTTTGCCAAATTTATTTTTTTTGTTGTGAAGTACAATTGTTCCGGTTAGAAATGGAATATTATTTCATTCATATGGCTGCCGCGGCTGGCCTCACAGTACCCCATTCGATCGGACCAATTTTCGAGCACTTTTTCGAGTGTATGGGGTCCTATCTCGGCAATGGCATCACGAATGTTGGCCTTCAAATGCTCAATTGTCTCTGGTTTGTCGGCATAACACTTGTCTTTAACGGCGCCCCACAGAAAATAGTCCAACGGTGTCAAATCGCAGCTTCTTGGCGGCCAATCGACATCACCATTTCGGCTAATTAAACGGCCATCAAACGTTTGACGCAATAAAACGATTGTGGCATGAGATGTGTGGCAAGTTGCACCATCCTGTTGAAACCAAACATCGTTCACATCAATACCATGAAGAGCGGGCACAAAAAAAATCGGTTATCATGGTGCGATAGGTGTCTCCATTGACCGTAATGGTTGCGCCGTCCTCATTTTCAAAGACATATCGGCCAATGATGCCTCCGCTCCACAAGCCGCACCAAACAGTCACTCGTAATAAGTGCATTGGCTTCTGTAAGACCACGTGTGGGTTTTCTGAGCCCCAAATACGGCTATTTTGCTTATTAACGTACCCACCAAGATGAAAATGAGTTTCATCCGAAAAGATGATTTTTTTGACAAAATGGACATCATCGTGCAGTTTCTCGTCGGCCCATCTAGCGAAGCGAAAACGAAGCGGATGGTCATGCGGCTTCAACTCTTGAACCAATTGAACTTTGTAAGGCGTCATACCGAGATCTTTTCGCAAAATTCGATGTAAACTGGTGCGTGAAATGTTCAATTCTTGAGAACGATGACGAGTTGATGTTGATGGATTCTCACGCACACTCTCAGCCACAGCTTCGATATTTTCGGGTGTACGCACTGTACGAGCACGCACTGTACGAGCACGCTCACGTCTTGGCGCATCAACAATGAAACCAGTTTCACGAACTTTAGCAATAAACTTGCGTATACCGGGCACTGTTGGTCCTTCTCTGCGACCAAATTTTGTACGACATTTTCGTGCAATTTCCGACCAATTGTCTTTGTTTTGGAAATAAATTTCCAATAAATCCCAACGTTGCTCAAGCGTAAATCGATTAATTTCGTTCAGTGGAGATAATATACTGAATTTTATGACAGAATAGAATGACATAAGTATTGCCAGATTCGAAATAACCAGTGGTTCAAATTTAAACCGATAGATGGCCCACCCTTTATACAGTCCCTGGCCAAATTATTAGACGCACTGCAAGATTTCATGTAAAATATTAATTACCGAGTGATATTGTACCGTTTTATTATTTTAAATTGATTTGTTTTTTATTTTTATATTATCCAATCAGTTACCTATTTATTTGACATAAATAAAACAGCATTAATTTAGAAAAGCATAAGTTTATTAAGTTTTAAAGAAAAGTGAAATTAATGTTAGTAAAAGTCAATATTTAGTTGAGCCACCTTTAGCCGCTATCAAAGCTTTAATTCTGCGCGGCATGCTATCAATGCAAGATTGTACTGTCTCCTGCATTTGAGGATGATGATTCCACACATGAATAATCTTTTCTAGGAGCTGGGTTTTGTTGGTAATCACATCTTTAGCCACTTCTCTTTTCATCAGCTCCCACACATTTTCAATGGGGCTATTACCCGGCCAATCCAACAGAGGGATATTTTTTTCTGCCAAAAAAAGCTTTAACAGACCGAGCAGTGTGGCAGGGAGCTCCATCTTGCATGAAAGTGAATGGTTCCCCATTTGGAAACCATTCTCTGAGCTGCGGAATCAACCGATTTTGTAATACTTCTTTGTACTGATCTTGCCTTATTATTCCTTTGACGACGTACAGACGTCCAGTGCCCTTGCCGCTGATGACTGACCAAATCATCACTTTGGGGGGATGTTTTAACCGTCGGGACGACACAATCAGGATGAAACTTTTCTTCATGACGACGACGCACATACTGAGCTTTAGTCTGCAAAATTTCGAATGTGCTTTCGTCACTGAAGCAGACCTGTCAAAAATAGGAAAAATATATAAACTTCCATGTTTATTTGCTTTATTTAACTGAAAATGATAATAATGTATCAATTATTGATTAAATTGCTGTATCTTACCGATCTCCAGAAGTCCACATCTTTGTCTTGCCATTGTTTGGCCCACTTCAGGCGCTTTGCTTTCATTGCAGCTGTTAACTTGGGTTTTCCTGGCGGGGCGACAGGCCTTAAAATCTAATTCTTTCAATTTTCTTCGAACAGTGCGCTCAGAAGCATTTACGCTAGCATCCTGGAGTTGTGATTTTATTACCTTTGTGGTAGCAAATCTATTTTCTACACAAATTTTCTTCAAACATCTCTCTGACCGTGGAGTGAAAATTGGTTTTCTACCTCATCTTTTCTTTCTTTTCGGGCTTAATTCCTTCCCTGACTCAATTTTTTTTTTATGCGTCGTACACTAGCTTCAGAAACCTCCAATCTTCGTGATATTTCTCGGTTTGTAAATGTTTTCGCAATCACAAGGGCCTTCACTTCAGCTTTTTTACGTGGTGAAAGATCGCCTTTTCTACCCATAATGAAAATAGTCCAATTACTTTTTTAAAACACTGCATACAAAATAAACTAATAACTGAGTAGTATAAAACTGTTAAACAAACAATCACAGTCCATAAAGCCACAGAAACACGTCCGTACCTGACTCGATTCCGATCGCGACTGATACAGGTTTGTACTTTTTTTACGTTCATGTATCACTTTGTCAACACAGTGTTGCCATATGTTAAAAATAAATACAAATATGTAGTCTACAACAATTCTTTTAAATAAAAATTAATAATATTGTAGTTTAAATATACCATTATTGCATAAAAACCCTTAAGAAACATAAAATTACTAAAAAAAATACAGTGCGTCTGTATATAACAGCTGTATTATCTGGAAGAAAGGCCATGATATTGAAATGAATTTTCTTTCTAGTGCAAAAAGTCCAGGTTTGACTATGTTGTCTTACTTTTTTTGTGAAACGACAGGTTTTAAAATATTTTGAACTTATTTCATATACTTGGTTTTGAATAGAAAAGAATTTGCCATGCGCATAAAATAAAAATGTGTAAATTATTTTTTAGTATATCTAGCTTATCTTAATACATCATGGAATATTAACAGCGCATATTCCATACCTGAGCCTTAAAGTTACATCAAATGCGCGTCTGAGTTGTTAGACATTTTATGGCTTTTGCAAGCACTCGTTTTCAGAAAATAAACTACAGATATCCCGAGTAGAGAGAAAAGAAAAACGGAAATGTTTGGCAGGTTCATTATAACAACCCCGATAAAGTAAGTAATTACAGATACTTACCGAAATTGTGTCAAAACAAATAAGAAGTTTGTAAGGAAAAATTAGAAGTTTTCATGCACTGTACGTAAGCATGTGAAACGAATGGGACTACTAAATTACGCCAATTGTTAATATGGGTAACAGGATATTTAAAACATATTATTTTAAGTTATCCACTTTTAAAATATAATAAATATAAATATAAAATAAATTTAAAGTGTATTATTTTCTCTATTTGTTCATAAAACCAAGCGAAATTTAAACTTTAAACAAATTCTTCCTAGTCTTTCCGTTCAATAATAAGATTAGTTATAAATTTATATAGCTGTAAATATATAAGTTGTAATAGTTATCAAGAAAATAAATATTAAAAAAGAAAAAATAGAAGAAAACGAGGAGCAAAAGAGAAAAAAAAAAAGGAAGGGAGAAAAAAAGGGACAGGAAAAAAATAGAAAAAAATATTATAAAAATGCATTGTTTTAAAACACAAATAATGTTTAGTAGTAATAAATAGGAATTTTCAAGGCAACAAAATTTTAAAAATTGTATTATAAAGGAATAAAGTGTGACACTGATTGGTTTGTATCAAGGCCACAATACCGATACAAACAAACACATATTAGCATAAAGTATTTTAAATAAATTAATATATATATATATATATATATATATATATATATATATATATATATATATATATATATATATATAACCCAAAATGTTCTATAACTATAAGGTCAGCATAAAGTATTTAAATAAATTAATATATATATATATATATATATATATATATATATATATATATATATATATATATATATATATAACCCAAAATGTTCGTATGTTCAAGAGCTTTTGAATAAAACATGGCCTTTTTCGAAATTCAATATGGTGTTCACACAATAGCGAATAGAATCAAAAAATTAAAGAAATTAATATATACTATGGTGAAAAAGAAAACGGAACATTGTGCGAAAGAGTGTATAATTAGTGTCAGAATACTCGTTTATATATATAGTATTTTAGTCGTTAAAGGTTAATTAAAAGAAATCACTACGGTGGCTAAAATTAAAAAAAATATATATAATAAAAAATCGAAGAAAAATGACTGCTTGAACATGGCGCTCAAAATTCAAAAATCTAACCAATTTTATTATTATGAGAAAAAAATTCTTCTTTATCATATGTGGTCAATGTGTATTAAGGAATGACCTGACAATGTTACACGTTTTTCAAAATCACTGACTTCTGAATGTTTCTGTATACGCTTGTGTTGAGTCCTAATTGTACTAAGTGTGGTGTGAATGTTATTGGTGTAAGGCCTGTGGCTGATATGATGAGGGGGACAATGATGACTTTTTCTTGTTTCCATCGCCTTTTTATTTCTGTTGCAAGGTCTGTGTATTTGGAGATTTTTTTCTGCGTATTTCGTTTGAATGTTTGTGTCATTGGGGACAGCTATGTCAATTAGCTAGGTGACTTTTCCTTTTTTGCATTTAAAAGTAATATCAGGTCTACTGGTGGAGACTGTTTTATCTTTATGGATACTGATGTCCCAGTAAAGCTTGTAATCTTTATTTTCAAGTATGGATATTGGTGTGTATTTGTAGTAGGGATCTGTGTTTTCTATTAGTTTGTATGTTGTGGCTAGTGCTTACTGAACTACTTTTGCCGCTGAGTTCTGTCTGGCTGTGTATTCCGTTCCGATTAATATTTTACATCCGCTTGTTATGTGTTCGATCATTTCTTTATGCTGGTGGCACATCGTGCATCTGTCTTCTGTAATAGTTGGGTCTTTGATGATATGCTTTTAGTAGTTTTTGATTAATATGGCTTTACCCTGGATGGCAAGTAAGAAGCTTTCTGTTTCAGGGAATAGCTGCCCATCCTGTAACCAGGTGTATGATTGTTTTTTATTTACATGGTCTTGTTCTATATAGTATCTATGTTTTCCGTGGAGTGTTTTTTCTGACCACGTTGTCATCTTTTCCTGTTGTAATTGGGTGTGACTGTGTGTGTCTGCTGGATGGTCTGCCCGGGAGAAGTCGAGAGGTGTGTAGTTTTTGTCTGCTTTCACTGTTGCTGTGTGGAGGCTCGTTGCTTGGTGAAAAACAAGTTCCTAATTGCTTGTATTTGTTCTGTGTGTAGATTTACCAATCTTTTTATTTCTATTATTATTTTAACTACTTATTTATGTGTACAACAAAAAAAAACTAAATAAAACATGGTTCGAGATATGATATTTAAAATGGCCACGAAATTGATATTAATCAGTGACCAAAAAAATATTCTAAAGTGAACAATAATTTAAGTGATACAAAAATAACAAAATTAAGTAATAAGTAAAATAAAAGATGGTGTCAAAAAATTGGCGGGGAAATACATAAAATAAAAAAAAAATAATAATTCGTCGAAAAATAATAAACTTTTCTAACATGCTAATAAAACAGCTTATTTTAATTTCAGTTAAAAAAGATTAAGACGAATAATAAAAGTTGATAACAAATGAAGCTCAAATGACACCGAAATAAATCAAAGAAAATTAGATCAAAAACTTCAAGCCTTAATGTAAGCATATAAAGAGAGGTTGTAATCCAAAAAAATGTATTCCAAAGCTTTACACCAAGAACTTGAAAATGAAAACGAAAACGACAGTTGTACTAAGTTGTGATGAAATTCATTACAAGATTACATAATGAAGTGAGGTTATATTGCATTTAAAAACATGTTCTATGTTCGTTTATTGTGAATAGTACAAGACAAGCTGTGGCTTTCGTTTTCAAGTTCTTGGTGTGATAGTCAAAGCTTTGAGATACATTTTTTCGGATTTTTTTTATACTTTTTTAAATTTTAGCCACCGTATTGATTCCTTTTAATTAACCTCTAACGACTAAAATACTCTCTCTCTCTTTAGATATATATATATATATATATATATATATATATATATATATATATATATATATATATATATATATATATATATATATATATATATATATATATATATATATATATATATATATATATATATATATATATATATATATATATATATATATATATATATATATATATATATATATATATATATATATATATAAGCAAGTATTCTGACACTAATTAGACATATTTTCGTACAACGTTCGTTTTTTTTTTTTTTTACTATAGTATACATTAATTTCTTGAATTTTCTGATTCCAATCGCCATTTTGTGGACGCCATATTGAATTTGGAAAAAGGCCATGTATCATTCCAAATCTCTTGAGCCTACGAACATTTTGGGACCTTCAAAGTTATTTTCCGTTGCGTTGAATTTTGGAGAGAACAGTGTCTCGGTTGACGTGGAATGGCCCATATATATATATATATATATATATATATATATATATATATATATATATATATATATATATATAACTTGAAATTCTTGGTGTAAGCGGTCATGGAAAATAAGAACCGTTTACCCCAAAAATTTCAAGTTTGCTGTTTAATTAGTCGGTGCTTTTATACGTCATAACAAAGACAAAAGAATTGTTAAAATGTTAAAACATTAAAATATTAAAATATCAGAGACATGTAGCTACAAGTCAACGAACAATTAAAACATTTCAAAAGAACAAAATAACATTGCAAGTTGAACAGAGAAAAAAAAGGGTAAGACATATTTATTACATAGTTAAAAGTCATTAAAATTATGATTCAAAAACTCATCAAGCGAGTAAAATGATCTTGCAATCAGGTAGGATTTCACCTTCCTGACAGCCACCGATAATGCATTAAAGAAACTGACCCCATAGTAGTCGGAGCCTCTGCGAGTTCGTGCTATTACCTCTAGTGAGGTAGTTGTGGAGACTTTCATGGGTAGTGAACAGCCTCACATTTTGTTTAATGTATGTTAAGCACTGGAATATGTAGACACAGGGGAAAGTCAATATCCCCAATTCAGAGAAATAACAGTCGCGATATCCCAGTCCCACAATGACACGAATGCAGCGTCGCTGAAGTGAAAAAAATTCTTTGTGCGTGCGATGACTGTCCCCAGTTCACAACAGCATAAGACATGTTGGATGCAAAATATGCATGATAAGCGATTAAGCGAACCGCTTGAGACACATTTCAAGCCAAACTTCGAATAAGGGAAATTACTCCGGAAAGTATAGGCGCCAGTTCAGAGACATGCTTCTCCCATGAGAGCCCAGGGTCAAGGAACACGCCCAGAAATTTAACAAAGTCATTTGTAGGTAGGTTAGATGGAGAATTTCTAAGGTAAACCTCAAACTCTGGGTTTTATCACGGTTTAGGGTGAGCCTATTTGCCGAGAACCAGCCCCCTATGTTATGCTGCATGTCGGAAACAGTCTGCTGTATTGGATCCCCAGTATGATAATGCTGCAGACTGGTGGTATGATCTGCAAATAAGATTAAATTCGGGTTATCAATATAATTAGGCAAATCATTTATATAAATTAAAAACAGTAACGCTCCCAAGACCGACTCCTGGGGAACTCCATGTTTGATAATCTGTCCGCTAGAGGCCTCCATGTTAAAGCTCACATATTGAGAGCGATTAGAAAGATATGACCTAACAAGGTCTATGCTACAGGGATCAAAGTTGTAATATGACAGTTTCGAAAGAAGGATCTCTGAAGAAACACAATCAAAAGCCTTTGATAGGTCAAGGCTTTTGATTGTGTTTCTTCAGTGTATATATATATAATATATATATATATATATATATATATATATATATATATATATATATATATATATATATATATATATACATATATACACTTTAGCCTCATTATCCGGTCCACTGCATCGACTTCTTATAACAGCAATGAAAATTTTATCTCTGAGTAATATGCTCAAGATGGAATGTTCCATGGCTCTTTGTGCTGCCCTTATTTGATTTATCGATTTTTAGTTGGTGTCTCGGCTCCATATGTAAGAAACGGGTAGCACACTCTGATCAAAGGTTTTTCTTTTAAAACACACCTGGATGTATGATTCCCGATGCTGTGGCGTGATTGTATATATGTTTCAGTATATTTATATACAGTCTGTCAAGTAAGAACGAGGCTGCTCGTATTCTTCAGAAAATGTATTTCGAGAACATTTTTTGCTATCAATGTATTATTTGGTGTGCTAACAATGGCGCAATTATCTTAGTAAGTTTTTCAATCGCCTTCTGCATCAATAATCGCCTGACATCTTCGAGGCATGCTGTTGACGAGATTTTCTGCATACTCTGCAAATTTTTCGAACCTCGCGAGACAACTTAGTCAAAGCGTTCAGAGTCTTTCCTCTGACCTTTCTCTTTACAAGGGATCAAACGTTTTCAATAGGATTGGCGTCCGGCGGTTATGAGGGCCACTCTAATATCTTATTGTGGACTCAAGCGAGCCGCTTCGCGACGTGATTTTCGCCCGAAGCACGAAGATATTGTCAAATGACCTCATGGGACACATTCAAACCCGATTTTCTCAATTTTGCAGCTCCTTGACGCAGCGTCAATTTCAGGTCTCGTGAAAACAAGGACACGATTCGTTTTTCGGCTTTTTTCGTCTCGTTAACTTCTTCACAAACGATACCGACTTTTTAATATATTTCGCGGAAGCAAAATGGTTCATTTTAGGCCCCTTTGGATGGGAATAAAGAAAGACTGCCTCGAACCGAGACGCAAACAAGTGTCTTATTTTGGATTTTACGTAATTTCGACGAAAGTTCGGAATCGATTGATACTTTTACTAAAATGCGTCGTAGACAAAGGTTCCCTCTACCGATTCTTTTGTTGAATCGCTAGGATCGCATCTACTAAAAATTAATAATCTCGAAGACGTTCTTATTTGACAGACTGTACCTTGACTCTACATGGCATTCACTAAGTACTTCTAAGAGTCTATTATGATTGACTGAATAAAACGCTTTTTCGTAATCTGTGAATATAAGAATTAATAGTTTGTTATACATTACACATTTACATTTTTCTATAACTAGTTTGATTCTGAGGAGATGCTCATTAGTCCCATAACGTGCGCTGAATCGCTGAATCCAGCCTGCTCGTATGTTTGATAAAACGGTAAAATGCTTTCATGAAAAACGCATCTATCGAATAGTATTTTAAGAGCCCTAAATACTGATTCGCCCGTTTGTTTTAAAAGTTCCACCATGATATCATCGCCTCCAGAAGAATTGCCGTTCTTCATTTCATTCGGGAATATCTTCTGAACCTTGATTTTGGATATGTGACAGTCAAGAAGCCTCTTTTTTTATTTTTTCCCCTATAAAGTTCTTTGTAAAAGGTTTTCACAATGTTACTTATTTCGTCTTTATTTGCTGCCACAACGCCTACATTATTTTTTAATTTATGCATGGTTTTTGTTCCAGTTGATATTTGTTATATTGTTATACTTTTAAACCTTGATTTTCTTTATTACCTTTGTTATTGTCTTTTATTAAATTCTCTTATATCCCTCCTGAATCCTTTTGATATTTCTTTATGGAGAGTTATTAGTTCTTCACCGTTTGTGATTCCTATTTCCCTACGGCGTTTCATTAAACGTTTTGTGTTTACACTAAATTTTTCTCTTTTTGTGTTTGCTCTAGAACTAAATTTGTTTATTGTTTCCTTTACTGTACTTACAAATGTGTTGTTGATATCCTCTATTGACTTGTTTGCTCAGTGTCATTTGTTTTCAATCTTTGGCTCATAGAAAATAGGTTCAATGGCGTCCACGTTCTTCTTATGTTGTTATCTGTTATAATTATTTTTCTTTCCTATTATCGATTTATCACTACTTTAGACCGCATCACCAGATGAACGATCATTCCCTGTGCAGAATCTATTTAATATTTCAACGTCCTGCACAATCCATTCATTGTCTCTTATTATAAAATCAATTTTATTTTTTATTAGTTTGTCGAGGTTTTGCCACGTCAATTTCTTATTAAGTTTCTTTTTAAAGAAAGTGTTCATAACGTGCAATCCATTTTGAAGTGTGAGTGCCACTATACTCTTCCTCTTTCGTTTCTTTGACCTCCACTGTGATAGCCAATTGAATCGGTGAGTTCGACAACCGTACATGTCCGAAAATGTCATTTTGAGAAATTTAAGAAAAACTGATAATCTTTTAAATTACTTATTTCTCAGGTTTGGCATACACAGAGAAGTTTTAGATCTGGTGATCTGGGATTTATATCTAGTAATAGTTTTTCTATAAACGAAACGGTCTAATAGTTATAGCTAAAAGAAGTTAGTGGACAAGTACGGTTTTCGAAACCAGTATCGTAAAAAAAAATAAAACAGGTGAAAAATGATATGTAATCATTTTTCACCTGTTTTACTGTTTTAATAGTTCTAAAAGAATAACAAATAAATACTGATTTAAACATTTTAATCGTCATTTTCTGCCGTTGTCGTATTACAGGATGTTATATGGTAGAAAAATTCTAACATTTCACCAGTCATATATTGCATAACTTTTTTAATATCCTCGACTTTTTTCTCATTAATAGGTAGAGGATCTTTATAAGTGCCAGCAGTCGGTAGAGAAGGACTTTCCTTATGTTGCTTTAATAACTTAAATGTGTAGGAGAGAAAACCGTTTATGTAATTTCACGTTGTCACATAACCTGGAGTTGAACTGTCATAAAGGAATTGCCTATAGTTTGACACAGCAAAATTTTCTTTTCTAGTATTATCACCACTGACTAAAATAGAACACGTTTTTTTATAATCAGTCGGCCACCACTTTTTGAAATCAATAATATCGTTATATCGAATTAACTTTACAGTAAATGGCTGTTTTTTTCCTTGAAGATAGTATTATTTCTTGATATTCTTCTGGAATATAAATTCGAATGTGTTTTTTAATCACCCTCTTGACACAACCAAAATCCCTGTCGCAGGGCAAAAATGAATGCCCTCTTATTGGAACGTAATGGTATATTTTGTTAAATCTCTTGGTCGCCTGCAATGCTAGCAAAAAGCGAACCATGGTCTGGTTACGATTCTGTCCCGCACATCCATCAGAAAATAAGTGTAACTCAGTGATTTCAGATGGTATGTGGTTCAATATATAATCATAAAGAAATGTGCATACTTCATTAGATCCTTTTAGAGCTTCACCCTCGTGGTAGCTATAAAAATGACCAGTGTTGTCTTGAACCGGGATATGTGGGAGGGGCATATTCTGCATATAGTCAAAAGCTAGGCCCATTACTTCTGGTCGTTCCTTACACAGAGATTGCACTTCTTTTAGTTTCGTGTAAAACTTTTTTGCGCGTCTTTTATGAACTATGAGTTCCGCTGCAATCACTCTCTTTGCATTATCATTAAGATTAACATCTTTAAGTTTAGCTCCAAGGCTTTCACATACCGAGCAGACATCAACATGTGGTCTTCCAAACCTGAGATTGTAGTTTTCATTATAATATTTTAGATAGAATTCGTATTTAACCAAATTTTCTAGCTGTGGATTTTTATCTATAAACAGATTGTACATTTTCTTCACATTTAAAGATGCATCCAAATAATGAATGGTTTTTGAGGAGTAATGGGAAACTTTAACCGGGAATAACTCAATGTGTTCTTTTATTTTCACAATCCATTCTTCGCATATTGCACGAGGTCTGTTGTTGTGCCGGCCTCTTAAATCCTTTGGTGATTTTGTAGCTAGAAGTAAGGTGTTTAAACGCTGAACTTGCCAATGAAATATGGCATGAAGACTGATAAATGCCTGTTTACATACGGAAATTCGATTTGATTGTTTCATAACAAAGTACAAAAAATTTGATTTTCTTTGTTGTTTAGGTTTTACGCCTCTTATCCGATGTCTTTCAATAGGCTTTGCTTCAATAAGCCCCTGCAAATACGTATCTTGTTCATTTTTTGGCTTACCGTCGTATAATTTTGATATTATTTCTGTTTTCTCTACATCAGTAAACTGCTGCATGCACTTTTTTTTACACCTTAAAAATGTATTCATTAGTTAAAATTAATTAATTAAAAAAAAAATGTAAACTTACATGCATGTAGGTCCGACAGTTTTCGCTTCAATATGTTTTCCGTTTTTACCAACATATTCCTGACCGTGCAAACGTGCTATTTTTCTTTGGTTATGTTTCCAACTAACAATATTCCTTTTTCTTTTTTTTGTTGCCATTGCTAGTAACCACATCTTCTCTGTCACAGGATGACATATTTTATTTAAACAAATTTAAAAACACACGATAATTAAGCTATTTTTAATTAATAAAACCCACACGAAGGCAACTCTTTCTTTGTAAACAAATAACTGCAAATATTTTAGTAGCTGAGATGAAAAACCGTACAAGTCACGGACATGTACGGAGCGTTAACGTTTAAGTATATCGTACGGTTTTTATGCTCAGTTGATAGGGGGATATATTTAAAACAAAATGGCTATCTCAGTTTAAAATGTCAAATTTTGGACTTGTACGGTTGTCGAACTCACCGATTCAATTGATGTTTTCTGAATAGACTTCTTTTTGTCCCCACTTTAACATTGAAATCGCCTATTAGAAGTGTTTATTGATTTTGGGAATAACCTAATGCTTTGGAATGCTATCTCTGATTCTATCCTGTTAGAAGTAGGAACATATGCCTGTACAATTTTAAATATACTACTTTTTTATTTAGTCTGATTAGCAGTACTATAACCTTTTTAATATCTAAGATGTTTTTGACGTATCTCTTGTGGATGAGGAAACCGACTCTTCTCGGTATTGTTTTTCCTCCCATGTAATGAAATAGGTTTCGAGATTTAAAGGTAATTTTCTGTTCCCCTTTCCTTTCATCTATTCGTGACTATTACTAACTTAAAATTAAACCTAAGCTCATGAATTTCCGGATAGTTGGCCTCTAGAGGTCGTAATAGATTTGTGTGACACATGGAGAAACCATGGGACGTTAGCCATGATGCGTAGGGCTTTGTTTTGGACAGTTTGGATGGTGAATCTGTGGGCATTTGACATCTGGCACCACGCCAGGCCAGAGTAGGTAAGTCGGCTCTAATCATCATCTGCAAATTGTCAACTTGTTGCGTGTTGACAATTTACTGGACTTGCTGCGGGGTGGGTAGAGCTTAATTAGGAGCTGGTTGGCATTCTTGGTGGATGCAATGACCTTGTTCTTTCATACTAACCGCATGTCGTAGTGGAGGCGCAGTTTTATGTTGTTGGGCGATTGAATTCTGATACCATAGAGGGTAAGGCGGTCGGGATAGCGGTGAAGATGGTGGCTTGTATCTCGGCTGGGTACACTTTGATTCTCTAATATTCGAAGCAAGGTACTAACTTGTCTCGGTTTCGTTGGAGGTAGCTCGCGATGATTCTAGTAGACTTGGTGGTGGCGGTGTCATCAGCATAGATGAGTTCAGAGATCTGTTTCGTCTTGGAAATGTCGGCGGTAAAGATATTAAATAAGTTGGGTGATCTATTTATTTTATATTATTTAATATTTTTTAGCGGCGTTCCTTAGGGTTAAGGGTCTAACTCCTACGCTATCCTATTCGAATGTACAGTACGTTATCAAATGTGAATCTATTTTTCTAATAGCTCCATACAAAGTTTTCGTCAATTAATTCCGTTAAAATTAACCATTACTTAAAAAAGCTAATTGAAACATGAACTCTGAGTTATCGGTAACGTAAAAAATAATTCACTTAACTATTACTCATATAAATTAATTTATTCCGCGATAAATTGCTATAATTAAGTGAATTCTTGGTCTAATTTAATTATCTTATGTTAATTAAATTATTTTTACTTTTGTAGTAATTCAATTACTTTTACAATAATTCAGTTAACACATAGGCTGAAAAGTTTTTGGTCTGACACATAGATGTCGCCCCTTTCAAAAAAATCTATATGATGTTTAGAAAGTACCAACCTTCACACGATACGTGTCAAAATTTCATGACATTTCGACGGTTAGTTTACAAGTTACAGTGGTTTTAGTGACGCTACTTTTGATATTTTCAAAACAATCGAAAAAATCGAATTTTGTGTGTTCATTAAACACTGTTTTGTTTTGAGGTGAAAAATACCGTTCAAGCAAAGCAATGGCTTGATAAGTGTGACGGGGACTCTGCCCCTGAAAAATCACTCATCATTTACTGGTACGCTGAATTTAAACGCGGCCGTACAGATACAAATGATGCTGAACGCTCTGGACGCCCAAATGAGATGGTTACACCGGAAAACATCAAAAAAATCAACAAAATTGTTTTGGATGACCGTAACGTGAAATTGCGTAAGATAGCGGACATCCTAAAGATATCAAAGGAACGTGTTTTGCATGAACATTTGGGCATGAGAAAGTTCTGTTCGAAATACACAGTAAGGTGTGGTTTACTATTTTTTTAACTACATCAAACTTTATATTTGCTGTTATTTCTCTTTCTCAAAGAATACTTTTCTTAAACCATTCTTCCTACTTTTGCTATTTTATCGTTTATTTTAGGATAACACCAGTCTTCCATTCCTTGGGTACTTTCTTTTCTTTTACGATCTTATTTAACAATTTGGGTGAAACCTGTTCTTCCCTCTTTCTCCAGGCTTTTCAAGCATTTCCGGTGTGATTTTGTCAATTCCAGCTGCTTCACCTGTCTCCAATTACCTCATCTCCGGAAACAGTTAATTCTACAGGTCCTCTTTTTTCTCTGATTTCGGTTACTTGTACCTTTGTGATATCTGATTCTGTTATTTCCTGAAGGTGTTCTCTCCATCTGTCCATTATCTTGACTTCATCTCTTATTATGTTTCCGGTTTTGTCCTTCATATTTCTCATGCTATAGTCTTTCTTCTGTCTTAGTTGTTTCAGTGTTCCGTAATATAGTTTCATTTTCCTTTATATTTCGCTCTAATTTTTTCCAAGACTCTTGCTTCGCTTCTTTTACTGTGGTTTTGTCTAGTTTCCTTATCTCCTTGTACCCTTCGTAGTCCGTTGATGTATTTGCACTAAGATATTTTTTCCATACCCTTTTCTTTTCCTTAACGCCTCTCTGTAAGTCTGTTGTCCACCAGTTTGTTCTTTTCGTATAGTTGTTCCCTGTTTTTGTTTTTCCGCAACTTTCCTCTGCTGCAGTTAGTATTGTTTCTTTTAATCTTTGCCAGTGAACCTCCATGTCTGTCTCGTCTCCATTCTGTCCCGTTAGCATTTTCCTAAGGATTTCTTGATATTTATTTTTATGCGTTTCCTCTTTGAGGTTAAAACTTTATATTTTCTTCTTTATATTGTGTCATTCATTTTTTCCTAGATTTAAGGATCATGTTACGACATTGTTTTTCACCCTAAAATTTATTTTTTTTTACATTTTTTTTTATATTTATTGCAGTGATTTCAACTTTTAAGCAGTGTAGCTTGGAACAGTGTTTTAAATTTTTAAGCAGTTTAATTTAAATTTTACAGTGTGCATTGCGGACTGATTACTGGACTCTTTAATTTGCTTCGAATGTGTCTGATTGGCTAGAGATTTGTATCCGGAAAGGAAGCCATTTTAAAGACGTTAATTTAAGGAAGGGAGAAAAATATTTAAGCGTGCGGTTGGCATTGTTCAAGGCTTTTTCCATCATGTAGCCGTAGTAGGCTTTTTTCAGCCGAGATGTAGTAAAGGCTTTTTCCAGCCGAGATGTAGTAACGGCTTTTTCCATCATATAGCCGCAGTGTCATTCATTTTTTCCTAGATTTTAGATCATCAAGCCGCAGTAGGCTTTTTTTTTCGATCAGCAAGCCAGAGTAGCCCTTTTCCATCACGTTGCCGTAGAAGTTTATTAGTGATGTGGTAGTGCAGAGACGGTTTTTAGCTTTGAAGTTCAAGGCCTTTTCCTTGAAATATCCTGCTCATTCCCAGACATTTCGGGTCGAGAAGTGCTTAGCAGCCCAAAGGGAACTGGGGTAGCAAAGCTTGAGGCAATATGGTTATGAAGATCTCACCGGAACAGGCTAAAAAAAACTAACAGAAAAACCGTAAGTCATAAGCACATCAATCCATAGATCTTGCTTCCTGCTGACAAGTGCGTTTACATCGTCTGTTCAGCACATGTAACTCGAGAAGTTAATTCCACGAACTCTTAACATCGTATTTAGCTAAGCCTTTAATTAGAATCCTGATTTAAAGACTCTATAGAATCGTACCATCTACTAGATAGGGATTTTATTTAGTAATAGTAATTTTAAAGTGTAGCGAGGTTAGAACTTTTAATTTTGTCATTATTAAACCCTTTTTTTTATTTAAATCTATCGTTTCACAGAATCACCCGTTTTATCTTTCAGGACGCAACGGTTGTACCATATTAAATTTTTTTTTCAACAACTACATAACCCTTCAGTCATTTTTTTTGAGCTGAAGTTAGATTTTTTTTTTTTATTTTAAAATGAAATGGTGCCCAAAATCTGTACAACCAAAATTTTAAACAACTATAGAGACGGTTTTCAAAAGACTTTCAAAAATTATCTCTTATCCATATTTCTTTACCAAAAAACTGAGCTAGTTTATGCCTAATTTCTTTAGTTCTTTGAGTATTAATATCCACTCAATCCATTCTCAGAAATTATGATATACATAAGGGCAAATAATGACTTCTATTTAATAAATATAATATTTATTAAAAGTAAAGTAGGGTAAGACCTTTTAATATAGCGGTCCAACGTGAGGCTATAAGAAAAAGGCAAAAAAAATTGCGCCCAAAAGGGAGGGCATTTTTTTCACACACGTTGTAAAATTGCGCCTCAAGGAGAGGGCATTCTATCAACACGTTACAAAATTGCGCCTCAACGTGCGGGTGTTATTAAAAGATTACAATATCATTTCTTCTTTTGTCTGGGCTCTAGCTCTATGCAAAGAAAAATGGCATACATACCCTCACTACTACCCTCCGTTCCTTTTGATGTTCCGATATTTCTTGTTAATGAATTTGTTCGGTATTTTAATTGTAAAAGTACTCATAAATTGAAACCTTCAGGAAGATTAAAAGAGGTCATCTATTTTTTACCATACTGAGGAATTTGTTTAAAAAATTGTATATATTAAAAAGATAATTAAGGCTAGCTCTCCATTCTACTAGCTTATTTTACAAATAAAAACTTTGCAGTGAACCTAAATTGACAGTAATAATCGGTAGTAAATAAATTGAGAAAGGTTTTTGAATACAAAGCATATGAATAATAAAGCAGCCATTATTGTAAACACGCACCTAAAAAGTAGGCAAAGGGAAGTTCATTATTAAAATTGTTTTCAAAGCATTATAATCAGTATAACACAACAGAACACATAGGCTTTCAATTTAATACATGTAATGTAATTTTCCTCAATGTTACTGGAATAAATTTATTGCCTCTATGCCAAATATGACAAGTTGAATACCTACATAAATGGTTATTAGTATTGATCGTTTTGTATAGTGATGCATTAACACAATAAAATGGAAAATTTAAAGGCGCATAAACTGGTTGTCAAATGGATCAAATAAATAATTGCTTATCTTCTTTGGTATACTGCTTTAACAAAATGCTTTTAAAGAATATTAGAATACGTGCCGATAAAATGAAATAACAATTAAATTAACAGAAAATGATATATAAAGAAAAAAGGAAAAGAGTTAAATAGTTGGTAAGAGAAGCAAAAGAACAGTCATGGAAAGAATTCACAGATAAAATAGAAGAAAATAGTAAAGAAAATCAAAAGCTATTCTACAAAGTTCTTAAATCATTCAGGAAAGAGCAACCTATAACCGAATTATAATGTGAAAAGCAAAAACCAAGAAATTCTAACAACAGAGAAATCAATAATGGAAAGATAAAAAGAATACTTTCAAGAACTATTGGGAGGTAATGAAGAAAAAGATAATATGAAGAATTGAAACAACAAAATATGGAAGAAACAGAAAATAGGGAACAAATAGAATGGAAAGAGTTGGAGGAAGTTATAAGAAAACTGAAAACTGGGAAAGTCTCAGGCAGCGATAAGATAACGTCTGAAATGATTAAATACATGGTGAAGAAAGGAAAAACAATATTGCTAGAAATAATTAATAATGCATGAGAAGAAGAAAAATTTCCGGCCGAATGGATAATATCGTTTATTACACCAATCTATAAAAAGGGAGATCACAAGGATTGGCATAATTACAGAGGAATTACTACACAGAACACAATTGTCAAAATTTATGAAGGCATCATTAATAATAGGATAAAGAAAGTAATAGAACCACAACTATCGGAATCGCAGAGTGGATTTAGACCAGCAACAGATTATCGAAAAAATATCAAAACAAAATAAAAGTCTACACCTTGCTTTCATAGACTTAAAAAAAGCATTTGATAGTGTGCCGAGAAATAAAGTGTAGAAAAGCCTAGAAAACAAGGAAATAAACAAAAAGACAATAAGAATCATAAAGGGAATATACAGCAACAATGTGAGGTATGTAATAAAAACCAACGTGAAGTCGGAGGGATTTACAACACAGGAAGGTTTGAGGCAGGGAGGAAGCTTGAACCCAACATTGTTCACTGTATACATGGATGAAATAATCAAGAAACGAGATATAAAAGTGAAAAGAATGATAATTGGATACTGGAAGTTAAATAGAATAGAAATATCTGAAGCGGCTTTTGCTAATGATATTGTGCTAGTGGCGGAAAATGAGAGACAATTACAAGGAAACCTCGATATTTGGAATAAAGCGTTTAAAGAAGAAGGTATGAAAATTAATATAGATAAGACGTCTAATAATTCTGTTAAGTATAAGCAAAAACTTAGCAATAGTTTAAATAACAATAATTGAAGTTTTTTTCGCACGAATTTTTTTTAAACATTCTTTATAACTCGAAATAGGTTCATTTGATGTTTAACATTTTGATGGAACGTACTCATCCTCATTAGGCTATGCTATATTTAGATTAAAGGCTTTGCAATTTCAAAAATATTATGGCTATTTTTGAAGTGTTCGACAATGGAAAACCAACAAAAGAAAATTTACATAGAAGGGAATAAAATTCAACAAGTGGAACAGTATAAGTATTTGGGAGTGATAATGGGTGAAACTGGAAAACAAGACAAAGAAATTAATGAAAGAATTGGAAAAAAAAAAAACGTACAAACTTTACTATGCAATAAGTAATAAATTCATTAGGAAGAAAGAAGTGACGAAACAAACAAAAATAAAAGTGTTCAAAGCACTTTATAGGACAATCCCAACATATGGATGTGAATCATGGACCCTAATAGACAGGCAGAAAAACAAGATACAAGCCGTCGAAATGAAATACCTGAGAGCAGTACAAGGAGTCCCACGGAAGGACAGAATAAGGAATATAGAAATAAGGAGAAGGCTGAGAGTACAAGCAATTATGGAATATATACAACAAAGACAGCTGGGATGGTGGGGACATATACAGAGAATGAAGGATGAGAGACAGAAGCGAGGAAGACCGAGACAGACCTGGAATAGGAGTATTGGAGGTATACTTAAGGAGAAGGGAAAATCCTAGATAGAAGCAGTGAAAATGGCGAAGAGTAGAGACAGATAGAAGAAGTATATATGTGGAGATTGAGATGGAAAAAAAGGGAATGTATAACTGCCCTAGACCATACGGTAGAAAACATATACGATTATATATATATATATATATATATATATATATATATATATATATATATATATATATATATATATATATATATATATAAATTTCAATTTTCTACGTCAAATAGTTTCAGAAAAAATCTGGTGTGACAGACAGACAGACACCGAAGTGATCTTATAAGTGTTTCGTACGGAACACTAAAAATGGCCAAAAGTGTCTGTCCTCCCTCCTTATCTCGAAAAGTACTGATCAAAAAATTTTAAAAAAATTCTGGAATATTCTTCATAAAGTGTAGATTGAACAAAAATTTCCACGAGGGCAATTGATAAGTAATAAATTCATTAGGAAGAAAGAAGTGACGAAACAAACAAAAATAAAAGTGTTCAAAGCAATTTATAGGACAATCCTAACATATGGATGTGAATCATGGACCCTAATAGACAGGCAGAAAAACAAGATACAAGCCGTCGAAGTGAAATACCTGAGAGCAGTACAAGGAGTCCCACGGAAGGACAGAATAAGGAATATAGAAATAAGGAGAAGGCTGAGAGTACAAGCAATTATGGAATATATACAACAAAGACAGCTGGGATGGTGGGGACATATACAGAGAATGAAGGATGAGAGACAGGTGAAACAAGTGTATGAAGCCCGAATACAGGGAAAATAGGAGCGAGGAAGACCTAGACAGACCTGGAATAGGAGTATTGGAGGTATACTTGAGGAGAAGAGAAAATCCTGGAAAGAAGCAGTGAAAATGGCAAAGAGTAGAGACAGATGGAAGAAGTTTATATATGGAGATTGAGAGGGAAAAAAAAGGGAATGTATAACTGCCCTAGATCATACGGTAGAAAGAACGATATACGATTATATATATATATATATATATATATATATATATATACATATACAAAAAATTATTACGAATAATTAAATAGTATCAAGTTCAGAAAGTATTATTTTGCGTTACGACTAAGTTTTCCTTGATCTGTGAACCTTTTTATTATTCGACCCATAATATATTACTGGTTAAACTTAAATATATTGGTTGTGATGGAAAGACTTATCCTTAGTGTTTCATATGGAACACTTATGGGATCACTTCGATATCTGTCTGTCCATTTGTCGGTCTGTCCATCTGTCACACTCAATTTTCTCCGAAACCATTTGACATTGAAACTTGAAATTTGGCACAAATATATCAGTTGATGGCCCAATCAGAGCCGTATAGTTTTGAAAGTTAAATTTTAACTTAAGGAGGGGCGAAATCGGAAGTGAAAAAAAAATTACCAGGTCATCCAGTGGAGTGTCAAATGAAAGCTTGTGAAAGTACGGGTTCAAAAATATATATGATTTAATATTTGCACACACTTTTCTTTGAATTATTTTTAAATAACCGGTCAAGTGCAAGTTGAACTTGCGCAATTAGTGTTTTTTAGATCAGTATTGTTCGAGATAGAGGGAGAGACAGCGATTTTTCGCGATTTTTTTAAAATAATACAGAGAAAAGTGTGCGCAGGTAAGACATTATATATATTTTTGAACTCGTGTTTTTACAAGCCTTTATTTGACACCCCACTCGATGACCTAGTAAAAAATTTTTTTCACTTCCGATTTCACCCCCCAAAACTAACCCCTTAAGTCCAAATTTAACTTTCAAAAGTACACGGCTCTGATGGGGCCATCAATTTCTATACTAGTACCAAATTTCAACTTTCTACGTCAAATAGTTTCGGAGAAAATCGGGTGTGACAGACAGACAGACACCGAAGTGATCTTATAAGTGTTCCGTACGGAACACTAAAAATGGCCAAAAGTATCTGTCCTCCTTCCCCATCTCGAGAAGTACTGATCAAAAAATTTTGAAAAAATTCTGGAATATTCTTCAAAAAGTGTAGATTGAACAAAAATTTCTACGAATGCAATTGATAATTTAATTGGTATAAAAAACTATGAAAACTATGTTCCTTGAAAATATGGTAGAAATTTTGTTAATATACTTATATACAACACACGCACGGATTGATACCGAGAGAAAATAATTTTATTTTATTTGTTTATAACTAAACAAATATTTAGGTAGTATATATTTGTTTTACACTTTTATTACTAGATTCTAGATTGAACTAGATTGATTTATTGGCTATATGCTATAACTATTATACTTTATTGACTAAGCAAAAATACATATTGGATCTTAAGATTGTGTGATGTCAGAGACTTAATTAACTTAGCCAAGGGAAGGATTTTATTTTATTTAAAAAGCAATCACCGTACGGAACACTAATTGCTCAAGTCCGCCTTGAACTTGATCGGTTTCTTTTTAACAGAAACCAAATTACAATGATTTGAAAAGATGTTTCACAAGAATATGTTTAATATTATTTATCGTATATACTTTTTACTTTCATCAGTGTATCAAACATGAACATTTTTTGTCCTTACCTGACGATTTTCAAATATACCGTTCAGTCGAATGTAGTGATCTAAAAATTTGTGTACTCTTGATAAATGAAGATTAGCTTAATATCTCTAAAACTTAAAATAACCGTAGTCTATAAATAAATATTAATAATAAAGAAACTAATTTTAATCAACCCTAAAATATTAAGCCCAGAAATAAAAATGGTCTGGACTTTAAAATTAAAGCAATATAATTCGGGAAAAAAGTTTTGTGTGACTTTTGATCAATATTTAAATTTAGATGGTAACATAAAACAAAGTAAAACGCATTTTTAAATTTAAAATTCTAGATCATTTTTAAAATTACTAAAATTCTGTAACAAAATTCTAGATTCTATTATATAAAGTGCTAGAGTACTATAAGATTAATTATCATAAACACATTAGTTGTAATGACATACAAATTCTACAAAACCATCGTACGAGTTTTTCAACAGAGCTCACAAAATACGTTCATATATCACCAACATACAGTCATCATAACTTGGTAAAGTTTACACCGGAAAATCTATCTAATTAATCCAATTTTAACGCAGAAACCGGACTATTTATTTAATAGAATTTAGTTTGAAAATATCATTCTTAATCTTAACACGAGAAATTAAAATAACGGAGAAGTATCTAAGAATCAAACTGAGAATTCAAAACTTCGTTTAAATATAATGGTCCAATTATTTATAACAGTAAACCATATAATCTAAAAATTTTAAGCTAAACTGCTTTGGGAAACCACATTAAAATGTGTCTACGTGGTGTTTGATTGGATAGATGATCATTAGTTAATCGAAAGTTAAATCATTTGTGCCGGTTTATATATAATTTTTGGTTTCTTATAGATATGCTTTAATTGTTATTAATATTTTGAACATGCATATTAGTTTATTCGTTTAATTATTATGGTTATTAGCAAAGTTCGTTGTTACTATTAAAAAGAAAAAGAAGGAAGCTATTTAATCACCTAATTATCACATCTACAAAACTAAAGTCTCCACTGTTATATATATATATATATATATATATATATATATATATATATATATATATATATATATATATATATATATATATATATATATATATATATATATATATATATATATATATATATATATATATAAAATCCTAAGATATGAAACTAGCTGGGGAACTCGGCAAATGGGCAACAACAGATGTTCACACTATATTCATTTAGCCAATATTTCGGTCCTAGGTTGGGACCTTCATCAGGGCACAAACTGAAAAAGAGATAACGAAGCAACCAATAAGGAAAATTAGGCAATTTTAGCAAATTGAAATCTTCACTACCCATTCTTTCAATGTCAGATATTGTCTACTCCATTTCCTGTCTTAATTGTCTGTGTATATTGGCCGCTCACAGTCCCGATAATGGACATTCCTTCAATTTCAGAGAACCAAAGATTCTTCTTATCCAAAAAAACCTTCTTAAAAGAGAATTCCTTGAGATGTGCTATATCAACGAAAATCTCCACAACATTAATAAAAGAACTGATCTTGACGGCTTGAGCAACATATATAGTTTTCTCCTCTCTTGTGATTTACCTTCCCCACATATATCTCTGGGTCGTCTTTCTCGTCATAATTTTTCGTCTTCGGTATTCTATAGCTCTCTCCTGCTACGTAAATATCCTCTGGGTGTCCCTTCTTTGAGTACATGTGCTCTTGGTTCCCGTGAAATTCTTTACAATTACACTACCATTTTTATTAAAATTGCTTAGTATATTCCTAATTAATAAAACCCTTTTCACTTTTCAGCTCCTTTTCCAGTTCCCCTATTCTCCTCTCAAGAAGAAAAAATCATTTCCTCCCTATGCCACTTAATTTCCATACCGTTGAAAAAGTTGCGTTCCCATTGGGTACTTTTCCTTTTATACCAAAATTTCATTCTATGACGTAGTACCTAATTTGTACTTAACCGGTTCTTTCCTGGTTATTCAACCTTTTTTCCTTTTATTTTGAGTGATCCCTTACATCTGTCAGGTGGTTGTCCTTTGTCAGCGCCTTGTCAAACCTGTCATTTCTCTTTTCAGATGGCAGGTGGTAAATTAATTTTTATTTTTCAGCATCCAAGGTTTCTAATGGCATCCTTGCTGTAAATGCCATATTTTCAAATTAATATGTTAGTGAATAGTGGCTGTTTTTTATTTCAGTGTTGGTCTTTGTTATGGCAATTGTTATTTATGGTCATTCTTGTTAGATTAATTCGCACACTGCATGTGAGTCACTTGCAATTTTGTTTTGACATTTCTTCATAATAATAATAATTTACGTTTCTTCAGGACAATACTTTTAAACGACAATAAGCTTTTATCAATAAATTATAAGATTGAAATTAAAAATTACAAATTAAAAAAATTAATAATTAAAAATTAGACCTAATAATAATAATTCTCCATGCCTAATTTTCTTTATTGGTTGCTTCGTTATCTCTTTTTCAGTTTGTGCCCTGATGAAGGTCCCAACCTAGGACCGAAATAATGGCTAAATAAATATAGTGTGAACATCTGTTGTTGCCCATTTGCCGAGTTCCCCAACTAGTTTCATATCTTAGGCTTTTTATATATATATATATATATATATATATATATATATATATATATATATATATATATATATATATATAAAATCTGCTTTGCAACAATTGCATCCATAATAAATTTGTGCTAATATCATTTTATTTTGAAATTGCAACACTACTTAATTACTACGCACATAACTTAACTAAACATACGGATTAATTCTAACTTTATTGTACAAGTGCTTCAATGTATCCACCGTCCCTTTCTAAACAGTTTATTGTTCTTCGAGAAATATCTTTTATTACATCTCTAATTACGTCAGGAGTTATAGCTTCACATGTCTTCCTAATGACTCTCTAAAGATGATCAACATCTTGAAATAGCCTTTTAAGATAAACCTTTCCTTTTAAGTAGCCCCATAAAAAAATAAGTCTAGAGGGATGATGTCCGGAGACCTTGGGGGCCAAGTAAACTGCACATACCTCCCTATTACTCTATCGTTAAAAATGTGGAGGAGATAATCTCGAATATTTCTCGCACTGTGATGTTGGTAGCATATACGTTGTCTTTCAATTATTGGTAGGCGATTAAGAAACTCAGGGAACTCATTATTGAAAAATTCTAGGTAACGTTCAGTATTCATACTATTTCGAAAAAAGAATGGTCCAACTATTCTATCTTTAAAAATTCCACACCATACATTGGTGTTAAACGAGTATTGACCTCGAGTTTGAATATTGAAGTTAAGATTAACATCGCTCCACTAGCAATGGTTTTGAGAACTTACTACCCCATTAGACGTAAATGTCGCTTCGTCAGAGAAAAGTATTTGTCTTGCCATGTCTTCCAACTCTCCTTGAAACCAAGCACAAAATTCAAATCTTCGTTCAAAATCTCCTGCTTCTAAAGTGTAGGTAAATTGGGGTTGGTATGGTTTAAATTTATTTGACCTTAAAATTCTCGTACCTGTAGTTTTACTCACATTCAATAAAGCTGATCTTTTAGCTTTTCTACTACCGACAGCATTACTTGATTTTTATTATCTTCATTTGAAACTCATGCCTGATGTTTCTTTTCAAATTTATTTTCAACACTTCGATAAATTTTGAATTTATTTAATAGATATTCTACAGTAGTAAAGTTTTATCAGGGTGTCTATTATTAAAGATTTCTGCTGCTTCTCTAAAAGTTTTATAATTATCTACAACTATGAGAACGATTTCAATTTTACTGGCATTTCTAATTATTGCAAATACAGATTGACGTTAGCTTTGAAGTTTATTGACAATTGTTTGGTATTTCCAAAGATATGTTCATTTATTTTGAGCCTAAAATTTGCAGTGATTTCGTTTTCTTTTATTCAGTAAATAATCCAACAATTACTGAGGTGTTTACTGGAGTTTTTTTGAATCTTTAACTAGGAAGGCCACAAATCTAAACGTGAGCATAATTTTTTAGTTCCTATTAACATTTCCAAATAATATTTTGCTCTGTATTTTAAATTTAAACACATTTTTTCACTTTCGATGTTTGATTATGATTTCCATGTGATGCAAAACTTTTTATCAAGAATAATTTTTTTTGTAATATGTAAGATAAACTTTTTTCCATTTGTATAAATATTTTTGGGAAACACTGTATATCAATATCCAAATTAAGTATTAGTTCTTAAAGTTTTCTGTAAGTACAGATTCTTTTTATAAAAAATCTCTCCCCTCATCGGTGATAGATTTTTGCTTTACTGTGTTGGAAGAGGTCTAAGCATTTAGAGTTCTTGTGCAATAGGATTTTTTCAGCCATGGCGATTTGGTCCTCGATTGACGTTTGACGCTCCCTCTGTAAGTAGTTCTGCCTTTAGTGTTATCTTTTATATATTTTTTTTTATTTATAGCACAAATGAAGTTCTTTATTATTATTAATTTTCGAACCGTTATCCATGCAAAGATTTTATTATCCATTTATAAGTCAAAATTTACACGGCAGATAAGAAACATTGACAAAAAATCTTATGATTGGCTGATTAATGCTGAAATCACATATTAGTTCAAGTTATTTAGTTTTCAAACGAATACATAAAATAGTTATTGAGTTAAATTAATATTTTTCGTTAGTTAGGGAACTAAAAGACTTTTTTCTAGTTGCCTTGTAAGGCAAGGTAAGGTTTCTTGCCTATTTGACTGTTGAAGTTTCCAAAAGTGCTAAACGATTGTTATTTTTGCCAAATTCACTATTGCGCGAAATAATATGACAATTCTCTTAAATTTTAAAAATTGCATGTCGCGACTTATAGAGACTCAAAATGTTAACAAACGTATTTACTTTCTTTATATTTTCTAAGGTTCTCGAAATTGAGGTACTTAATATTAGTCTAAGAAATTATACCATATTATAACATCAGAAAATTTCTTAAAGAAATTGGTCGATATATTAATTTTAATTTGTTACCTGGTATTGCTTTATAACATATTTCCAATAACTGTTTTTTTAGGTATAATGGTAATACATAAGTTTTTTACGAATCTATGTACATACGGGAATATATTTGTGCTTTAAAAAGAGGCTTCTTTAATATGACGGTCAAACTATTACTAATCACAAATACTTTTCTGTAATAACAGGATATATTACTGATAAATGGGTTTGTATAAAATTAAGTGTTTATATATTACAGCTTGATGTATGTCATTTACTTTTATATTGTACGTACAACGTATATTTGTTATTTAGTAGCTATTTCAAATTTAAAAAACAGATAAAATGCCTAGCAAATTAAAATAAGTCGCTAAATCAATTATGTTATTAGTGTTCCGTACGGAACACTTATACGATCACTTCGGTGTCTGTCCATCTGTCTGTCTCTCACACCCGATTTTCTCCGAAACTATTTGACGTACAAAGTTGAAATATGGTACTAATATAGGAATTGATGGTCTCATCAGAGCCGTGTAGTTTTGAGAGTTAAATTTTGACTTAAGAAATTAGTTTTGGCGGATGCATTCGGAAGTGAAAAAAAAAAATTTACCAAATTATCGAGTGGGGTGGCAAACGAAAGCTTGCAAAACCATGAGTTCAAAAATATATATAATTTAATACTCGAGCACACTTTTCTTTATATTGTTTTTTTAAAAATCGCGAAAAATCGCTGTCCCCCCCCCCCTTATCTCGAAAGTAGTGATCAAAAAATTTTGAAAAAATTCTGGAACATCACAGGGTGTAGATTGAACCAAAATTATCAAGAGTTAATAATTTATCTGGTATATAAAAAAAAAAAATTTCAAGGTCATCAGTTTTTCAGTAAAGATCGTAAAAAAACTTTGCTGAAAACTCATTTGGAGTGTGTTTTGTGAAATCCTTGATCATTTTATACCTCTGTAACAAAAAATGTTATTTTAAAAGTAATCAACGTACGAAATACTAATTGCGCAAGTCCAACTTGTACTTGACCGGGTATTTTTTTATATATTACTAATGTACTACAGGGTCTCTCATAAATAAGTTGAAATTTGTTTAGCATATTGAGCAAACTCAACGAGCGGGAGAAGCAAGTTGTGGTTACAGAGCGCAACTTTGGCCCTTAGAAATTTAGTTGCTATAAAGTGTGTTATCGGGGCGTACTGGCCCTTGTGTGCGATGGTTTTACAAAAGCAATAATTCTAATACTATCGCCCGACGAAAATTTCGCATTCAATATTATTTACGCAGCGTAAATGAAACGCGAGCGTTCAACTAATCAGAGGCAAGGTGATTCAAACGTAGAATGTGTTCAAATGTCATTTCAAAAGTGTCGGAAATGTGGGCAGGAGTTCGTTACCATGCATTTGTTTTTAAAGATTTGCGTCTACGCCCCAACAAGATAATTATGGTGCAAGAATTAAAGCCAACTACTACTCCCTAGAAGCTCAGCTTTTTTAATCAAATGTGAATAATTGATTTTCAAAAGATATGACATAAGTTGTCCCCCATGTAGCCCTGAGTCAACTCCAATGGATTTTTTCTTGCGGGGATATCTCAGTATTAAAGTTATAGTAGCAGTTTTCGCTTCTTCAAATAATTAAACTGATTTAAAACGATTTGTCGCTGTGATCAATAATTTTACCACTCGCTTCGAAGATTGCCTGAAATATAACGTTACACATTCAGATCACATTATTTTTGATAAATACTTTTTTGTTCGTTATTATTGACTTGAACTAGAAAAAAATAATGAACGTCCTACAACATATGCACAACAACAAAGAACCAGGGGGATGAGGAAGTGACTATAGAAATGATAAGGTATGGAGGGGCATCGATAATACAATCTCTTCAAGCTCTATTTAACAGGTGCCTTTTAGAAAATAAAATACCTTGGGTAAACACCTTGATTGTGCTTATTTTTAAACAGGGGAACAAATTTAAATTCTAGAATTACAGACCCATCAGGCTGCAGGCTAGAATCGTAACATATAGATTAACGAACAAATTAGACAGTTATTAACCACGTGAACAAGCTAGACTTAGACGGGAATACAGCACTTTGGACCATCTTCAAACAATTAGATTAGTAGTGGAAAAAGCAAATGAAAATAAGGGCACCTTGTGAATAGTAATGATTGATTACGAAAAAGCATTTCATTCGGTACACATATGGGTAGTTCAGAGTACAATTTGCAGCGATTCAAGAACAACGTGAATCGCTTTCTCCGCGCACGGGTCGCTCCTGTAGAGCTTTAGGGACTCCCCTGTAGCACGTGTGCTAGACCCATAAAAAAAAAAAATTAGGACAAAAAATCGAAATATCAAAAAATAATTTAAAGGCTGACTTGGGCAGAAGAGTCTCGTTAGCTTGGTCTGCGTTCGGAAGGTTATAATCCACATTTAAATTGGACATTCCAAATGCAATAAAAGCCAGAGTGTTCGATCAATGTGTACTGCCCGTATAATAAGTATAATAAATAAACTCCAGGTAATCTAAAGAGTATTGGACTCCAAGATCGTATTCCTAACATCGAGATACCAAAATCAAAAGTGACAGATGTAGTGCAACGAATATGTATATTAAGGTGGAATTAGGAGGGGCATGTCACAAGGATGAATGATAACAGATGGATACTTCGTATAATTGAATAGAGTCCTAGAGAACACAAGATGCAGAGGTAGACCATAGATGAGATGGACGAACGACATACAAAGATTAGCGAGACGAGATTAGATGCAAAATGTAAACAAAAAAGCTTATTAGAGACAGTTTGGGGAGGCTTACATCCGACTATGGATCAAATAAGCTAATGATGATGACTTTTCTATAGTTTAATACGTCAAGTTTTTTTTCATTCGCCAATTTGCCTTTTTTCTATAAAATTACATTTTTCTAGACATCTTCTAAACTCAAGAAAAAATTCTTATTTAAATGGGAAATAATATAAATATTACATTTTTTCTTTAAAATTTTGTACTATTATTATATTGGGTCGTCGACAAAGTATTGAGCATTTCTCGTTAGATAGCTTTAGGGTCACATACCTGAAGTAATATAAGTCACATTGAGTCATACTTAGTGTCAATTGAAAGCGGACTTTTGACAGTAGAGTAAACGTACAAGAACTGCTCAAATTCGTTTATTCAGATTTAATTTAGAGCGCCTTGAAGAGGAGTGACATTTTTGCAAAGTCGCTATATTTTATAATTTTATTTCGATAAAGTCACAATTGCTGAGCAGGCCTACGAAGAAAACTGTGCTGTGTATGATCAAGATACATTCTCAAAACCAAGAGTTAAAAGATGGTTAAGTCGCTTTCGTTCCAGAAATTTCAATGTCAAAGATGCTCCTCGCACAATGACAGAAAAAACTGATAGAATTTTGGCAAAAGTTAAGCAAGACCCGCATGCAAGTAGCCATAACTTTGCCAAGTAACTAAACATCTATCACCAAATGGTTTTAAATCATTTAGAGAAAGCTGGCTATAAAAAGAAGCCCGATGTATCGGATGCCACATGATTAGATGCTAAAAAATTTACTCGATCGAATTTCCATCTGATAATCTCCATAGAAACGTAACGAAATCGATCCATTTCTCAAAGAGTTAATCACGAACGACGATAAGTGGATCATTTACAATAATAAGGTGCGAAAAGATCGTGGTCGAAAAAGGATGAAGCTTCACAGACGATGGCAAAGCCCGGATTGGAGGGGAATCGTGCATCATGAGCTGCTGCAGCCTGGCCAAACGATTGATTCTGCACTCTATTATCGGCAATTGAGAGATTGAAGCAAGCGACTGAAATAAATCGGTCGTGGAAACGCCAGACCACATTTTTGATGACTCGGCAAAAATTGAGAGAGCTTAGGGAAGTTTTAATCCATCCACCGTATAGCCCGAACCTTGCACCGTCAGACTACTATATGTTTCGGTCTCTACAAAACTCCCTGAATGGTGGTAAGTTAGTTTAAAACCTGTAAAAACCACTTGTCACAATTTTTTGCCACAAAACAACAGAAATTCTATAGTAATGGGATGATGGTGTTGCCAGAAAAATGACGGAAGGTCGTCGAATAAAATGGCATATATTTGGTTTAATAAAGTTCCAAAATATTAAAAACGATTATCTCATGTTGACTTAAAAAACTCAATATTTTTTTCGATAACCCCTTACTTTTGCGTAGGATTTCGTTAATACTAAGATGATAATTCATTAAAAAAACTATAACAAGAAGTTAATAATAAATTTCTTCACTATATTTAGTAAAATTATAACACACATGACTACTCTAACACGTAGGTTGAAAAGTTTTTGGTGTGGCAAATAGATGTCGCCCTTTTCCAAAAATCCATATGATTGTTAGGAAGTACCAACCTTCAAACGATACGTGTCAAAATTTCATGAGATTTCGACAATTACTTTACAAGTTACAGTGGTTTTAGTGACGCTAGTTCTGATATTTTCAAAACAATAGAAAAAAATCGAATTTCGTATGCTGATTAAACATTGTTTTTTGTTGGGAAAAAATACCGTTCGAGCAAACCAATGGCTTGATAAGTGTTACGGGGACTCTACCCCTGGAAAATCACTCATGATTTACTGGTATACTGAATTTAAACGCGCTCGTACAAACACAAATGATGCTGAACGCTCTAGACGCATAAATGAGGTGGCTACACCGGAAAACATAAAAAAATCCACAAAATTGTTTTAGATGACCGTAAAGTGAAATTGCGTGAGATAGCTGACACCCTTTGACACTCTAAAGATATCAAAAGAACATGTTGGTCATATTTTGCATGAATATTTGGGCATGAGAAAGCTTTGTTTGAAATGGGTACCGCATTTGCTCACGGTGGACCAAAAACAACAACGTGTTGATGATTCTGAGCGCTGTTTGAACCTGGTTAAGCCCAATAAAAAGAATTTTTTTATGCGATATATGACAATGGATGAAACACGGATACACCACTACACACTTGAATCAAATTGGCAGTCAGCTGAGTGGACAGCAGCCGGTGAAACCCGCCCGAAGCAACCAAAGACACAACAGTCAGCTGGAAGGTTTTGGCCTCTGTATTTTGGGATGTGCATGGAATAATTTTCATCGACTATGCTTAGAAGGGAAAACAATAGCGAATATTATATAGTTATTGGGGTGTTTGCAGGTAGAAATCGCAAAGAAAACGTTCCCAAACGAATAACAAAAAAGTGCTCTTTCACCAAAACAATGCGCCATCTCACAACTCAATGGCTACTGCAAAAATGCATGAAATGAAGTTCAAATTCTCCAAATTTGACCCCCAGCGACTATTATCTATTCGCTGACCTCAAAAAATGCTCGCGGGAAAGAGATTTGGCTCTAATGAAGAAGTTATCGCCAAAACTGAGGCCTATTTTGAAAGCAAAGACAAATCCTTCTACAAGAAATGTTAGAAAAGCGTGGGACAGATTGTTTTGCTCTTGAAGGAGACTATATTGATGAATAAAGTCGATTTTGCAAAAAAAATGTGTTTTATGTAGCTAAACCAAAAACTTTTCAACCTACTTGTTATAAAAGAGATACAATATTAGTGTTACACAAAAAAGACTTTTTTTACCTATTTTTTTCCATTTTCCATATTTTGAGGTTAGAAAAAAAAATGTATCGTTATAAGTTGTTATGAATATTGTAATTGGTTTGAATACGTCAAAATACAGAGAGAATATGATATTCATGTTACAGTTACAAGACCTTTTATACCTATTTCCAAGTTTTTTTTTCATTTTTGAGGTGTTTTTCGAGGTTACGATAAGAATGTAACCATACACATAGAGGGTGGACTGAGCGTTACGTATCCCGCTGTGAAGTAAATATGGACGCAAAAGTGTGAGAGAGACAAAGCAAATGAGTGGCCAGTAGCTGTCTCTTTTTAGAATGTCGCTAAGCTACGGCGCGGCGCTCTTAAAAATAATATTTCTAAGTGTTCTATTTGAGCTAAAATCGGGTATGGGGCTTTTCTCGCCTTGAATTCCGTCTCGGGGTACAGCGCCTTGTTTATTACAGGCCTACAGAAAAGAGACAGGTATTGACCGCACAGTCGCTTTGTCTCTTTCTAGAGAGTGGTCAATTTTATGAAGTTAATGCTCAGTCCATCCTCTATGTCTATGAATGTAACGTTATGAGTTAGTATATGCACCAAAACTAATTTCAGTATGTCAAAATACATAGAGACACAATAAAAATTCCAGGTACTTCAGAAAATGCAACGATTTCGTCATGTTCCCGCGGCTTCCTGGACTAACGGCTGCTATTTCCAAGTAAATCTAAGTACACATAACTCGAAACTATTTCATTTTTAGGTTACATCTTTAGACCAAAATCACCTTCTTTCAACATTCTCCTTTCTCCGTTGATATTGGGAAGCTATATGCTCTTCACTGTGATACTCGAATTAAGAACGAATTGTTTTTGCAAACAAAAAGAATTTACTTCACGCCATATAATCTTCTATCGTGTTTAATTAAACAAATTTATATCTCATATCGCAGGTACAGCTAATTACACACATTATTATTTAGCATTACAACATATAACACACTGTTACAAACGCTATTAATATAATAAAAAATAAACTAATAAACCTCCATTATAATTACACGTTATTATGGTATATTACACTCGATACTTAGTTTGTCAGATGTTAATCTAAAAAAACCTATTATATCAACCGTTCCCATTGGCTGATTTCTTAATGATGTTTTTTTACGTGTGGTTAATGTAGCAGAGCTGAAATGTCCATTTTTATTATAAATTCAAAATGGAGGATAATTATAGTGAGCTGCCGTGGACGTGCTTAAAGCCTTTTGGGCTGATATTGTGAGGATTAAATCGAATAATTTATAGGTTTCATTCAATAAAATGAAATTTGTGATAAAATATGTAGTTAATGTTAATGAAATGCCCCGATAAACAATTCTTAAAAACATGTTTCTATTAAAGACACGAACAGTGCGTTTGCGTTTACCTAACAAGCAATATAAAAGAAAAATTCAAAACCATAATACAATACTTACTTACTTAATCCTTATGCCTTTCTACCCCCTTTTGTTAGGAGCGTCAGGCCCTTGGAGTTGAGTTATTCTATATTTGTCTTTTCCATATTTTCTTCTATATCCTTCCATCCTGTTTAAATTGCCGATTGCCTCTTTTGTTTCTTCTGTATTAGTTTCTTCTGTTTGGGAGGGTTCTGTATCTTGTTCCGGTATTATATTTCTATGTTGATTTTTGTATGCTATGTCATTCCCATCTGATATATCTTTATAGTATTCACTCCATATTTCCATAATTTAGTCTCCTTCTTTCATGACCTTTCCTTCTAATTTTTTGCATCCATCTCCTTTCCTTTCTGTTTCTGTGATTCCTACATAGTGTATTTGTTGTTCTTCTGTCAGTTCATCCTCTTTTCCGTTTATAGCCATATTATTCCGTGTTCTCAAACTAATAATTTGATAATTATTTCCCATTTGTTTTTTCCCATCTATTTCTTTGATTATCTTCTTATTTGTATTCATTTTACTAGTCCTCTCTTCCGTATCTTTTATCTTTGCCAGGGTCGTCGTCAATCTATCTATCTCTCTCGTTTTTCTCAGTTTTTTGACTTGATGGTCGTAGTATTCTTTGTTTGTTCTTTCAGTTTTTCTTCCTCAATGTCCCATTTATGTTCTCTTCCGTCGATTACGATTTTTTGATATCCTATTTTCACCCTTTTTCCATTCTTTCTCTCATTCTCTGCTATATGCTTCAATTTCTTTTGAATTTCCCGTTCATCTTTTGTTAAATCGTTGTTTATGTAAATTTTCTCTCTTAGGCTTCTCAGTTTGTTTTTATTTTTCATTACAGCTTCTTTTTCTCCCATGTTTCCAAGTTCTATCTTGTATATAGTCGCTCCTATTTTTATCGCATCTTTAATCTGTACTTTTGTGTCCATACTTCTCTCCATAAAATGTTCTACCCCCATTTTCAGATCTGGTTGGCTATTCGCTTCAAATCTCACTTCCGATATTACAACATTATTCCTTACGTTGTCTTTTTCCAGTCTACGCATCTTCAAATCCATACTTCTCATGTTTTCTCTAATTATCTTATTTTCCTCTATCAATACTTCATTCTCCTTTCTTAGTTCCTTCAACTCTTGTTGGTATCTCTTCTGATCTTGTTTTATATCCTTTATATCTGACATTAGCTCTCTGATCATTTCTATCAAATTGTCTATCTTATCTACTCTTCCATTTTTCTTTTTCTATGGTGTTCTTATCAGCTTTTTACTTTTCTTGAAATCCCATTGGCTCTTCTTTTTCTTCGACTCTTCCTCTTTTCGAGTCTCCTGATGTATAATCACCGCTATCCATTTTTCTTTCTATTAAAAAACCTCTACGTGTGTTCCTCGTATATTCCATTTTCAAACACGAGGAAAAAAGAAAAAAAAACTGTTGTTTATATTTCTTATTAGCGTAAACAATAAAACCATCAAGGTCTTCTCTTATCGTTTCGTTAGCTTCATATAATTTCACAGAATTATTCTCTTTAACCTCTAAATTTTTTACTTATTGTCTTAATTCTAACACCACACTCTGCTTTATTTCTTGTCCCTCTCATTTGCAATAGACAAAATAATTAAATAGCTCGAAACAGTATCGTAATAATGCTCGTTTGACGAGTTGACCACTGCCGGGCGTTCGATTTACATGCACACACTTCGCGATCCAAAACTCAAAAATATGTAACTATAACATATAAAATATACATTTAATTTATTAATAAATCCATTATAGAAGGCTAATGGATTGACAAATACAAAGAAAGAGAATTAATCTACTTTTTAAAACTACATAACACGTGGGCTGAAAAGTTTTTGGTCTAGCTACTTAAAAGACATTTTTTTTTGACTTTATTCATCAACACAGTCTCCTTCAAGAGAGATACAATCAGTCTAACGCTTTTCTAACATTTCTATACCTTTCTTGTAGAAGGATTTGTCTTTGCCTCAAAATAGGCCTCAGTTTCAACGATAATTTCTTCATTGGAGACAAGTCTCTTTCCCGCGAGCATTTTCTTGAGGTTTGCGACTAGATAAAAATCACTGGAGGCCAAATTTGGAGAATACGATGGATGAAGAAGCAATTCGAATTTCAATTCATGCAATTTTGCCATCGTAACCATTGACTTGTGACACGGTGCATTGCCTTGATGAAAAAGCACCTTTGTCTTATTCACTTGGGGCAGTTTCTTTGCAATTTCTGCCTTCAAACGTACCAGTAACTTTATATAATATTCGCTGTTGACGGTTTTTCCCTCCTCAGCATAGTTGATGGCAATTATTCCATGCGCATCCCAAAATACAGAGGCCAAAACCTTCCCAGCCGACTGTTGTGTCTTTGGTCGGTTCGGACGGCATTCCCCGGCTACTGTCCACTCAGCTGACCGCCGATTTGATTCCAGTATGTGTGGTGGACCCATGTTTCATCCGTTGTCACATATCGCACGAAAAAAATCTTTTTATTGCGCTTAAACAGGTCCAAACAGCGATCAGAATCATCAACACAATTCCCAAAAGGATCTCCACCCTACTATCCCTACATAATATTCCCCCCCCCTCCCATAAATATGACTATCCTCCACATTCCTCTTTTCCTCCATGGCTCTCAAACTGTCCCCCTATCGATCTTTGCATGTACTCACTAAGGAAAACGGACACTCCAAACCCCTTACTAAATAAAATATTTCTGGAAAGAATAGCAACTCATTATCCTTATTATACTCTTCTCTATACTGATGGCTCCAAAACTAATAAAGGTGTAGGCGCTTCTTTCACCACTTCTCTAACTAACAAAATGTTTAAACTCCCACCTTATACCTCTATTTTTACCGCTGAGCTTTTAGCAATTAAAGAGGCCATACGCCACGCTTTAACTCTCAGATCCATAACGCGCTTATTAATCATTTTTGACTCCTACAGCACTCTTACCTCCATAAAATCTCAAAAACGAAAGTACAATTATGTTCGCCAGATCTTGGATCTATGTTACACCGCAAAACTAAAACATCGTATAATTTATACCTTCTACTGGATCCCCAGTCACATTGGCATTAATCACCACAGAAATTTCAATTCCCTCCTCAAACATACTTTGGTCTATCCTCCCCTAAACTCCATGAACATGACCAGAAAGGAAAATGTTCTCATGCGTAGATTGACCATAGGACATATTTATAGTACCCATAGATACCTTTTACTAAATCACCAAGCCCCTACATGCCTTTATTGCCATTCTCTTTTGACAGTTACTCACATAATTGAGACCCAACATCTTAAGCCTATCAGAGACAAACACCAAATTCCATCCAAACCATCGATTTTAATAACATTATTTGATTCACATTATGCGGATATTAAAAATTATTAAAAAGAGATTAACTTCATTGTATAACCATCCTAACATATATGGGGGCGCTAAATGACCCAGTAGTCGATGCGCCCTGACCCCATAACATCCATCCATCCATCCATGTTTCATCCGTTGTCACATATCGCATTAAAAAATCGTTTTTATTGCGCTTAAACAGGTCCAAACAGCGCATAGAATCATCAACAAGTTGTTGTTTCTGGTCCACTGTGAGCAAACGCGGTACCCATTTCGAATAGAGCTTTCTCATGCCCAAATGTTCATGTAAAATACGACTAACACGTTCTTTTGATACCTATAGGGTGTCAGCTATCTCACGCAATTTCACTTTACGGTCATCCAAAACCATTTTGAGGATTTTTTAATGTTTTCCGATGTAACTACCTCATTTGGGCTTCCAGAGTTTTCAGTATCACTTGTATCAGTCCAACCGCGTTTAAATTAAGCATCCTGGTAAACGATGAGTGATTTTCCAGGGGTAGAGTCCCCGTAACACTTATCAAGCCATTGCTTTGCTTGAACGATATTTTTTTCCATCAAGAAACAATGTTTAATCAGCATACGAAATTCGATTTTTTTTATTGTTTTGAAAATATCGAAACTAGCGTCACTAAAACCACTGTAACTTGCACAGTCCACTAATCGTCGAAATATCATGAAATTTTGACACGTATCGTTTGAAAGTTGGTACTTCCTAAAAATCATATGGATTTTTTGAAAAAGGCGACATCTATGTGTCAGACCAAAATTTTTCAGCCTACGTGTTAGAATTGATAAACAACTTAGTATTAAAAAATATTTTGATCAAACTAATAATGGAATAATCATCTTGGATACTGGAATAGCTCAGTGGCGAGGGGAGAGGGATCAGGCGTCATAGATATTTTTAATAATGATGGCAATACCATTGAAAAACTAGGAGAGAAAATGTAAGATTACATGAGGCAAATTCAGAAAAGAGGGAAAACATAAACCTAAGGAAGAGAGATTACATGAAGAAGTGATAAAATGATCGTTTGGTTGTTGAAAAAGAAGGGATTTTAAAGACTAGAGATCCATCAGAGAAGGTTCAACTACTCGGTTTCTCCAAAAGTAGAACATCCGCAAACGAAGACGCCTAAAGCATCCCAGGGTTGCCAAAAGCTAGAAAGTACCATGATTGGCAAATTTTTGTTTATTATACTAATATTATTTAAAATACTCTGTTCGAAGTTTTGTAATACAAAATTATTTAGCAATTAGTCCCATGTTACAAGACAAAACAATTTCATATAATTAAATACATGTGTAATTTTCGTTTATGTTTTAAGTAGTACCGTGTGATATAGTACATCGTAATCTGGTATTTCCCAAATTAAAAAAACAATGGCAATCGCCCATGTTCTATGAAGATAAATGAGCTGTTATTTGTGACACTCAATAAGCAAAAATTTTTAACACTTTGGAGGGAAATTATTAAGTTTAGTTTAATTAAATAATACAATTTAACACGTAGGCTAAAAAATTTTTGGTCTTAGCTACTTAACCCTTTGAGGACAAGTGGTTACCACTGATAACCACCTTTTAAAAATTATATTGTAGCTTTCCTACCGGTTTCTCCAGTAAACCACGATGTTAAATTGTTTGCCTAACGTATCAACAAGTCTAATCTAGCATGCTTAGGGTTTGAAATGTCCACCAGCGTTTAGTTGACATTTATAATTGCACGTCGTAGGTAGTTGTGAGTTTTGCAGTACCAATTAGGCTGTTATTTTTCTTATAGCTGGTTATTCTTTAAGAAAATGTCCGGTAAGTACTTAAGATATATCTATTTACTATATATGAATATATATCAAGTGCAATTTTTGTTTTGCTAAGTTTATAAATAGATGTATTTGTTGTGGTTACAAATGCTAACCACTAGGACTATATGTTTTTTTTTAGTGAAAGTGTTTTTTTTTTTTAAGTGACGCGTATTGCTATTACTATTATGCATAATTTTTCTAATTTTTGTTTGTTCATTTTTTACAGGTTCCAAAAAAATGTTGGTCTTTTGGCGAACTTGAAGCAATGAATAGCACAGATGTTTTTCGCGATTTTGGATGAAATTCCCAGTGAGTGCATTGCATCAGATGTGGAGAGTACTATGGACAACGAAGCCCCCATAGATTATTTACTTTATGATGGAAGGGATGAACTTTTTGATATAGAAGATATTCCATTCATTTTCGAAGATAATGAGCAAGCGAAAGTCACTAAAGAATGGGACAGTGAGGATGAGTTACCGTTAGAAGTAATTCGTCAAGAAGAACTTAGAAAAAAATCAGTTGTTTGGACAAATGATGTCACTCATGCAACACGCGTAAACCAATTTGTGTCTCAGGCAGGGCCTAATGTTCCTGACAACGTTGAAACTCCTACCGATATGTTCTTGTATTTGTTTCCGGATTGTTTCATATCTGAAATTGTTTTTCAGACAAATTTGTATGCCTTACAAAAAAATGGTGGCAGCAACTACTTTATTCCAACCACCAACAAAGAAATAAAATCATTTTTGGGTGTAAACATGCTAATGAGCTTGAAAAAAATGCCAAGTTATAGAGACTACTGGTCCTCGAGAGAAGAACTTAGGGATTATTTTATAAGTTCTGTTTTATCTCGTGACAGATTCACCTGGCTTCTAAGTAATCTTCACGTAAATGATAACTCAGTACAGCCAAAAAAAGGTGAGGCCAATTATGATAAATTATACAAAATCAGGCCATTACTTTCTAAATTGACACAAACTCTTGGCTCTGCTTTGAATCCTGGTGAATTTCAATCAATCGATGAATCTATGATCAAATTCAAGGGGAGAAGTAGTCTTCGCCAGTATATGCTAATGAAGCCCACGAAACGAGGCTACAAGGTATGGATTCGGGCTGATTCTACTGGATTTGTATCTGAGTTCCAAATTTATACGGGGAAAGTTGATTAGTCAGTTGAGAAAAAATTGGGACATCGCGTAGTAAAAGATCTAACAAGGGCTTTAGTTGGCAAGCACCACAAAGTATTCTTCGACAATTTTTTCAACTCTGTAGAATTGCAAAGAGACTTGTTAGCTGATGGCATCTATGCATGTGGAACTGTGCGTAAAGGAAGGAAATATTATCCAGAGCTCAAAGTGGATAAACACATGAAAAGGGGCGTCATAGATTGGAGAGTTTCTACAGATGGATTAGCAGCACTGAAGTGGATGGATCGAAGAACCGTTTCGTTTTTAGGAAACTATCATGACCCATCCATCATGGAAGTTGCCTCTAGAAAACAGAAAAATGGCAATACAGAAGAAATCCCATGTCCTGTTATGGTCAAACATTATAATAAACATATGGGATACGTAGATCGATTTGACATGCTGAAAAGTATCTATGAAATCGATCGAAAAGCCCACAAGTGGTGGCACCGCATTTTTTTTTACTTTGTAGATGTTTGTGTTGTGAACGCGTTCATTTTATTTCAAAATAGAAGTGACTCACGATGTATTACATTGAAACAATTTCGTGTATCGGTTGCTCGAGGATTAATTGGTGCCATTAATTCGATTTCAAAAAAAAGAAGATCAGCAGAACAACAAATACAAAAAAATCATTCCCACTGAGGTACGTCATGATCGTGCTGCACATATGCCTCTTAGATGTGGATCTCTCAGATGTGCTCATTGTAGCACAGCGAAGCATGTGCATCGAACGACCTGGAAATGTTCAACCTGTGATGTTGGTCTCTGCCTCAATAAGGAGAGAAATTGCTTCTTTAAATTTCACGAAAATTAGTTTTGAGTGCCTTAATTCCTAGTGGTTAGTGCTAGAAACCACATCCTGCAGGATAATCCAGGATATTTTTTTACGTGAAATGAACTTTTACTTTGTTTTTGATGTTGGTTGAATACATTTTTTCAAAAAAAATTCTTCATATCTTTTATTTTTTTTTCTCCGGCCTCAAAGGGTTAAAACACATTTTTTTTTGCAAAATTCGATTTTTTATTTATCAATATACTCTCCTTCAAGAGAGATACAATCAGTCCAACGCTTTTCTAACATTCCTATACCTTGTAACATTTATTTTTTCAAAAAATTTACTGATTTAGCCGTTATTTGATGGAAATTCATTTTAACTTAACACAAATAAAAACACTACTAATGTTTTCTAATTTCCACTATATTATTATTTTTCGTGACAATTGTTGCACACGGTGCCTTCTTCGGACGAAAAAGAATTTTAAACTAAATGTATAGCCTGTCCCAAAATTTAAGATCCTGATTTTTGCCGTTCTAAGTGGGCAATATAAATATTCTGACCTTTTGTTTATAATAGGTTGCAGAGAAGACGTACAAAGATACAGTTTAAATGAATGGTGTTTACAAGAGGGGACATATTTTTATAAATAAAAAATATATTTTAACTTAAGCCTAATTCGGTTTCACTATCACTGTCATCAGCTGAGGTAATTATCAGTGGTTTTATATTATTTACATAAATATATGAATCTTCAACTTTAACAACGTGCTGAATGGAATTCTTCCAGCTTTCACAAGGTATATCATTTATAACTTTTTTTACTAATTCAACCACTGACACGCTTAAAGTAGGAAAAACATTTTGTGCCCTTATTTTTGATTTAACTTGATGCCAAATATGTTCAATTGGATTAAACATGCAATAATATGGAGGAAGCCGCAAAACAGCCATACTATCACAAACATATTTCTTTTTCAATTTATAGTCTTTCAAAACTTCCAAAAGATCAATTTTCTTATAAATAAAGTCAAAATAAATGTCATTTTCTAACATATATTCCTGTATTTCCAATTTGGTGTTGGCTGCATTAGGAACCCTATTTAGTAGGCCACTATGGTAACTTGCATTGTCCATAACTATAACACTCTGTTCGGGAACATTTGGCAAAAGAAAATTTTGAAACCAATTTTCAAAAAGTTCTGCGGTCGTGTCTTCGTGATAGTCCAAACTAGAATCTTTTATGTTTTTTGCAGATAATAGTAGACAATTTAAAACCCAGCCCTTTTCAGATCCAGAATGCAAAATGGTTATCCCTTTACTTTTATTTGAAGGTGCGTTAGTCTGACATTTTGTACTGCTGTCAACCCACCCTTTTTGCACAATGTCATGGGTATCGAACCATGTTTCGTCAAGGCAAATTATTGACCAATTCTCTAACCGATACTTTTTAATTTCTTGTAAATAAGTATGTCGCAAGATTCGTAATCTTTGTGACTCCATCGTTACTTGCCCTTTCTTGATTTTTCGGAACGTGAATCCCACTCTTAGGAAAATTCTCTGAAGGGTTGATCGGCCACAATATATATTGCTCCCGTCCTACACCAGTCTTAATTTTATTTTGTCTTTTGCCTTTTTCAGAACGTGATTGAAAGGCGCAACAAGGAGAACGAGGATTAAAAATTGGGGTAAGAGAAGGAAAAAATTAAACACATTTTAAGTTTAACAATTAAATTTATTGATAAAAATCAAAATCAATATTTTGTATTACATCCCTAGTCCTTATTACTACTTCCAGACGGCTCCCCATGAAGCGGGTAAGCTTCTTCGCCATTGTCTGTAGGATTCTTCCCCACTCTTCCACCATCGCAACCTTTAAGTCCCTCAGCGATGCGATTTCTGACTCGAACCCTTTTTTTGAGCTCATCTCACATATCCTCGATTGGATTGAGGTAGGGACTCCGCGCAGGCCAGTCTAATGTAGGTATTCCCACTTCCGCCATTTTTTCATTATTTTCAATTACGTAGGGTCAAACATATAGGGAGGTAAAGGAAACGGAGGTTACCGTGTTACACATCCTTTTCACATTAGTGTTTTATTTATTGTGTTATTTTTTCATCATTCTCAATTACTTATAGTTAAAAATGTTAAAGGTTAAATGAATGAGGAGGGGGGGACTTGAAAAGAAGTTGTTCCGTATATATCGTGTTACAGCTTCTTTTCAGGTTAGTTAGAGTTGAGGAGTTATTCCGTATATATCGTATTATACATCCTTTTTAGATTTATTGGAGTCGGGAAATCTGAAAACTTTGCTATTCTTTCATTATTTTCAGTTACTAGGTGTACAAGTATGAAATGCGGATTTCAGACAACAGATGGTGCACCAATGCAGTTTGTGCTATAAAGATTTGACAATGCGCCATTTTGTTGTGTCATCAACAAGTGTCAGACGAGCACGAGTGATAAATTGGAAAAGTGTGTGCATAGTGTTGTGTTATTGTGTTCAATATGTCGAAATTTATACCGAACAAAGAGCATTCGCGAGCAGCATTAATTTTTTGTTTTCATTTGAAGAAAACTGCTGTTAAATCATACCGATTACTTCGAAAAGCTTATGGTGAACATGCTCCATCGGAAAATACGTGTGAACGATGGTTTCGGGGTTTCAAAAGTGGTGACTTCGATGTTGCAGACAAGGAACGTGGAAAACCGCCAAAAAATACGAAGATGTGGAATTGCAAGCATTGTTGGACGAAGATGATTCGCAAACACAAAAACCACTCGCCGAGGAATTGGGAGTTAGTCAACAAGCTGTTTCCAATCGGCTACGAGAGATGGGAAAGATTCAGAAGACCGGTAGATGGGTACCACATAAGTTGAACGAGAGGCAAATGGAAAAGCGCAAAAACACATGTGACATTTTGCTCGCTCGGTACAAAAGGAAGTCGTTTTTTGCATTGTATAGTTACAGGGGATGAAAAGTGGATTTATTTTGAGAATCCCAAGCGCAAAAAATCACGGGGGACCCAGGCGCACCATCCACATCGACCGTAAGACCGAATCGCTTTGGTAGAAAGACGATGCTCTGTGTTTGGTGGGATCAGAGGGGCGTGGTCTATTATGAGCTGTTAAAACCTGAGGAAACAGTTAATACTAATCGTTACCAACAACAATTGTCCGATTTGAACCGTTCGCTGCTTGAAAAAAGGCCAGAATACCGAAAGAGGCAACACAAAGTCATTTTTCTTCATGACAATGCTCCATCACATACGGCAAAACCAGTTCGCGACACGTTGAAAGCACTCCGCTGGGAAGTTCTATCCCACGCGGCTTACTCACCAGACTTGGCTCCTTCCGAGTACCACTTGTTTGCATCGATGGGTCACGCACTTGCTGAGCAGCGCTTTGGTTCGTACGAAGATGTGGAAAAATGGCTCGTTGAATGGTTAGCAGCAAAAGGGAAGATTTTTACTGATGTGGTATTCACAAATTGTCCGAAAGATGGGGAAAATGTATAACAAGTGATGGAGCATACTTTGAATAAAGCACTTTTTATCATTTCTTCCGAATTTAACATGTTTTTTTTGAAAAAAAAAATCCGCATTTCATACTTGTACACCTGGTAATTATATTCAAACATAAAAAAGGTTAAAAAATCTGGAGAGAAGTTAAAGGGATAACTCCTTATATATTTTGTTGTAAGTCGGGTTTCTTAAAGTCAAGAAATTTGGGTTATTTTTCGTTATTGTTAATTATTTAGAGTAGAGGGTTAAGGGATGGGGAAGGCAGGTATAGGCGTTGCTCCTTATATTTAGTTTTTTACACATCCTCTTCTGGGTTCTTGGATTGTAGGAATCTGAAAATGGCATTATTTCTTTTATTATTTTAAATTTTAAGAAATATTATGGTAAAAATATTAGAATTGATTTCAAAAAATCGTTAGTATTATTTAGTTAAAAATAACAGGTAATGTAATCCTTCTTTTATAAAAATATAATATTTATGATTATTAACTCACAATAATGTTTTAATTCCTTCTTTAAAATATCAGGAAGTAATAATAATAATAATAATAATCTTTATTGTCTAACAGATAAATACATCCATTAACAAGACAATGTGACTAAAGCTAAGTTAAACCTAAACGAGTCTGTTCGGATAAACACATTCCAATATTAAGTTTCAGCTCTAATAATATACGCTACAATAGTTAATAATATTCCCAAGACAACGATCCCGTGCAACCTTAAAAAACTGAGAATATGTTAGATTGGTAATATCAATGCCGTTGCAATTCACATTAAAAATCTTCATAGCTTGAAAAAGGGGGTCTTTTAACTGAAAATTTGAAGCATGGAACGGTAAGTTGAACACGGGATAATGTCTTAACGCACGAGATGGTACGTTAAAGTTTAGTTTTGACAATAAGTAGGGACAGTCGATAGCCGAGTTGCAAATTTTAAACAAAAACAAAACCAGCATAAAATTGCGACGATCGGCCAATGACGATATCTGAAATCTGCGAAGCAGAGTTTCCTGTGGCGAGCCTCGTGGTGGGAAAACACCCTCCATTTTATATACGAGAAATTTTAAAAATTTTCGTTGTACCCCTTCTATTTGGGAAGTGTACTTTGAGTGTATAGGATGCCACACTATTGCTGCGTATTCTAATTTTGATCGAACATATACAAAGTACAGAGATTTAATGGTATCAATGTTTGAGAAATCACGAGAGTTTCTAAATATGAAACCCAGCGTTTGCATTGCGCTCTTGTAAACCTGATTTATGTGTTCCGAAAATGATAGGCGCTCGTCAAAAACTACGCCAAGGTCCCTGATGGATTTTAAATCCTTCAATATCTCAAGATTTTATATAATAGTCAGAATGAGTTAGGGTCTTTTTATTAGCGTACGTCATTTTGTAGCACTTTTCGGCATTTAGAGGTAAGTTGTTAGCTGTGCACCAGTTGCTAACTAGTCGTATATCATCTTGCAGTGCAATGCAATCAGAAACGCAATGTATTTGTCTGAAAATCTTTAAATCATCCGCAAACAATAGAACATTGCTAGAAACATTTATGCCTATATCGTTAATAAACAGAGAGAGTATGAGCGGAGCCAATATACTGCCCTGAGGAGCTCCACTTGTAGCTTTGAATCTGAAGGAGTGATTACCACGAATATCGACATATTGATACCTGTCACTCAAATAGGAGGCAAACAGTCGAATAAGATTGTCATCGAAACCAAGCCACCCCAATTTAAGAAGGAAGACAGAATGATCTACTCGATCGAACGCCTTTGAAAAATCCATATAAATAGCATCAACCTGACCACGAGCATCTAAGATCTGACTTACAAAATGAGTGAAACTGGCCAGATTCGTGATCGTGCTGCGACTTTTATAGAAGCCATGCTGAGATTCAGATACAGAATGTTTTACTTGATTAAACACATCTTCGTGAATCAGCCCCTCTAATGCTTTCGCAAATGGCGATAGCACCGATATGGGCCTATAATTAGAGATGTTATTTCCATTGCCTTTTTTGAAAAGAGGAATTATCCTAGCTTCCTTCCATACCTGAGGAAATGAATGTGTTGTGAGTGCCATGTTATAAATGAAGCTCAATGGCTTCGAGAACGCGGATGCACAGTCCTTGACGATGAAACTGGGAATATTATCCGGACCCATGGACATTTTGTTTTTAGATTTTTTCAAAACCCTACTGACTGCTTCCTCTGATACACAATTAAGAGTTACAGGAGAGCTTATATTAAAATTATTGTTTGGAGGGTGTTGGAAAGCATTACTCTGTGCAGAGTTGTTATAGACCGAAGAAAAAAAATTCGCAAAGAGGTTAGCAATTTCAATAGGATCTGAATAATCTTTTCCCCCCTCAGTAAACAGGGTCGGAAAAGAGCTTGAAGACCTTTTTGATCTAACGAAGGCCCAGAATGTACTGGGATCGCCCTGCAGAGAGTTTTCAACCTTGGACAGATAGTTCTTGTATGCTATGTTTATTCTCCTTTTTATATCCAACCTCAAGTCATGATATTGGTTGCGCCGTAATTCTGTATCAGATATTTTTAGTTTTCTAAAAATTCTATGCTTGCGCTTAATTGATTTAATAATATCCGTTGTAAACCATACTGGAAAGTTTCTTTTATGAATTACCGACGTGGGCACATACAAACCAAATACACTCGCAACTGTTTCATAGAAAAATTTACAGAAAAATTTACAAAAATGTAATGATTATTCTTTAGTGTAGGAAACTCAAATTCTGTATTTATTTTACCAGGAAAGTTGATCAATTTTTTTGTGATTGACATCTTATAATAAATTATCTGCTATTTAAAATATCGACTTATAGATTTAATATAGATTTAATTTTTTAGTGTGAGCAATTGTTTAGTTTATAATTACGTGTTTGCAAGGGAATTTCCGACCAAATAATTTTACTATTTTTTTATTTGCTGTATAGTACTGAATATTCATTGGAAGAAGCATGATATTTTGCTGACTTTTTTCATATCGGTTTTTAGTTTTCCGTACAGAACACTTACGGGATCACTTCGCTCTCTGTCTATCTGTCTGTCACACACGATTTTCTCCGAAACTATTTGACATAGAAAGTTGAAATTTATTACAAATATAGAAGGTTTTCGCCCAATCAGAGCCGTGTAGTTTTGAAAGACTGAAGGGGTTAATTTTGGGGGATGAAATCGGATGTGGAAAGAAAAATTTTATGCGAGGTCATGGAGTTGGGTGTCAAATGAAAGCTAGTGAAAAGACGAGTTCAAAAATATATATAATATAATAATCGCACAAAATTTTCTTTATGTTATTTAAAAAAATTGCTTAAAAATCGCTATCCCCCCTCTCTATCTCTAAGAATACTATTCAAAAAATTTCGAAAAAATTCTGGAGTATTCTCCATAAGGTGTGAATTGAATAAAAATTATCACGAGTGTCTTACCTTTGATAACACAGCCCCTCAAAAAAAAAAAAGTGGGGTATACTTTTGATGCGATATATCAGACCAGTAGTATTTTTGCCCGCTGATCACGAATCTGACGTCAGAATATCGCCATCACATCTCAATTTTTTTCTAACCTCAAAAAAATAGGTAAAAATTAGTAAAAATTAAGAAAAATATACTCCTAAAAAATTGATTCAAGCTTTTTCATGAATCCAAAGATGTATTAATATGTATTCGGACACGCTAAGCTAATATTCATCGGTTGAATTAAGCAATACAGTTCTGTTTTCTTTCTAACCTCAATAAATCAGACAGATATAGTGCTTCTCGAATGCAAAATCGAGTTCAAATTAAAATTCAACCGATTCTTACCAAATTTGGTACACGGGGGTTTTTTGGGTTGCTGATCATGAATCTGAGGTCGGATTTGCAAAATTCAAAATGACGGATCCAAGATGGCGGACAAAATTTTTGAAAACCAACCGATTCCTACCAAATTTGGTATACAGTTGGGGAATCCTCAAACCTGATACTCTTAAACCCTAAACCCTGAAACCTTAGACCCCCACACCCTGTAACCTCAAAAAATAGACCTCAATAACCCTATAACTTTAAAAATGAGACCCAATAAACTCAAAACCAGGACTTTTAAACCATATACTCTCAAATAGTAGACCCTTAAGCCCTAGAATTGCGAAGGTTAGACCCGCGCCTAACTTTCCTTTTTTTGGCTGTATCTTGTTCTCTTTTCCGCGAATGACCTATTCAAAGGCTTTCTGCCCAAACGCTTTTGAGGACTTGTTTCTCTTTTTAGCGACCAGCAATAGTCCGCTAGCATATGGTCATCCCATCGTCCTTGATACCGATTTTCTATGATTTTCAGATCTTGGTGAAAACGTTCCCCTTGCTCCTCACTGTAGTCACCAAGATTATCTGGGAAATCATCGATGTGGGAGTCCAGGAAATGTAATTTTAGATTCATTAAGCAACCTAATGTTTGAAATTTTTTTACCATTTTCTCGACTATTTCTTTGTACTTAGGACTTTTATTATTTCCCAAAAAGTTTGTTGCGACTTCTTTAAAACTAAGCCAAGCAGCTTTTTCAACTTTATTCATTTTAGTAACAAATAATGAATCTTAAAACAATTTTCTTATTTGTGGCCCGTCAAATACGCCTGCCTTAATTTTAGCTTCAGAAAATTTCGGAAATTTTTTATGCAAATATTTGAAACATGGGCCGTTTGTATCTAATGCTCTCGTGAATTGCTTCATAAGTCCAAGCTTAATGTGAAGCGGGGGAATAAGAACTTTTCCTGGATCTACCAATGGTGGAAACAATACATTATTTTCACCAGGAGTGAACGATTCTCTTGTTGGCCAAATTTTTTTCTTATAATGACGTTCCCTGTCTTTGCTATTCCACAGACATTTATAACAGGGATAAAGTGTAAACCCTGACTGTTGGCCAAGCAATATTGTTACAATTTTCAGATCTCCACAAATTTTCCAGTTATGATCAGCATATTTTATTTTTATCAAAAGCTGCTTCATTTTTTCATATTGCTCTTCCATAACTGTGGAATGAGCAATCGGAATGGGAGCGTAAACGTTGGTATTATGCAGCAAAACTGCCTTAATGCTCCGTTTAGAAGAAACAATGAACAGTCTCCATTCTTCAGGATCGTATGAGTTATTTTGAAATTCATCCATTAGACCTTTTACATCGGTACAATATGAAAGTGACAATTCCTCGTCCATTGTGAAATATTTTCGAAATTCTTCATCTCTGTTTCTATAATAAGAAATCGTAGCTTCTGGCTTAAGTAAATGTCTTTTCTTTAAAAAGGAAGCAAGATGCTCTGAACCATCTTTGGATAAGCCTAAATCTCTGACTAGATCACTAAGTTCTGACTGTGATACGAGTATTGGTTCTGGTTTACGGATGTAAGGTAGAAATTCTTTATCTGTGTCACTAGTATATGATAGGTTGTCACTAGAAAATTCATTAGTAACAGTGTTTGAATCTTTTTCGACAGTCTCAATGTTTTCGGCATGAACTGATAAGGTGAAATCATTTGTTTCCATAACATCAGCATCAAGTGGTTCAGGAGGCGGAATTAGTTTAGTTGGTCTTGTTACTGTCGAAACATCGTTATAAGTAATAGTGCCTTTATTTTTTCGGTTATGCCTAGATACAACAGTCATACAAAAGTAGCAATCATTTTCACTGTATGGTCTATTCCATATTGCTGGTCTGGAATATTTAATCGCCTTCTTATTGATGTACAACATTATTTTGCAAGAACTGCAAATGATGTGGGGAACCCAATCTGTATCCTGGTGCTGTATTTCAATGTTAAAACAATCCTTATATAAGGTTTTAATCTTATCCGTTATCGGTGACGCCATTTTACTCAATACGTGTTGACAGCAAATATAACAAAATGAATCACTGTTTTTATCGCACTTATGAAAAGTCCTTGTACCGTGAGACCGTTTTCTTGTAGCATTATACTCTACATGAGCCAAGTCACCCACACATGAAGAGCTACGGTCGCTGGATGACGACGGCTGCGGGCCCGCTTTCCCACCCTGACCAACCGCCGATACTGGGTTTCCGAGTCCCTGCATCGTAATTCTCTTTCTTCTACCTGCCATGACGGCATCTAAGCCGTTATCCAGGGACTCTGCCGGCTAGTGGAGTAACACCGTTGCCCACCGTCACCACGTGGAGGTGCCCTGGATGCAGGTAGAAGAATAAAAATCGACCGATGAATTTCCTCGGCGTTCAAAATGGCGCGAAAACATCTGCCATCTTGAATTTTGCAAATCCAACCTCAGATTCGTGATCAGCGACCCAAAAAATCCCCGTGTACCAAATTTGGTAAGGATCGGTTGAATTTTAATTTGAATTCGTTTTTGCATTCGAGAAGCACTATATCTGTCTGATTTATTGAGGTTAGAAAGAAAACAGAACTGTATGGCTCAATCCAACCGATGAATATTAGCTTAGCTTGTCCGAATACATATTAATACATCTTTGGATTCATGAAAAAGCTTGAATCAATTTTTTAGGAGTATATTTTTCTTAATTTTTACTAATTTTTACCTATTTTTTGAGGTTAGAAAAAAATTGAGATGTGATGGCGATATTCTGACGTCAGATTTGTGATCAGCGGGCAAAAATACTACGGATCTGATATATCGCATCAAAAGTATACCCCACTTTTTTTTTTGTGGGGCTGTGTAATTAATCTGATATATAAAAAACAAAAATTTCAAGGTTTTTAACAAAGATCGGAAACAAACTTTATTGAGATCTTATTTGGGGTGGGTTAATTGCGAGTCCATTTTTTTTTTTTTTAATAGGAAGCGCTTCTAATGCTTTTTTAAACGACAATGTTCATATCTAAAAAATTCAAAATGTCAACTTTAAAATTTTGTCATTTCGAACGGCTTTTTAGTAATTTATATGTTATGCAGTTGAAATTAAAATTTATTATTAACTAATATCTCGTTTAAACGGATATAAATGCCTAATTGTAAGTACAATTAAAAATAAATTGATTTATAGGAATTTGTTTTAAAACAAATAATAAATTTATACGCCATTTGGAGCGAAACGTTACTAAAACATTAAAAGCTATTTAGTACATTGTTATATTTATAGATTTTGTATAAAATATTATATTAAATATTAAATATTATAGAATAAAATAGTTGTATGTCATGGTATAGCCTATTTATTTAATTAAATTCACTTCAACGTAAAAGCTAAGTTTATTTAACTTTGTCCAGGAAAACATAACAAATACAATATTTTTTATTGAAATGATTGTAAAATTGTACATAGCACTACATATAACATCTTCTTCTTCTTGAAGTGCCATTTGCGATACGGGCGTAGGCGCTTTTTCCTGTGGTTGGTGCCTTTTTAAATATTTCCACAGCCAAAGGGAACCTGCAGTTTAATGCCAGTTCCGAGCGGCCAAAGTGAGAAGGCTTTACTAGGCATGATACTACATGTGATTTGCCATTGCCTGCCCAAGAGAGGCAACCGTCACGTTGTGAATTTTTATTTTATTATTATTATTTTATTATAATATTATTTTATTATAATATATAATTACTAGCCGTGCCCGCGGCCCCGCTTGCGTGAACTTGATTCACTATTATCGTCACTGCGTATTCCTTATGCTACCTAACATAACATAGACCATATGTATTTTATAAAAAATTCGTAGATCGGATAAGTGGTTCTTGAGTGCTAAGCGCACTAACGGACAGACAGAAAGACAAAGAGACGTTGTGTTTTATATATGTATTACAGATTTTTTTTGATAAATATTAAGTTAAGATTTAAAGAAAAACACGTAAATCGGATAAGTGATTCTCGAATGATAAGGGCACTAACGGACAACGGACAGGCAGACAGAGAGACGTTGCATTTTATGTATATTGTATTCTATGTGACATGATATTGTTCCATTTTTAACGGTTTAGGTAGCGTATTGCAAGAGAGTGCGCTAGCGGCAAACTTTTTTTAACCACCAATCCGGAGATTTACACGGTCAGCGTAAATCCGCCATTAGGTTCTTCCGACCATAAACTACTTTCGACATCGAGTATCCTACCAATCAGTGACAAAGACGCGCCTAAACCGCGCAAGATTTGGCACTACAAATCTGCTAAATGGGAAGATCTCATGGAATATTTTCGAACTTTCCCTTTGGTTAAACGTTTGTTTTCCATCCGATGACCCATCTGACTGCGCCAAGGAGGTTTCCGATGTTATTTTTTGGCCGGTATGGAGGCTTACATCCCTTTTTTCGAAGAAATGCCCTTCCAACGGCAAGCCTTGGTTTGACCGAAAATGCAAAGAAGCTGTTGCTTCTACACATCTTGCATACCGACATTGGCGTGAAAATCCTAACACCATAAATCATAACACCTTTGTTTGTGCCAGGAACAGTTGCAAAGAAATTATCGACGAAACCAAGGACGCACACAATCAACGGATTAGAACCAAACTTCTCGCTTGTCCCAACAATTCCAAGTCCTTTTGTTCAGTCGCTAAGGCAGTTAGTCAAAATTTCACCAAATACACCATACCACCACTCACACGGCCAGATAATTCTATTGCAAAGACATCTGTTGAGAAAGCGAACTTGTTGGCTGAACTCTTTGCTTCACATTCTACTGTCGATTTCCAAAGAAAAACACCACCTAATATTCCCATAGTGCAGTCAAGGATGCCCCGATATTGTCTTCAGGCAGCGTATCATAAAACGTATTTTAATGAAGCTAGACACCAAAAAGGCTTCTGGCGCTGACGGAATACCTGCCATAGTTCTTAAAAACTGTGCGAGGGAACTAACACCAGTTTTCTGTAGACTTTTCAACCTATCTTACAGAAAGGGAATATTTCCTTCCTGCTGGAAATGTGCCACAGTTCAGCTAATACCTAAAAAAGGCAAGAAGACCTTGCCAAATAACTACCGACCAATCGCACTGCTTTCAATAATATCGAAAGTCATGGAAAAGGCTATCAATCAGCATCTTCTAAAATATCTTGAAGGATTCAACATTATTAGCGATCACCAATATGGCTTTCGTAAAAATAGATCAACAGGAGATCTCCTGACTTATGTAACACATGTTTGGAACAACGTAATTGAACACTTTGGAGAATCTCGAGCGGTTGCTCTTGACATATCCAAGGCATTCGACCGTGTTTGGCACGATGGGCTGTTGACTAAGCTACGTTCTTATGGTATGTCTGAAAAGTTCTGTTTGTGGCTCTCATGTTTCCTCAGAGAGCGTTCTTTGCGAGTGGCAGTCGATGGATTTCTTTCTAACACTTTCACTATCAACTTAACAAAGACATGGAAGAAATTCTATCTTGAGGTGACAGTAACCAAGTGGAATTTAACGCTACAAAAACCCAGGCGGCAGTTTTTTCTAAAAAAGTTAACGTTGCTGAACCCGACATAGTTATGTCGGGGCACTCCATTCCCCTAACATCGTCACTCAAATTGTTGGGCGTAAATTTGAGAGCAAATATGTCCTGGCATGAACCAGAAAGCTTTACACTTCACAACTGTTAATTCTTTACAAAGCTCAAATTCGACCAACTATGGAATACTGCTCCCATGTTTGGGGCTCTGCTCCCAAACATACACTGCATTTGTTGGATTCTATTCAGAGAAGAGCTGTTCGTCTGATTGGAGACCCGGAACTGACAGGTGGCCTTGATTCGCTGGAACATCGAAGAACGGTTGGCGACTTGAGCCTATTCTACAAGTATTTTCATGGAAAGTGTTCGAAGGATGTGGCCCGCTTAATTCCTCTCAGAGCGGTGCATGTTAGAAGTACACGTTACGCTAATACTTCACATCCGTATAAGGTTCAGCTTGTTACTCCTCGTACAACGCTTTTCAAGCAGTCATTTATATGGAGAACATCATCCCTTTGGAATAATTTGTCCAGGACTGTGTTTCCCACCGAGTATAATTTACAGCGATTTAAGAACAACGTGAATCGCTTTCTCCGCACACGTGTCACTCCTGTAGCGCTTTAGGGACTTCCCTGTAGCACGTGTGCTAGACCCATAAAAAAAAAATAAAAAAAAAAAAACTTTTTTCCGACTTGATTCACTGTTATCGTCACTGCTTATTTCTTCTATTACCTAAGATAATAAAATATATCCTATAACCTGGCCAGCACGTAAATCGGATAAGTGGTTCTCGAGTGGTAAACTCACTAACGGACAGACAGAGAGACGTTGCATATATATATATATATATATATATATATATATATATATATATATATATATATATATATATTATATACTTTCTTGCATAATATTGTTCCATATTTAAGAAGTTTATTGCAAGAGAACTCGCTAGCGGCAAACCTTTTCTGACTTGATTCACTATTATCGTCACTGCTTATTATGTTACCTCGGTAATAAAATATATCCTATAACCTGGCCAGGGAACATATAAATGTTTTAAAAAAAAGCACGTAAATCGGATAAGTGATTCTCGAGTGATAAGCGCACAAACGGACAGACAGACAGACAGAGAGACGCTGCATTTTATATATATTATATTCTTTGCTGTATAATATTGTTCCATATTTAGGAAGTTTATTGCAAGAGAACTCGCTAGCGGCAAACCTTTTCTGACTTGATTCACTATTATCGTCACTGCTTATTATGTTACCTAACGTAATAAAATATATCCTATAACCTGGCCAGGGAACATATATATGTTTTAAAAAAAAACACGTAAATCGGATAAGTGGTTCTTGAGTGATAAGCGCACTAACGGACAGACAGACAGACAGATAGAGAGACGTTGCTATATATATATATATATATATATATATATATATATATATATATATATATATATATATATATATATATATATAATATAGAAGATTAGATAACCTGGACAGAGAACAAATGTATGAATTAAAAAAAAAAACACGTAAATCGGATAAGTGGTTCTCGACTGATAAGCGCACTAAGGGGCAGACAGACAGACAAAAAGACATTGCATTTTATATATATTATAGATGATTGATGATAACTTGGCCAGAGAACAAATGTGTGAATTAAAAAAAAAACATGTAAATCGGATAAGTGGTTCTCAAGTCATAGGCGCACCAACAAACAGACGGACACACAGAGAGACGTTGCATTTTATATAATTATATTCTTGGCAACATGACATTGTTCCATATTTAATGGTTTAGGCAGGGGATTGCAAGAGAACGCGCTAGGGGCAAACTTTTTCCGACTTATTTCACTATTATCATCAGTACTTATTTCTTACGTTACCTAACGTAACAAAATAAGTCTATAACCTGGCCAGAGAACATGTGTATTTTATAAACACGTAAATCGGATAAGTGGTTCTCGAGCGATAATCGCACTAACTGACAGAGAGACAGACAGACACATAGACAAAGAGACGCATTTTATATATATTATAGATATACGTATATTATATTCATCTTTTTTCATTATTATTTTCCGAACCGAGATACGAACTCAGGTCGCTGGCGTAGAAAGCAGACACCTTAAACACTACGCTAGGGTCGCCTCTGCATACATATACCCACTAGACAGAATACATCAACCTAATTTTCGAGGACTTAATGCAGAAACCAAGAAGTCCTCAAGAAATTATATATATTTTACATTTTACACATTTTTCAGGAAAAAATGTGTAAAATATAAAACATTAATCTTATTGCCTGCCTCTTAGCTGAAGAGAACTTCTTTGAATTGAGCACAACTAAATGAAATTAGTAGTATTATAACCTAGCAAATGTTTTCTGAGAAAATATGCTAAATCGGAGGGCTCGTCACTAAATTAGATTCACATAAAAAAAAATAAAAGTATATAAAATGAAACGTCTCTTTGTCTGTCTATCTGTCTGTCTGTCTCTCCGTTAGTGCGCTTATCGCTTGAGAACCACTTATTCGATTTACGTGCTTTTTTTTATTAAACATACATATGTTTTCTGGCCAGGTTATAGGATATATTTTATTATGTTAGGTAACACAAGGAATAAGCAGTGACGGTAATAGTGAGTCAAGTCGGAAAAAAGTTTGCCGCTTACTCATTATGTTGCAATACACTGCCTAAACCAATAAATATGGAACAATATCATGTAGCAAAGAATACAAATATATATAAAATGCAACGTCTCTCTGTCTGTATGTCGGTCCATTAGTGCGCTTACGACTTGAGAATCACTTATTCGATTTACATTTTGTTTTTTTTTTTAATTCATACATTTATTCTCTGGCCAAGTTATCTATAATCTTCAATAATATATATAAAATGCAACGTCTCTCTGTCTGTTTTTCCGTTAGTGCACTTATCACTTGAAAAAAACACGTATCCGATTTACGTGTTTTTTTTTTTTTAATTCATCCATTTGTTCTCTGGCCAGGTTATCTATAAGCTTCTATAATATATATTATATATATATATATATATATATATATATATATATATATATATATATATATATATATGTATATATATATATATATATATATATATATATATATATATATATATATATATATATATATATATATATATCTATATATATATAAATATATATATATATATATATATATATATATATATATATATATAAAATGCAACGCCTCTCTGTCTGTCTATCCATTAGTGCGCTTGGCACTCAAGAACCACTTAAAAGATTTACGTGTTTTTTTATAAAATACAAATGTTCTTTGGCCAGGTTATAGAATATATTTTATTACGTTAGGTAACATAAGGAATAAGCTGTGATGATAATAGTGAATCAAATCCACGCGAGCAGAGCCGCGGGCATGGCTATTATAGTATAAATAATAGACGTTGTGTAAACAAAGCAGAATGCAACAGATATTAAATTCTTTATGCGTAGTTTAAGGACTTAAATTCCCAGTTAAAACTTTTGCCAATAAATATTTAATTCATTTATACCAGTTCATGCCCACATATTGAACACCAATATATTTCGCCAACATAAAACCCACAAGGATAAGGAGAGAGTGAGTTATTAAACTTATTTATGATACAATAAGTTGCGGTATTAAAACAACATACTTAACCGTAAAAGAGCTATTAAAATCCCGTTCCTATCAAAATAAAATTAATCATGACTTCTTTAAGTTACCTATAAAGCAAAACAAAACGTGATGCACTTAATCAGTTGTTTCATGCAAAACAACATAAAGCTTTCAGGTTTGATAAGAACGGACTTTCTTGCTAAACAAAAAATATGCTAATGCAAAACTAAAATTACTGGTGTTAATTAATTGATACATATTTTAAATAAGTAAGTTTATATGCAAGTATTAAGATTAATATACATTTAGGCGTTAATCTTCTTCTTAATATGCCCTATCTTCTAAGGACCTTGGCGATCACATTTACTCATCTGATTTTATCTATTGCCGCTATAAACAGTTCAGTAGATTTTGGATTGTTGTAGCTTCTACTTGATGGAAATTCATTATAAATATATAATAAAAGACTGTTTTTAGTCAATTTCCACTGGTTTATTTAAATTGCGATGACGCGTTTCGTTGTCGATGCAGCTTCTTCAGATCTACATTTTACACTGTCAAGTTAGGTTTAATATTCACAGTTTTATATAATTTCTTAATTATAATATTACACCTAATTAAATTACATTGATAGTATTGGAAAATCCACACAGATTTGGAGTTAGGAGAATAAATTCAATAATGGTGAATTGCTTAAATCTACCTGGTCGTTGAGTAAAGTACCTGTAGTCCTTAATCGATTTATTTGCATTGTCTCTAAAAGGTTTAGTTTTAAACCTTTTTGTTGGGTGTGTAATATTTTAACATTCTTGTTAAATGTGTGATTTTCTGTTAAAAGATGATTAGCATATGTTAAATTAGATTTTCTATGGATGAAACTTTTTTCGTGTTCTGTAATTCTTTGTCTAAATGTACGTCCAGTTTGTCCGATGTATGTTTTAGGACATGACCCACATGTTAATTGATAAACCCCTGATTTATTGTCTTTATTGATTTGTGGTTTGTAGTTTTTAAGATATTTCCCTATAGTATTGTTAGTCTTGTAAGCTATGTTGATATTTTTTTGATTTAAAAATTTCCCCAGTTTTTCCGTTGGTTTGCCGAAATAGGTTAAGCATTTAAAAGTGGTATTTCTGTCCTTAAAACGTGAGTATATTTCTGAGATTGCCTTATTTCTAAGTTTTTTCTTAACGATACTATTGATTAAAGTAACCGAATAACCGTTGTTAACGGCTACTTGTTTTATGTAGTTTAACTCTTTAGTAAAATTTTCTTCTGATAAGGGGATATTAGTTAGTCTATGTATAAAACTATGATAAGCGGCAAGTTTATGATGGTTAGGGTGGTGAGAACTATTGTGAATTGTGGTATCTGTATGACAAGGTTTGTGATATATTGAAAATTCATGTTTTTTCATGGCTTTACTGATTGTTAAGTCTAGGAAATTGATTTTCTCTTCGACTTCTTCTTCCATTGCAAAACTGATATTTCTATGTAAAGAATTAATATACTGTAAAAACTGAGTTAATATAACAATATCAGATAATTCTAAATTAGTCTCTTTCCATGTCAAAAACTTATTTCCAAGTGTTCCTCCAGACGAAACAATAATTTTAATAGAAAACCTATTAACAAAAAACAAAGTAAATGAAGTTATAAAAATGGACATAATTAATTTATTAAGAACTTGCCTAAGACAAAATTATTTTTCATTTAACAATACATTCTACAATAGTAAGGAAGGGTTAATTATGGGGAGTCCATTAAGTCCATTACTTGCCGAAATTTTCATGGACAGTATTGAAACAATGATATTTAACAACCATAATAACAATAGTAATAATTGTTTATACTGGTATCGATAAGTAGACGATATAATTGTATGCTTTACAGGTACGGACAGACAATTAACTCACTTTTTACAGTATATTAATTCTTTACATAAAAATATCAGTTTTGCAATGGAAGAAGAAGTCGAAGGGAAAATCAATTTCCTAGACTTAACAATCAGTAAAGCCATGAAAAAACATGAATTTGCAATATATCACAAACCTTGTCATACAGATACCACAATTTACAATAGTTCTCACCACCCTAACCATCATAAACTTGCCGCTTATCGTAGTTTTATACATAGACTAACTAATATCCTCCTGTCAGAAGAAAATTTTACTAAAGAATTAAACTACATAAAACAAGTAGCCGTTAACAACGGTTATCGGTTACTTTAATCAATAGTATCGTTAAGAAAAAACTTAGAAACAAGGCAATCTCAGAAATATACCCACGTTTTAACGACAGAAATACCACTTTTAAATGCTTAACCTATTTCGGCAAACCAACGGAATAACTGAGGAAATTTTTAAATCAAAAAAATATCAAAAACTACAAACCACAAATCAATAAAGACAATAAATCAGGGTTTTATCAATTAACATGTGGGTCATGTCCTAAAACATACATCGGACAAACTGGACGTACATTTAGACAAAGAATTACAGAACACGAAAAAAGTTTCATCCATAGAAAATCTAATTCAACATATGCTTTTAACAGAAAATCACACATTTAACAAGAATTTCAAAAATTTTACACACCCAACAAAAAAGTTTAAAACTAAACCTTTTAGAGACAATGCAAATAAATCGATTAAGGACTACAGGTACTTTACTCAACGACCAGGTAGATTTAAGCAATTTACCATTATTGAATTTATTTTCCTAACTCCAAATCTGTGTGGATTTTCCAATACTATCAATGTAATTTAATTAGGTGTAATATTATAATTAAGAAATTATATAAAACTGTGAATATTAAACCTAACTTGACAGTGTAAAATGTAGATCTGAAGAAGCTGCATCGACAACGAAACACGTCATCGCAATTTAAATAAACCAGTGGAAATTGACTAAAAACAGTCTTTTATTATATAGTTCAGTAGATGTCATGTTTGTCCACTGTCGCAAGTTTTTCAACCAGGAGTTGCGGCTTCTTCCTGGACCTCGATTACCGATTCAATTATAAGTTGCAGGAGCTCATGCTTTTGGCTTCTCATAATATGGCCAAAGTAAGTGCTTTTTCTTTCTTTAACAGTTGGAATCAACTCTCGTTCTTTTCCCATCGGATCAAGTATTTCCACGTTTGCCGTATGCGCTGTCCAAAGAACACGCAGCATTCGACGATAGCACCACATCTTGAATGATTCCATTCTTTGTTGTAGTGTCTCTGTGATACCGTATAACATGACCGAGAACACTTAGCGTCTTAGTACTCTTGTGCAGAATCCAGTACGTTTTAAGTTTAGTTGGCAGTTGCAGATTATGCTGCAAATTTTATTAAAGAGCTTTGTGCTTTTTCAATTCTTAAGCGTATTTCATTAGGATGGTCCCAATCTTCACTAATTACGCTTCCTAAATACGTTATTTTTGTTACCCTTTCAAGTGTTTTATACTTCGGTAATAAATTTTTTTATTTTAAAGGCAAACGACGTACGGAACACTTATTGCGCAAGTTCAACTTGCACTTGACCGGTTATTAATGTTCCGTACGGAACACTTATAAGATGACTTCGGTGTTTGTCTGTCTGTCCGTCTGTCTGTCACACCCGATTTTCTCTGAAACTATTTCTCATAGAAAGTTGAAATTTGGTAATAATGTAAGAATTGATAGCCTCATCAGAGCTGTGTAGTTTTGAAAGTTAAATTTTGACTTAAAGGGTTAGTTTTGGGGGGTGAAATCGGAAGCGTAAAAAAAAATTTTACTAGGTCTTCAAGTGTGGTGTCAAATGAAAGCTTATGAAAACACGAGTAAAAATATATATATATATATATATATATATATATATATATATATATATATATATATAATGTAATACTTGCGCACACTTTTCTTTGTATTATTTTTAAAAAATAGCGAAAAATCGCTTTCCCCCCACCTTATCTCGAAAAGTCCTGATCAAAAAATTTTGAAAAAATTCTGGAATATTCTCCACGGGGTGTAGATTGAACGAAAATTATCACGAGTGCATTACCTTTAATAATTTATCTGGTATATAAAAAAAAAATTCAAGGTCATCAGTTTTCAGTAAAGATTGGAAACAAACTTTGTTGAAAACTCATTTGGGGTATGTTTTGTGAAGTCCTGATTATTTTATACCACCGTAACAAAATTTTTTATTTTAAAAGCAATCAACGTATCGAACACTTATTGCGCAAGTTCAACTTGCACTTGACCGGTTATTTTATGTTAGTATTAGTATCAGTTTTATCGAAATTGAATTGAATACATTGAACCATATATGCCTGAGAGGAGGATCCCTCAAAAATTCGCGCTACCTGGGGTGAAGTGTAGGCAGTCTGTTTATCACTCTGTAAGCATGTATGGCTGCAGCGAGTCAGCTTCCGATGGAGCTCCAAGTATGAGGTGTGCGTTAAATCTTACCATTATTGGCCGTCACTACTGGCTTAAGTTCTAGAAAATTGTGTTCTCTTGTTTGTCCATCCTAACCCGACCGATAAGCAGTGATACGGCGAAACACGTCTCGGGACGGTGTACAAGTATGAAATGCGGATTTTTTTTCTAAAAAGACATGTTAAATTCGGAAGAATGATAAAAAGTGCTTTATTCAAAGTATGCTCCATCCCTTGTTATACATTTTTCCCATCTTTCGGGCAATTTGTGAATACCACGCCAGTAAAAATCTTCCCGTTTTGCTGCGAACCATTCATCGAGCCATTTTTTCACATCTTCGTACGAACCAAAGCGCTGCTCAGCAAGTGCGTGACCTATCGATGCAAACAAATGGTAATCGGAAGGAGTCAAGTCTGGTGAGTAAGCCGCATGGGCTAGAACTTCCCAGCTGAGTGCTTCCAACGTGTCGCGAACTGATTTTGCTGTATGTGATGGACCATTGTCATGAAGAAAAATGACTTTGTGTTGCCTCTTTCGGTATTCTAATCTTTTTTCAAGCAGCGAACGGTTCAAATCGGTCAATTGTTGTTGGTAACGTTTAGTATTAACCGTTTCCCCAGGTTTTAACAGCTCATAATAGACCACGCCTCTCTGGTCACACCAGACACACAGCATCGTCTTTCTGCGGTCGATGTGGATGGTGCGCCTGGGTCTACCCATGATTTTTTGCGCTTGGGATTCTCAAAATAAATCCATTTTTCATCTCCTGTAACTATACGATGCAAAAACGACTTTGTACTCCTTTGTACCGAGCGAGCAAAATGTCACACGTGTTTTTGCGCTTTTCCATTTGCCTATCGTTCAACTCATGTGGTACCCATCTACCGGTCTTCTGAATCTTTCCCAACTCTCGTAGCCGATTGGAAACACCTTGAAAAAGAAACGCCCAATTGCTCGGCGAGTTGTTTTTGTGTTTGCGAATCATCTTCGTCCAACACCAACGTGCAATTCCAGATCTTCGTATTTTTTGGCGGTTTTCCACGTTCCTTGTCTGCAACATCGAAGTCACCACTTTTGAAACGCCGAAAACCATCGTTCATACGTATCTTGCGATGGAGCATGTTCACCATAAGCTTCTCGAAGTAATCGGTATGATTCAACAGCAGTTTTCTTCAAATGAAAACAAAAAATTAATGCTGTCCTCGAATGCTCTCTGTTCGGTATAAATTTCGATATATTGAACACAACACAACACTATGCACACACTTTTTCAATTTATCACTCGTGCGCGTCTGACACTTGTTGATGACACAACAAAATGGCGCAGTGTCAAATCTTTATAGCACAAACTGCATTGGTGCACCATCTGTTGTCTGAAATCCGCATTTCATACTTGTACACCTGGTAAATTAAACTATATATATATATATATATATATATATATATATATATATATATATATATATATATATATATATATATATATATATATAAATATTTGTTACAAAAGAGGTTTTCACGGATGGTCGAATGTAATACAATAAAATTCCGTGTTTCAATCCGTTCGTCTAACAAAGAATTTGCACGACGTTGCGGCAAAAACTCGTTAGTTAGCTTTGAGCGGCAGCAGCAGCAAGATCACAGTATCGAGTAGCAGCAGCAGCAGGAGCACTTGAAAATGCCAAATGAAATGTTAGCGCAACGTCATGCAAATTCACAAAACGAATTGAAATCCGGAATTTATATATATATATATATATATATATATATATATATATATATATAAATATATATATATATATATATATATATATATATATATATATATATGTATATATGTATATATGTATATATATATATATATATATATATATATATATATATATATATATATTTATATATATATATATATATATATATATATATATATATATATATATATATATATATACTCCGATCAATGATTCTTTGCATGCCCGTCATAAATATCTGAATATAGTGTATATTCTTCTTCTTGTCAACATGTTAAGTATATTTAAAAACTTAGATCTTCTATCATCTGAAGTTATTTACGACATTCGCTTTATTATCTGTCTCGGTTATTTGTACATATACAAGAAAGACAGCGAACAACCTGGAGTTTGAGTATAGCTTCATGTTTTAGAAGCCAATACCGCCGAGTTTATAGGCAATAAAAATAATCGATAATTCTTAGACGATATCCTTCACAAGTAAGAACCAGGATGTTTTACACATCATACATATTTAATATATCTGTAGTTTTCGTTAATTACCAAACCGGATGAAAAATTTTAAATTATATTTTGACTTTTGAAATTGTCATTTAAAATTCAGACTGCCGACGCTGAATTGACAGCCGATTGATTCGTATGAATATTCTTGACGTCGCGTTGATCACATGACTGCAAAGATCCATTGATCAGACTTTATATATATATATATATATATATATATATATATATATATATATATATATATATACAATACAATACAATATTTATTTCAATAAGTTTTTTACATTACATTACAATACATAAAGTTAATATAAGTCAGGTGATTACACATCATATCCTTATTGTCTACTACTTCACCAGACCATTCATTGGCCTGTATTCGAAGTCTTTCATTCCTTAACCTGTATGGTAGTAAAGCTATGTTCCAGAAGTTAAATATTCGTTTTAATATATATTTTACAAGTGAAAAGAACACATTCGATTATAAGAAGTATTCTATTATATAAGAAGGAGCACATGAGGGGAAACCACGAAAACCTATGGAGCAGGGTTGCGGCCTGGAGAAGCAAAAGAAATCAAAAATTAGAATATATATATATAATTATATATATATATATATATATATATATATATATACATATATATATATATATATATATATATATATATATATATATATATATATATATATGTATAAGAATAGAAAAGAAAATGCAATATGACATATAAGAATGGAAAATAGGTTGAGTTTCATTAACTTTTAAAAGTGTCATAGTTGTGAATGATACAATTTTTTATTTCGAAATTTAACCGCCCATTGTAATCATTTTTTTCATTTTTTTGCCGCAAGGTTTAAAGGCAGCATTCCTAAAAACTACATACAAATATATATATATATATATATATATATATATATATATATATATATATATATATATATTTGTATGTATATATCAAAACCTCAAGCATCAAGAAGTTTTTAAATTAAGGATTTTCTGTACATTTGATTACTCTGTTCTCCATTAAGAAACATATGATCTGAAAGTGTTGGAGAAAACTTATTAATATTTGTATGGAAGGGATTCCAACATTCACATAATAAGCCTTGAACACAACCATCATAATCGCAATATAATCACGCATTATATATTCATATGAAGCACTTAGTTAACTGTCATCTCATATCATTATAAGCCTCCGCGGTATGTATATATGTACATATTACAGGCTGGAGTCATTGCTTAAATATGCTAAAGACCTTGTTAACGTTAAATACATCAATCACGGCTAGAGGGTAATATTACACGCAATTACGCACCACTAGTTAATTATATATATTAATTATTATATTATGGCATAATTGTCAACAAGGGAGGTTGTCTCATGACGAGAATGTGTGTAATTGAATCGATATCGAGTTAAAAAAAATTTATACTGAAAATGATAATAATAGAACAAAAACATGTGACGATTACACAAAAACAAAAGGCAGAAAGACTTTTAATTAATTTCCATGTTGAGACGCCCTCGAGCAGTATAGATGCAAAGGTAGGTAGGTTCAACAGAGCCTTTGTCGCCTAGTTAGATTCTGCGCTTTAACCACCTGTAATGCCAAGGCATCTTAAGCTGTATATTTCCAATAAAATGTTTCGGCCCGCAGTCCTCAAGAGCAATTAAAGGCTCACCTACATGCCCACGGAGTATTCGTAGCCGCCCTCTTTACTTTACGCACCACATGTTCTTCCGAAGTCAATTTCTTGTCCATGTTTAGATTTAGATATTTAACTGACTCTTTGTAATGCAAGACATTGCCTAGAAGTGTAATTTTCAACACTCTGGTAACTCTCCGTAAAAAAGACCAGGTAAGTGAATCAGATTACAGTCCTCACCCTCAAAAGAATATATTCAAAAACTTGTAAAACGATGAGAGACAGTTATAGAAAATGATGAGTATAGCCTGTCTCAAAATATAAAATCCTGATTTTTGCCGTTTTAAATGGGCAGTATAAAAATTCTGACCTCTTGTTTATGATAGGTTGCAGAGATGGACCTAAGAATTGTATTCATTAATTCAAATAAATAAAATTATAAGTGTTTTTGGAGATGTTTATTTATAGATGCATATATAAATAAAAAATATATTTTAACTTAAGCCTAATTCGGTTTCACCATCACTGTCATCAGCTGATTTATATTATTTACATAAATATATGAATCTTCAACTTTAACAACGTGCTGAATGGAATTCTTCCAGCTTTCACAAGGTATATCATTTAAAACTTTTTTTACTAATTCAACCACTGACACGCACAAAGTAGGAGAAACATTTTGTGCCCTTATTTTTGATTTAACTTGATGCCAAATATGTTCAGTTGGATTAAACACACAATAATACGGAGAAAGCCGCAAAACATTGTGACTCATTTTCTCAGCCATACTGTCACAAACATATTTCTTTTTCAATTTATAGTCTTTCAAAACTTCCAAAAGATCATTTTTTTTATAACTAAGGTCAAAATAAATGTCATTTTCTAACATATATTCCAGTATTTCCGATTTGGTAGTCGACTGTGGTACCTTGCATTGTCCATAACTATAACACTCTGTTCGGGAACATTTGGCAAAAGGGAATTTTTAAACCAATTTTCAAAAAGTTCTGCGGTGTGTCTTCGAGATAGTCCAAACTAGAATCTTTTATGTATTTGCAGATAATAGTAGACAATTTGAAACCCAGCCCTTTTCAGATCCACCATGCAGAATGGTTATTCGTTTACCTTTATTTGAAGGTGCGTTAGACATTTTGTACTGCTGTCAACCCACCCTTTTTGCACAGTGTCATGGGTATCGAACCATGTGTCGTCAAGGTAAATTATTGGCCAATTCTCCGATCGATACTTTTTAATTTCTTGTAAGTAAGAATATCGCAAGATTCGTAATCTTTGTGACTCCATCACTACTTGCCTTTTGTTGATTTTTCCGAACGTGAATCCCATTCTCCAGAATTTTGTGAAGGGTTGATCGGCCACAATGTATATTGGTCCCGTCCTGCACCAGTCTTAATTTTATTTTGTCTAGTGTCGGCACCAACTGCTCTTCATACATAGAATATATTTTTCTCCTGATGACGTCTTTTTCACAATCGTCTACATGATGCGTTTGAAAAGCTTTCCGTTTTTTCCTGTTCCTGAGTGATGGTTTTCCTACAATACCCTTAATCGTAGAAACTGAGGTTTTTGTTAGTTCACTGGTTTCTTGCAAAGCACTTTGTTTATTCAAATTTCTTTTTGCCAAACTGTCGTAAACATTTTTCACTATTTGTCAAGTGATAAATGTTTTCTCTCGCGATAGCCACTATTGCAATTTTCCCACGGACGCCACACAATTAAAATAGAACGGTGACATTGTAAGTTGTAAGTAAAACTAAAAATAAAAATAATAACAAGTATCTTTTGAATCTTAATGGGAATCTGTGGTCATTAGGCCTATATTATCAAATACTTAAAGGGCTCCAAACCGGGTTGCCAGATAGTAAATATATTAGTAAAAATAGATCCAATATGACTGCAGGTGGAAGTGAGGGCGGTATACAAAGCAGGTAAAATAAAAATACGTCTATCGTAATACCTGGCAACTATGCACAAAACCCTAATAGGGTCGTTTATCGCCCCATTGAAAAAGCAAAAAGGCAAGATCTTATATCTTGGGATTTACTTTACATTATTGATTAATAAATACTATTTTTCATGAAAATGTGTTGCATCTAATTTGGTTTTTAATCGAGGACGAACTTTTGTAATCACCCAATACTTCGGTCCTACTAATTGTACGAAAATTTAAATATTAAAGTAAGGTAAACTATTAGTTTGTATAAGAAACTTACCAGTGTTTGCGTTTTATTCTTCAACAAATCAATAAGGATATAACAAATATTACAGCTTAAACGTTTTCAATTTCTAGCATTACTATAATCTCCCTCTGCAGCACTATTTTAAGTCTTCTTCATAAATTACCAGAGAAGTTCCTATGAAATTGTTTTTACCGTTATTGTAGCGGTTAAAGTATTACGAGAGTGGATTGATAAGTCTGATAAATTTCTACGAAAATGGCGGCAAATTTTCAAGCGGCATAACTGTTGGTAGGCGTAATTCTTGTAATGGTTAAGTTCCATAGATATATTAAAATAGAGGAGGTAAGTTCTCAGAAGAAGCGTGGCACTCATAGAAAGAGAAAGAAATAACACAAATTTTCCAACGTGGTTCTCTGCAGACTTACAAACACTGGTTATGCAAAAGAAAATTGCGCACAAAAAGTATAAACAAAACGGTTTATTCACCTCATACCAAGAGTTTTCTTTATTGCGTGATAGATGTAAACGTCTTCAACCGGCTTGCTATAAAGAATATTTGTATAGAGTTGACAATGACTTAAGAGTCAACCTGCGTTTTTTTGGAGATACGTTAACAACTCCAGAAGGTGTACTTCTTATCCACATAGCATGTTTTTGATGGATTCACTTGCTAATGATGGCAATGGCATCGTGGATTTGTTCGCGCGTCATTTTTCGGCTAGTTATGTGAGAGAGAACTGTGATTATTCAGCCTGTAATATTGATAACGTACTGGACGGGAACGTTGTGAGGGTCTCATTGGCCGAAGTATTTGAAGACATTAATCAGCTTAAGATGAGTTATTCTCATGGCCCAAATCGGATTCTATCAGCATTCCTGAGACAATGTGTGTTTTCCCTGAGCAGACCACTACACTATATCTTTTGTTTGTCGTTGGACTCCTACGTTTTTCCGCAATATTAAAAGACTAGCTTTTTGACACCCATTTATAAATCGGGAAATCGTGAAGATATAACCAGTTACAGGGTATTTGTATTCAGTCGGCTATACCGAAGCTCTTTGATAAGCTTGTCGCGGATCAACTTTCATGGATTTGTAGGAACTTTGTGAGATACGAGCAGCACGGCCTTTCTCGGGGAAGATCCACAGTCACAAACTTACTAAGTTACGAGCAGTATCTGTTGGGCGCGTTTGAGAGAGGTATGCAGGTTGATGCTGTATACACTGATTTCTCGAAGGCGTTTGACAGGGTTAATCATGAGCTTCTGGTGGGAAAGCTTCGAGCCCTGGGATTCGGCACGAGCGTGACTAGGTGGATCAAGAGTTTTTTGACTGAACGTAGCCAGTGTATACGTATATTAGATCATATTTCAAGAAAAATATTGGTATGTTCAGGTGTCCCGCAGGGTTCACACTGTGGGCCTCTCCTTTTTAATTTGCTCATTAATGATATTGGTGAGATGTTCAACCATTCTGAATATCTTTTATTTGCGGATGACCTCAAATTGTACAGAGGAATAGAAAGTGTAAACGATGTTACGCGTCTTCAGGAAGATCTGAATCGACTCTATCACTGGTCAGAAAGAAATGGCTTAAGTCTAAATGTTAAAAAGTCTTTTTACATTTTCTTTGGTAGGAAGCGGAATATTGAGCGTCATTGGTATAGTTTGAACGGCGCCCTGCTTGAGTGGGTGTCGGAGATTCGTGACTTGGGTGTGCTTTTGTACAGTCAACTTAATCTTCATGGCCATATTAATAATATTCTGAGATTGGGGGGGATTGGGGGCAGTGTACTGCTCAGTATTCCATTTCACAGTGCAGTGCAAAGTTTCAAACAGATGCATGGCGCAGTTGTATCGTGCAATGTTAAAACATTTTTATGTATGGACTATTGCTCAAATAAACACTGAAGTGAAGGAAGTTTATGGATACTATGCACCAGCACTTAAGACTATTTATTATTGAATAAATGAATCCTTATATAAATGAGTGAGCAATGGGTTTTGTGATTTTTTTTGTTTGTTGACTCCAAGCCAAAAACGCAGTAGGAAGAACATTTGGAAATCGTGTTTAGAAAAGTTGCAGCTCAATTCGAACGACTGGCTGGTGTCATTTTGTGACGGTAGTCGAAACGTGGATTCACTATTAAATCCCGTGATGGCAACTGTTTTTAGGACTCACACTTCAGAAAGACAATGCGCATCCTCAAATGCCGACCGTTGCAATGGCGTGCACGAGCTGTTCTTCGAAATAGTTCCTTATCCACTCTATCAACAAGATTTCTCCTCAAGTCACTTTTTTTGTTCCCCAACCCCAAAAAGTTGACTGGAGGAAGAAATTTTCGTCAAATAAACTGTGACGTAAACAGGTCGAATTATATATTTTTTTTCTGACGGAATAAAAAATCGAAATCTCAATGGATGGAAAGTATTGAACTCAATGGCAATTAGGTTAAGAAATAAATGTTTATTTTTGCAAAAAAAAATGTTATTTATCTTGTTTTTTTTACAAGACTTATCAATCTGCCATCGAATATGTTGTAAGAAAAACATGAAAAACAGGCTAACTGTACTAGAGGATTGTCAAATATTAACTATGTTTGTTGATAATTAGAAATATTGCATAATTTTCTTATTAACCAACTATCGATTCGCATATTTTTCTGACTATTGACTCAGTAATTTTTCAAGGACTTATCAGGGCTAATGTTACGGAAATATTCCTAAAGGAGAAAAGAGTTTAAAGGTTTAATGAAAAATTAAAATAATTTTTCGTAAACCAACATTCTTCAAGTATTAGAATTAATATTCAATAAATACGAAGATGGATTGAAAAGTTCGCAGCCTAGTCAAGAAAACAAAATAAACTACGTACAAAAATAGTTTTATTTTTCGACGTAATCTCCACTTCGCTCTATGCACTTCTTGCACCTGTTTTCCAAAGCTTCCACACCTAATTGAAAAAAAGATTCCTCAAGGACTTCAAAATATTGGTTAAATGCAGCTTCGACTTCTTCATTGATCAAAATTTCTGGCCACCGAGGTGTTTTTTTAGATTTGAAAACAGATGAAAGTCTGAAGGTGCCAAATTAGGAGAATAAGCCGGGTGGGGCAGCAATTCGAAACCACAATCACGAATTTGAGCCATAGACTCAACAGACATATAAACGCGACCGTTGTCCTGATAGAAAAAAACTTTATTTCTCAGTAATCCTGGGCGTTTCTCTTGACGTAAAAGACGCAAAAGGGTGCAATAGTAAGTCGAGTTTATTGTTTTGCTTTTCGGAAGGTAGTCCACCATAATAATACCTTTAGCATCCCAAAAAACTGACGCCATCACTTTTCCAGCCGACAGAATTGCCTTCGCTTTCTTTGGGGTCGATTCACCAGAGTTTTTTCACTGCTTGAATTGCTGTTTTAACTCTGGAGTATAATGGTGAACCCAGCTTTCGTCCATTGTCACAAAACTGTTAAGAAAATCTTGCGAATCAGCCTTAAACATCTCCAAACAGTCTCGAGAAATCGTGATTCAAATTCGGTTTTGTTGAACTGAAAGCAATCCAGGGACCCACCTAGCGGAAACCTTAGAAAATCTGAGTTCGTTGGCAATGATGTTTTGTGTTTGTTCATACGAGATGCGTATAGTGTGTTTAATCTCCCGATAGTTAATCTACGGTCTGTCAATATGAGATCACACACTTTGCCGATGTTTTCTTCAGCCGTAGACGCGTGAGCCGGCCGGAGCAAGGGTCATCTTCGATGCTCTCTCGTCCACGTTTAAATTCTGCAATCCATTTTTTCACAGTGGTATATGACGGAGCAAATTCCCCTAGTGTTGTTTTCATATCATCGTGGATCTCCTTTTGGTGTTAATGTTTTTTTAAACAGGTTTTCCAAAAACGCTGCACTTGGTCTCACTAAACTTGTTCTAACCTAAAAACTACAAATTCCACAAGAACATTTTACACTGTGACAACAAAAGAAAATATGAACTTACTGAGGGTACTATAATAACAATAGTATAATTATTTTTTGGTGAGGCTGCGAACTTTTCAATCCATCCTCGTATATGCTAGTCCCTCAAAATTGCAATTTCATAATATGGAAGAAACCATAAAAAACTACGAAGAAACTTCAAGCAGCTGTCAACGAATTAATGTTATATGATAAGTGATAGCGGGTGAAAATTAATAATAATTAATTCAACTTAGTCCAACATAGTGTTCGTGGAAAGTGTTTTATGTTATTAAAAACCATTGAAATATCCTTTAATACGTATAGCTGAGGCAAATACCGTAAAATTTTCATGATTTTATGGGAATTTTTGGATACAGCTAGGAAATCGATTTAACTTCGTTAAATTAGTGCCAACATAATGTAAACGAGTTTTCTCGGCCTATTTTTTTTATGGGTCTGGCACATGTGCTAGAGGGAAGTCCCTAAAGTGCTCCAGGAGCGACACGTGTGCGGAAAAAGCAATTCACGTAGTTTTTGAATCGCTGTAAATTGTACTGGGTGGGAAACACGGCGCTGGGCAAATTATTCCAAAGGGAGGATATTCTCCATATATAAGACTGCTTGAAAAGCATTTTACGCGGAGGAACAAGCTGAACCTCATACGGATGTGAAGTATTAGCGCGACGTGTATTTCTAACATGTACCGCTCTGGGAGGAATTAAGCGGGGCTACATCCTTCGAACACTTTCCATGAAAATAATTGTAGAACAGACTCGAGTCGCCAACCGTTCTTCGATGTTGCAGGGAATCAAGGCTGCCGGTCAGTTCTGGGTCTCCAATCAGACGAACAGCTCTTCTCTGGAGAAAATCCAACAAATGCAGTGTATGTTTGGGAGCGGAGCCCCAAGCATGGGAGCAGTATTCCATAGTCTGTCGAATTTGAGCTTTGTAGAGAATTAGCAGTTGTTCTGGAGTATAAAGCCTTCTGGTTCGAAATAATATTCCCAACTTTTGAGGAGCTCTCCTTGCTATGCCTGCAACATGTTTATGCCAGGACATATTTGCTCCCAAATTAACGCCCAACGAATTGAGTGACGATGCTAGGGGAATGGAGTACCCCGACATAATTATGTCGGGTTCAGCAACGTTAACTTTTTAGAAAAAACTGCCGCCTGGGTTTTTGTAGCTTTAAATTCCACTTGGTTACTGTCACTCCAAGATAGAATTTCTTCCAGATCCTTGTTAAGTTGAACGACCTTCCGCTGTTTGCAGTTATTCGCCTGAGCAGCCGATGTCCGAGCGTTCAAAGCGAATGAAGAGATAAGCGTACTGTCATCTGCAAAGCTGTAGATTGGATTTCCGGTCTTTTTCAGCAGATCGTTAATGTAAATGAGAAAGTAGGAGACAGTATGGAGCCTTGGAGCACACCGGCGTGTTTTGACTCTCTCGGCACTCGGCCTAATTTTGACTGCAAGACCACTCTTCTTCTATTTTAGTACATTTTTAACCCTCTTGAAGAGCACAATATTTCGCACATTTAAAAAAAAAGTTTCCTACAACCTTTTGCCCACAAGAAGAATCCATAATAAGATTTGGACCAAAATGCGACCTTTGACCAATCTTCTTAATATTTTTAGCTTTCCGTACGGAACACTTATAAGATCACTTCGGTGTCCGTCTGTCTGTCAGATCCGGTTTTCTCCGAAACTATTTAACATAGAAAGTTGAAATTTGGCACTAACATAAGAATTGATGTCCTCATCAGAGCCGTTTAGTTTTAAAACTTAAATTTTTACTTAAGGGGTTAGTTTTGGGGAGTAAAATCGGAAGTGAAAATTTTTTTTAACAGGTCATCGAGCGGGGTGTCAAATGAAAGCTTGTAAAAAGATGAGTTCAAAAATATATATAATGTCATACTTGCGCACAATTGTATTATTTTTAAAAAATTGCGAAAAATCACTGTGCTTATCCCTATCTCGAGAAGTACTGATCAAAAAATTTTGAAAAAATTCTGGCATATTCTCTACATGATGTAGATCGAACGAAAATTATCACGATTGCAGTATCTTTAATAATTTAAATCATCACTAAAGATCGGAAAAAAACTTTGTTGAAAATTCATTTGGGGTATGTTTTGTGAAGTCACTAATCATTTTCTACTTCCGTAATGAAAATTTTTATTTTAAAAACAATCGATGTACGGAACACTAATTGCGCAATTCCAACTTGCACTTGACCGGTTATTTAATAAAATTTGGCACACTTTTTTGTCAATATAGAAGCTATATTTTCCAACAATTTGAAGCCCAATTGAACGGAAATTACCCGTAAAAAAAGATTTTTCAATTTGCAGTAATACTTTTTTAGGTTATTTACTTAATATTTTTAAGGCAATCTACGTAGTTTTTTAGGCAATTTTATGACAAGTTAAATAAAGTTTTTTCTGTCGCACAACAACGAACATAAGCTGAATTATTTAACAAATAGTGAGCCGAAAGCGTTAAAATATAAAATAACCGGTCAAGTGCAAATTAAACTTGCGCAATTAGTGTTCCGTACGTTGATTGCTTCTGAAATAAAAATTTTTGTAACGCAGGTATAAAATGATCAGTGACTTCACAAAACACACCCCAAATGAGTTTTCAACAAAGTTTGTTTCCGATCTTTACTGAAAACTGATGACCTTGAAATTTTTTGTTTTTTTTCATATACCAGATAAATTATTAAAGGCAATGCACTCGTAATAATTTTCGTTCAAACTACATCCCGTGGAAAATATTCCAAAATTTTTTCAAAATTTTTCGATCAGTACTTTTCGAGTTAAGGGGGGAACAGCGATTTTTCGCGATTTTTTAATAATAATACAAAGAAAAGTGTGCGCAATTATTACATTATGCCAGGTGTACAAGTATGAAATGCGGATTTTTTTTCTAAAGAAACATGTTAAATTCGGAAGAATGATAAAAAGTGCTTTATTCAAAGTTTGCTCCATCGCTTGTTATACATTTTTTCCATCTTTCGGGCAATTTGTGAATACCACGCCAGTAAAAATCTTCCCCTTTTGCTACAAACCATTCATCGAGCCATTTTTTTACATCTTCGTACGAACGAAAGCGCTGCTCAGCAAGTCCGTGACCCATCGATGCAAACAAGTGGTAATCGGATTGAGCCAAGTCTGGCGAGTAAGCCGCATGGGGTAGAACTTCCCAGCTGAGTGCTTCCAACGTGTCGCGAAATGGTTTTGTCGCATGTGATTTAGCATTGCCATGAAAAAAACTGTTGTGTTGCCTCTTTCGGTATTCTGGCCTTTTTCAAGCAGCGAACGCACAGTGTGTCGACTAGTACAAGTTAGCTGGACAAAATTATTTTTTCACTTATTTCAATTGTTTATGTATATTCTAGGCATATTAAGTTATTTTAAGAAAAAATTCATCGCGTTGGTTTTTTTTATGGGCGTGGCTAATTTTTTCCCCTAAATTAGTCAGCTACGCAGACATATTTAACGATAACTCGGGAACAACTTGTCAGATTTTTATAAATAAAACATTAAAAAATGCGTAACAAAATTTTATTAAAGTTGATTGAATATTATTTTCTATCTGTTATCGTTTTGGAGTTATTTAGAAATTAATGGAGAGAAGAAAATTTTTTCGTGTAAAATTCATTATTTTTTTCGGTAAAAAAGCGCAATAACAAAAGAAAAACAAAATATTATACATTTTTCTGACAGCTGCGTATCTGGAAAATAAAATAAGGTATTAATCATGAAAATTGGTTAATAAATGTGGGTTTTATTCACAATTTACCGCAGGTACTCAATATCGATAAAATTTGTGTAATACAGCCACCCTTGCATATCGCGGTAGGATTGCATCAGCTTAGCAGGTAGATAACGGAACTAAAGGGCAAGGGTATTTTGTATGGTTATTAGAATTAAAAAATTATAATACAGTGTCTTTCATTTAGCTGCATTTCGCTTACCTGTATTTTTTGTCCAGCTGCACAAAACATTGTATAACAAAAACAAAATATTCTGCATATGTGCACGAATTTTTCTAGAAACTTGAATGTGCAACTAAATGAAAGACACTGTATTATTATTTTTAATAATAACCAGATGAAAAATCATTTATTGCATTTGTCAATTAAAAATAAAACAATTAATCCATATTACTTAGTTTTATTGACACAAAAAGGATAAACTCAAATAATACCTGCCTTTCAGGTAGGTAACTTGTGCATTATACATACATAAGTAGTTGGTATTTTAAAATGTTTTTGATTTTTTTAAGGTACATATTTCTTGCTGTTCGGTTCAAAAAAAAATTGTTTTTGAAAATTCCAGTCAAAAATTGTTTTTTGTTTAATTTTAAAATAAATGTTATAAATGCTCTGTAATAAATTTAGCATAATGATACTGACTGTAATTATATGTAAAATAAAAATACTCATTTATTGATAAAGAAAAATTTACAAGTCAAGGTTTACATGCTTAGTACAAGCACTACATAACTAAAAATAGTAGCTGAACCTAATAATCATCATCAGAGTCTTCTGATGAGTCGTTTACTGTATAATCGTCATCATTTTGTGGCATTGTGCGACAATATGATGACGATTCCAATCTTGACTCTTCTATGCTAGGGCTTACAATTAACTTTAATACATCTGTACATATTTTTTCCGGCTTTGTTTTGGGAATCTCTCGAAGGCTATTGATCAAAGGATCAGATGTTATAATTAACATGTACAGTAAGTCTCTATTCGTGGCAACACGCGAGAACTTGCGGGTGTTGTACTCCCTAAATCTGCGGCAATCTTTGTTCCGTGCTTCTTGAGCCTCTTCGGAAAGCTGCCCAATTGGAAGCAATGCCGTGCTGTGATTTAATATTTTATGCACAGTAGCAGGCATACAGTACCACGAATAGAGACTAAGATAATGTTTTCTGGTTTCAAGACAAAATTTTTTGAATTCAACTAAGTTTATCTCGAATCCAGAAAACAATGTTCTCAAAATAACATCAAACTTTTTTATAATTGTAACATCCAACCCTGTGATCTGAGCATTCATCTCAGCATTCTTAAAAAAGCGACGGGCTGTATTTCCATCATTTGAAGAACCAAATCCTGGCTTTGGTTTATCTACAATGAGTCCCATCTCGTTCTTAAATTTCAATTTGATTTCCTCGGAACGAACCTTGATATCTGCTTTGTCTTCGTTGCTTCTAGCCTGCCATTTCTTAATATTCAACTTGTAACTGATATGTAAAAGACATTCGAAGCAACGAATCCAAGCATGAAGTGTAGATAAACCAAAGCCAAAATGTTCTTGATTGCTGTTAAACATCGCGGGGTCATCGTTCATCGTCTTGGGGGTGGCGCCACAGATGAAACACTTTTGGGATGAACTAGTTTCCGTTAAGGCGTTACACACCTTTCCGTCTGTCATTGTCAGCAAAAGTTCGTGTTTTACAGAGATTTGAGAATCACCAAAGTTGATAAGTGTTGGAAGAAGAGCATTAACTTCTTCCCACAATCTATTTGTCTCCACTAACGTGAAGTCGTTCGTTTCTTTGGCAAATATAAATTTGATTGGGCGCCAATACAAAGTTGATGAAGGCCGAGGATTTTGCCAAATAATTTTGGACCCATCATATAACTTAAGGGAAACTAAAGAAAATGCGAAAAGAAACTCGTCCGTATATTCAGTGTTCTCAAATCTCTGTTTGTATGTGCTGTGCCCAGAACTTCCATCACATCCCCATTTACTAACAAGTGTAAACGATGAACTTGTTGGGAGCACACTGCTGATAACTTCATTCTGTGCTAATACTAGATGTTCCACTGTTTTATTTAATAAGGCTTGCAAATTTATTTCAGCACGAGTTTCTGTTATAGCAATGTGCTCCTCTGCAGGGTAACAGGCCTGTTTGGACTTTTTTAAACTAAAATATGACGGAAACACATTATGCCCCGCCTTCATGGACCACTTCCTAGTTTGTTTGTAAGAATGCGTTGTTGACTTAGAATCTATATAGTAAGCTAAGGCTTCGTCACTACTTAATTGCCTAAGATTAACGGAACTGGTATTTTTTAGACTTAATAATATTATCTGGGCTCTCACTAATGTCTCTAATCACATTGGCAATTTTCCTTTGCCCTGCTGAACGCACAGCAATTTCGGCAGCAGTCACCAATTCACTAACACTTCGGGATTCTACGAGATCCACGACGCGACGTTTCTTCGTCTTAAACGACGATTCCTCGAAATTTTTGCGAGGTCTTCCTGCAGGAGTCACATTCTCACTTGATGTTGAAGGTTGTGGCGCAAAAGAAGTAATGTCACCAAAGTGAAATTTTGAAGAAAGAAAGTCATATACACGCGAGTTTTTTTCATTCTTCGTGTGTTTCAACCACTCCTCAAAAAAGGCTACCCTTGAAATAGAGTAAACGTGTTCTGGAAAAAAAAGAAAAAAAAAACATGTACTGAAATGTGCTAAACAATATGTGTATTTTTACGAAGAATAAAGTTATTTCTGTGTAATATCTAAAAACTAGCCCGGATAGAGGTGAATGTCTGTATATTCTGAACTTTCAAAGTTTTTTTTTTAAAAAACACGCTAAAATATATAGGCTATTTAAAAAAAAAATACTAAAAATTCAAATTAATAGATTCTGATTAAAAAAATACATTAAAAAATAGTACTTACCCTCAGTATTAATATTCATCACAAAAACTTTCACAATATTACAATATGTCACTATAAGATGTGCACGAAAGTGTCGCTAAATTGCAACTGATTGATTGAAAGAGCTGCATTAAACTCATTACCTGACTTCTGACGCTTATGACTCGCCACTTGCAAATTTGATAAACAACCTTTTCTCGGAATTCGGGGTTTGGTGGTGTTGTATACGTTTTGCAAATAAGATTTCCTGGAAATCATAACATGAATTTTGTCCACCTAGCATGTTCTACGCGACACACTGTGGAACGGTTCAAATCAGTCAATTGTTGGTAACGTTTAGTATTAACCGTTTCCCCAGGTTTTAACAGCTCATAATAGACCACGCCCCTCTGGTCCTACCAAATACTGAGCACAGTCTTTCTGCCAAAGCGATTCGGTCTTGCGATCGATGTGGATGGTGCGCCGGGATCTATCCATGATTTTTTGCGCTTGAGATTCTCAAAATAAATCCACTTTTCATCCCCTGTAACTATACGATGCAAAAACAGCCTCCTTTTGTACCGAGCGAGCAAAATGTCACACGTGTGCGCTTTTCCATTTGCCTGTCGTTCAACTCATGTGGTACCCGTCTACCGGTCTTCTGAATCTTTCCCATCTCTCGTAGCTGGAAACAGCTTGTTGCCTAACGCCCAATTGCTCGGCGAGTTGTTTTTGTGTTTGCGAATCATCTTCGTCCAACAATGCTTGCAATTCCACATCTTCGTATTTTTTTGGCGGTTTTCCAAGTTTCTTGTCTGCAACATCGCAGTCACCATTTTTGAAACGCCGAAACCATCGTTCAAATGTATCTTGAGATGGAGCATGTTCACCATAAGCTTCTCGATGTAATCGGTATGATTCAACAGCAGTTTTCTTCAAATGAAAACAAAAAATTAATTCTGTTCTCGAATGCTCTTTATTCGGTATAAATTTCGACATATTGAACACAACACAACACTACACTATGCACACACTTTTCCAATTTATCACTCGTACGCGTCTGGCACTTGTTGATGACACAACAAAATGGCGCAGTGTCAAATCTTTATAGCACCAACATCTGTTGTCTGAAATCCGCATTTCATACTTGTACACCTGGTATATATTTTTGAACTCGTGTTTTCATTTGACACCCCACTCGACCTAACAAAAAAAATTTTTTTTTCACTTCCGATTTCATCCCCCAAAACTAACTCCTTAAGTCAAAATTTAACATTCGAAACTACACGGCTCTGATGAGGCCATCAATTTCCTATTCCAGTACCAAATTTCAACTTTCTATGTCAAATAGTTTCGGAGAAAATCGGACAGACATCGAAGTGATCTTATAAGTATTCCTTACGAAACACTAAAAATGCACTAAAATAGTGCATGTGCAGTGTAAAATGCGTTTCGGTCAAAATTAGGCTGAGAAAACTCGTTTACATTATGTTGGCACTGTTTCAAATTAGCTAAATCGAAAATTTTACGGCATTTACCTCCACTAGTATGAATTTTAAAAAGAAGCAATTTAATTACAATACCCCTATTATTACAAAATAACCCATTCACATTTTTTGGCTATTTAATTTATGCGAAGCTTACATTTCTAGCTTAAAAAATATGTTTTGAATAATCAGCAGCACGCGACATCCAGTAGCTCTTATAATGTCTATTATTATTATAATAATACGGCTGATTAGTATCATGGCGCTCATGGGCACGAGGCACGCCCGTCTACTTTCTTGGTAGGTATATAAATGAATTTATTCATGATATATTTGGCCACGTGCAGTGGTTTTTTAAAAGATTTATGATAATGAGCTTAAATGCCTTGTGTTGTTAGTGATACAAAGGCTATATGATAAGAGAGCAGACAAAAATTAAATCGTTTAGAGATGTATGGATGCTTTTAAAGGATTAATGGACCATTAATGTCGTTAAGTGATTACTATTTGGTTGAAATGAATATTATTTTTTGGCAAAATTGATCTAGGGCAGGGGTGCTCAAACGGTCGATCGCGAGTGCTTTTTGAGTCGATCTCGAGAAAAAAATTCCGATATAGAACTATTCACAGATTTTGTTTTAGGTAACTAAAACAAAATGTAATGAATAAACTACTAAATTTATTCGATCCACAATTAGGCCAGAATAACCCCCTCATCTCATTTTTTTATCGTAATAACCCCCTGCTAGCGGCAAAAGGCGGCTTTATCAAAGGAACGCGCGGTACTTGTCAAAGAAAAGTCGCGTTTTTGATTCCCGCCGATTTTTCTAGAAACTTCGGGCGGCGTGTTTGACGGGAACATTCGAGACTTCGTTTGCACCAATATAAATGCTGCGCCTGCAGGAATAGGAGTCAGTCTAAGTTGTAACTTGAAGGCGATACATCGATACAAAGTTTATTAATAAATAGTCCAAAATGAGTGCAGCGAAGAAAAGTAAAACTTATCATTTTAATAACGATTGGGAGGAAGAATTTTTCTTTTGTATGGTAAAGGATAAGTGCATTTGTCTCATTTGCCGTGCGTCAGTTGCAATATCTAAGCGTGGGAACTTAGAGAGGCATCATAAAACGGTTCATAAAAACTATGAAAAGGATTTTCCGTCACAGAGTGTTGTAGTGTGTATTTTATATATTTTATGTATTAACGAATGTTTTTATGTATCAGCTACCTACGGCCATTCAGGCTAACTCTACTTCGCACTTCCCATGTGAGTTTTTTTGACTTTTTTATAACTTTTTTATGGCTAATATCTTATTCTTGTTCTACACTAATTTTATTTATTATAACAACTTAATGACAACATCATTAATTTAAATTTGCCCCAAACACGATAAGTGAATATGTTTTGTTCTTCTTTTCAGTTCTTGCCCTGAAGAAGGTCCCAATCTAGGACTGAAATATTGGCTTAATGAAAATTGTGTGATCTCTTATCACGCCCCTTTTGCCGAGTTCCCCAACTAAGATTTTATTTTTATGAATTTTGGTAGATACGGCAATCTTTTGCTTCTTTCTTTATTCTATATATATATATATATATATATATATATATATATATATATATATATATATATATATAAACTACTTAGTAACAATGGTTATAATAAAAGGCAAACACAACGAGAATATACAAAAATATACTTTTTTCCAGTCTGGGTTACCCGATTCTTATATTTCAAAATATTTTAAATGATATTATCAACAGCACGTACTTAATATTGTTTTGCACTAAATCATCATTTCGGTTTTTGTTGAAGTGAAAAAGTCTATACTAGTTGATCCTAAATACTAGACTACACATCATAATGTTATATTAAATAAAAGGAAAAACTTCGCTGATCAGTATAAAAAGATCAGGATCCTTGACACTTCTACTGAACTAGAATCGATGATTCTAGGCGACGATATTATCGGTCTTGAGCCGCCACTTTTAAACTCGTGCATCTAAATGATTTATGAGAGTTATCTTTACACTTGCTCTCTTTTGGCATGATTATACTAACCTATTATGGTTACATGGTTGTTGAGTTGATCTTGTCACCAACTTAGGTGGCGATATAAAAATTTTGAAAATAGGAAATAAATATAAATAAAGGAAACTGTTCGAGTGCTATACTTAATCTAATTTAGTAAAATGATCAGCAATAGGTGCTAAAATAATAAAAATACTTACAACTAGCTGAGCAACACAAACAAAAGACGTTTTAATTAGTAATTTTTAAACTCTGCTGCAGCATGAGCTCTTCCCAACTTTATTTTTCATTAAAAGTAACACCAAACGTGTCTGCTTATAATACTTATCTCGTTTTCTTTAAAAGGACAGGCGTTATAGCTCCATTAAAAATACTTTGTCGTCTACACGCAATTTTATGCCATAATTTCAACAATAATGTTGATGATAGCGAGCTGCAAAGTTATTGAGTCGTTATAACGGTGATATCGTAAAGTGTTTTAGCACATTAGCCACCCCCTTGTTAACCGCTTACAGGGGTTGTGAGTTTAAAGTTAAGATCGGGTGTTTCTTATAAGGAATATTACTTTGTCATTATTCTTAGCATCGTATACAGTCTGTTATTTAAAAACTTGCTAGAATAAAAAGAAACCCTAATTAAACTAAAAACATATCTCAAATGTAATTTGGATAATACCACATGTATTATGATTAATATTTCATGAGAATTTATGGACGGTGGCCAGAATCTAATGTATTCCCTGCCCTGCCCGCGGCTCCGCTCGTGGGGATTTGATTCACTATTATCGCCACTGCGTATTCCTTATGTTATCTAACGTAATAAAATATATCCTACAACCAAACCAGAAAACCTATGTATGAATTAAAAAAGCACGTAAATCGGATAAGTAGTTCTCGAATGATAAGCGCAGTAACGGATAGACAGTCAGACAGAGAGACGTTGCGCTTTATATGTATTATATATATTATTATTATTATATAAGTTGGCCAAACAACATATGTATGAATTAAAAAAAAACACGTAAATCAGATAAGTGGTTCTCGCGTGATAAGCTCCCTAACGGACAGAGAGACAGACAGACAGAGAGATGATGAGTTTTATATATATATTATATTCTTTGCTACATAACATTGTTCCATATTTAACAATTTAGGCAGCGTATTGCAAAAAAGCGCGCTAGCGGCAAACTTTTTTCGACTTGATTCACTGTTATCGTCACTACTTATTCCTTATGTTACCTAACATAATAATAAATATCTTATAACCTGGCCAGAGAATATATGTATGGCTGAAAAAAAAATCACGTAAATCGGATAAGTGGTTCTCGAGTGATAAACGCACTAACGGACAGACAGACAGACAGACACCTCATTATATATATATATATAGATATGTATATATATATATATATATATATATATATATATATATATATATATATATATATATATATATATATATATATTATAGATTATAGATATTCTCTGCTACATAATATTGTTCCCTATTTAATGGTTTAGGCTGTGTATTGGAAAAGAACGCGCTAGCGGCAAACTTTCTTTCGATTTGAGTCACTGTTATCGTCACTACTCATTCCTTATGCTACCTAACGTAATAAAATATAGCCTATAACCTGGCAAGAGAAGACATGTATGTTTAAAAAAAAAGTACGTAAATCGGATAAGTGGTTCTCCATTGATAAGCGCACTAACGGACAGACAGACAGGCAGACAGACAGAAAGACGTTGCATTTTATATATATTATAGACTAGCCGTGCCCGCGGCTGCTCTCGCGTGGACTTGATTCACTACTATCGTCACTGCTTATTTCTTATGTTACCTAACGTAATAAAATATCTGCCATTATGTCTCCTTATCTCCCATTATTTCTCCTTATCTCCCATTATCTCTATATAATTTTCATTATCTAGGCTTATCTCTGCTCATCTCCCATTATTTCTCCTTATCTCCCATTATTTCTCCTTATCTCCCATTATTTCTCCTTATCTCCCATTATCTCACCTTATCTCCCATTATCTAGGCTTAACTCGACTTATCTCTCAATATTTCTCCTTATCTCCCATTATTTCACTTTATCTCCCATTATCTCACCATAACTCCCATTACCTAGACTTATCTCTGCTTATCTCTCATTATTTCTCCTTATCTCCCATTATTTATACTTATCTCCCATTATCTCACCTTATCTCCTATTATATAGGCTTATCTCGACTTATCTCGCAATATTTCTCCTTATCTCCCATTATTTCTCCTTATCTCCCATTATCTCACTATAATTCCCATTACCTAGACTTATCTCTGCTTATCTCCCATTTTTCTTCTTATCTCCCATTATCTAGGCTTATATCGAATTATATAGAACATATGTATAAATTTATAAAAACACGTAAATCGGATAAGTGGTTCTCAAGTGATAAGCGCACTAATAGACAGACAGACAGACAGAGAGAAGTTGCTTTTTATATATATTATATTCTTTGCAACGTGATATTGTTCCATATTTAATGGTTTAGGCAGTGTATTGCAAGAGAACGCGCTAACGGTAACCTTTTTCCGACTTGATTCACTATTATCGTCACTGCTTATTATTTATGTTACCTAACGCAATAAAATATATCCTATAACCTAGCCAGAGGACATATGTATGTTTTTTTAAAAAAAAAAGCACTAACGGACAGACAGACAGACAGAGAGACGTTGCATTTTATATATATTGTGGATAGATAACCTGGCCAGAGAACATACGTATGTTTTAAAAAAAAAACACGTAAATCGGATAAGTGGTTCTCCAGTGATAAGCGGACTAACGGACAGACAGACAGAGAGTCGCTGCATTATATATATATATATATATATATATATATATATATATATATATATATATATATATATATATATATATATATATATTCCAGATATACATTATTATTATTATATAACCTGGCCAAAGAATACATGTATGAATTTAGAAAAAGACACATAAATGGGATAAAGGCACTAATAGACAGACAGACAGAGAGACATTGCATTTTATTATAGATTATAGATATTCTCTGCTACATAATATTGTTCCATATTTAATGATTTAGGCTGTGTATTGCAAGAGAGCGCTCTAGCGGCAAACTTTTCCCGACTTGATTCACTATTATCGTCACTCCTCATTCCTTATGCTACCTATCGTAATAAAATATAGCCTATAACCTGGCCAGAGAAATATGTATGTTTAAAAAAAAGTACCTAAATTGGATAAGTGGTTCTTCAGTGATAAGCGCACTAACGGACAGACAGACAGAGATACGTTTGCATTTTTATGTATATTTTAGGTGTAATAAAATATATATCTAAAACCTGGTCAGAGAACATATGTATGAATTTAAAAATCACGTAAATCGGATAAGTGGTTCTCGAAGGATAAGCTCATGAACGCACAGACAGACAGACAGAGAGACGTTGCATTTTATATATATTATAGATATAGATTATTATTATTATATAACCTGGCCAAAGAATATATGTATGAATTTAAAAAAAGATACGTAAATCGGATAAGTGTTTTCTCGCGTGATAAACGCACTAATGGACAGACCGACAGACAGAGAGACATTACATTTTATATATCTTATAGATTATAAATTATAGATATTCTCTGCTACAAAATATTGTTCCATATTTAATGGTTTAGGCTGTGTATTGCAAGGAAACGCGCTAGCGACAAACTTTTTTCCAACTTCATTCACTATTATCGTCACTGCTCATTCCTTATGCTACTTATCAGAGAACATATGTATGTTTTAAAAAAAAAAAAAACGTAAATCGGATAAGTAGTTCTCCAGTGATAAGCGCACTAACGGACAGACAGAGAGACGTTGCATTTTATATATATTATAGATTAAATAGGATGTAAAAAGAGTGTAACCTTCTGTAACCTGTTTAAAAAAACGAACGAAAATATTTCTTAATAGTGTACCTTAATAATAAGTTAATGATTCGAAATACTAAAAAATAAGTTAGATTTCAATTATTGTCTATGTACCAAATTTGAACTCGATATTTTATTTCATTCAAGAGTCATCATGCCTATAGACAAATCATCATCATCATTAGCTTATTCCATCCATAGTCAGATGTAAACCTCCCCGTTGTCTCCAACGAGCTTTGTTGTAGGCTTTTTGCATCCATTCGTGTCCTGCTAATATTTTTCTATTTGGGGGCTTAGTAACCTTAGAAAGACGAACTAAGGAAACCAATGTAGAAAATGAGGTCAAAATGTTTTCCCCACCTGATAAAAATGCAAACATATCTACAGCTGATAAAAATAATTCTGAGCTTATATCAAATAATCCTAAATTGAATAGGACGATTTCTTCACTGGATTTTGCAGAACATATTCTAGAAAGAAAAGATCCGTCTTCAGAAAACGTGTTGTTGAAGTTGTTCAACGACCAGCTAAATCCTGACCGCCTCGTCTCAGACCAGAATGTAGATCTTGAAAATTCAAAAAAAGAAAAACAAACTAACGGAATCGCTGAAGAAAACAAAGAAATACCTTTTTTTCCAGTTAATAAAGATTTTTTAGATACCGTCCATCTTGTCTCTGATCTACCTCTGCATCTTTTGTGTTCTCTAGACCTCTATTCAACTATACGGCGTGTCCATGTGTTATCATTTATCCTTGCGATATGCCCCGCCCAATTCCATCTTAATGTACATATTTGTTGTATTACATCTGTCACTTTTAATCTTCTTCGAATCTCGATGTCAGAAATACGATCTTGGAGTCTAATAATTAGCATTCTCCTCTCCATTGCTCTTTGGGTTACCTGGAATTTATTGATTATACTTTTATTTATAGCCCACATTTCAGTTGCATATGTTAATACCGGCAGTACATATTGATCGAATACTTTGGCTTTTATTGTATTTGGAATGTCCAATCTAAATGTTAAATGTAGATTGTAACCTTCCGAACTCAGACCAACCTAACGAGACTCTTCTATCTAAGTCAGCCTTTAAATTATTTTTTGATATTTCGATTTTCTGTCCTAAATATATGAATGTTTGTACCTTTCCTATTCTTTCACCTTCTATTAATAGTTTCTGGCTGTTATCTTCACTTTCGTTGTTCAAATATTTGGTTTTGGTTAAGTTTATTTTTAGACCTCTCGAGACTTTTTATTTAATTCTATCAGAATTTCTTGTAATTTTTCTTTTGTGCTGGCGATCAGAGTGTTATCATCGGCGAACCTTAAGTGATTTAATTGTTCACCGTCCATTAGAATTCCTTTATTTTCTCACTTTAAACACTATACCCACTATAGACAAATAGACATACTATTATCGAATGTCACAGCACAGGGAAAATAGAATAATATAAACAGAGAAAATATAAACGAACAAACAATACACCGATTCATGTATAAATGCGGTCATCATCGCTACAAAAAACCAAAAAAAACTTACATAATAGCATTGAAAATATACCAAGCTAAGCTACCCTTACCCTTTCACCACCTTTCTCTGAAGCAATGTAACTCAGAAGCTGTAGGTTTTATTTCTATTTCAATTAACATATGTGGACCAAATTTGAACTCGATATTTCATTTCATTCATCGTACTTATAGACAAACAGACTTATTATTATCTAATGTGACAGCACAGGGAAAATAGAATTAAACAAAACACACAAAACATACAAACAATACACAGATCCATCCATAAATACGAACAATTACAAGTAAGCAATATATGTATAAATATAAATAAAAGCTAGAATACTAAAACCTATCACTAGAGATCCATTCTTAATTATCGCAGCCATTTTAGAGCAGTGGGTGTTACCTCAAGCAGCTGAGTAACGTCTCCTTCAAAAGCAAGTTCACCGCTCTCACTTATAATATGATGCGTTGTTTGCTTAGCAGCACCACACATACACTGCGAAGAACTCCATCTATTGATAAGATAAGCTCACCTACTTCGACCGGTTCGAATCCGATTTAGAGAAGACCACTCTCTTCGTGTTGAAAGTTAAAAATCAGAAACTCAATCGGGGGGTCACTGATTAAATGAGAGTTTAACGGTGGTTTGCTGTTCCATTCTGTTCTCCATTCAGTCTTTAGATCTAAGCTCTCATTCATCAGTCTTCGGGCTGTGTCACTAGGAGATTTATGAAATCGGAGTCGGATCGAAGGGTTTCGGCGATGGTCCGTATCGCTGTATTTAAATGGACATCGATTGTCCTAGAAAGTGTGCTATTTAACCACACGAGTGCACAATATTCAGCTGGAGCATAAACAAAAGCTAGAGTCGCAGTTCTTTAAGTTTGAGGAGCAACACCCCAAGAAGTTTCCGGATCAAAGTTTATTGTTTTTACTTTCTGTCCCAGATTAGAGGTATGTCTATTAAACGTAAGAATCCTGTCCCAAGTGACTCATAAATATGTCGGACGGCTTTTGTGATTTTCACTTTCACCGCAGGAAACAACATCCATAGTAGTATTTGCTGCCCTGTTGTTAAGGTGGAAACAACAACTCTTTGTTTTCGACAGATCAGGTTGTAGTCTCCACCTTTTTAAAATATGCTTCCAATAGTGACTAATCATGGTTAAGAGCAATTTCACACTGATGGATGTTCAGACTCTGAACTGCCAGTGCAATATTGTCCGCATATTGGAATCGTCTCGCTCGAGTTTATGACATATCGTCTGTATAAAGATTAAAAAGGAGTGGTGACAACACAGAGCCTTGAGATAGATCGTTAAGTGTGCACCTCTTGCTAACCCTATCTCCCATATGCACCCTGAAACGGCTCGGCGATTGGTTAATGTTAGCCATCAACGCATATATTTTATTTAGTTATTCATTTTGGCAATGGTATAAAAATTGATGTCAGCCAATCATAAGGTACATCACCTGTGTTGTATACGCTGTTGAAGAGGTCCTGTATAATTTCCATATGTTTTTCAAGAAATATTTTAATAATTTCTGTAGGTATATTATCTTCTCCTATTGCCTTTTTGTTTTTATACTGATTTGCTGCTGCTAATATTTCGTCTTTATTTATGGGGGGGGGGGGGTCTGTTGTATTAAGTTATTTGTCTTATGTTGTCTTGTGTCACTATTACTATATTGCAATAAATTTTTTTCGCTAGATGTTACGGTATCTAGAATTGTTTTTTAAACTCTATTTCTATAATCATACTACAGTCAATAACGTAAATGTAATTTTTCATGTTAATTTTAAAACTTTAAAGTGTATCACACAATATCAAACAAAAAATTCACAGGTGAAAACGATCAATAACGTATCAAATATTATAAAGTCACTTCAAATCCAAGCGGAGGCTTTTTCTCGAAAAAGCAGAGAACTTTTAAAGTGAGCTTCCTCCAGGGACAAAATGGCTGCCGTTAAACTTGCTTCTGGCTGGCAAAGTAATTCACTTCGCTGAATATTCTGAACGCTATATTAAAATTCTTTGAAGTTATGGGCTCGGTGGAAGGAACCGATGTAAACGAGCCGTTTTATATACAAGGTTATGCCGCACGCTCTGCGAAAAACTTCACCGTATTAGTATATTTGAAAGTCTATAGGGCAGTTTAGAATTTGGATTGAGGGTATTTTATTGAATTTGGTTTGAAAGGTTAAATGTATTACGGTAAAAGAACTGACGAAATTTTTTTTAAAGAAAAAGTTGAAAGGGTAATACTTGTATAGCTTTGTGATATCTGAAGTAAATTCTTATCTCAATTCTTCTCATTGAAATTTTTTTAATCCAAAATGATTTTTTATCTTTTTCAAGTACTACTCAGTATATATCACCACTACACCAAACACTTTATTTTTGCACTCGACGCGCGTTTCGCTAACCATGTTAGCTTCATCAGGAGCGATGATTGACTAAAGCTAAACTACAAATCTACCCTATTTATACTTAGCCTAACCCTTGAATTACTCAAGCGGAACTAATGACATAGGCAAGGCCATCAATTCCGGTCAAGTAACCAGTACAGGGGACTATAAGGAATAGGCCCTCTGTCTTTATTTAAACTACTTTTACATTTTTATGATTTCCATACTTTCGTATGCGTTTAACAATCTCCTATCAGATACATTTTTTTATCAATCTTAGATTATCTAATATTACAGTATGATCAGCTTCAAGGGCATGTTCGGCAATGCTAGACTTTTCTGTTTTATTGTATTTTAAGTGTGCTAAATGTTCTTTAAATCGTGTTTTAATTGACCTTTTAGTTTGTTAGGTATGGTATAGGTATGTGGATGATATTTTCGCGATTTTAGATACAAATAAAGCAAATATTGATTACTCTGAATAGAGTAAACTTTAATAAAGAAAGGAATCGTATTAGAAATATAACTAGAGTTAATGGTTATGACGACGACTTAGTAAATAAGCTAATAAATAGACATAAGTTTAGGTTTAATATTCAGAATTCCACCTTTTTTACACGCGAAGAAAATAACACCAAGTATGTCTCCATACCATATAATCCGAAATATAGCAAGGGACTCAATAAGGTATTTAATAAGGTAGGCCTCACCTTAGTCTATAGATCATCAGACAATCTGAGGAATATCTTAGGAAATCCCAAAGATAAGATTCCTAATTGTGAGAAAAGTGGAATTTATGAAATTAGTTGTAATGATTGTGACAGAAAGTATGTTCGGCAAACTAAAAGGTCAATTAAAACACGATTTAAAGAACATTTAGCACACTTAAAATACAATAGAATAGAAAAGTCTAGCATTGCCGAACATGCCCTTGAAGCTGATCATACTGTAATATTAGATAATCTAAGATTGATAAAAAATGTATCTGATAGGAGATTGTTAAACGCATACGAAAGAATGGAAATCATAAAATGTAAAAGTAGTTTAAATAAAGACAGAGGGCCTATTCCTTATAGTCCCCTCTACTGGTTACTTGACCGGAATTGATGGCCTTGCCTATGTCATTAGTTCCGCTTGAGTAATTCAAGGGTTAGGCTAAGTATAAATAGGGTAGATTTGTAGTTTAGCTTTAATCAATCATCGCTCCTAATGAAGCTAACATGGTTAGCGAAACGCGCGTCGAGTGCAAAAACAAAGTGTTTGGTGTAGTGGTGATATATACTGAGTAGTATCATTGTGCCAAAGATTCCACATTCCCAACTTAGTTTTTCAAGTACAGTTAATCTAAAATTAACCTAACGTTATCCACTAGTTTTTGACATGTATTCCATTTGAGAAAATATGATCATATATCTTTAAAAATAAATGAGTTAAAATGGTTAAATTTTGCTAATACTGTGCAATTGCACTTCGTAATATTCGTAATGCGGCTCTTAGGAACTTCAGTCCCGATTTATTTAAGGAGAAGCTAGTATCCCGAAATTTGGTACATGATAGGTATATTAGACGGCCTGATCGCTTGACTATGCCTCAGCATCGCACTGCCCTTGTTTCAGCGCAGTTTTACATATAATGCAGTAAATATATACAATACTATGAATCCAGAACTGAAAACGTGCACTATTGGCCGACTTCGTCGATTATATAGAAAAGAGCTGTTAAATAAGCAGAATTCTCAGACGTAGTTTATTTGTATTTTGATGTATCTTCTCGATTATTGATTTTACTATGTTAGTAAGTAATTGTTGCTTCATTTTTGTTTGTAAGCGCGTTGTGTGTTGAAGAGGTTAGATGTAAGAGTAACCGATGGTTAAATCTTGCCTCTTCTACTACACGAAGTGTGTGGGTAATATGTACTCACATCACATGTAATTAACATCTTAATAAAAACGATATTTATTTATTTATTTATTTATTTATTTTTTATTAATGAAAATTTTTTTGGTTTTTACTGTCCCGTACGGAACATTTATAAGATCACTTCGATCTCTGTTTGTCCGTCGGTCGGTCACACCCGATTCTCTCCGAAACTATTTGACATAGAAAGTTGAAATTTGGCACTAATATAGGAATTGATGGCCTCATCAGAGCCGTGTAGTTTTGAAAGTTAAATTTTGACTTAAGAGGCTAGCTTTGGGGGAGGAAATCGAAAGTGAAAAAAAAATTTTACTAGGTCATCGAGTGGGGTGTCAAATAAAAGCTTGTAAAAATACGAGTTCAAAAATATACAGTCAATCCAAAAAGTCTCCTGCTTTCTATACTATTTTTCTGTTAAGTTTAACTAATTAATTGGAACTATGAGAAAACATGTTTAAATTAATATTTGAAACTTAATCAATGAGTTACATCATTGCTATAAAAATGTAAACAAAATTAATGTCAAAAAACTCTCCATACACTCAAGAACTGCACTGAAAAAAAACACGTTTGATCAGTCGCATTTTATCATGCTATCTATTGCTCGCTAAACTGAAAACAAATGAATAATTTTCAGCCATACTTTTATAATCTGTCACTTGTTGCTAGTAATTTTGCAGTGGGTTTTTAAAGTAGTATTAAAAATGAGCAAGAGAAATTGTCAAATTCCTTTTCAAGTTCAAAAGATCATAATTAATTTGTAGAAAGATGGAAAATCGTACAGAAATATAGGAAAGATTGTTAATAAGTCGTATGCTACTGTTCAATACATTGTAATCCAAGAAACTGACTCCACGTGAAGAGGCCAGTATTGTTAGACAAATAATTATAGATTGTAAGAAAAGTGCATCGAAATTAAAAAAAGAAGTACGGAAAATATTTTCGAAAAATGTTTGTTCACAAATACTGAGAAATTGTTTACACAGGGCAGGCTATAAGAGGTGTGCAGCCAGGAAGAAGCCGTTAATTTCGGAAGCTAATCGCAAAAAGCGTTTTTATTAGAGAATTAGCCGTGCAGACCCCGCGGCTCCGCTCGCGTAGACTTATGATTCACTACTATTATCACTGCTTATATATGTTACCTAACGTAATAAAATATCTGCCATTATTTCCACTTATCTCCCATTATTTTTCCTTATCTCTCATTATCTCTACATAATTTCCATTATCTAGGCTTATCTCTGCTCATCTCCCATTATTTCTCCTTGTCTTCCATTATTTCTCCTTATCTCCCATTATCTCACCTTATCTCCCATTATCTAGGCTTATCTCGACTTATCACGCAACA